>CM060308.1:26162503-26170003 GCA_030674185.1 Monoplex corrugatus | reverse complement strand
GCCCACTACATCCAAAGGAACCATGTCCACAGGAGTCTCTGATGACCTCCGTGAGGTGGACAGCACCAAAAAAAACTCTGCCATCATCGACAGTCACCAGACTGACCATCAGCATCGCTGCTCTTCAAGAGACTAGGCTCGCCGCCAGCAGTTCCTTAAAAGAGGAGAACTACATTTGTTCTGGAAGGGCAGAGAACTCAAGAAACCCCGCAAGCATGGAGCCGGTTTGGCAATCCAGAGCACACCACCGCTGGTCACAGTTAAGCTTCCATCCGGCGGCACAGAGCGTCTCCTTTCCATCCATCTGGGCACTGCTGCAGGTCCTGTCAACATCCTCGGCTGCAACACCGCCATCCTCGCTGCATGGGAAGAAGCAAAGTATCATTTCTATGGACAGCTCAACGAGCTGATCAGAGGATGCCCAAAAGACCAGCCCCTGTTCCTCTTTGGTGATCTCAACGCTAGGAAAGATGCAGACCATGAATCATGATCCATTAGGATCGGACACCAAGCACTGGAAAGATCAACGAGAACGGTCAGAGACTACTGGAGCTGTATACCTAGCACGATCTCTGCGTCATAAATTTACCTTCTGGGTGTATACCGCAGCACGAAATGTCGTGGAAGCACGCCAGGTCCCATCGCTAGCACCAACTTGATCTGATCATCACCAGATGCTGGGCCTTTGGTATTGTCCTGATCAGGCTGCGACACCGAAAGTGACTTCATGTGTAGCCAAACGTGTCTAAAAAAAAAAAGGTTAAAGGTCCCATGGTCAATATGGCCGTAGGGGCGGTGAACTGTTAAAGATTCACCGTGTCTAGGGCACGGCATTATGAAAGGCGGAGCCCATCCCTCTCCTTTCGCCGCCTTTTTAAACCTCCCCCGACCGAAGTCAGGTACCCATTCACTGCTGGGTGGACAGAGGGAGTTTTCAGGCCGGAAAAATCGAACCAGCGTTTAGCGGATTCGAACCACCGACCTTCCGCACCGCAGACGAGCGCTCTAACCACTCGACTACAGGCCCCCCCAAACGTGTCTACAGCCACGCAAACTCCACTGCTCCAAGCCTAAAGGTCACCCTAACACAACGCGGCACACGTGTCGCTTCCCCTCAAGGTCGAATAATATGTTTCTATTTTTGACCAGGTCCTCCTGAACCTGCCCGAGCACTATGCCACAGCAAAGTGGAGCGCTATGAAGGATGCCATCTACAGCACAGCCATGTCCACATTTGTGTAAGAAGGAACGGCACAGCCAGGACTGGTTCAACGCGTACCATCCAACGATGGACCCAGCGACTGAGGCCAAATGCAAAGCCTTCCTGGCACATAACAAGCAATCAAGTCAAAGCACATCAATGCTCAAAAGTGCTGGGAACACCACACAACGCTTCGTAAAACTGTGTGCCAGGCAGTAGCTGTGCGAAGGAATACACCGCAGTCCAGAGTCTGGCAATCTTCGCGGTATGTACAACGGCATAAAGACTGCGCTAGGACCTGCCATGAAAGGCATCGCCCCCTCATCCCCGCCTCCCCCCCCCCCCCCAATCAGATCTCTGACTCGGGAGAAGATTACCGACCGCGAGAAACAGATAGCCAGATGGATGAAGCACTACTCCGAACTGTATTCCCGTGAAACGATGGTCTCAGACGCTGCCTTTTGCAGTACAGAGGAACTACCGATCATGGAAAAACTAGATGAGGTGCCATAACTGGATGAGCTGAGCACTGCCGGAAAAAGGCTCCAGGCAGCGACATCATCTCACCTAAAGCCACCAAGCACAGAAAACCTGCCCTCATTCAGCTTCTTCATGAAATGTTCTTTCTCTGCTGGAAGGAATAAGTTCCCAAGACATGCCAGACGCCACCATCGTGACGACCCACAATAACAAAAGCAATCGTAGCGACTGTACCAGCTGAAGAGAAATTTCCCTCTTGAGCATCCTTGGCATGGTGTATGACCACGTCCTCCTCAACAGGCAGCAGCTGTTCGCAGACTCCTTCCACCCGAGTCCCGGTGCGGCTTCACAGCATGCAGGTCGATGACCGATATGATCCTCTCCCTAAATCGCCAACTCTAGGGGAGAACAAACTCAGTCACGTTGCATGATGTTTATTGACTTCACCAGGGCCTTCAACTTTGTCAGCAGGAGGGGCCTATTTGAACTCCTCAGGAAGATTGGCCGCCCCCCGCCCCCACCACCCCCATCCCCCAAAAGCTTCGCAGCATGATGATCTCATTCCACGCTGGCATGAAGGGGACAGTCCTGTAAGATGGATGTCTTCACATTCCTTCTCCATCAGCAGGGGAGTCAGACAAGGCTCCGTGACAGTGCCAACCCTCTTCAGAAATGTCTTTTTCCTATTCCTGACATGTACCTTCCACTCGTCCACTGGTGGTGTCTATCTGCACACCACGTCTGATGGGAAGTTGTTCAACCCGTCACAACTTCGCTTGAACACCCAAGGTCAGGATGGTACTCATCAGGGAGATGCTCTTTGCTGATGGTGCAGCGCTCGTGACCCACACCAAAGATGCCCTGCGGAGACTGGGCGATTGCTTTGCTGACGCGTGCAAGCAGTTTGTGCTCACTGTCAGCTTGAATAAGACAAACGTCAGCGCACATGATGTCAACACTCCTGTCTCTATCACCATCCACAACATCACCCTTGAAGCCGTAGACACGTTTAGCTACCTGGGGTCCACCGTCAGCAACATCCTCTCACTCAATGTCGAACTCGATCAAATGCTCGGGAAGGCAAACACCAGACTGACAAAGAGTGTTTGGGAAAACAAAGCACTCGCAGAACACACCAAGACTCCAGTGTGTCAGGCCTGCGTCCTCAGCACCTTACTGTATGGAAGTGAAACCTAAATGAGGAAAGAACGTCGGCTCAACTTGTTCCATATGCCATGCCCCAAACGCGATCTTGGAATCAGCTGGCAGGACCACATCCCACATCAAGACACCATGGAGCGCGCCAAGATCTCCAACAAATGAATGGGGCATGCTTGTCGCATAGAGGATGGGAGGCTACCAGAAGACATAATGTAAGACAGTTAACCCAGGGCACCCAAAGAGCCGGCCGCCCTGCACGCCGTTTTAGGGTCGCTTGGAAAAGATACCTAATGACCTGTAACATGTCCACAGACAACTGGGAAACTCAGGCCATGGATCGTGCTGCCTGGCGTCACACTGTCTACAAGGGCTTCACTGAGGCTGACATGAGTACAGGAGAGAGGAGAGACCGGAGGAAACGTGCTGCAGCAACTCTACAACCCAGGCCTCCCAGTTCACCTGCACCATCTGCAACAGGGAATGCCGCTCTCGCAACGGCCTGCACAGCCATAGCAGACGCTGCCAAGGCCCAATCAACAGATGACATTCCGGGGGCGCACGACATGGTCAATCAATTAATCAATCAAAACTTTAAACATGACACTTCAATCATGAGATTCAAACGACTTTTGAAAATCTAAACGTAACAAAACATCCGGTAATTTATTTTGTAATCTAAGCTGTATATCAAATCACACATTCATTCTTCTATGTTCTTGCCAATACCCTCCTTTGTAATGAACTCAATTTTTTGTTCAATTAGGATTGGAATTTTTTTTTCAATTCTATTTCCAAACAAAGAACGACTTTTTTCTGTAGATAACTGTTACAAGTAATATTGGTTTCCAATTCTTTATGTATTACTTCGGACGTTTTTCTTCCCCTTTGATGATGTAAGTTACTACAGTAAACCTTTTCTGTGGACATTTCCCTATTATTAAGTTTACTCTGTCAAATATCCCTCTTCTTTCCTAAACAATTTGAAAAATTCAGCCGCCAAACCGCTTATGCCGGAGTTCTGTCCATTTTTGCAAGTGTTTCATGGAAAATCTTTCTCCTAAACCGTTACCTGAGGAGAAGAGTGGCAAAATGGTTCGGACATTTGCCTACCAATAGCTAAACTCGAGGTTCCAGGGTTCGTTCCCCGTTAAGGCCTAGAATTTTCTCCTCAGTTTGACTGGAAAATCTAACTGAACGTTTAGTCCTTCGAAAAGGGGCGAAAAACGAGTCTGACCCGTGTGCCTTCTGGCCCGGGCACGCTAAAGATCCCAAGGCAGTTGAAAATCGTGCAGAGCAGGGCATTCACCCTACTGCCTTGGTATAAAACAGTGGTAGGATAGGTTGATTTCCCAGGTCCCTCCCCTTGAAGGTCAATTAGACTTCTTGCTTTTCTGAAGTCTTGGTCATTAACAATCGGTGGCGCTGCACGGCGGCGACACGCTCTCACATGGAAGAGCAGCCCGAGTTTCGCATGGTAAATCCACTGTGACAACAGAAATCACAATGATAACGAATATGAATATGAATGTGAATATACACTGAGAACAATTTCATTTTCAACAAAGTTTCTCTGTTCATGAGAGAAGCTTTACAGTTCAGCGTCCTTCTTCCCCTTTAGTTTTTGTTGGTCCTTTTTTTATGTCCAAACCTTCAGTTTAGTAGAAGACATTTCAACAGAAAAGTATAAACGTTTAGTACGAATACATTTTAACAGAAAAGTGTAAAAGATAAAAAAAAGTTTAGTAAGGATACAATTCAACAGAAAAGTGTAAAAACAGTAAACAAAGCGAGATTGGAGTTTGATAATGACAGAATCAACTTTCGCTTAGAAACAAAAGCATCCAAGAAGATCAGACAATGATTCTGTTGCCATTTTTCCGATTTCTAAAAAGCCCGAGATTTTACGACATAAAACAAGCATACACATATTTCTTACGGAATTAAATTTCAGACACAAGATTAAAGACTACAAACATTTTAATTTCCAAAGAAAACATTTTCGAAACACAGACGTGCTAAAAACGTGAAGCTTTGTCTTCAAAGAGCCATCATTATCCATTCAGGTCTTTCAGAAAACTGTAATGTGAAAAAAAGGGTATATACTATCGGTCCTTATTTCTTAACGAAGAAAAAAAACAAAAGTGCGTGTCAGAGCATATGCTGAAAACGCGCGCGCGCTGTGTATGTGTGTGTGCGTGCGTGCGTGCGTGTGTGTGTGTGTGTGTGTGTGTGTGTGTGTGTGTGTGTGTGTGTGTGTGTGTGTGTGTGTGTGTGTGTGTGTGTGTGTGTGTGTGTGTGTGTGTGGGTGGGTGGGTGGGCGGGTATTTGTGTGTGTGTGTGTAATGTGTGTGTGTGTGTGTGAGTTGTGCGTGTGTGTGTGTGCGCGCGCGCGCGCCCCCGCATGTGTGTGTGCCGGTTTATTTGTGTGTGTGTGTGTGTGTGTGTGTGTGTGTGTGGTGTGTGTGTGTGTGTGTGAGTGAGTGCTTGTTTTGCGTGTTTGTACATGTATGCGTGTGTGCGCGGGGTTATTTGTGTGTGTGTGTGTGGTGTGTGTGTGTGTGTGTGTGTGTGTGTGTGTGTGTGTGTGTGTGTGTGTGTGCGTGCGTGCGTGCGTGTTTTGTGTTACTATGTGTGTATGTGTTGTGTGTGGATTTTCTCTTGTGTGTGTGTGTGTGTGTGTGTGTGTGTGTGTGTGTGTGTGTGTGTGTGTGTGTGTGTGTGTGTGTGTGTGTGTGTGTGTGTGAGTGAGTGCTTGTTTTGCGTGTTTGTACATGTATGCGTGTGTGCGCGGGGTTATTTGTGTGTGTGTGTGTGTGTGCGTGTGTGTGTGTGTGTGCTGTGTGTGTGTGTGTGTGTGTGTGTGTGCGTGTGCGTGCGTGCGTGCGTGCGTGTTTTGTGTTACTATGTGTGTATGTGTTGTGTGTCGATTTTCTCTGTGTGTGTGTGTGTGTGTGTGTGTGTGTGTGTGTGTGTGTGTGTGTGTGTGTCTGTGTGTCTGTGTCTGTGTGTTTTGTTTAAGTTTTGTCTCTCTCACAAGACGTACTGGCTATTTTCTAGCGGTGGTCTCGCAAAAGGTCATTACCCCTGCCCTTCCCATTCTGACAGACACCGTCACTGGTTTTTCCGAGACTGACCATTCGTCCAAGCAACTTTGGCTTGCTTACCGGTCGCCGCCATGCAATGGTTATCGCAACTGATTACTGACTGAAAGGTTGTGGGTTCGATTCCCCATCAGTCCTGACAAAATCACTGTGGAATTTTCAGACCCTAACCTGTTCCAACCCAGAGTTGAGAGTGTCTTCTCAACAAGAATACTGGGACCACACAGCCGAGTCTCATGCACTTCATGGATGCGTCATTAAGATGTTGCTCAACTCTTCTGCTTAATGCCTGTATCTCTCAGGCCTGGTTGACGCCAGAATATCTTATGATAGAAAGGGTACAGTAACAGCCATGTCACGCAGTCTCAATCCTAGATGGAACTCTACAGCATCATGATTATCGTCGTCATCGTAATCATCGTCTCAGCACTGTAAAAAACCTGTCTCAGCTTCTGTGACCATTAAGGTGGAGTAGACAATGAGAAGGAAAAGGTTTTGGCTTATTTCACAGCTAATGTTCATACCTGAAGGCTACCTGTCATTCGCCACGTTCGATCTGCTGAGAGTTCCATGGACAGCAAAGAAAACAAACGAGACAGTCCTGATGAAGGCAGACGCAAGAAGATCGTTATAAGGAAAATTAGGAAAAGACAGGCAACATTTATAGGCCATTTCATGAGGAAAGGGGAATTACAGCACCTGGTCACAACGGGAAAGCTGGAGGGAAAGACAGCGCCAGATAGACCCTGGAAAAACGTATTGGACGGACTTCAGAATGGCTGAGGACAAGAGGGTGGAAGATGTGCTTGCGGCAACAAGGCATTGGTGCACATGGAGGGCCATGATCGCCAACGCCATGTGGCAGGGCACATGATGATGATAATGATCTGCTGGGATAAGGATGATCTCCCTAGTACCATCAAATTGGAGGTGGTGTTTTATGCATGATTATGTATGTAAGACGCAAGATACACTTGCGTTCACTGCGTTCAGTTCGGAGATTCATATATGTGCAAAAACAACAACAACAACAACAAAACAGGGGAAGGGAGAGCAGGTTTAGAGGGATTGGGGAAGGAGAAGGAGGTTCTAAATTGACCCGTTCTGACTAAAGGTACAATAAGTCGGGCGATGCCTTCTGCTGCTGTGGTCTGAAAACTCTGAACAGGGACAATTTTGTCAATTTTGAGTTTTCTGCATTTTCATGCTCTATAACCACTTTCACACCATGTCCTAACACAATAAAGTCAAATTTGATCGATAAGTATAACTTTTTGAGTGTTTTAATGTGTGGTAAGTGCTATATCTTGCGGCTGAAAGCTGCCCGATCGTCCCATTTTGGTGATTATAATACGCTTTTCCTAAATTTATTGTTCTTTTTGTTGCTTTGGATGGATGGACAAATAAGTAAACAAGGGAAATATGGTATTTCAGCTGATTTGGCTGATATTTAATGCTTGTTGCTAAGGAGTTTCTGACTATACCCTTTCAATTCAGGCCTATTCTCTTCAATACTGTTTTTTTCTCAAAATGGCTGACTTGACCCCTCTCATCTTT
>CM060308.1:26127503-26160003 GCA_030674185.1 Monoplex corrugatus | reverse complement strand
AATAATAGTTACAGTATATCTATGGCGCCGAATCTTGACAATTCAAATCAAAGCGCACTCACGCACTAGGCATATACATACATGTACAGTCGACAAAGACCACCTTACAATATTTAATACACAGAATGAGGGAAAGATTTCGTTGTAGAATCAATTGCTGGGAAAACAGGTGTGTGTCTAATTACACTGGATTTAAAAGCAGAAAGGGTGGGTGTCAGGCGAAGGCAGAGCGGAAGTCTGTTCCAGGCTGACGGTCCTGAGACAGCAAAAGAACGCTGGCCAGCACCTGATAGTTTAAATCTAGGGACCTGAAGGGAAGGACTGTCTGAAGCTGAGTGCAATTTGCAAGCTGGCGTATAAATGTTGATGTTGTCGCTAAGATATGACGGAGCAGACTGGTCTTCTGTCATTTAACTTATACGCATGGAGAGTCTATAGGGAATATTCAGAATTGCCAGGCATATGGGGTCCCACAGCAGATCGTGCTTTTATATCAAGGACTTTTATGCCAACTTCACTTGTAGAGTAGAAAACAGTAGACACTGTCGAAGTGAAGAGCAAGGATGTGTAATGTCCACACTTGCTTTACGAATGAGCGTACACACCAGCACAGCCAGGAGAAAACATCCCATCTCAACTTTTTTGCACAAAATGAAAAGACCCAAAGATAAGCCAGAAGAAAACAAGTGATGACAGTGAACATTCTAAACCCCTCATCAATTGGGGTTGATGAAACAGGCCTAGTCACAAGTGAAGAGTTCTGCAAACTACACAGCAATCAGACACGACAGAGCAGAGTCTGTGACTATTAATGGTCATCTCAACAAAGCCAGAAGCACCTTCATAATGCTGAACAATGTCTGGAGGTCTGCCTGGTATAGCAGCATCACCACACTGACTACTACAGCTGTGCCCTTTCCGCGCAAAATACTGGAGTGACAGAAAGCTTCTATATCATTATCAGTATATCAAACTTTCACACAAAGAATTCCAGCCAATTAATTTTTGCCTAATGCAATAAAGAGTGTATGTGCACTGTCACCATGAAAAGACAATTAAGATAGATTGGGCACGTCATCCGAAGACAGCAGGAAAACGTCAAGTGGACTGTACTTCACTGGGCACCAGAAGGAAGACATTAGAGAGGAAGAACTAAGAATACATGACGACAAGCAACAGGAGATCTCAAGGCCCTGACACACATCTGGGCTACTATACGGAAACTGGCCAAAAACAGACAGGTGTGGTGAATCTTTGTTGCTGCCTAAACACCAATGGTATAAAGAGTTCTAAGTATGGCAGCTGTTTCATTCTAACTTCCATGTCAGTTTCACATGCACTGCCAACATTCTGACTGATAGAAACAAATACGGAGAAACTGGGTTATCTTACAATCTAGCAGCCAAGTTTTATTCTTGTAACAGATTTAGATGTATTGTTCAAAAATACTATAGACTAGATGCTACAGAAATAACACAAAGAAACAAAAACAGATGAAAATATGATATTACAGTTCATTTGATTAGTTTCGGTGAAATCTACGAGCCGCAGGTGTCTGTTGTTCACATGCTTATTGTGTCCACATAAAGACACTTCTTAAAATGAATCTAATGGTCTGCAACGTATAGATTTTCTTATTATTATTCTTTTTTAAGCTCAGCCAACTGCGCACAGCCATATCTGAGCTATAACCGTTTCGAAACATACACGATACTTTAATAGGAGAAAAGAGAAAAGAAAATTAGGTACATGTACACATATCAATGCATTCGAGCACATAATCTAAGGAGACACAGATTTTCTTTTTGCTGACCAGCACAATTATATTGCCATAATGGTCGGCTACAATATCCAGGCTGATGGCAGATTTAGCGTCTTAGATGTCTTCAAGGACAAAGCGAAATTTTGTTCAGCACTTATGTCATTAAACGTGTTTCAAAAAGCATTTCGGTTAGTATGCTTGTGTGTTTGTTTTTAGAGCTTTTAGTTATGCATTTTTTCTGACAATGTTACAATTTTTTATTCGTTCTTTTAAAAGAAAAAGGGACACAAAGACTGATCACTACACTGAATGACAAACCAAAACGCACAGCCATTTCTTTGCCCATTGTCTGTGTAAAGAGTCAACAATAAACAGGAATTCCTCCGTACTAAGGTATCACCAATTGTATTTTTTTCTGGCTTGTATCATTCTATCTTCCTTTCTTTTTCTCTTTTTTATGAAAGCAGTCGTAAACAGTTGTCTTTTATCATTCTTTTTTCCTTTCTTCCTCTCTTTTTTATGAAAGCAACTGTAAACAGTTGTCTTCCAAGTACGTTTATTTATTCATAAGCAAGCCTATTTAGATATTATTATATTTACTTTTCACATAGATATTAAATTTTTATATATTCGGTGTATATTTCAATCCCACGAAAACGCTTCAGACAAGAGGCAAGATCAGTCAAGGGGCCTCTGACTTTTAGGTCGAGCCACACACTGTAAGCCAGCACGGCATTTCAGCCAAAGATACTCTCCGCTCTGCTCATTTCAGGAACAAATCAGACTGACTGATAGAATCTAGATGTAACAACGACCACAGTGAAAAACAAAAACAAAAACCCATAAAGAGGTAATCAGAAATGCAATCCATTCTCTTAAGCTCAAAAATCCCGAGCATTGTCTGCCAGTATCCCTAGAGAAGCATTCAAACCAGAACGTGAGACACCTATTTGGTACAGCGAATAGAAGCGGGTGAGGACAAGGGAATAGACCTAGGAACAAGGCGGATACAAAAATCCTATCCACACGGGTCTCCGGACTGACCGTTAGTATCCAGAGCGAAAAGACAAATCTGGTTGATGTCATCCATCTTTTGGGCAACCGAACACGCCATGGTGATACTGATAGCGTCCCCAGAGAAGCAATCAAGACAGACGAACAACACCCCATGTGGAGTATCAAGAAGACCTGTTTACCAGATTGATAGAAACTGATCTGTCTGAACATCAAGGAAATGAATCTTCAAGGATAAATATACGCAACTGTACAATGTTAATCCTTTGTCTGTAAAGAAAGCTGTCCAAACATTTTGTTTTAGTACAAAAGGTGACGAGAATGACGGAACTATACTCTTTCTCTCTCTCTTTCTCTCCCGTTCTAATGAATTACTCTCTCTCTCTTCTCTCCCGTTCTATGATTATCTCTCTCTTTCTCTCTCTCTTTCTCCCGTTCTAATGAATTATCTCCTCTTTCTCTCTCTTTCTCTCCCGTTCTAATGAATTATCTCTCTCTCTTTCTCTCTCTCTTCTCTCCCGTCTAATGAATTATCTCTCTCTCTTCTCTCTCTCTTTCTCTCCCGTTCTAATGAATATATTATATATATATTATATATATATATATATTATATATATATATACTTTCTATATTTTTCCCTCCTCGTTTCTTCATCTCTCTCTCTCCCTCTCTTTCTCTCCCGTTCTAATGAATTCTCTCTCTCTCCCTCTCTTTCTCTCTCCGTTCTAATGAATTCTCTCTCTCCCTCTCTTTCTCTCCCGTTCTAATGAGTTCTCTCTCTCTCTCTTCTCTCTCTCTCCTCTCTGTGATAAAGTGTGCATTGAATAAACGAAACAGTATGGTTGTACATACCAATATATACAGTAATCAGATTAAAATGAATCTGGAACGGTGCCACAAAAGATGTGTGCACAAGATCTGCAACAGTAGGTGACAAGATAAGTATCCCACTTTCAAGTTCTAAGGAAGTGTCGCTCGTCAAGTATAGAGTTTTTCTACTTAGTGATTACGACATCCATCACAAGGTTGACCTGGCCTTGACGTGTCTGACCAGTTTGAATGCCCGGTTCGGATCCAGGTGTAGCGCTAAATTTGGATGGCCCATTAGCTCAATTGGTTAGGGCGCCATGCTGACAAGGCGGAGAACGTGGGTTTGACCCCCATGTGGACCAATGATTTTGTATGCTTACTGGTTGGTTCTTTGGACAGAGTCGTTGGCCCAGGATCTGATATACTAAGTTCAGTCCCTGCCTGCTACACTAAACATTGGCCTGGTTCCTGCCCATCTTGATGTTTCCATCATTCCCATGGTGTCAGCTTTGTGTTTTAAATGCCCCCCCCCCCCCCCCCCCCGTTCGCCTTTCCCTTTCCGTTCTTCAGTTCTATACCTTTCCAGCGCATAGGGTTTTGCGCAGGCTCAGATAGTCTGCCAGATAATTACTGGCAGATTTAGGTGGAGCGCATTGGAATCAATTGTCCAGGTGAACAAATTGTAAACGTCAAACTTTTACCCATCAAATGTCAGCCACGTCGGACAGGATACGTTGTTCGTATGGAAGATAGCCGCATCTCAATGCTGTTCTTGAACGAAGAACTAAGATAAGGATACCGTGACCAGGGCAGACCACTGCAGCGGTACAACGATTCTCTTAAAGCTATTGTTACTGTTATTTTTGTTTAAAGCCCAACCAACAGCGTAGAGCCATATCAGGGCAACAACCATTTCAAAACATATAACTCTTCAACAAGGAAAATTAAGTACACATACCAATGCATTTGCACACATAATCTAAGGACATGCCTCTGGCTTTGACCACTCCGTCCAATTTATCGCACAGGGGATTTAAAAACACACCTGAACACAAATTTAAGCAAACTTAAAGGACAACAAAACATACATAAAAACGGGCCTGAATTACTTAAAATTGCTTCCGCATATCTCACCTCCCTAACTCCAAAAAATGCATTTAATACAAGTACCCATTATCAGTTCTAAGAAAAAGTATGTAAGACTTAATCGAACACATACAGGTGACCGGACCAGCAAGGCAGAAAATGATAGGAAGAAATGACAGAAAGCAAAGGAAAAAGGCAGAAAGAAACAGAGTGACAGAAAAGAGGAATATTCGAGCACAGAATTTCCAGAAGATGGGGATACCACTTATATTGAAAGAGCCTCCCCCCCCCCCCCCAGCATCCCCACAGGGGGCTCTGAAGGCTAACCTCAAAAGTTGTGGCATGAACACCAACAGCAGTGCACGCAGGGCTCACTCACATTTGAACAACACATAAGAGCTGATATTCAACGAAACGAGGACCGGCAGTATCTGCAGAAAAACATGAGCCCCCATACGAAGACCCATACCATGCGATAAAGATCAGCATGTCAACACATCTGTTGGATCTAAAAGAGAGTCCATTATCGTTATCATCATCATCATTATCATTAACAGACTCAGAAGAGAAGAAGAAATAGTAAAGGAAGAAGAACAAGAAGAAGAAGAACAAAAAGAACAAGAATAAGAAGAACTTGACCAAGAAGAAGAAGAAAGAAAGAAAGAAAGAAGAAGAAGACGAAGAAGAAGAAAGAAGAATGAAGCAGAATGAAGAAGAATGAACAAGAACAAGAACAAGAACAAGAACAGAATAAGAAGACCAAGAAAAGAAGAAGAAGAAGAAGAAGGAAAGAAAAACTACGAGGAGAAAAAGAAGAAGAAGAAGAAGAAGAAGAAGAAGAAGAAGAAGAAGAAGAAAGAAGAAGAAGATGAAGTAAAAAAAAAATTTAAAAAAAGAAGAAGAAAGGAGAAGAAGAAGAAGAAGAGGAAGAAAGAAAAAAGAAGAAGAATGAAGAAGAAGTACAAGAAGAACAAGAACAAGAACAGAACAAGAAGACCAAGAACAAGAAGGAAAGAAAAACTATGAGAAGAAGAAGAAAGAAAGAAAGAAAGAAGAATGAAGAAGAAGAAGAAGAACAAGAACAAGAAGAACAAGAAAAAGAAGAACAAGAACAAGAAGAACAAAAACAGAAGAAGAAGAAGAAGAGCTACAGACAGACACAAAACATTGCAAGCTTATGATTATTGTGGTGGAATTAATGACAAGATTCCCTCTGCTATTTCCAACCAAGGAAACTGATAACACTGGTGTAAAACAAAGTATAATTTATGATCGTGTTTCATGTTGGTTATGGGAATTAAGTTGCATAACCTAGTTTTGAACGATACAGATTTAAGAAAACAGATTAAAATGTGATTGTGTGTTATACTGATGATGAAATTATATACTGGAACCATCAATTTCTTTTAAATCACGTCTTCTTTGATCATCTGGAATACCACCATTACATGTTCATATGGAAATTCTTCGGGCAAAAATGGTCAGGCCATAGTAAATTTGAATTTCATCCATTACTTTCGCGCTGTTTTGAGCTTAGAATAATGGCCACTGAGATTTCATTTCAAAATTGATGTAGTCGTTAGACAGACGATCAGGCTCGTCAACATGCTGTCCATCTGCGTCCCAAAATTCACTGAAATTTTTAATAGAGACAAAAATATTATGATACAGAACGTGAATATAGACAGAGTGTTTTGAGATTGTGCAAGTACACCTGTGTGGGGTGTGCGCGTGTGTGTGTGTGTGTGTGTGGCGTGTGTGTGCGTGTGTGTGTGCGCGCGTGCGTACGTGAGAGAGACAGACAGAGAGAGAGAGCGAGAGACAGAGAGAGAGAGAGACAGAGAGAGAGTGCGTGTTTAGCGTATTTTGTGTATGTTTTTATATTGATAATTACGTGTTTAGTGTTCTAGAGCGATAATTGCATTTACAAGTTATATTTTCAATTCAGATTATATTAGAATTATCATTTTTGATGTGTTATCACCGTGATCTGATTTTAATCTTTTTTTGAAGGATAATGTATTTGAGTTGACTTGATTTTATTTGTCTTGAACTGAACTGCAGTAGCAAAGAAGATTCTACATCTCTGTTGATTCTACATATCTGTTTTCAAGAAGATGAAATGTAAAAAATGTTTTCCAACAGGGCAGACAGATGGGCGTCGTACTGAGGGAGGTTTCATTTCACCTCACCTGTCGGCGTCACCAGGTTTGGTATTGGCCGCTGCACACTTAGACACCACCATTTCCCTTCAGGCCGCTCTGTCTAGACTTTTGTGGACAATTTCTTAAATATTTAGGCCACTGAAGGAGGTAAGCGTCGGAATTCCAGTCGGCAAGTCCTGGATTCCTCCACCTGGTGAGTAAAGGCTGAAATTTGTCTAAACGCAAGAGACTACCGACTGGAAGGTTGTGGATTCGAATCCCCATCAGTCACTTCAAAAATATATCATTGTGGTATTTTTCGGCTCTGACCGGCTCCTACCCAAAGTTGGGCGTGCTATGGGCTCATTGGGAAGACTGGAACCACACAGTCGAGTCTGATCCACTTCACGAATGCGTCAATGAGGGTGTTGCTCAAATCTTCTGACCAGCACGGCAGGTGCCTGTATCTCTCGGGCCTAGTTGACGCCAGGATATATTATGATAGTAAGCGTAGAGTACAGCCCTATTACGCAGTTTCAATACTAGATGGAACTCCATAGTATCATGATTATCATCCTTATCGACATCATCATCACATTGTAGAAACATGTGCCAGCTTTTGCGGCCATTAAGGTGGCGCAGAAAATGAGACAAAAACAAAGAAACAAACAAAGAAAACAGTGAGCACAAAGGTAGCCTTCCTAAGTGCGATGATCCTAAACAAAACAAGAAAAGAAGAAATATAAAAGAAATTTGTCTGATCTCCCAGGCCAACATAAGCAGATCTGACAACGCTTAAACTCCCTTCGCGAACACGCATGCGGAGTTACAAACACTTAAGCTGAAGACCACGTAAGTCATTTCTATGGCAAGCTTCTAGGAAAGTTGAAATATCCAGCATGCACACCCACCAAAGATGCAGATTTTGCGAGAACACTGCAGACTATGGTCAGCCTGCTTAACAGTATGTGTTCTTTGTGCTCCACTGAAAAGTTGTATTATGTTATTACTAGTAGGATTTTTTTGTTTGTTTGTTTAAAGCCCAGCGGATTACGTGGAGCCATATCAGGGTATAATCGTTTCAAAACATACACATCACTTCAACAGAAAAAAAAAGGAAAAGAAAATTAAGTACACATACCAGATGCATTCGCGCACATAATCTACGGAGATGCCCCTGACATTGACAACTCCGTCCAATTTATCACAGAGGGGATTTAAAAAAAAACATACCTGAACATAAATATAAACAAAACTAAAGATGCAAAAATATATCTTAAAACGGGCCAAATAACCTAAACCTGCTTCCTTATATCTTGAGCCAAAAATGCACCGAATACATGTACCAATCATCACTCCTAAGAGAAAGTACGTAAGACTTTATCGAACATATACAGGTGAATGGATCAACGATGCAGAAAATGATATGAAGAAATGGCAGAAAGCAAAGGAACAAGGCAGAAACAATGATTTCCAGGAGATGGAGATACTATGTATACTGAAAAAGCCCCCGGCATCCCCCACGGGGGCGTTTTATTATGTGACATGCACAGTGAGTACAACTGTGGTTGGATGATAGCGCTACACAAAAACAATTTATAATAATAGCAAGACATTAACACAAATGCCAACTATTTCTTTTTTTCTTTTATCTGACCGCTTGTACCATGAACAGTGTCGCAGGGAGAAACTGCTGACGGTCAGATGCGAGCTGGAAAGCCTGATAAGGAGAAAGGCCGAGTGACGACAAGCTTTCTTACACGCCATCCATCCAGGACATTCTTGGTCTGCCTCTCGCTTTCTTCACTTGTTTTCATCAGCGCTTACGTCATCCACTGCAGGCTTGATAGGTCCGACACAACAACTTGGATATCAGAAGATAAGTGTGAGTGACAAAACGTAGGTCAAACAAGTTAATGCTAGTCCACTCTCTGATGTTGGCCACCCAGTTCCTTCTTTCTAGACTTCATTGACAGTCTGTTTCCGTGGTATCTTAAAGGATGGTCTTGGACAATATGGCATGGCAGACGACGTGAACAAAGAAAGTAAGCTTGATGGCCAACCTCATCAGTTGTGGCACAGAAGGCAAACATCATCAGATGTGGCACAGAAGGCCAGTCTCATTAGATGTGGCATATTTCAAACACCACTAATGGAAAGATACTGCCCACAAAAGAATAAGCTATCAGCGCATGCAGAGTACAATCATATCTGAAGAGTGCAGAATAAAAAAAAAAGCGATCAAGGAGATAGAACCCAAGGACTCTTTCCCATGCTGTGCCTGTGGAAAAAGCCAGAAAATGTCGCACTTTTTTTTCTTATTTTGTCGTTTTCTGCATTGCTGTTGATCTTGCCTACTAACCGTTCAGAGACGGACACCCCATACACAAGTCTATCCGAAATAATATTAGTTTTATTAAAGGGACATTTTCTACATGTAATTCTGATCCAAGAAACCTAGGACGACCTCTGACAATTTTATGAGAACCCTGGCTTTAGACAGATTACGATGGCGACAGTAGAGAGGCATCCTGGAGTCACGATCTGGATACGGCCCGGCCTCCGTACAGACAAGAGTTATGGGCCGTAACACTCGCTTGGCGGGAGTTTCTCCTCTGAAGACCTTCTGCTGTCTGGCTCTCCCTAGTGTTCTTACTGCCGACGAAAGTGCCATTGCACAGCGACAAAGTACCGTGTTGGTCCTGGCAGTTGAATCTCCAGTGGTAGGGAATTCCGTTACAGACTGGGCTCTGCAGAAGGTGCAGTCATCACTTGAATAAGAACCCGACCTGTTGGACATTTAGCAACAGAAATGTTTCGAAAGAAACACATGAAGCAAGCAAATGTCAACCCTTGACGCTACAGTGAAAACGGATGGACGGTGGTAAAGAAACAGTAAAATGAAGTATAATCAGATGTGCACTTCACATGTTGATTGGGTAGAAATATTTAATTTAATCATAAAGAAACTCATACAACAGGCAACCATCATTAAACAGCGACAGGTAGTCACAAGCAGACAGCAACAAAAATATCAGGTCGCTGATGTACCAGCCTGTGCTACTCTTCACGTCTTTCCTCGCAGTGGTGGTCTAGACCCAAGCACAGCAGGGTCTTCATATTCCTCTGATTCCGCCACAACCGTTTCCAGTCCTCTTTTTACTGTTCTTTTAAGTATTGGAATGATAAAGCACATGGTCTGATCAATCACCAGCGAATGATAAAGCACAAGATCTGGTCAATCACAAGTCTTCATGACACGCGATTAGACATGAAAAGATACTGAATTCTCATCTCTTTGAAAAACAATAGCAGGCTTGTCCAAAACATGACATGAAAAGATGAATCCCTTAGGAGCAGATCTGAGTGGAACAGGAACACGATGGACCAAAAGGCACAACTAACTAACAACTGAAAAGAAAAAGCAGCGAAAGAAAAAAAAGGAAAAAGGGGAACAAAGTTGAGAGAACAGGCTGAAAGAGAAACCTGTAAGTAATTACAGATACAGAGTGGTCTTTTGACATACGAAGCACAGAGGGTTCAATCAAAGGTACCAACGGCTGGAAAAGGTGAGGGAAAGACAGTGGAGAAGAGGCCACTCATCCTGCAGTAATGAGCATCACATGGAGCACGAAGCTTATTGACTAGTTATCAACTGGTGTAGAAAGGAACTGTAAATGACACCTCGCCCAGAGGAAAATCAATAGCAATATTATGGCGATCTTTAGGCGTTTAGAAGCAGATTCTAAGAATTTCACGCGGCAGTCTTAAAAGTATAGGGATAAACATGACTTTGATCTATTCCACTAAGCATTCGGTCTCAGCAGATTGATGGCTTAATGATCTTTGAAAGAACGAATCATACCTGACACGGGTATAAGTCGAATTTTGCCGCCTTTGAAGTGATGTGTTCAGGGGTTAAACTGATTTACAAAAGCCTCAAAATGATCACTTTTTATCACTAGTCATTTACTGATTCCTTCATATTTCAATTACTGTAATGAAAAAGCCTGTAGTCAAGTCGGATGTCAGACTTTCAATCGGAAGATCTGGGTTCAAAGATGTATGGGTTCCTCTCATTTGGTGGGTGAAGTATGAAGATGTTTCTGGTCTCCCAGTTCAACGTGCGTGCAGATCTGTTAATGCCTACACCCCCATGACAGTGTAGGCAAAACAATGTGCTTACGTAAATCTAAACACACACACAGACACACACACACACACACACACACACACAGACACACACACACACACAATCATATACACACACACACAACGTGATCCAAAAATCTTTTAAAAAATTGGAACATATAACACCACACACACACACGCGCGCGCGCGCGCGCGCAACGTGCATACAGAAATCTAAGAAAAGTTGGAATATTAAACACACACACACACACACACACACACACACACACACACACACACACACACACACACACACACACACACACACACACACACACATTCTCTGCAACATACAATTAATCAACTTCTGTCAGTAGACGTATCATTAACCAGTGTAGTAACCTCCCGACTACTGAGCCACAGACTGGGTTTCAAGTAATGTGAAAAAAACACGCTCACTGGGGTGGGAGAAGAAAACAAAGCCTCATCCCTGTCGTCATTTCTGCCAATCTCACTCCGGTCTATTCTAAACCCGGTCGTCTATCATCCACTTTAACCCTTTGACTCCCGCACCCTATCCATCAACTGTAAAAACTTAACCCTTTGACTCTCACACCCTATCCATCAACTGTAAAAACTTAACCCTTTGACTCTCACACCCTATCCATCAACTGTAAAAAAAAACCACAACCCTTTTACGTATTTTGCTTTGCTAGCATGGTTGACAATGCAAGATGATGATGGACAGGGTGCGGGGGTCTAAGGGTTAATCTGACTCCAGTCTTTCTTTTTCCACAACGGCAAATGTCCTCTACCATATCTACGTGTGCATTCAACACGCATCAACTGGCCAGAAAGAAAATAAATTGTCTACTACATGTATTAATGACTTTATTTTGTACAAAAACATTGACATTTTCTGCAATAAAGAATCAAATCATGGCTGTGACCCCCCCCCTCCCTCCCCCACACAAGTGATACAGTAAAACGTAAGTAAATATTTTGCTTCAGCTGGTTACATTCACCACTTTATCCTTCACCTGCATGATGCGTGGTGGTGGTGGTATTACCATTGTGATGAAGGAACTACTTTCATCAAAATAGTCAATGTATTCAAGCTTCCCCTTCAAAGATGTCATCTGAATTTGTGCTGTTAGCTATCGCCCTCCCTCCCTTATGCCTGCAGCCTCTGCGGCCTGTATCGTTCAGTACCCAACAGCAAAAACACAGTCTGACAGATTTTCGATGAGTCTTCTTAGTGTCCTGAGTTTTCCAATATTCCTCAAGAAATTATTTTTTAACTGCAAGTGATATCAACATCCACTTTGATCAGCCTACACATCTAACACGTCTAAAAGTCCAGATCTGTCAAACAAATTTAGCTTCTCCCCGCGCGTCAATACTCCAACCCAGATCAGCAACCACATCGTCGTGTTGGGGATCAAATTCTGGATTCAACAAAAGTTGCTTACACTAACTGTCATTAAATCACACATGTATCTGTTCATCTGTCGATCTCCAAGCTTACAGGCCCCTCCCAAGTTTGTGGAGAAGAGAATTCTTGACACCATCGATAAAAAACCTACAGTCTTTACTCAGTGTAACACCCGAACTTCTCACCAGCTACACTAGTGTCAAAGCACACTGGACTTCCAGTCTCCAACAAAAAGCCAAACAGTAGGTAGACGCACCACTCCTCTCTTGTTCCTAACAATGCACTGCTATAAACAAAGCGTGAACAGACGGAGAGCAGAGTGACAGTAATGATCCTCCGACCTCACGATTCATAAACAGATCTTAAATGCCGCAAAACATCGAGTGACAAAAACGTACAAACAGTTAAACATTTCGCTCGTCTAGGATGCTTGAACGTTCCATATCCAAGCAGTTTTACAGTGTACATTCTAAGAAAATTGTACAATCTAAGAAAATTGTACAATCTAAGAAAATTGTACAATCTAAGAAAATTGTACAATCTAAGAAAATTGTACAATCTAAGAAAATCAAAACGAGTTTCTCTTCCAACTGCGTTCTGTCCTACTGAACCGCCAGTTTCTCTGACGTTTTCAAGAGTAGTATCAACATCATCTATGACAGACATGATTCATTATCGTCTTCACCCACATGTCTTGATGAACAACGTTTCCTGGATGGCATGTTTTTTCTTTCTTTTTCTTTTCAGCCAGAGTCAGAACAAACTCTGAAAAGCGAGACTATAATACTCAGCACAAAATTCCTGCAAACGTGATGAATTTCCAGTTTGTCACTTTTTGACTGTCTTGATGTTACTCCACACGTCACTCATATTATCAGTAAGTCACTGTCTACTGATGTTTTCTCATACATCACAAGGTAGCCACTGTCCATCATTTGCCTAAGAAAACCTCACTTGAACCCAATCATCTTAAAAATACTGGCCAGTTTCCAACCTCACTTTCATCTCAAATCTGATTAAAAGAACTGTTTTCTCTTTGCTTCTTGAACATCTCAGTTCCAATGATCTTAATCCACACTAGTTTGCCTACAGAACTGGTCACAACACTGAAATAGCTTTGATTAGGATCTTCAGTGATGTCTTCGCTGTTCTTGACAATGACGACATTTTAATTTTGTTTCCTAGACCCATCAACTGTTTTAATACAATAGATCATGAAATTCTTCTCATTCTGTTACAGTGACTCACCTGATAATATACAGCGCCTGTTGACTCGCACCACTGAGTGTTACTCGGACATTAAGAACTGGATGACACACAATAGACTTCAGCTTAATGACGACAAAACAGAAGCTATCCTCATTGGCACCCGTCAGAAACTTTCTCAGCTGCCTCCTCTTTCTCTCCCATTATGTAACACATCAGTCCCAATTTCTGATTCAGCTAAAAACCTTGGTGTCTGCATTGACTCTACCCTCTCCATGAACAACTTTGTTTCTCAAACTGCCAGATCCTGCTACTATCATCTCCATCGTATAAAGCTGATCAGGAAGTATCTCTCTGTCGAAACAACTGCAAAACTCGTTCTCTCCTTCATAATGTCTCGCATTGACTATTGCAATTCACTCCTGTCTGGTCTTCCTGCCTCCACCATTCACATCCTACAGCGCATTCAAAACAATGCTGCACGCCTTGTACTCAAAAAGAAAAAAGCTGACCACATATCTCCTCTCCTGGCACAACTTCACTGGCTCCCTGTATCAAAGCGCATACAGTACAAACTAGACACCATGTGCTACAAAAGCCTCAATAACGCAGCCCCCGATTACCTGTCAAGCCTACTTGAGATCTATCTTCCCTCACGTACCCTCCGCTCTGCCTCTGATCCTCTGACTCTTCGCTTTCCACGCACTAAGCTCAATACCTATGGTCCACGAGCCTTCTCTGTTTCTGGTCCACTCTCCTGGAACAAACTTCCTCTCTCAGTCCGTCAGCAACCTACTTTTGTCTCCTTCAAGTCCGCTCTCAAAACTCACCTTTTCTCTCCTGCATAAAATCCTAACCTCACTCAACCCTCCCCTCTGCAGCCTGTCTCCGCTCGGAGGGAATCACATGGTTATAATATATAATTGTATGCTATGCTCTCTATAATTTTCCATTGCTTTTATTCTTGCTTTTATTGCTTTTATTCTTTCTCCCCATTTATAGCCATGCGTGTGTGTGGGTGTGTGTGTGTGTGTGTGTGTGTGTGTGTGTGTGTCTGTATGTGTGCGTGCGTGTGTGTGCGAGCGTGCGTGCCTGCGTGTGTGTCTGCTTCAGCGCTTAGATTTGATTTTATCAAGATTTTGCGCTATATAAATATTGTAATTATTAATATTGTAATTATTAGTCATATGGAATCTGTAATATTGTGCTTTTATGGTTTAAATCCTATCTTAGTGGGCAAATTCAAGTCCAGTTAATGGTATCTATTTTCTTCAAATATCTATAAACTATGACGTCTGACAAGGATCAGTTCTTGGACTTACGCCGTTTGTTCTCTATTTTAATCCAGTACCTAATCTATTGCCTTTTATCCTCTGTTACATGAAACTTTGCATATGACCAGCTCTCACCGTATCAATGACATTTTTAATCAGATAATGTCTACCTCTCTCATCTATATAGCGAACTTAAGGTTTGGATTTACATAGCGAACTTAAGTTTGGATGACAGAATAAGTTTCAACTAAATGCTCTTCATTCCTCCGAAGATCAAAGAGTCCTATTCTTGCATCTGTTGTGTTTGCCAGTGGCACTTACACTCCAGTCTCACTACATATACGAAATGTTGGTGTCACATTGACATTCTGGAAAGAGCTTACATCGTTTTCTACTCTCACTGTTGCCGTTTGTTCCCAATAAATCCTTATTTTTCTTAAATCTTTTCAATCAATATCTAGCTTTTCCAGTTGGTTGATCAGTTCTTTGTGTCCTGCCCGAACAAAAGATTTGGCATAATCAACAAAGCGTAAATATAAATCCTTATTTAACTCAATTGATTTTTTTATATATACGAAAGTTCTTAGCATGTATATGGCATTAACAGTTCCTTTCCCTTCACCAAATCCACATTGTTCTTTCGCTATTTTTCTTTTGATTCTATTCCTCGTCCTCATCATGGTTATTCTTGATAAAATCTTTGTCACACGATCAATCAAGCTGAAGGTCCGATGGAGATCGCATTCTATTGCCTCTGCTTTCTTTGGAAGCGCCATGGAAATTGATTTTGACATGTCTTTAGGGATTTTTCCGGTGTCATAAATTTCACTGAGAGAGACTTGATTTTTCAATACCAGATTCATTTAGAGCCTCAATCATTTCTAAAGTAACATTGTCTGGTACTGGGCCTTTTCTCTGTTTCATCTTTTTCATTGCTGCTCTAATTTCAACTTTCATTATTGGTGGTCCTTCAAAGTATTTTTTATGATGTGTTCCTTCTTTCTACCAAAGTCAAAAAGGTCTGTAATGTATTCGCCCATCTGTCTAATATTTTGTCTTTTTCTATAACAATTGTACCAGATTTACATTTTAAGCAACCAGTCGATGCGCACTTGCTTTTTCCTGGGCACGTATAAACGTAGGGTCTGTTTTGTGTCGATCTTCGATTTCCTTGCAGTTTATTTCTAACCAATCTTCCTGAGCTTCAGTGCACCTATTCTGATTTCCTTATTACCTTTTTCGTATTCTTTCTTTTTTCCCTCCGTTCTTCCATCAAGCTTAACATTTTTTTTTTGTCATCCCGTTCTTCTTTGCTCTTCTTTCAACTCTAGGGATTTCTTCACAAGCTTCATTCATCGTGTTACTCAAATTTGTTCATTTTCCCTCACGGTCACCAGCGTTCTCCAGAGCAATGAATTTGTTTTGAACATGTATGTTAAATTTTGCATGAGTTGATTCATCCCTCTTTAAGATGTCAACATTTAGTTTGATGTTACCTTTGGTTTGTTTTCTTCTCTCTTGTTTCGGCCTAAATCTTCCCATTACAGGATTGTGTTCACTGTTGCAGTCTGCTCCTGGTATTATTTTCGCAGTCAGTAAAGAATTTCTAAATCTTTCACCAGAATGTCATCAATTTGATTTCTTGTGCTGTTCCCTAGTGAATTGGTAGACGTACGCATTATAACTATACAAACGTGTTCATTGATAAAAAAAAAAAAAAAAGGATGTTCACTTTAATGAAAAGTTTTTTTAAAGTGATAGAGGAGTGAGAGACAGAGTACACACACACACGCAGACACACACACACACACACACACACACAAACAAACAAATACACACACACACACACACACACACACACACACACACACACACACACACACACACACACACACATCATAGTCATTGTTGTTGTCATAAACCATAAATTATTGTATTTATTACACACACACATACACACACACAATTATCATCATTATCAACACTGTTCTTATAATAAACCACAAATTATTATATTTACCACACACACGCACACACAAACAAACAAACACACACAAACACACACACCACCACCAACTTGCCACAGAGGAAGGGGACTCCCATACATCCAAGTTAATTTAACCAACACAACGTAACTCCTACGAAAAGTCCAACTGGGCTTCCCTGTGGTGAATTCTAATGACTCTCCCATTCACACCAATATCCCTGTTCGCCCATCAAGATCCAGACAGTGGCACAGACTAGCAGCATCGAAACCTCATGGTAGTGAACTTGTATAGCTCTCAGGCCAGCGGAAACGAAGGTCTACCAGCCTGTGGGCTTTTGTCTATAGAGGAGAGCAGGGGCTGTTGTATGTTGGTTGTTCACCGATTTCTGGCATTGAGGAATGAATGGGATCTGTCAAGAAACTAGTTGTTTCGACTGCTTATCTCTCTTTAAGCTTTATCTCTGTGTCTGTGTATCTCTGTCTGTCTGTCTGTCTGTCTGTCTGTCTCTCTCTCTCTCTGTCTCTCTCCTGTTTTCTTTCATTTGTTAAATACATTTTCATACTTACTGGGCGAATATAATGTGAGTATTCAGAGGAATTTGTACTTTATATTTAGTATCGTTTCAAGATGAGGGAATGTGCGAAATGAAAATTAAGCGGTCAAGCAGGGATGTCTTCTGTCACCAGATCTGTTTTCACTTTACAGCGAAACCATTATGAAAAACCTAAAAAAAAATGCCCTGGGATAAAGGTTGGATGGAAAAGGACAAACAATCTTCGTTATACCGATGACACCGTACGAACTGCAAAAAATGAAAAAGACGTTCAAATCCTATGCATGTTATAGAAACAGAAAGCAAAAACATAGGGCCAGAACCAAATAGCGAGAAAACTGAAGTCATCGTAACAACACAGACAAATTTATAAGTTTAAATATCTGAGAACAGTCATATCACCAGACTGCAGATACACACTATGAATATCTAGCAGAACTGGCCAAGCTAAAACAGCATTCAAGAAAACAAAAAAGCATTCTTGCCAACAAATACCTATCAATGAACATCAGGAGGAGAGTTTTTCAGTATTATACAGAACTATTACTGTTGTACGCTGCGAAGCGTGGACGATCAATACGCAAAGTCAGAACAAGATTGAAGTAGCTGAAATATGGTTTCTGAGAATAATGTTCAGAATTCCATGGACAGCAAAGAAAACAAACGAGACAGTCTTGAAGGAGGCAGAAACAAAAAGAACATCAATGAAGAAGATAAGGAAAAGACAAGCAACATTTATAGGACATTTTGTAAGGCAACAGAAATTTGTTATTTGCTATTTTTGTTTAAATCCCAGCCAATTGCGTAGAGCGATGTGAGCACCCAATCACAACAGGAAATCTGGAGGGAAAAAAAGCACCAGCTAGACCCATGAAAAAAATATTGGACACGGTTTTACGGAGTAAGTGAGGACAGAGAGGGTGGGAGATATACTGGCAGCGACGAAAGTAGATTCGTATTGAAGAACCATGGTCGCCGACACCATGCTGCAGGGCACGTGATTATGATGACGATAATCAGTTACACGCCAACAACCTACTTTTGTCGCCTTCTTTCCTCTTCACTTCTAGTTGAATATACGTTCGTGACTTAACCATTAACATCCCTCTCTCTCTGCCCACCCCCTTCTCTCTCTCTCTCTCTCTCTTTCTCTCTAGTACCGTTCTCTGTCTTTCTCTCTAATAACGTTCAACAGAGACCTGTTACGTTTCACAAATACATTGAAAATATAATACACTGCGTCTATAAAGTATTTAGTTTAAAGATAAGAATGTATACAGCTTTTTTTTTCAACTGAGTCAGCTCATGCTACCGTTGAATGACCGTTCTGTAGCACAGTGTAATTAAGTTTGGTGGGATTTTCTATCATTTTGAGTCAGTGGTTGCGTTTTTAATGACAGCTGTACCTGTACTGACAACAAGAGTAATAATAGTAGTGGTGACGGATCCGTTACGTTTTAACACGCTACACGCTCTCCTCTCTCTCTCTCTCTCTCTCTCTCTCTCTCTCTCTCTCTCTCTCTCTCTCTCTCCTCTCTCCGCCCCTATTTTGATACTTTCTTTTTAATTTTGAGTCAAAAACTGAATGTCTTCAAGAATACAGAGATTTTTCAAAAACCAAGAAAACCGACAACGTGTTTTTAGGATCATCGCATTCAGGGAGGATATCTTTGCGTTCATCTTTTTTTTTTTTTCGTCCCATTTTCTGCACCACCTTAATGGCCACGGAAACTGGCACATTTTTTTTTTTACAATGCTATGATGATGATGTCAATGATGATAATAATCACGATGCTATGGAGTTCCATCTAGGATTGACACTGCGTGACACGGCTGACTCTACATTTACTATCGTAATATATCCTGGCGTCAACCAGGCCCAAGAGATACAGACACCTGCGGTGCTGGTCAAAATATCTGACCAACACCCTTAATGACGCATCCGTGAAGTGGTAGGAGCCGGTTAGAGTCGAAATATCCCACAATCATTTTTCAAGGTACTGATGGGGATTCGAACCCACACCCTTCCAGTCAGTAGCCTGTTGCATTAACCACGATACAGCGGCGACTGGTAGAATTGACAATGATTGTACGTTCAGCTCACAAGCAAGCAAGCTTTTATTTTCATGCAAATTACCACCTTTGGCTGCATTTCGCGCACGTGCGCACACACACACATGCACTTGAACACTACACTGTCTATAGCATTATTCCTCCACTCTCACCATAAGCGCACTGTGCATTTGCCGTGCTTTTAGTACCTTATTGATTCCTGTAACCTTTCCAGCCTTTTCCGTGTTTCCGCACACAGAACAAAAGCAGTAGACTGTTAAATGAAAGACTACTGCTGTCTTGGAACAGTTGGACCTTTCGTATGTATATATCTATGTGTGTATGAGTGTATGTATGTATGTATGTATTATGTATGTGTGTGTATATGTATGTATGTGTGTGTATATGTATGTATGCATGCATGTATGTATGTATATGTGTATGTGTGTATGTATGTATGTGTGTGTGTATGTACGTATGTATGTATGTACGTATGTATGTATGTATGTATGTATGTATGTATGTATGTATGTATGTATGTTTCTATGTATGTATGTATGTTTGTATGTATGTATGTATGCACGCACGTACGTACATACGTAGGTATGTACGTCGTACGGACATATGTTTTCATGTATCTCTGTATCAATGTATGTATCTATGTATTCATTTCTGTATAGAAGTTTTAATCTGTCGGTTTTCGTTTTATGTGTCTTTGTTGTTGTTGAGGTTTTGTTTTGTTTATTTTGTTTTAAGTATTTTACTTTATTTTTGATGCTTTTCTTTCTGTTGTATAAGTTTGTTTTTGTCTGAATGTTTGGTGTCAATGATCGGTTGGTTGGTTTGTTGGTTGTTTGGTTGTTTTTGTGATCGTTTTGTAAGCTAACTGTTGACAAGAGACATGTTTTATATCTTTTGTTTGTTTGTCAATTATTTTTAGCTCCTTACAGACTGGGCTTCACCCAACTTTGAATCATAACTTCGCTTTCCAGCAGCAGTTATCAGTGTATAATTCTTGACATGGGTAGCTCAATATTAAGCCACTAGAATGAGAGTAAATGCAGGACCTAGCACTCCCAGGCCTCCAGACAGAGGAAGCGGGGTTGTCTCCTTTGAAATGGTAAGAACAAACAGACAGGCAAAGAGATAAACACGCTCAGCCAAAACGGTTTTTTACTCAACATAATTAATTGTCTGGTTTGAAATAACAAAAACGCGATGGGAAAGCTTGAAAAACACACTGTTGTGATAATAAATTACATGTAGGGGAAAAGGAGACCCCCCCAAAAAAAAAAAAAAAAAAAACAAAACAAAAAGACATATTGGCTATGGAGGTGGATTTTAATTAAAATAAGAGCTTTTTGAGGGGGAGATGCATCCTGCAACTGTTATTCGAAACACGCCATGGTCAAATTTACAACTGGACAAAAGGTTTACCCAGTAGTCAGCAAGAATTTCTCTTTAAGTTATCGACTACATGATGATCTGTTCTGTTGCACGCTTTTAGCCGCATAAACCCTAAATGAACATAACCAAATGGTTAGGCCGATGTGATTAAAATGTTTAAAGCTAAAAGTTCATTTTTGCCTGATTTTGAAGCAATAGAAATCAAAATTGAGAAAATCTCGTGCTGCTGCTGGGAAATTTATAACTAAAACAAAATTGTCAATATGTTGACAAAATCAACAAAATTGTCAATACGTGACTGATACTCAAGTGGTTAAGACATCAGTCCAAAGGGTGACTTTGCCTTGAGAAACCTGACCACCCAGGATGCGCGGGTTCGATTCCCAGAGGACAATTTTCTATTTAAAAAAATGGCGACAGCAGAGGTGCATCCAGGAGTCATGACCTGGATACGGCCCGGCCCCCTTAGAGTGTCAGGAGTTAGGGGCCTTAACACTTGTTTGACGGACTCAAGCGGCCTGTGGGCGCTAATCACAACAAAAGTAATAATTGTGTTCTAGAGCTGAAAATATTTCTGTCATGAATAGCATTCCGTTTTGGAATATAATAATACGTAAATTTCTTCACCAAACAGTCAAAGTTTGTGTCCAATTCAGGAGGATCAGCTTCATTATCAAATTTTAGACTTTTCAAAATTTTTACAGATTCCCTGAAACCCATATCATAGAGGAGAGAGTCCCCTCTGGATATCGCCATCCTCTTGATAAGTCTTGTAAACCATTGAAAGTCTTCAATCCAATCCTTCCATTCACTTGCTTTGAATGAAAATTTCGATGGTGGTTCGTAACTGGCGGCTGCCATTTCTTTTCCTCTCCTTCGTCTTATTTCTGAACACTTCTGACACCAACTCAAGCGGCCTGTGGGCGCTAATCACAGACAGGCGTTTCTCCTCCAGGCAATCCAAATGTCCGCGAATTCGCGGATATCCGCGAAGGGGGAAAAAATTCTTTGAAAGTATGGAGAACCGGGACTGGGATCACCGAAACTACTCAAAACAAGCCGTGAGCGCATGCCCGGTTTTACTTTTGCAACTGACCGCGAGATTTGCGCATCCTCTTTCGCAAGTGTCACTCTCTGTGTTCCATCGACGCATTGAAATATGAGTATACGTAAGGACTTTGCTCTACTAAATGCTTCCATCGCTGACATCGATGAAGGCCTCAAAAATCGCTGGAAATGGGACTGGCTGCAGGAAGTGTATTATGGCAATAATTCGCTGTTTCTTCGAGAAACTGAAGATCGCAGGTAAAGCATATTGCAAACTTTGCCGCTCGGAAATCAGTTACAAGTCCGGCGGTAAACGAGCACTGGTTGATCACCTGAAAGGAAAGCAGCACAACGACAGGCTCAGGACATCAAACGAAAATTTTCGTTTGTCAGGTGAGGCAAAAGAGAGTGAGGAAAAGTTGCATGTTTTGTTCATTGTTAACAATGCTTATGCCCTTTTTTCCTTTTATTAAAATACTTGATTTATCTTTCACCAGAGGGGATTAAATTTCCATTTACTAGACTAAAATGCTTCACATTGTAGCTTGAATGGATTGCCTGTCCTCTGAGGACCTTCTGCTGTCCAGCTCTCCCCGGAGTTTCTTACTACAATATCATGGTGAATATAACGGAGAACGTGTTAAAGAAGCGCGAAAAGAAGGATAGTCAGCACTGCATGACCATGTTTTTATATTTCTTTATTGTTATTTGCAGTTTGTAGGATCATTGCTGAAACGGTTTAAGCTGGACAGAGATTACAATCCAGAAACTGACTGACAACAGTGTATGTGAGCATGACTTGTAACAGCCAGTCGTGTTGGCAGGTGTTTTTTAAGAAGTGGTGTCTGTTTGCAGACTCTATTTTTTCTCTCTCTCTTTCTCTACGTCTCTCTGTTCTGTCTCATTTTCTCTCTGTCTCTCTGCTTCTATCTGTCTCTTTTTCTCTGGTTCTTCTGTCACTGTCCCTCCCTCCCTCCATCCACCCCCCCTCTCTCTCTCACTCACACATACTCACACACGCAAACACACCACGTGTCAACTCTTTTCTCACAACCACTACCCCTTTCTGCAGCCTCAATAAAAACAATCAGCCGTGGTTTATGACGATCCCTGTTGGCCGTCCAAGAGCGGAATGTGTTCCTCTCTCTCTCTCTCTCTCTCCTCGCTGTGTGTGTGTGTGTGTGTGTGCGTGTTCGTTATTTCATTTAACGTCTATTCACATATGTGCTATTAAGAAAAAAAATTATATATATATACTAAAAATCATATATATATGATTTTTAGTCTAAAAGCACATATGTGAATAGACGTTAAATGAAATAACGAACAAACGAACACTCACCTATGAAAGCTTAAAGACGTTGTACCATATACCCTAACATCAAACGATTTAACGAGCCAGAGAAAAGCATGCGGAATTTTAGAACAGTCAGGCTGCACAGTTTGTGCAAGGTTGTGTGTGTGTGTGTGTGTGTGTGTGTGTGTGTGTGTGTGTGTGTGTGTGTGTGTGTGTGTGTGTGTGTATGTGTGTGTGTGTGTGTGTGTGTGTGTGTGTGTGTGTGTGTGTTTATGCACTCGTGACCTTTCACTATAAGATCACTCTTAGAACACATGGCAATGTTTTGAGCCAACAAGTAATATAATTGTTTAGGCTGAACTTGGTCCAATATAAATGGAACTGATTCCACGAACTTTCCTACACATAACTACGTCTTGGAATGTCATACAGCTTAGTGATTTCTTGTATGTTAAATTATTTGATACACATTTTCATAAGCCTTGACGACAATGTTAAATGTGTGTAAACTCTTTTTTCTCAGTGTACTAAGTTTGGTAGGTATATAAACTATTATCAATACAACGTTGCAAAGTGGTCTATACAACTGACTACTGATATTAGGGTCGCCAGTTCAAATCCCTATGTCAAAAAATGCTGTGGCGTTTTCCTGCCCCGACAAGCTTCTACTCAAAGGCGAGTGTGTAACAGGCTCGTTGGAAAAAAAACATACCACACAATCAAGTCTCGTCCACTTTCGGATGCGTCATTGATTTTCTAACCAACAGTGCAGGAGGCGTTAATTAATCTCTCAAGCGCGGTTCACGCCACAATCTCTCACGCACGGTTCACGCCGCAATCTATTATGAAACTAAGCGCAGAGTACAGCACCGTCGTGCAGTTCCAATCAGAAATGACAATGCACAGCATTATCACTATCATCGTCATTATCATAGCAATATGAAAATATCCTCTCACACTGTGTGACCTTTCGTACCTTGCTGTCATGGCGACCTCAGGTTTGGTGGGTGTGGAAGTGTGTTGGACTGCCGAGATGGGCAGTGTGTTACTGTTATTTCTGCTTAAATCCCAGCCGAATGCGTAGAGCCATATCTGGGCTATAACCGCTTCAAAACATGCACAATACTTTAACAGGAAAGAGAAAGGAAAAGAAAATTAAGTACAAATATCAATGCATTTGCGCACGTGATCTAAGGAGATGTCCCTGGCGTTGACCACTCCGTCCAATCTATCACACATGGGATTTAAAAACATACATGAATACACGTTTGTTGTGGACAGCTGTAATATCAAACGCGCAACAGCTTAAATGGGACACATTAAGGGAAACTGTTAGAATCAATGTACTCGAGCTACTGAAGTAAAAAAAAAAAAAAAAAAAAAGACCAGTCAGAAAGTCCAGGTACCAATGTTAAAATATGAACAATACACTTTGTAACATTAACACGCCAAGTTTCAAATTGTAAAAGAATAATAATCAAGAACAAACAGAATTTTATGTTCTTTCTTTTTTTTCCGCTTAACAGTGTGTGTTGCGTTGCGATGTGTTGTGTTGTGTGTATGTGTGTGTGTGTGGGGCGTGCGTGCGGGCGCGTGTGTATGTGTGTGCGTGTGTGTGTGTGTGTGTGTGTGTGTGTGTGTGTGTGAAAGAGAGAGAGAGAGAAAGAGAAAGCGGGTGGAGAGAGAGAGAGTGTGTGTGTGTGTGTGTGTGCGTGTGTGTGTGTGTGTGTGTGTGTGTTTGTGTGTGTGTGAGTGAAAGAGAGAGAAAGCGAGTGTGTGTGAGTGTGTGTGTGTGTGTGTGTGTGTGTGTGTGTGTGTGTGTGTGTGTGTGTGTGTGTGTGTGTGTGTGTGCGTGTGCGTGCGTGTGTGTGAGTGAAAGAGAGAGAAAGAGAAAGCGTGCGAGAGAGAGAGAGAGTGTGTGTGTGTTTATGTGTGTGTGTGTGTTTGTGTGTGTATGTGTGTGTGTGTGTGTGTGTGTGTGTGTGTGTGTGTGTGTGTGTGTGTGTGCGTGCGTGCGTGCGTGCGCGCTCTCGCAAACTAGGACATGAAAGATGCCTCCAAGTGTTACAGCTGCAGAAGCTGATGCAGTGTTTCTCTTTTTATTCCACTCTGTACTTTTGTCCTCTTTTCTTAGTTTCTTCGTTGTGTTTTCTATTCTACTTGTCTCCCTGTTTAAAAGTGTTTTAAATCTTTATTTTCCTTTTCTCTTTCTGTCAAGTTTTCTGTTTTGTTATCTTTTTGTCCTCCTTTCGCTCAGTCTTTCCTTCGTTCCCACTTTTTTTTTCTTATCTCTCTGTCTGTCGTTCTTTTTCTTTTTTTTTTCTGTTTTTTCCCTTTCTTTTCTTTTCTTTCGTTTTTTGTTTGTTCGTTTGTTTGTTTGTTTGTTTATCAAATAAAATTTAAAAATCGACCAGAAGATCAATGCGCAGATTTTGTTTAGTTTGTTTGCTAACAAAGAATATCGATAACGTTTCCAGTTTTTAATGTATTATTACAAATAAATAGTATTGATCAGGGTGGCCCAGTACTTGATTGTTATTTTTGTTTAATGCCCAGCCAACTGCGTAGAGCCATATTAGGACTATAACCGTTTCAAAACATACAAAAGAATTCAACAGGAAAGAGAAAGGAAAAGAAAATTAAGTATACATATCAATGCAATCGCGCACATAATCTAAGGAGATGCCCCTGGCGTTGACCACTCCTTCCAATTTATCGCACAGGGAATCTAAAAAACAAACCTGAATACAAACTTAAACAAAGCTAAGAACTCTAAAACATGTAAAAACGGGCCTAGATTACCTAAAACTGCTTCCGCATATCTGATTTCCCTGGAGCCAAAAATGCACTGAATACTTGTACCCAATTATCAATCCTAAGGGAAAGTACGTAAGACTTTACTGAACACATGCAAGTGACCGGACCACCAGGAAGAAATGAAAGAAAACAAAAAGGAGGAAGAAAGAAACAAAGAGAGTGACAGAAAAATATTTTCTAGCACAGACTTTCTCTCGAAGGTGGGGATACTATTTATACGGAAAGAGCTCCCAGCATCCCAACGGGGGTAGAAGATTGATGGGCAGATGTTTGTCTGAATGGTAATTAACAAAGAATATCGAGAAGGTTTCCTAAGCTCTTTATATCTCTATTATTACAAATAAAAAGTGTTGATCAAGGTGGCCCCGTACTTAAACTGGCTGGTCACAAACAGAAACAAAAATCGCATCAAATGGTCTGCAGGCAGTACTGAATATGGCAGGCTGTAAAACAAACCCATTTACAACTTTCTCAACAAGAAATGAACACTATGCATGACCTGTTCTCACAATGGGGAACTCACAAAAGGGAACGCGACTAAACAACTTCAAAAATGTAGGTCTACCCTGGTGTAAATAGGATTATATTTTAATTGGAACTTGCTCTTTGAGATTTTCTTCGGGTTTACGATAAATTTCACAATAAAATAATTCACCTTGAAAAACCGTTAGAATGAAATCATTATGGCGATACTTTCAGCAACCCTTTGTTGAAATTAATTGAAATAAACAGTTTTTGCAGCTTTACCACAACTCAACCTCTTAAAGACCCCCCCCACCCCCACACACACACATTGATCATACAGATATATATGTATGTATGTACGTGTATATATACATGTATACCCACACCCGCATACATATATACACCACACAATTTTTCACACGTACATACGAGAAACTGCTTCGGCTTCTTCAAGTTGATACCATCTCAATCACATCAATTCTTACTCTTTCCTTGCCTTTCGCCCCCTCCCTCCATCAGTAAAAGCAATGGGCTGTAGTTACTTGTCAAAAACGTGGCCGTCGTATTTTCCAATATCTCCTGGATGTTTTCCTCACTGACCAGGATGACCAACCTGCTGTTGTTCCAATCTCGCACAGCAAAATGAACAAACCCAATGTGTTTTCTAATGTATTAAGCTGTAAAAAGGTAACTATAAAAAATAAAAATACAAAAAAGTGACCGTTTCAAGGGACGTAAATCCGATTGCTTCCTTTACAATTATAAGACGACAGCGCATGACCTTATACAACATTCGTAACATTAATAAGACGACAAACGCATGACTTATACAACATTCGTAACATTAATAAGACCACAAACCATGACCTTATACAACATCGTAACATTATAGACGACAAACGCATGACTTAACAACATTCGTAACATTAATAAGACGACAAACGCATGACCTTATACAACATTCGTAACATTAATAAGACGACAAACGCATGACCTTATACAACATTCGTAACATTAATAAGACGACAAACGCATGACCTTATACAACATTCGTAACATTAATAAGACGACAAACCCATGACCTTATACAACATTCGTAACATTAATAAGACGACAAACGCATGACCTTATACAACATTCGTAACATTAATAAGACCACAAACCCATGACTTTATACAACATTCGTAACATTAATAAGACCACAAACCCATGACCTTATACAACATTCGTAACATTAATAAGACGACAAACCCATGACCTTATACAACATTCGTAACATTAATAAGACCACAAACCCATGACCTTATACAACATTCGTAACATTAATAAGACCACAAACCCATGACCTTATACAACATTCGTAACATTAATAAGACCACAAACCCATGACCTTATACAACATTCGTAACATTAATAAGACCACAAACCCATGACTTTATACAACATTCGTAACATTAATAAGACGACAAACCCATGACCTTATACAACATTCGTAACATTAATAAGACGACAAACCCATGACCTTATACAACATTCGTAACATTAATAAGACCACAAACCCATGACCTTATACAACATTCGTAACATTAATAAGACCACAAACCCATGACCTTATACAACATTCGTAACATTAATAAGACCACAAACCCATGACCTTATACAACATTCGTAACATTAATAAGACCACAAACCCATGACCTTATACAACATTCGTAACATTAATAAGACCACAAACCCATGACCTTATACAACATTCGTAACATTAATAAGACCACAAACCCATGACCTTATACAACATTCGTAACATTAATAAGACCACAAACCCATGACCTTATACAACATTCGTAACATTAATAAGACCACAAACGCATGACCTTATACAACATTCGTAACATTAATCAGACGATTATTCAGATTATTCATTAATCAGTGTGTGTGTGTGTGTGTGAAATGAAAAACCGAATAAAAATATGAAACAAATGATTTGATTTATGCATGCTGTTATCTATAATAATTATGTTAGAACTGGAGTAATGTCTCTGGATTGTATTATTCCCTAGACTGATTAATGACAAATTTCCAAGGGCAAATAAATTTTTACACCCACACGCTGGTGTTATTTCAAGCTGGCTGGCTGGCACGTTTTTAAAACATTTGCTCACTTAAACAGACTTCCCACGCATATCCTGCAGCCACGGAAAGTCATCTCTTACTGTCTCTCTCTATGGTGAGTTCTAATGACTCCCCATTTCAAGGCAGTGTCCTTGTTTGCCCATCAAGATTCAGACAATGGCACAGACCAGCAGTATGGAAGCCTCGAGGCAGTGAACCTGAACAGCTTTCGGTCAAACGGAAATGGATTTCATCAGTCCGATAGACTTTCATTTGCAGAGAATGGTAGAGGTGTTATATTTGGCTGCTCAAGGATGTCTACCCTCGACAGAGATAATAATAATAATAATAATTACAATATTTATATAGCGCAAAATCTTGATAAAATCAAATCTAAGCGCTGAAACAGACACACGCACGCACGCACACACACGCACGCACACACACGCACGCACACACACAGCACGCACGCACACACACACACACACACACACACACACACACACACACACACCGCATGGCAATAAATGGGGAGAAAGAATAAAAGCAATGGAAAATTATAAGAGAGCATATTATATACAATTATATATTACAATGTGATTCCCCTCCGAGTGGAGACAGGCTGCAGAGGGTGTTGAGTGAGGTCAGTATTTTATACAGAGGAGAAAAGGTGAGTTTTGAGCGCGGACTTGAAGGAGACAAATGTAGGCTGCTGACGGACTGATAGAGGAAATTTGTTCCAGGAGAGTGGACCAGAAACATAGAAGGCTCGTGGACCATAGGTATTGAGCTTAGTGCGAGAAAAGCTAAAAGTCAGAGGATCGGAGGCAGAGCGGAGGGTACGTGAGGGAACATAGATCTCAAGTAGGCTTGGCAGGTAATCGGGGGCAGCGTTATTGAGGCTTTTGTAGCACATGGTGTCTAGTTTGTACTGTATGCGCTTTGATACAGGGAACCAGTGAAGTTGTGCCAGGAGAGGAGATACGTGGTCAGCTTTTTTCTATTTGAGTACAAGGTGTGCAGCATTGTTTTGAATGGTGGAGGCAGGAAGACCAGACAGGAGTGAATTGCAATAGTCAATGCGAGACATTATGAAGGAGAGAACGAGTTTTGCAGTTGTTTCGATAGAGAGATACTTCCTGATCAGGCTTATACGATGAAAAGGAAGTGTCGGTGTTCTGGGTGTGGTGATTAATATCTTTCGTTTCTTCCATTCATTAAGCTTTCTCCGTGGAATGCTTACGGGTGAAAAATTGACAGACTTCGCTTTCAGGGAGATACTAGCAGACTGACGATAATCCATGTGTCATGGCCTACAAGTGTTCACTGATGATTTACACAACTAATGGAGCCCTCTCCCAGAACATTTCAACACTGTGTTCTTATCACATGTTTGTGTACTTCTTATCACAGTCCAGTTTGGTGTTTCCTAATTTCTTTAGTAGGTGTTTGTTTGTTTCACAAATGAGTATCTATCTTTGCCTTTTGTGAGCTTTCTCACATCCTATTCTTTTACTGCATGGCACTTTCTTTTCATACATTACTAAACGAATCAGTTCTTAACCATTTGCAGGACCTCACATAATCGACTCTGAAGTTAATATTTCATAATGGGCATTCTCTGTCCTATCTGTGATTCGACTCCGGGTTTCTCACGTCCTGTCCAGGTGCCTAACTCTTCGACTCCAGCACCCTATCCGCCAACTGCAAAAACTTAACCCTTTGATTTCCTCACCCTATCCACCAGCTTCCTGCATGAAGCTGGAGGATAGGGTGAGAAAACCAAAGGGTTAAGTGTTTGATTTGCTAGCGTGGTTGGCAATGCAGCATGATGGTGGACAGGAGTCAAAGGATTAAACCACTAGCATATGTGCTCAACAACAACAACAACAACAGCAACAACAATAGCAACAACAACACACACACACATACACACACAATATTATTTACGAAAAATGTGAATGTACACACATTTTCTAAATACTGGACGGACTTGCAGGGTGGCTGAAGACAGAGATGGCAGGAGACGTACTTGCAGCGACAGGGCATAGATTCGTGTGGAGGGCCAGGATCGTCAACGCTATGCGACAGGGCACATGATGATGATGACACATTTTCTTTCTTCTTCTGCCTTCAGTCCACTCCCAGCCCCCGCCCCCGCCTACGTCTGCCTCTCTCTCTCTCTCTCTCTCTCTCTCTCTCTCTCTCTCTCTCTCTCTCTCTCATCCAGCAAGACCGAAGAAAAAGTAATCATCTCGCAAGGAAACCTGATAATACTCTGGCAGTGAATAGAGCAAGGGGCAAAGAAGAGCTCTCAGAGGCAGGCAGCCTATTAACAGTCAGTGCTTAACTCGTCCTCAGCTAATTCTCTTTACGGGGGAGCCGGTTATTCGTGACAAGAGACAAAGACACATTGTTCATTACTGGGGCACATCGGAACAGTAGCAGAGATTGGCTTAGTACATCACAAATGCGATAGGGTGGCGGCCTGGTTCATTAACAAAGCCCTGGTTACAGCATATATACGTGTGTGCGTGAATGTCCGTGCACGCAGGCAATCATCTCTTTCATGCATGCCCCCCTTTTCCAGCCATCTTTCATGCATGCATACGAACACCGCTGAAATGCGTTAACAAGCACATGCACTTGCTCAGAGCAGATGGACATATACAAAGAAATGCAGTGAAACACAAACACACCCATACATACACCAACCCACCTCCCACACAAACAACGACAGAAAGATACGGGGTCGAAGAATTTCCAAAACATTCACCTTATTGTTTAAAACCCAGCTACACAGAGGTATGTCTGGGCTATAAGCATTTCAAAAATGTACACAATATCTGGTTAACAAAAAAGCTTGAAAAGAAAAGAAAATTAAGTACATATATCAATGCATGCAACCATATAATTTAAGGATATGCCTCTGGCGTTGACCATTCTGCCCACTTTATCACCAGAAGATTTCTAAAACCAAACCTGACAACAAATGTGAACATAACCAAATAAAAATGGCCTAAATTACCTATAACTGCTCATGCACAGCAGGTTTCCTTAGAGCTAAGCATGAAGTCAAAACATGTAACCATCTGTCAATCCTATGAGACAGTATGTAAGGCTTCATAGAACACATACAGGTAATGGACCAGCAAGGCAGAAAATGATAGAAAGAGATGACTGGAAGCAAAGGAGGAAAGAGGAAACAAAGAGACTGACAGAAAAAAGAACACAATTTCCAGAAGATGAGAATATGGATTTATATTGAAAGAGCCCTGGCATTCCCACGGAGGAAAACATTCATCCACCAGTAAAAACATTCACCCACCAGAAAAAACATTCACCCACCAGAAAAAACATTCACCCACCAGTAAAAACATTCACCTACCAGTAAAAACATTCACCTACCAGTAAAAACATTCCCCCACCAGTAAAAAACATTCACCCACCAGTAAAAACATTCACCCACCAGTAAAAACATTCACCCACCAGTAAAAACATTCACCCACCAGTAAAAAACATTCACCCACCAGTAAAAAACATTCACCCACCAGTAAAAAACATTCACCCACCAGTAAAAAACATTCACCCACCAGAAAAAACATTCACCCACCAGAAAAAACATTCACCCACCAGTAAAAACATTCACCCACCAGTAAAAACATTCACCCACCAGTAAAAACATTCACCCACCAGTAAAAACATTCACCTACCAGTAAAAACATTCACCTACCAGTAAAAACATTCACCCACCAGTAAAAACATTCACCCACCAGTAAAAACATTCACCCTACCAGTAAAAACATTCACCTACCAGTAAAAAACATTCACCCACCAGTAAAAACATTCACCTACCAGTAAAAACATTCACCTACCAGTAAAAACATTCACCTACCAGTA
>CM060308.1:26072503-26122503 GCA_030674185.1 Monoplex corrugatus | reverse complement strand
TCTCGTAAGCCAGTATGCCAAATGTTTACTTTTCGACATATTTGTGAAAAAACAAACAGAACAAAAAAATGAAATAAAAACAGACAGACAGACGGATGGACAGAGAAACTCAACAACTATTTATTGCAGCGGTAAAGAATATGAGGAAGAAAAACCAACAACAACAACAACAAAAGAAAAGAAAGACAGAGAGAGACGAGGAGGAAGAACAAAGACACCGAAGATAACGACAATGTAGAAAATGAAAAAGCAGAAGAACTATGACGGATGAGGATGGAGAAGACGATAAACATAAAAAACAGAAGAAGACAAAAACCAAAAAGAATAGAAAATAAAGAGAAGAAAAAGAAAATCAACAAAGACAACGACAAAGAAAGGGCATAAAAGAAACAAAAGAGAAGAAGACGACAAAAAAAAAAAAAAGGACGGAAGAATAACTACACAAAAACTTGAGAATGGGGGAAAAACAATGATGATGATGACAAAAAAGCAGAAGAAAGCAGAAGGAGAATAAAGTCAATGGCATAATGATGACGACGAGGACGATGATAACGATAAGAAAGAAAAATTGAGGAAACAGAAGAGGAAGAAGACAAAGAACGAAAATCTCCAAACAAACAACCAAACAAAAAGAAGAAGAAAAGGACAACGATGATGGTTAGGAAGAAAACGTTTGCTGAAATAAAGAAAGCGACACACGCGTTATTAGTCGTCAGTACTTAAAACTACTTCTCCATCTTCTCTTCTCCCAGTGACTATAAGAGGAGAGACGTGGGCAGTAACTTCATTAACGCGGCACAGTAGCAAGTCATGAACAGGGGATTACTGGCTGACTCTGCGTAAGTCTTAAATGGTAGGAGAGAGGTTCGCCCCCATTAATAGTGCCTACAGTAATGTTTGCATCGTGTCTGAGGGTGTACGTGTTTTGTTTGCACACACACACACGCGCAAAAACACACTCACAGACAGACAGACACACACACACACCGCACGCACACACACATTTACTCACTCTCTCTCTCTCTCTCTCTCTCTCACCACACACACACACACACACACTGTTCAGTGCTCAATGACTGAAAGATCCCCCAACCTCCTATAGGGCATGGAGAACTCAGCAAATAAATAGATACCTTGTATAGCATCAACATATAACATTCAACAGAAAGAAAATGTAACAGTCCAACGGAGAAACAACAACAACGACAAAAACAGAAACAGAAAATATTCGTGAACAAGTGCCTTCAGACAGAATATTTAATTGTTCAGAAGAAAGCCATATCATTTTACCAAATTTGATATACATTTTGCTGACTTCTGCCGATTTGTTTTTCAGTTCAGATATCAAGTTACACAATGAAAATATTGATTTCACTGAAGCACATTTTTGTTGAATAAATTTCAATCCATTTCCATGGAGTTCAGGACATTCAAAAATAAAGCGAAACATATCGCCTGAGGCACTGTCATCACAAAACGTACAAACCCCGCTTTTTCTATCTGTTATTTTGAGTCTACCTCACTCAGTCTGATGCATGTGACAGGTGCTTCTGAATTTATGCAAAGGAAAACATGAATGTCTGCTAACTTTCCGATATATTTCAAAACCGATTTCGACATATCTCATATACTATGCATTTTTTACTGTTCTCAAAACTCTCTTCCGGTCTTGCTGATGACTAGCCAGAAACATTTTCACAAAATCCGGATTTGTTCCAAAGCTTTGAGATTCCCAAGCGAAATCAAAATTCGTGTCAGTAATTATCTTTGTTTAATATGGCCTATCTAATCCGAACGGTATTGTCTTTAACATACAAATAAGTATTTTGTATAATTTAACGGTTCTTTCTCTTTGTTGTCATTTGACATAGTATTATACTAAAACATACTAACACTGAAACTGAATATGACCAACTGCAAAAACTTAACCCTTTGACTACCACACCTTATGCATCAGCTTCCTGCAGGAAGCTGGTGGATAAGATAAAGGGAAAGGGTTAAGTTTTTGCTTTGCGAGCGTGGTTGGCAATGTAAGATACTGGTGAACAGGGTGCAGGAATCAAAGGGTTAAAAAAGAAAGCTAGCTTCAGGGAAAAAAGGTACCCACTAACAGACATAGTCCCAGAAAACACTGGAAAGGACCAGAGAAGAGCTCTCAGAGACAGACACGCCAATGGCAGTCAGTACTTAACTCCTTCTCTACCTCCTCTTCACGGTGACAGTTAAAGAGAGCTATAGGCAGTAATTTCGTTAGCACCGCACACCAGCAGGGAACTAACAGCAGCTTAGAGACCGACTTTGAGTAAGTCTTAAAAGGGTAGGGTGACAGCTCGCTGCCTGGAGTAATATGCGGATCGTGTTTGAACTTTGTGTGTTGTTTCCACATATAAATACCTGTGCATTCATGTGCAATCGCACACATACAATCACAAACACAGAGACACAGACACACACACACATACCACCACCATCACCACCACCATAATCAATACCACCAGCAATAACATCAGAAACAGACATTACACACAACACAAAACGCGCGCGCGCAATTACACACACACACACACGCGCGCGCAATTACACACACACGTGCACGCGCAATTATACACACACGCTCGTGCGCAATTGCACACACACGCACACACACACACACACACACACACACACACACACACACGCACACACACACAAACACATGCACATACAGGGAGAGAAAGAGAGAGAGAGAGTAAGAGAGAGAGAGAGAGAAAGAGAGAGAGAGAGAGAAACAACTGATCCTTTGATGCGTCAAGAAAAGAGGCAAAGGATGAAATTGGAAACAATGAAGATAAAAGAGGAGGAGACAAAAAGTAGGAGTAAGAGGAGAAGAAGAAGAAGAAGAGGAAGAAAAAGAAGAAAAAGGGAGGAGGAGAAGAAGAAGAAGGAAGGAGGAGGAGGACAAGAAAAAGAAGAAGAAGAAGAAGAGGAGGAGAGAGAAGAAGAAGAAGAAGAAGGAGGAAGGAGGAGGAGAAAAAGACGGAGGAGAAGAAGAAGGAGAGAGGAGGAGGAGGAGGAGAAGAAGAAGAAGGAAGGAAGGAGGAGGAGGAGAAGAAGAAGAAGGAAGAGGAGGAGGAGGAGAAGAAGAAGGAAGGAGGAGGAAAGAAGAAGAAGAAGAGGAGGAGAAGGAGGAGGAGGAGAAGAAGAAGAACAAGAACAACAACAACAACAAAGAAGAACAAGAAGAAGAACAAGAAGAACAAGAAAGGCAACAACAACAACAAACACCCCAACAAATACAACAACAAGGAAGGCGTAAAAAATACAAACGAAAAAGACGATAATAATATCAAAAGAGAAACCTTCATCAAAGAACAAGTACCCACTGATAGAAAGAGTGGCAGACATCACAGAATGGACCAGAGAACAGCTCTCTGAGACAGACAAGTCATTAGCAGTCAGTACTTAACACTTTCTCTACATCCTCTCTTCGTGGTGACAATTCAGTAGAGAGGTAGACAGTAATTTTATTTGTGCAGCACAGTAGTAGAGCACAAACAGCACCTCAAGGACTGACTGTGAATGAGTTTTTACTGGCAAGGTGATAGCTTACTTCGTTACTCCTGCCTGGAGTAAGGTGTTGGTCGTGATTCAGTGTGTGTGTGTGTGTGTGTGTGTGTGTGTGTGTGTGTGTGTGTGTGTGTGTGTGTGTGTGTGTGTGTGTGTGTGTTTCCACATATATATCAATGCAGGCGGCTTCATGTGCGCGTGCGTGCACACACACACACACACACTCACTCACACACACACTCACACATACAATCACTATATACAGGTAATATGCACACTGACACACACACGCACACTCAGAGACGTGCATATATATATACACACACACACACACACACACACACACACACATATATATATATACATATATGTACACACATATGTATGTATGTATGTATATATACAATATATGCACAGAGATAGTACATGTATACACACACACACACACACACACACACACACACACACACACACAACACACACACACACACACACACTCGCAATCATACAATCACTATACGCAGGTAATACGCACATAGACACTCACAGACACACAGAAACAAACAAACAAACAAAAAAGCTGATATTTTGAAAGTCAAGAAGAGAAGCAAACGATGAAACTGGAGACAAAGAAGATGAAAGAGGAGGAGACAAAAAGTAGAAAAAAGAGAAGTAGAAGAAGAAGAAGTAGAAGAAGAAGAAGAAGAAGAAGAAGAAGAAAAAGAAGAAAAAGAAGAAAGGTAACAGCAATACAAAGAACCCAACAAATACAACAAAAATGGCTTTACAAAGGAAAAAGACAACAATGATACAAAAAAAAAAGAAACGTTGATGAAGAAATGGGTACCCACTGATAGAAAGAGTGGCAGACATCACAGGAATGGACCAGAGAACAGCTCTCTGAGACAGACAAGTCATTAGCAGTCAGTACTTAACACTTCTCTACATCCTCTCTTCGTGGTGACAATACAGTAGAGAGGTAGACAGTAATTTTATTTGTGCAGCACAGCAGTAGAGCACAAACAGCAGCTCAAGGACTGACTGTGAATGAGTTTTTACTGGCAAGGTGATAGCTTACTTCGTTACTCCTGCCTGGAGTAAGGTGTTGGTCGCACTTCAGTGTGTTCTTTGATGACTAAAGAACAGAAGAAGTTAGAAAAAAAAACAGGACAAAGAGGAGGAGAAAAACTAAGAAAAGGAAGAAGTAGAAGACGAATAGTGAGAAAAATGAAAGAGAATGAAACAGAATTTTAATAAAAATTACAACAAAAAAGACCCAAACACCAACAATGACAAAGAATACAAAAAAGTGATAAAAAAGGAAATCTTGATGAAAGAAAGAGTACCTACTGATTGACACAGTATCACACGTCACAAACAAAGGACCAGAGAACAGCTCTCACAGACAGACGCGCCACTAGCAGTCAGTACATGTACTTAAAAGTCCTTATCTACGTCTTCTCCTCACAGCGACAATTAAGGAGAGACGTAGACAGTAATTTTGTTAGCACAGCACAGCAGTAGAGCACATAGAGGAGCTTAAAGACAGGCTCTGAGCAAATTTGAAAGAGCAGGGTGCTATCTTGCTTCGTTGTGTCTGCCTGGAGTAATGCGTGGAACGTGTTTTCAGAGTGATAAGTATTTTGTTTGCATGTTTATATACATGTGCGTTCATGTGTGCACAGGCAGGCACACATACTCGCGCCCACACACACACACACATGTTCACACACACACACACACACACGTTCACACACACACACACACACATACACACAGTTCTTCGATGACTCAATAACAGAAGCAATACAGGAAACTAGAACAAAAGAAGAAGAAAGATGAGGAGAAAAAACTAGAAGGAGGAAAAGAAAAGGAAGAAGTAGAAGACAAAAAGTGAGAAAAATGAAAGAGAATGAAACAGAATTTCAACAAAAACAACCACAACAAAAACAGACCCAAACAGCAACAATGACAAAGAACACAAAAAAGTGATTAAAAAAAGGAAACATTGATGAAAGAACAAGTACCCACTGATTGACACAGTATCACACGTCACAAAGGACCAGAGAACAGCTCTCAGAGACAGACGCGCCACTAGCAGTCAGTACTTAAAGTCCTTATCTACGTCCTCTCCTCACAGTGACAATTAAGGAGAGACGTAGACAGTAATTTTGTTAGCACAGCACAGCAGTAGAGCACGTAGAGGCGCTTAAAGACTGGCTCTGAGAAAATCTGAAAGAGCAGGGTGAGAGCTTGCTTCGTTGAGTCTGCCTGGGGTAAAGCCTGGAGTAATATGTGGATCGCGTTTTGAGAGTGTTAATGAGAGTGTTAAGTGTTTTGTTTGCACGTGTAAATACATGTGCGTTCATGTGCGCGTGCACAACACACACACACACACACACACACACACCACTACCACCAACACTACTACTACTACCATCACCACCAATAAAAAGAATATAAACAAGCATGATATATGCACACACACACACACAAGAGAGAGAGAGAGAGAGAGAGAGAGAGAGAGAGAGAGAGAGAGAGAGAGAGTATTCAATGAATCAGAAAGAAGCAAAAGGAGAAATTGGAAAAAAGTGAAAGAATACGAGAAAAATGTAGAAGAAGTAGAAAAAAAGAAAGAGGAACAAAACAATGTCACAACAATGAAACAGAATTTGACAAAAAAAGCAACGATAACAAAGACATAAACAATGACAAAGAAATATATGACAATGAAAAAAGTACTGACATAAGCAACGATAACAAAGACGTAAACAATGACAAAGAAATATATGACAATGAAAACAGTACTGACATAAGCAACGATAACAAAGACGTAAACAATGACAAAGAAAGAGATGACAATGAAAACAGTACTGACATAAGCAACGATAACAAAGACGTAAACAATGACAAAGAAAGAGATGACAATGAAAAAAGTACTGACATAAGCAACGATAACAAAGACGTAAACAATGACAAAGAAAGAGATGACAATGAAAAAAGTACTGACATAAGCAACGATAACAAAGACGTAAACAATGACAAAGAAAGAGATGACAATGAAAAAAGTACTGACATAAGCAACGATAACAAAGACGTAAACAATAACAAAGAAAGAGATGACAATGAAAACAGTACTGACATAAGCAACGATAACAAAGACGTAAACAATGACAAAGAAAGAGATGACAATGAAAAAAGTACTGACATAAGCAACGATAACAAAGACGTAAACAATGACAAAGAAAGAGATGACAATGAAAAAAGTACTGACATAAGCAACGATAACAAAGACGTAAACAATGACAAAGAAAGAGATGACAATGAAAAAAGTACTGACATAAGCAACGATAACAAAGACGTAAACAATGACAAAGAAAGATGACAATGAAAAAAGTACTGACATAAGCAACGATAACAAAGACGTAATCAATGACAAAGAAAGAGATGACAATGAAAAAAGTACTGACAAAAGCAACGATAACAAAGACCTAAACAATGACAAAGAACGAGATGACAATGAAAAAAGTACTGACAAAAGCAACGATAACAAAGACGTAAACAATGACAAAGAAAGAGATGACAATGAAAAAAGTACTGACATAAGCAACGATAACAAAGACGTAAATAATGACAAAGAAAGATGACAATGAAAAAAGTACTGACATAAGCAACGATAACAAAGACGTAATCAATGACAAAGAAAGAGATGACAATGAAAAAAGTACTGACAAAAGCAACGATAACAAAGACGTAAACAATGACAAAGAACGAGATGACAATGAAAAAAGTACTGACAAAAGCAACAATAACAAAGACGTAAACAATGACAAAGAAAGATGACAATGAAAAAAATACTGACAAAAGCAACAATAACAAAGACGTAAACAATGACAAAGAAAGATGACAATGAAAAAAATACTGACAAAAGCAACAATAACAAAGACGTAAACAATGACAAAGAAAGAGATGACAATGAAAACAGTACTGACAAAAGCAACGATAACAAAGACGTAAACAATGACAAAGAAAGAGATGACAATGAAAACAGTATTGACAAAAGCAACGATAACAAAGACTTAAACAATGACAAAGAAAGAGATGACAATAAAAGAGAAATCTTAATGAAGGACCAAGTACCCACAGCAAAGCACCAGAGAAGAACTCTCAAAGACAGACACGCCATTACCATTCACTACCTTACTCTTTCTCTATCTGCTCTCACCAGAATGACAGTTGAGGAGAGACAAAAACAGTAACTCAATTAGAGCAGTACATCTACTTCACTAACAGGAGCTTGAAGAATGACTTTGACCAAGTCAAAAAACCAGGGGTGAGGGGGGGTGAGAGCTCTTTTCTTTAATATTGTATGGAGTAACATGTGGATCACATTTGAACTTGTGTTCTGTTTCCACATATAAATACATGTGCATTCATGTGCACACCCACACACAGACACACGTAACAGTTATGCACACACATACATACCACCACAGCCGCCACCACCACCACCACCATTACCAACACAACTATCGCCACCATCGTCATCATCACCACCAATACCAACCTCAACAAAGGACAAAATACATATACAGGCACACAAATAAACACAAACACACAATACGCGCACACACACATATACACAATAGTACGCACACGCACGCACGCACACACACACGCACACACTTGCACGCGTGTGTACACACAATACACACATTATAATACATGCACTCACACACAAACACAAAGACATACACACGCGCGCGAGCACGCAAGCACACACTTGCACGTGTGTGCATATACAATATACACATATGCATAATACACACGCCGCGCGCGCACACACACATACACACACAGAGAGACACACACAGAGACACACACACACACAGAGACACACACAGACACAGACACACACACACACACACACACACACACACACACACACACACACACACACACACACACACACACACACACACACACACACACACACACACACACACACACACACAAACAAACTCATCTGTGGATGAATCAAGATAAGAAGTAAAAGAGGAAAGTAGAAAACGAAGGTAAACGAGGATGAGAGAAATAAAGTTGGAGAAGAAAAAGAAAAGAACGAAGAAGGAAGGTGATAATCAAACAGAAGTAAACAACGACTACAAAGACGTTATTGTTATTGTTTTCTTCAAAGCCTAGCCGACTGCGTAGAGACATATCAGGGCTATAACCATTTCAAAACATACACAATACTTCCACAGGGAAAAAAAGTAAAAGAAAATAAAGTACACATGTGAATGCGTTCGTGCACATAAATTAAGCACATAACTCTGACGCTGACCACTCAGCCTACTTTATCACAGAGAGGATTAAAAAATATACCTGAATACAAATTTAAGCATACCTAGTGACATAAAACATACATGTATATAAAAACGGGCATAAATTACCTAAAACTGCTTCCACATATCACATTTCCCTAGAGCCAAAAATGCACTTAATACACGCACCCAATTATCAATCCTAAGACAAAGTGTATAAGACTTTATCGAACACATACAGGTGAATGGATCAGCAAGTCAGAAAATGATAGGAAGAAATGACAGAAAACAAAGGAACAAGGCGTAAACAAGGAGAGTGACAGAAAAGAGGAAATTTCTGGCACAGAATTTCCAGAAGGTGAGGATACCTTTTATACTGAAAAAGACCCAGCATCCCCACCGGGGCATACAAAAACGTAAACACCAACAAAGAAAAGAACACAAAAATAATAATACAAAAAAGAAATCTTGATGAAGGAACGCGTACCCATTGGTAGAAGTGGCACGCATCACAGCAAAGGACCCAAGAGGAGCTCTGAAAGATGGAGGCATCATTAGTAATCAGTGCTTACCTCTTTCTCCACCTCCTCTACTTGTGGTGACAGTTAAGGAGGGACGAAGACAGTAAATTCATTAACGCAGCAGAACAGCAGAGCACGAATAGGAGTCTAAAGACTTAACTTCCAGTAAGTGTTAAATGGCAGGATGGTTGGTAGCTCCATTAACACTGCCTGGAGAAATATTGGGACAGCATTTGTAGGCGTCTTGTTTGCCCACATGAATGCATACACACACAGACACACAGACACATACACACACACACACATGCATAGACGTACACACATGCATAGACGTACACACAACACAACATACACACACATCAAACACAAACAACAAACACGCACACACAACACACACACACCACACACACACACACACAAAAACACACACACACACACACACACACACAACACACACACACACACACACACACACACACACACACACACACACACACACACACACAGCACACACACACACACACCACACACACACACACACACACACACCACACAGCACACACACACACACACACACACACACACCACACACACAAACACACACACACACACAACCCAAGAAGGCAAATGACAATAAAAGGAAGGAAGAAGAGGATGAAGATAATGACGCTGATAAACAATCAGACAAACATGTGCTCACGAAAAACACAATTATAGACCCAATGGACCTGAAAATGTATGTCTAAATGCTAATACGTACGTTAAGATTTCTCAGACCTGTTCCAACATGCAGACACAAATGCTATCATCTCAGTAACATGGCCCAATCTGGGATCCCATGGCCTAGATATTACTGTAACCATTTGTTAGTCGATGTCGATAATTTGTTAGGTCCTTGCTGATTTTTATATACTTGTATGTTGAAACGAGTGTAAAAAATTCTGCAAGTCAAAAAGCACATCACTGATTTATATAGAACTCGTCTCCAAAACCTGGGTGATGCTTATTCAACCTGATCCTGTAGTTAAACACACACAGCTGATACGGTACTCTGTATGTGATTTGGATAAGAACATGCACTTCTGGGATTAAAACAGACCTCAAACGAAATCCAACGACAATGCAGTCTTCTCTAAGTAAGGGGTAATCTCATGGCAGTTGATACTAATAGTACTTATGAAGAACATTAATAAAGAAGTTAGATCAGGAAAAGACAAGCAAAGATTAGGAAAAGACAAGCAACATTTATAGAAAATTTTATGAGGCAAGAGAAATTAGAGCACCTAGTCACAACAGAAAAACTGGAGTGAAAGAGAGCACCAAGTAGACCCAGGGAGAAAATATTGAACGGACGTGCAGAGTGGCTGAGAACACAGAGGGTGGGAGATGCACTTGCAGCGACAAGAAATACATTCGTATGGAGGGCCATGATTGCCAACGCTATGCGGGAGGGTACATGAAGATGATGATGATGGATTATCCAGTGCTGGTAACATCACTGACTGATCATGGTTTGTGTAATAAATTCTCCAAGGGAAAGCTGACATAAGCATCACGAGGTGGTGCGAAAGATGAAAACTTAAGGCACAGTTAGATTAAAGGTGCGTACATTTCGCTAAATGACAGAGGACTGCGTCACTGCTTTGATTTTCCTGGCTCGACAGATAGTTGCTTTCTGCGGATGTGTGAAGTATTTACCCAGTTCCTGTTAAGTTTTCTACATTCTTCAAATAAACGATCACTTTCGTTTAACTGGACTGGTGTATTCTGTCTTTGAGAAGAATGATCAACTGCTAGACCTTCACGAATCTGCATAAACTGCAAGACACTACCAGTCACATACATCCTTACCTGTGACATTCAGTTCTGATCTAATACTGGAAGAACACATTCTAGATATGTTCTTTGGTTATTTCCCTTGTATTTTGGCAAGAAGAAACGAACGTCTGATGTTGTTTTGCTTGTGTGTGTATGTGCGTGCGTGCGTGCGTGTGTGTGTGTGTGTGTGTGTGTATGTGTATGTGTGTGTGTGTGTGTGTGTGTGTGTGTGTGTGTGTGCGCGCGTGTGTGTGTGGTGTGTGTGTGTGTGTGTATTTGCATGTATGTCTGCTTAGATATAACTCGCCTTACGTTGAATTGATTTGTGGAAACGTATTCTTGTTTATACTAAGTAAGTCAAGATTCAGTGTCATAAAAAGGAACATGACATTTTAACAGACATTTCACAACAAGACGCCAAGTAATCTTCCCCCGGGTCAAATTTATACAAGGCTCTCGGTGTGGTAAACGAGAAAAGCACCGACAGCACATTTGATGGGGGAGACAATTTGATGAGTCACAGAGGAAAGGGGATCTGATGATAATGGAAGTGCCATCAGTCTTGATGGACGTTGCCTGGACAGACGGATCAAGTCATGCCGTTTTCCCATTATTTACGTACAAAGTCAGTCTGATGACAAGACCCTTGTGTACGTGAAGATTGGCTGGCGTTTAGATCATGTTCTTGTCTGTTGATTTATGGAAGAAAAGGGCTCTCACAATATCTTAATTGCCCATAAACGAAAACTGAAATAAACGATATCAGGAGTAATTAAAGAAAATGCGTAACTGATGACATTCAACTAACCAGCTCTACTAGTCCAAACGCGCCATAAGAACGAGCGTTTTCCAGGGTTTCAGCTTAAAACAGTCAATAGACAAACAAACGCGATTATAGAAAAAAAAAAAAAGAGGAGAGGGGATGTATTCTGTAAAGATTTTCGTTTCCGTCTCAAATTTCTAAAGAAGGCGTCAAGGTTCGTGGACTATTCCATCAACTGAAATAAAAAAAAATCAAAATGGATGGAATAAAACAAACATTAATCAAAATGTATTAATCAAATTAAAGAAAAAAGAAAACGTTAAAAAAAAACACTCACACACACACAAACCCATACGAACGCACACATAGAAACACACCACCACCACAACAAAACACAGAGACAAGAAGTAGGCAGAGAGAGAGAAAGAGAGACAGACAGACAGACAGACAGACAGACAGAGACTTCAGACTTCAGAAGTTTTATTCAAGAAAGGCCATAGCCCATACTGAAGGGGTGCTTACAAGTACAATGAAATAATCAGATATCATATCATAGGATTAACAATCAACAACAAAATAAACTTATATTACGATAAAACAATTTCCCTGATTGTAGCTGCTTTGAGCAGGAACAAACCAAAATTCTTAATATAATCGAAACGAGTTGAGCACAATAACAAACACAGTTTAAACATATTTGGGCATGTATAAAATTTTGAGGGATAAACCTTGAACGGATTTCATCTAAAGCTGGACAACACAGGACAAAATGTATTTCGTCTTCTTCAGCTTGCATGCATAAGGGACACAGCAAATCAGACTCTCTGCGTTGCTTGTATATCAATTGATGTACTTTCAAAGTTGATACACCAAGTCTAAATTTTGCTATTGTTTTGTTTTTCAAATTAATATCCAGATCAAGGCTTATGTATGCTTTAACACTGTGAGAATCTATGACAGTTCTGTAAAAATCATATCTTCCACTTGTCTGTATATGGTCATTCCACTTTTGCCATCTACAATCAATCAGTCTTTGACAAAAATCACGAATAAACTGTCTCTCATCGCCAGCTTCTAGGAAACACCAAACATCTCCAAACCCATATTCATTCAGACACATACGTATACTAGTTACCCAATTCTTCTTACCTTTAGAATCTAGATCAAATAGCATCTTAAAGGGTTTTTATTCGGCAGTCTGTTGTCTTCCATGTGCAATAGCTTTAACCAGAATTGAATACATCGTACAACTGAATGAACAAACAACGGGTATCTGTTTGTTTCTCCATATACTTAATCATTAGATGTGCGCTTATCCAGTCCTAAAAATCTTTTCAAAGCAAATAAGTGTACAGCTTCACAATGCATAACTGCCTTATCTAATCCCCAAATTTCTACTCCATACAGCAAAATTGGCTGCATTTGTGAGTCAAATATTTTGACAAGTAAATCAAATGAATTATTATTCAATATATTCAATCTTTTCATCACACATATCAATGCATTTTTTGCCCTGGTAGCATTATCTTTATAAGCCAGAGTAAAACTCAAACATGTAGAAAAATAAATTCCCAGGTACTTATATGCATTTACAACAGGCATAACTATATCATTGTACACCCATCTCTCTCTAGCAGCTAAATGTCCTCCTTTTCTAAACACGACAACATTACTTTTATTCAAATTTACCTTAAGATCCAAAGAAGAAGCCGCTTTGTGTAGAGTATTTAACTGCCTCTGCAAACCTACAACCGTTTCAGATAACAACACCACATCATCTGCCAACAAAAGAATAAACAATTCTCATAAATCCTGTGGAAATTTGACCCCATGACGACCATTGCTGGTAACCTCCAGAGCAAGCTCATTGATAAACATAGAAAATACACACAGGGCTACAGATATCTCCTTGTTTAACTCCAGTTGTACACTGAATAGAATCTGTAAAATGAAACCCACAGCGGATTCATATTTAACATTTTGATACACTGCCTTTATACATTGAAACAATTTGCCATTTACACCGTTCTTCAACAAAATTGGCCAAAGCAAATTTCTATCGATAGAATCAAATGCTTTTTCAAAATCAATAAAAGCAACATACAATTTTCTATCACAAGAAAACTGTTTCTGAATAAATGAAAGGAGACCAAACATATGATCTATTGTAGAATATCCCCTCTTAAAGCCAGCTTGGTGATCTCCTGTAATGTCATTAATTGCAACCCATTCCTGTAACCTCTTATTGATAATGGTGCTATACAATTTACTGCTTATATAACAGAGAGAAATTCCTCTATAATTTTTTTGGATTACTGGCATCCCCTTTCTTAAATAATGGTACAATGATTGATTCTGACCAACTTTCTGGAAATATGCCATCATCAAAAAGTTTATTAAACAGTTTCAGGAAAGACTGAACGTACCTTCTGTTCCATTTTTCAAAAATTCACCAATTATAAGATCAGGGCCAGCAGCTTTATTATTCTTCAGTTCACGCATGGCGGACACAACTTCATCCACTGAAATAGGACGATTAAAATGGTCATCTGTTTCCTTGTCGACCTGCATAATACATTCAGCCTCCTGTACAACACCTTTATCTAACAGAGAACGAAAATGTTCAAACCACGTATCAACAGTAATGCAACATTTTGACTGACTTCTTTTAAATGATGCCTTTTTAAATGATTTCCAAAATGCCTGTTGGTCGTGCAATGTGGACACCAACCTATTCAGTAATGCTAGATGAAAGGACCTTCTCTTTCCTTTCAGAAGATTTTTAATATTCTCTTCTACCAATAGTATACATGCATCTGACCTCATCGCTTAAAGATTTCCTAAATCGTTTTAACAATCTTTGGACATTTCGTATGGCTGTTAAACATTCAAAATCGAACCAATCACTGTTTGTGGTTGTCTTGTTACTACGCAAGTATCTCTTCATATTTTCAGCATTATCTTTAATACAGTCATTGAACACGTTCAAAGCATCATTTACATCTACATCGATGAAATTCATAGCAGACTGAAATTTCAAACGCGTCACCTCATTCTGTAAATTTGATCTATAAATATGACAACTTTCATCGTTCCACACAAATTTTTCAATCGTTGTGTCACTATCACAAACTTCTGTTCCAAATGTATTTTCATTTGGGAAAGTAACATGTAACTGAACAGGTAAATGGTCCGAATCAATGCGATCAGGGATATGTAAGGTACAATCATTACAAACAGAAGAAAAAAGATCTTTAGAAATAAGAAAATAATCATTCACGCTGCATCCGTTATCAGATATGTAAGTATAGCGACCCTGATGGTCCCCATTACAAACCCCATTCAAAATATACGAACCATATGCAGCATACAATTTCAACAACATTTTACCGTAATTTTTAAAACAGAGTCTTCAGATCTGCGATCTATACATGATGGTTGACTATTCGTCAACGAGTCAATAATAAAACAGTCGTTGTAAATTTCCAGAGAAAAATTTGACGTCCTACTTTCAGATCTCCACAAAGTCATATTTCAGCATCACCTAACGACAGTAAACAATCAACGAGACATTCTTCCAAAGCTGATATTCCGTTATCAATATCAAAATATGTATAGTAAGGTGAACCTTCTGGCTGAACATAAGCACAAACAAACAAAACATTTTTTGAAGTACCAAAAATATTTTAATCGACAACAAATGCACATATATTAGCTTGTTTAATATCAATCCATGTTATGAAAGGAACCAAATGGTCTTTTTGCCAAACAAAGAGAGAGAGAGAGAGACAGAGACAGAAAGAGAAACAGAGACAGAAAGAGAGAAAGGAGAGAAAGAGAGAAAGAGAGAAGGAGAGAAAGAGAGAGGGAGAGAGAGACACACACACAGAAAAGACGGAAGAAGAAATGGAGAGAGAGAAAAATAGAACGCATTTAGCTATATCCTTATGTAATGATGAATCAAAGCCAGAACAAGATTGAGGCAGCCGAAATGTGGTTTCTAAGAAGAATGTTGAGAGTTCCATGGACAGCAAAGAAAACAAACGAGACAGTCTTGATGGAGGCAGACACAAGTAGATCATTCATAAGGAAGATTAGGAAAAGACAGGCAATTTTTATAGGCCATTTTATGAGGAAAGGGGAATTAGAGCACCTGGTCTCTTCTTCTTCGAAGTGCCGAACTCTTGTTTTCTTTTGATTTTTCTTGGGTGTTCTGCAGCATGAAGCAAAGTGATTATTTCCTCCACAAGCTTTGCATTTTCTTCCAAATGCTGGACATTTCTCTTTTGCTCTTGGGTGCTTTCCACCACAATATCCGCATTTCTCTCTGTACTCTGGTTTGTTTCCTTTGCTATACTGCTTTGCTGTCTTCTTTTCTTTGAAAGCTTGGACTTCCTGCGTGTCCTGCGTTTTTCTCATCATTTGGACGGTTTGATGTTGACTTGATTCATGCGTTCTGCACATATCAATACATGCAGTCAATGTCAGCTGTCGCATTTCCAGTAATTTTGATCGCAGAGTCTCATCATGTACACCCAGTACGATTTGATCTCTCAACAGTCTGTCTTCCAGTGTACCATAGTTACAGGTCTTGATCAGTCTCCGCAGTTCTGCTACAAACTGTTCGATAGATTCTCCTACTGCTTGATGTCTGCAGTTGAACCTGAATGCTTCGTAAGTTTCATTGGTTGAACCCACACAGTATTCTTCGAATTTCTGCAGAATAGTGTCAATGTCATTTCTTTCAGCTTCATTAGCAAATGCCAATCCTTCATAGATGTCCATAGCATCCAGCCCGATGCAAGAAAGAAAAAACTGCTGTTCTGTATGTTGGGTCTTCTTCTGTCTGTGTTGTCACAATTTCATAGCTGTCCCAAAACCTCTTGAATTTCCTCCAGCTGCTCTGCAGGTTTCCTCCATTCACATCAAGTTTAGGAGGCAAGGGAATCTTGGCATGTCGTCGATTGGCTTTTCTCTCTTCTTGTTCATCTTCCATGGTTGAACTTTAGTCTTCAATATTCTGGATTTTTGTTAGAGTTCGTAATCACGATTCTGACACCATGTTTCGTTCTTTCTACAGCCAACTCGGAAGACAGGGCAATGCTTCTTCGTCTTTACTCCTCACTGTCTGATTCTCAACTAACTATATATACATTTCACAGTGAACAGCAATCAGTTATCATTTAAACGAATATCATGCCGTGCTGTTATCCGCACGCTGTTTACTGTCAACACACGTCACACTTCTTCCTCTTCTTGGCGTACACTGCTACACAATCAGCTGAGTCCGGGTGATGAATGCAGCCATCTTTTCCAGCTCCTGTCTGCAGCCATGGAGATTGGTTGTCAGCGGAGTGTCTGTCGTCCACACGTCCTGTCTTGCCACCTGGTGAAGGGGACATCTTTGGAGTATATGCTCAGTGGTTTGGTCTTCTTGGCCGTAGGGACAGGTTAGGGAGGGCGCCAGCCTCAGTTTGCGGTACATGTGGCTGTTCAGCCTATTGTGACCAGTGCGCAGCCTCACCAGAACAACTTGCTGCTCTCTAGACAACAGGTGGTAGTCATCCCTGTGTCGTTTCGGCATGGAAAGCGCCCTGATGGTGTTCCTCTTCTCACTGTAGCTGACGCTATTGTTAGGTTGTTCTTCTCTGGCTCTCTCCTTAGCAAGGATATCAGCTCGCTCATTCCCGGAGACTCCGCAGTGGATCAATTATTCTGTCTCCCGTAGATAATCAGAATTAAGTTTCTTAACACGGCCCTTTATCGTATTGTAGCCAAACTGTCTACAGTGTGTCAAAAACTTAACCGGCTATTAAAACATTATGTCTAAGTATATGTACGTATCTACTACTTTCATTAGAATACTGCCGATACCCCCCCCCCCCCTTCCTCCTTTTTCCTTTACAATTTGCCTTGAGCCGACCTTTCTGAAAGAAAAAACCAAAAACATTCTTGCTAAAGTTTACCTTGAGTTTCAGTAACTCAGCAGACATATAAAACGTTCTTAACTTGTTTTGCAAACAAACAGTAAAACTAAACCAAAGTGACCGCCAGTGTCCAAGCAAACTGGAAGCAGAAATAGACAAACGAAAATAAGCGTATATCAGAAATACCAAATCAAGGCAACACAAGACAAGACAGCGAAATACATGAAAAGACAAAACAAGTCAGGCGCAAATTTTCGGCCAACTGGCTTTCGTCGAGCGTGTATAAAAGATAACAACAAAAATAAAAACACAAAACTGAGTGGAAAGGCAACACCGCTGACGTTTCCTTAAGCCAGACACAAGACGAAAATGAAGATCTGACAAAAAACAAAACAAAAACAAAAATCGAAAAAAAAACGTGCAATCACACAAAAACAACATTACATAAAAACAATGTAATAGCAAAACGATACGATACAGGTAGAATGCAGTCATAAAAGTAATAATAAATCTTAAAGTGAATGTCAGCGTTCAAGCAACCTGGAAACAGAAATGCACAAAACAAAGCAAGAACGGGTATTTAATAAAGCGTAATAAGATAAACGCCAAATTTCGGCCATCTGGCCTTTGTCAAGCGTACACAAACACGTATTTGATACATTTGTCTCGTCTTGCGCCCATGAAATAAATACTGAAATCAGCAACCCCGTCGTGCAGCGCTACCTTGGTATTTCATGATAAACAAATGTGTTCTGAGTTCTACACTCCACACACACACACACAGACACACACGCGAGCACGCGCGCCCACGTGACTTATCACGATATTTTGCACATTTTAGTGATTATGTGAATGCACAGCAAATGAAGAGAGAGCGAGAGAGAGAGAGAGGGGGGGGGGGAGAGAGAGAGAGTGAGAGAGAAAGGCAGACAGGCAGAGAGACAGACAGATTGACAAACACACAGATAGATGCACAGACAGATTTACAAGGAGACAGACAAGAACAGAGAGAGTAAATGAGCAAACCAGTTTTCAAAGTTTCAAGAGGCTAGTCCCGAGCACCCGCTTTCAAGAGGTCTAGTCTAGTCCCAAGTACCCCCTTCTATAAAGAAGGTGGATCAGGAAGTCGGCTGGACGTAAACACAGTCGTCTTTGGGCAATTGAACATAGGTCGTCTGCTTGCAAAACGATTTAGTTCTGACATCAACCCTCAGCAATTTAGTTCACTCAGACGCTTTAAGAACAAATAAAATGGGCAGAACAGCTGAGCAAATGTAGTAATGGAACAGTAAAACTAGTGCGTCTGATGATTTCTTTCGTTTACCGTCTACCTGACCAGGCATCGAATGCGACCGCTTTTTTTCAGTTCCTGCTGGTGCCAGGAGATTTTGATGGTCAGAGGAATCGTAGCCGGCCATGTCTCCCGTCGTTCAGCCTGTTTTTTTTTTCACTTTAACCCCGTCCCATTTTCTACGCCATCTTAATGGCCGCAGAAGCGGGGACAGTTTTATAATGCCATGATGATGGTGTCCATGAGGATGATAAACATGATGACACCAAAAATGATACAAACGGAGAAAGAAAAGAAATACGAAAGAATGACTATTATTGCTATCATTATCATTTTGCAATGTTATTGTTGTAATCACTCACCTTCTAACTACCACTACTGTACTACCACTACTACCACCACCACCACCACTATCACCATCATTATCATATCATTATTATTATTATCATCATCATCATCACCACAACCACTATCGTTATCATTCTTCTTTTTCTTCGTCTGGTTCGTGATTCTTCTTCTTCTGGTTGGTGCTGTAGTGCCTTTTACAGCAAAACGCTCAGAATACTTAATATTCTTTGTAACAAATACGTCGGTGATATGAAGATAAGAGATAGTTAATTACTTCTAATAAGATAATAAACTTATAGTAATAACAAAAGATAATGTCTTTCCTCATTCTCTGTCATTTCCCCTAGACTACCTCTCTTTCCTTCCTTCCCTACAAATGCAAATGTACACACACACACACACACACACACACACACACACACACACACACACACACACACACACACACACACACACACACACACACAAACACAAACACACCCACTCACGCATACACACACACCTACGCACGCGCTCAATACAAAAACTCCGACATGGACAAGTCTGTCGTGGAGATTATTTGTACTCATACTTCAAAAGGAAAGGCTGCCTATTTCCTCTACATGTTTTAGATTTTTTAAACCAATATTCGAGACTGCAGAGTAAGAAATCCCACACATTAGAGCCTGTCACCACAAGCAAACAGGCATGGAATCACATTACTTGGTGTTTTGTTTCAGAAGACTATCGGCCAAAACTCGAACAGGGTCACAGCGGTGAAAAGGTCTGGCATCGCAAGGTCGGGGAATAGCAGAAAGAGATGACAGCTTCTGCAGACTCTCTTTGTAGGAAAGAGGAAAGCAAACACAGCAATGGATGATATTAAGGCATGACAGAAAATCAATGACATTTGAAGAGAGTGCAGAATAAACAAGAAATGACACAACAGACGCGGGAACAAAACTACAAGAATAGAGCAAATAGTGTGCAGAAAAATGATTGGCAAAACAGATCCTGCAGTTTCAAGGGTATGAGAGATGTTTGATTTCATAATCAGTTGCACTTGTGTGTGGGGAATCTTACATCTTAACAGGGGGAATCCTTAGTCTATTTCAATGCCTACTAGAAGAAAATGAACTTTGCAAAGGATATTCGTTAGCATGGGGGTGGTGCGGCGGGGAGGCCGCGCAATAGAAAGATGTGCTCAACTTAATTTCTTGGGTTTACTTTACATCTGTATAAACGCAAAGAACCTGAATAAAATTCTTTCAAACGAGTGAAATTTTGTAAGTACCTGTCTACATTTCTTGAGAATACGTGACAACTTTAACGATGTTGTCTGTTGTTAATTTCATACGCTGTTGAGAGCAAACTAAAACAGAAAAATGCTGCGATGAAATTAAAATAAAGGACCAGACACAAGCATGCAATTGTACACAAATCTACATGTGCGGATAAGCTCAGGCAATTAAAAAGTTGTCTGCATAATTTTAAGTTCTAGCCGTAGATAACTTGAACTTTGGTTTCTTTTGTTATGTTGATTAATGCTAATGATAATTACGATGATGTTGGCTGTGATGATGATATTAACAGCAACAATAATAATATGCATGTACGTACGTACGCACGTACGTGCCTAGGAACGCATGCACGTCTATGTATGTCTATATGTGTGTGTGTGTTGTATGTATGTATGTATGTATGTATGTATGTATGTATGATGTATGTATGTATGTATGTATGTATGTATGATGTTATGTGTGTGTTCACGAAGGTGATAAGGATAGACAGACAGACAGGCGGGCAGGCAGACAGACAGACAGATAGACCTCATTTGATGTAACAAAACTGCAGAAATCAAATCAACCATAAGAAAATGACTGTGTACAATTATAATAACTTTAATATCATAAAAATACATGTATGTGTTACATTAAGCAAGTAGCTACCATTGATAACATATTCACAGAACATGAAATTCTTCTGTCTATATTTTCTCTACATATCCCTCTTTCTTCCTTTCCTCTTTATACGCACGCACGCCACGCACGCACGACACACACACACACACACACACACACACACACACACACTCATCTCCAGCCACCAACACCATAAGCACACATCCTTCCAAGTTAATAACTTCTATGTCAATAAATCCAATAGGAATATCATTTCAACATTTTCTTTAAATATTAAAACAACACTTGAGATTTGTAAGATCACACAATTCACGTAAATGGACCCCTTACCATACCCAACATATTTCACATAATGAGACGCCTCACGAGAACAAGCATGCTTAAGTTAGTTTTTACAAGGTTTGAAACAGAAAGGAAAAAAAGTAATATTGCATGCTTGAAGTTAGTTTTTACAAGATTTTGAAATAGAGAGAAAAAAGTATTCAATCGATCAGAGATAAAAAGTTAAGACATACAGGACAGCCTTACTGGCTATGAAGTAGCAAAGGGCTGAGAGAGATATAATGCAGATGTCCTTTGTAAGGAAATGGGCAGACAAGTGAAGCAGTGGACGCTACTTACAGGACGACAGAAAATCGATGAAATGTTATAAGAGTGGAGAAGAACCAAGAGAGATGACAGGACGAAAGATGAGAGTATGAAAGAGGAAACACACATGCCAGGGTCAGGATTTCCAAGGGCACGAAGGATCTTTAATTTCACAATCCAATGCATTCATTCCTGTGTGAAAAGGGGGTTAGGATGGTGTGACAGGAACGACAGAGAACGTATGAAGAAGGCAAGAGATGGTGTGCAATGTTTGAAATTTTAGTAACGGTGACAGAGCGCAGGTGTGCAAAAAAGTTCATGTGCATGAGCAAGACAGACACACACACACACACACACACACACACACACACACACACACACACACACACACACACACACACACACACACACACACACACACACTCACAAGCACATGGAGAAGGTGGAGAGACAGACTGAAAAGAGAAAAAGAGTGAACACATACACACACGCCCACACACACACACACAAGCGCGCGCACACACACACACTCCAAGAGTATTGTGTTTGCAACCCAATTGACTATGGAAGTCAGAGAGGAGAGAGAGAGAGAGAGACAGACAGACAGACAGACAGACAGAGACAGACATAGAGAAACAGAGAGAGAGAGAGAGGAGGAGGGGGATTTGTGAGAGGAGAGGAGGAGAGGGGAGAGAGAGAGGGGCGGGGAGACAGAGACAGAGACAGAGACACACATAGACAGACATACTGATATGAGGTGGAGACACAGAAAAGAAAACCAGACAGGAAGAAAAAAACGAGAGATAGAGTGAAGGAGAGGGAAAGAGACAAAGAAAAAGAGACAGAGAGAGCAAGACAGAAATATACAGACAGATAGACAGAGGGGGAGACGGGTAAAGAAAAAGAGAGACAGACAGACAGACACGATAGACAGAAAAACAGACAGACAGAGAAAAAAACCAGTCCTACACAGGCACGATAGACAGACAGACAGACAGACAGAGAAAAAGAGTCCTTTTAACTTACTGTTTACAACCCAATCCATAGCCAAATCAGCGAAAGCGAGCGAACAAGCGAGAGAGACAGACAGACAGACAGACAGACAGATAGACAGACAGAGAGAGAAAGAGACAGACAGAGAGAGGAAGAAAAAGAGGGAGACAGAGAGAGAGGAAGAAAAAGAGGGAGACAGAGAGAAAGGAAAGGAGAGGAGAGGAGAGACAGGAGGAGAGTGAGTGACAGACAGACAGACAGACAGACACAGAGAGGGGCTGGGTGGGGACAAAAACAGAAGAAAAATCACAGAGAGAGAAGAAGAAGAAAACCACAGAGAGAGGGAGGAAGGAAAATGGAGGGAGGGAGGGAAAGCGAGAGGGGAAGGGGGAGAGAGATAGACAGACAGACACAGAGAGACAGAGGCAGACAGACAGAGACAAAGAGACAGACAGAGAGATACAGAGAGGGATACTACTTTCTAAAGTTTAAGGCTTCTAGTCCCAAGTACCCTCTCCCATGAAGACGAGTTAGAGCAGAACGTTGGCTGGTCGTAAACACTGTCGCCTTCGGGCAAAGAAATACAAATAATCAAATGGCGATGTGATTTAGTTCTGACATCAAAATTCCACAATCTATTTCACTCAGACGTGTCAAGAACACGTCAAGTACGAAGAACATCTGGGATAATCGAATGAAAGATTCGTTCGAGTGGCAGAAAGATAAATTGAAAAAAAAAAGTTTGTAGTAAGTGTAAGACTGTGTGGTTGGTAGCGAAGAGGCTGGCTGAACTTAATTGGAATTATTCCATTTGTTACAATACTGATGTAGGCTGACTGAACTTCTTTGTGTATTATTTCATGTAAGTTACAGACCTGTTTACCCCACTCAGGAAGCAATGTGTAGTCAGATAACTAAAATGTGTAGTCAGTGATGCAAATGTGTAGTTTTCTTTTTCACAAATTTCAACATTAATGAAAACAAATTTCATGTTCTTTTATCTAACGAACAGATGTTAAATGGATAAACAAACCAAAACAAACACGTGATTCCATTTAAATGAAATTGCTGGTCACAGTGTGTGTGTGTGTGTGTGTGTGTGTGTGTGTGTGTGTGTGTGTTGTGTGTGTGTGTGTGTGTGTTGTGGTGTGTGTGTGTGTGTGAGTGTGTGTGTGTGTGTGTGTGTGTTGAAGTCTGCATCGCTGCACCGTTTTCGAAGTCTTTGTGCATTTGACTTTCCACGTGCCTCTTGCAGTCGAACATCCCTCCATGTTTGACGGAACAATCCCTCTTGCACAAAGTGCAGTGAGCATAATTTTCACCTTTTCTTGATCCCACAAGGCAAGGATATCGTTGATGATATGATGGCAAGAAAGTCTGCTCCGCAGTTTTTTTCATCTTCTTGATTGGCGTCAGTAAGTCCGACGACGATACAGCTTCACGCTTGGAAGAATCAGCCATTTTGATAGCCTAGGGCGATAACGAGGCCAAACTGTGTTCAACACGATAGACGCGCAGTAGGCCTAGTCGCGGGTGCACGCAGGCAGTGAACTAAACTAGGTCGCTAACTTCTATGGGCGGTAACTCTAGTGAATGCAGTAAGCTTTCACAGCTGCCTGTGCGGCGCATCAAGTGTGTCAAACGATGAGCGCAAGGGAAAATGAGCGCATGACGAAAATGTGTAGTCGCAAAAAGTTTAATGCGTAGTGAGGTTTTGAAATGTGTAGTTGCGTAGTAGGGGCCTAAATGCGTAGATTTCTACGCATAATGCGTAGGGTAAACAGGTCTGATTAGTTATATAATATTGATTTCGCTAAGTAGTGAACATCTGGAACAGTTGAAGGAGAAACTCATATCATATATATCATATCGACATCCTCAGAATTTCTTTGCAGGTTTTGTAGTTGTTTGTTATTTAGGCCTTGTAAATTAGTCAAGTCAGTTGCCCATCTGTCTATCTCCAAAACAATGGCTCTTCCATGGTTTGACTACATTTTCAATCTGTGCTGCTTACTATCTATCACCCATCCTCATGATGCCATGAGTTTTCCAACTGTCTTAAAGGAATTTTATTAAATTTAGTGACGTCAACATCAACTAAAATCAGCCCACACATCCTACCACAGCTTAATCTCTAGAACTGTTGAACAAGTCTGTCTTCTCCCAGTCACAAGTTAATACACACAATGAGGTTTGTTCAGAGTTCAGAAATGTTGTTGTAGTGGTTTGGGGCGGTTATAACGCACTGCATTATAATGTGAAGAACGCAAGTTGCTTAAGGCAGCAGTACTACCTGCCGGGGGTACATTTTTTTCTTTTTGGTGTATGTCACTTAAATATCATCACATCTTTATGATTTTTTTGCATGGAACTAGGTAATAGAATGGTCTTTTGATTAAAAGTGATATTTCCTGAAAAAAGTCATTAGGACACCCAAAATAAATAATTATTAAATAAATAGGTCAGGCCGAACTTCATAATCATGCTATGAAGTCTTCCAAACACTCCCACTAATCAATATGTCAGATGTGTTAGACATGCTGCACATGCACTGTCAACAAGTTCATAAGGAAGCTAAACCAAAGTTATTTTTTCTGACGTATAAAATGTAGTCCGATAATAATCAAATATTTTATCAAAAAAATAAAATTTCTGATTCACATAATTCTGTTCATAGTCAACTTAGAGACAAGGGGTTTGGTTCAGCTTCCTGCAAATGTTATGAAATATAAATGTGCAAAATTTCAAGATATCTTTAACAGTTTTTTAGATATCTTTGGAAAACATGAAAATGATGAAATTTCGCTAACTTTTAAACCGTCAAAAAGCCCAAATTTGTGTCCAATCTTGCAGATGATGTCCTAGTAGGCACCAGCCTGATAAGGAAATCCCTCTTATTCTGTCTGCTGCTCATCTTTGGACTTTCTACTCCTTCTTCTGGCAATTCTCATTTCATGGGATGCTGATTTGGCCTGCCGTTGAGCATTTATTATGCGCTCAGTGTCGATAAGTTGTGGGCATGGCACATTTTTCATTTTCTGTTGTCGAACACATGGGGATTGATTGTGTCGAAGTTTGGCCTGAATCGCTACTCGCGACTGTAGCAGACGATTCTACACATGATTTGTGCACTTTCTGCTGACGTGAAACACTCTGGTTGCCATAAAAGCTTCTTTTTCTGGTATATTTCACCCCCTTTTTCCGATCAGTAGACATTTTTCTGTATAACTAGCAATAATCCTTTCAAATTTTATGAAAATCGATTGCAAAATCGCACTCGACGAAGCAATGAGCCAGAAAGAGTTACCGTTCTTGGTTGAAACGTCTTAATCACCGGAACAGACTAAAACGCCTTTTCTGAGCGAACAAAAGAGGTGTATACAGTGTTGGGTTTGACGAGTCAAAGCGAAAATATGGCTGCTGTTACACCCACCCCCCACCCCCCCCCTACATCATTTTTTCTCAAAACCTACGAAAACTAAACAAAAACTGTTAACTGTATGTTAAATTTCAGACATTTTTCTATGAAAACACATCCATTATAATTCAGAAAGAGAAAAAAAAGATTTTTGACCCCCGGCCAGGTGATACTACTACCTTAACTGACGAAAGTCTACTAACCGGTGGTGTGTCAGTTGCCTGAGGGAAAAACATGGCGGACGGTTTGAATTTGAAACCGCTAACTTGGTTCAAGTTCATATTGCTTATAGCCCAGCCGACTACTAGAGCCATACTGCTAACTTGATGAAGAAATCTCAGTACATTCATTCTGATTGGTAGTGGAATAAAAATCCACCCTACAAGAGCCCCCTTTATCTATCCGCTTTTCCATAAATCTCTTGTACACTTCACCACACATACACCTGGAAGCATGCACACAGCACGTAAGAACGAAACAGGTACGAGCGTACACACACACACACACACACGAAATTCAAGATGGCGGAGACACCTCACTAACAAATTTTCAGCTGTCGGAGAAAACGTGTAAAAGGCCCAATATGACAAGAACGAGAAGAGGCTGCCTTGCCCAAAAGAAACAAGAAGACGCATCAGAGGGCAAGGCTGATGGAGAGAAGATATCGTCCAGTGCCGCGGGAGTAGAGACGGAAAAGGACCCGAAATCGACAGTCGCCGAGTCTGACGCTAGGCCTAACGCTACATCTGGTGCACCGACCACGACTCCCACTGACACGCAGAGTGGGACAACCTGCACAGCGCCTCTTCCCAGCTCGGCGGACTGCGTGAGTACGGCAGAACTAAAAAACATCATACTGCTCTGCGGGACCAAGTCAATTCTCTGGAAAAGACGGTCCTTACTCTACTCACTAACCAGCAAAAAAAGAACATCACCATGACAACCCGTAACTGTTACACACAGACGGATCTACATGACACACATCCCACCTACGCTGAGGCACTGAAACAAAACCACACAAGCAAGCAGGACGACAAACAGACCCGAAACCTCAAGGCAACAAAACCCAGCAGCAAAACTAAACAGCAAGCAACAAAAGTGCCTGAAAATAAAATAAAAAACAAGAAAGAACAACGTCATGACGTCATACCAACTAAAGACGTCATTTCGCTTCCCAAACATAGGCCTACACCATCCCGTTTTGAAAATATTTCACAACATAAAAAGACCCACGATCTTCCGTACGTTCTCACTGTCCACGACTCTGTGTTGAAGGGTGTTGAAGAAGTGCCAGTCACACAATAAAAGCAATCTTGATTCGACTTCTTGTTTTATTGGTTTCTTGTTCAGTTGCTCATTCCGACATCAGCGTCCCGGAAGCGTCATTACGTATCTGAGTGACGTCATAATTCAGCTTCATTTACGTAAGTCGTACATATACAATTATATGAGAGAACAGACTTGATGTCCACTGTCCTCCAAGGTAAAGTGGAAGGAAAGAGAAACAGAGGACGGCCACCTGCATCACTTGCTAGAAACATCACAAACATCAGTGGCAAGAAACTCCAGGAGGTGGTCAGACTTAGCCAAGATCGAGAGTGCTGGAGGCAACTTGTGAGGACATCATGTGCAGCGGCCAACACTGTTCCCGGTGACGCCGACAGGTGAGACAGGTGAGACATCTTCCTTCTCAAATTTTTTTGTTGTTTTTTTTTGTTTGTTTTTTGAGCAAAGTTGAGCAAGTTGAATGAAAACGATTTACTGTCCAAAGTGCTTCCTTACAGCCAAAAGAAATAATGCAAACAAACAAAATTCAAACAAATTTTTTTTTTTTTTTTTTGAAAAACATTCACGCAAATGTCTTGATTTCTTTTCATGTTCATCTTCCTTCCTGCAAGAGAAAAATTATAAATAACCAAAGAATAAACAGCAAAATGTCACATCAAGCACTGGTAGATGGCCCGACATCACTTAGTCAAAGTATTTGGGGTTGGGCTTCACAACTCTACCGGCACGGGTCACCACGGGCTGGGGCTGCAAGGCGGTCGGTGCTGGACCTGAAAGCTTGTCTGGTGGGGTACCTGGTGTAGTGGCCGGCACAGAACCCGGTGTCGTGTGCGCGATTGGACCTGGTGTCTTGTTGGTGGCACCGGCTGGACGAGGCATGGAACAGGTTGGAGCGGGAGGTGCTGGGGAGGGGAACAGCTGCACTGGGGTGAACCTGCTTCGTGGCACATTGGCAAACTGAGGGGTGAGAGGAGTGGGGGCAGATAGGGGCGGGTAACGACAGCAGCGGGAGGCGGCGACGAGGCTGGCTGCTGTTTAAAGGGTGCAGGGAATGGGGGTCGCACACTACCTGGACCTCCAAGATTGTCACGAGGTAGCGTGCTGAGGGCTTGCGGAACCTGTGGTTTGGGCTCCTCCACGGGGAGAAGGTGACGTCTGTTGCGCACGTAGTCAGCGCCATCTGCAGTGACGACGTACGATCTTGGCGAGTGGCGTGCTGACTTCACTACTGCAAGTTTCTTGAAGCCTTTGTCAGTCTACATCCGCACGACTTCACCCTGTTTCAAAGGACGTAGATCTCTCGCTGATCTGTCATGATATTGTTTCTGCTGCTGCCTGGACTTCTTCAACTGGTTGGAGACTTTGCGCGTGCTCACAGTTTTGGGTTGGAGAAGTTTTGTTGAAGTGGGCAGTGTCGCGCGCATACGTCTTGAGTTGAGGCGCTGCGAAGGTGAGCCCATGTCATCACGTGGCGTGTTGCGAAGATTCAGCAAACCAAGGTACACGTCTGATCCGTCCTTCTCGCTCTTTTCCAATAGCTGTTTGGCTTGCTTGACGGCGTTTTCTGCCAAGCCATTGGATCTGGGGTAGTGGGGACTACTGGTGATGTGCACGAAGTTCCACTCTTGTGCGAACTGTTTGAACTCACGACTGGCGAATTGTTTTCCATTGTCTGTCATCAGCTTTTCTGGAATGCCATGAGACGCAAAGTGCCGCTTCATCTTCAGGATCACCATGTTTGAAGTCATCTTGTTGATCATGTCCATCTCGAACCAGCCAGAGTAGGAATCGACAACAACCAGGTATTGCTTGCCATTCCAGTCAAATATGTCGGCTGCGAGGCTGGACCAAGGGAGCTCAGGGACAGGGTGGTTCATGAGGGGCTGTTTCTGCAGATGGGCCTTGCAGCTGTTGCAGGCTGAGCATTGGGAAACTGCGTCTTCAACGTCTTGACGCATCTTGGGCCAAAACACGATGTCGCTTGCAAGCAGTCTGGTGCGTTCTGCTCCCATGTGGCCCTTGTGGAGAACGGCGATGTAGGTGGACCTCAAGGCTTTCGGAACCACCGCTTTCTGTCCTTTCATGACGACGTCATTCTCAATCACCAACTCGTCTCTGAATGGGAAGAAGCATTTCACATCAGACGGCACGCCTCGCTCTTGTCAGGCCATCCATCTTTGATGAGCTTTGCAAGCTTCTGCATGGTCGGGTCAGCCAAAGTCTCTTTCTGGAGTTCAGTCATTCTCGCAGTCAAACTCCTCCTCTTCGGCTGGATCATTGGGAAACGCTCTGAACAGCGTGTCAGCAAGGTACAACTCTTTGCCCTTTTTGTAGACGAAATGAAGGTTGTAGCGTTGCAGCTGTAAAAGCATGCGTTGGAGACGAGCAGGGGCAGCATTCAGTGACTTCTTCACGATGGTGATCAAAGTCTCTATGGTCACTTTTCGACCATAGACAAAGTCATGAAACTTCCTGCAGGCGAATACAGCAGCCAGGAGCTCCTTTTCAATTTGCGCATACCTTGTCTCGCAGTCAGACAAGGCTCGTGATGCGTAGGCCACTGGAGCATCCTCTTGCAGGCATGCGGCACCCAGTCCACTCTTGGATGAGTCTACAGACAAGACGACGGGTTTCGCAGGGTTAAAGAACTTCAGGACAGGAGGATTCATGAGGTCATCTTTGAGTCTGTTGAAAGCTTGCTGGTGGGCGTCAGTCCAGCTCCAAAGAATGTCATTACGTAGCAGTTCTCGCAAAACTGCTGTTTTCTCGCTGTAGTTCTGGATGAACTTGTTTAGGTAGTTTGTCATGCCAAGGAATCTCTGAAGAGCTGCCTGGTTCTCAGGTGTAGGCATCTCCCGGATTGCGTCCGTTTTCTCCGTATCTGGCTTCAGACCATCCTCAGTGAACTTATGGCCGACGAAAGTGACGCTTTTCATTCTGAACTTGCATTTACTGAGGTTCAGCTTCAGCCCGATCTGCCGTGCTCGCTCCAGAATCTTCTTGAGATTTGCATCATGCTCCTCGTCGGTGGAGCCCCAGACGAGGATATCATCTACGATGATGGCACATGGATATCCCTCGAATAGCCTCTCCATGGCTTCCTGGAAGACCTCACTTGCCGTATTAATGCCAAACGGCATGCGCAGGAATCTGTATCGCCCAAACGGTGTGCTGAAAGTAGTTCGCTTGGAAGACTCCTCATCCATCCGGATTTGTCAAAATCCGTTCTTTGCATCCAAAGTGCTGAAACATTTCGCGTTGCCGATTCTAGATGCTACGTCGTCGGCGGTGCGCATTGGGAAGTGCGGGCGTTGGAGAGCGGTGTTTAAACTTTTTGGGTCTAAACAGATCCGGACGTCACCATTTTTCTTCCTTGCTGCCACCATCTGTGACACCCACTCTGTCGGCTCTGTCTCTCGCACTATGACGCCTCGCTTCACCATGTTTTCAAGCTCAATCTTGACCTTCTTTTCCATGGCCTGAGGGACTTTTCTTGCTGGTTTGACAACTGGTGTGACGCTGGGATCAACGCGCATGACGTATTTTGGAGGCAATGTCCCAAGTGTGTCATTGAAAAGTTCTGGGTAGTCCTTCAAAATGTTTTCTCTGGAGGTGTCCTCAGACGCTTCATTTACTTCATAGACAGTCTTGTCTAGCTGAATGAGACGGAGTCGAAGTGCATCATTGAGACCAAGGATGGGTGTGGCTTGCCTGTCAATGACCTGAAAGGTCAACGTTTCTTTGCGGTCGCCAATCTTGCAGAGAAGGTCCACACTTCCTAGTGTCGAGAATCGCTCTCCCCCGTATGCGACGAGGTTGATGGCTTTGGTTTTGTTGATGGTCTCTCTTGCTTGGACCTTCTTGAGCTCGTAGAGTGGCAGAACATTGCATTTGGCACCAGTATCAACCTTTAGTTTCAAATCGCCTCCATTGATTCTTGCTGTGCAGTGTATTTCATTGCGACGTGGCTCCTGGGTGAGCGCGTGTAGCTCCCAGTCTTCAGTTGGTTCTCCACCAATTGCATTGACGGTGCTCGCCAACCGCCGTCGTGGTGTTGATTTGCAAACTTTTGCAAAGTGGTGCATCTTTGAGCATGACGAACATTTCTTGCCATAGGCTGGACACTCCTCTTTCTTTGCTACATGCGAGCGACCACAATAGCGACAAGATTTGTTGGGAGGAGCGTTGAACTTCTTCTGTGAGATGGCGTTGACTTCGTGATCCTCTGATACTTGGACGGTGTGCTTCTCCGCAGCTTCGTGGATTTGACAGATCTGGATTGTTTTGTGGAGATCTAGCGCCTTTTCCTTCAGAAGCTGTTTTCGGAGAGCATCTGACGTGACTCCACAGACGATTCGGTCTCGAATGAGTGAGTCTTTTAACGTTCCATATTCACAGGTGTCGGCCAAAATCTTCAATGCTGTGATGAAGTTTTGCATTGGCTCGCCAGCTTGCTGGAATCGTGTGTTGAAATTGTGTCTCTCGATAATAATGTTCGTCAGTGGATTGCAGAGCTCACGAAATTTTGTCTTCAGGACAGCGACGCTTTCGCGCTTTTCTGCAGCTTGTGTGACTACACCATCGTCGTTCTTCACTTCAGCAGCATAAGTGAATGTCTTTTCTTTCTCAATGGCATCTTTTCCAGCCAAGTTCAGCAAAATGTACGCTCGTGTACGGTCATCTTTGTTAGCATAAGCAGCCTCTATAAAGATGTCAAATTCGGCCTCAAATGTACGCCAGTTCTCAGCAACGTTGCCTTCAAAAGACAGGGGCAGTGGCTTCCGTAAGCAGTCCATGCTTTCCGAGTGTCTGAACCACGGAACCACGTACGTGTGTCAGTGTCGAAGAAATGTCGAAGTGATGCAACTGCACTAAAGTCGTTAGTGTTGGAGTACGCCTTGTAGCACGCAAAACGGGATTGAGCAAACCCGCGTAAGTCCTCAACGTGACAAACTAAAGAGTCAAAACCTGCCTTGTATGTACGTGGCCCAGGTTGCTAAATGTCAAGATATAATTCGATGAGTTCTAAACACTTCCTGACACCATGAAGAAGTGCCAGTCACACAATAAAAGCAATCTTGATTCGACTTCTTGTTTTATTGGTTTCTTGTTCAGTTGCTCATTCCGACATCAGCGTCCCGGAAGCGTCATTACGTATCTATCTGAATGACGTCATAATTCAGCTTCATTTACGTAAGTCGTACATATACAATTATAATAATCTACAGGTGTCAACTCAAGAAGACTGGGACGATCTTACGGTTTTGAAGGAGACTCGTGCCCTGTGAACGACCCTCATAACATTAAAAGTTCATTAGATATGGCCTTTTCCAAATTTGATGATTCAGCAGACTGTATTGTTTTTCACTGTGGTGTGCATGAATTGAACAGCAAAGATCTCCCTGCAACAACTAAACATCTCGCTTCAGGCATAAAACAAATAGCAGAAGAACATCCAAAATCTAAACTAGTCGTTAGTAAGGTTGCCCCTGTACGGCAGGCCCGAATGGAGGTTCAACGAAATCTGTTCAACGCTTTCCTATCTGCTGAACTTGTTGATATGAAAAATATTTCTTTTGTATCACATGAGAACCTTCGTACCACTCAACAATTTCTAAAAGACGACATTCACCCCACCATCAGAGGAAGTAGCATCATTGCAGGAAATCTTGGAAGACACATTCGAGACCTATTTTGGGAGACTCCAAGGAGAGCATCAAGATCAAGATCATCACAGCTACACCCTTCCAGATTCTCCAGAGGACAGTACCACCCTTTTGACAACTACACACCATGGTGGCCGTATAATATGTTTTGAAATAACAGTATTACATATACAATACTTAATGTTCATGTCACAGGACTTTTTCCTCGTCATCTCTGACATTTCTTCTGCTGAAAATAAATAATAACTAGGTTTTAGTCCGACTATCAAGACTCGGTCAGACTATATACTCTGTACATTTGAAGACGTGTATGCTATTATTTTGATTTTTGGTTATTTGTTATCCCTTGTAATCTATTATCACCTTTATAAGTTATTCGTACGTTGGACTATGTAATTTTCTTTTTATTGTTTTTGCTACAATTTTGTTATCTTTACTTCGTAGTCTAAGTAATTACGTAATTTTCTTTCTGTCCAGTTCTCCTGTACACAGAAAATCAAAGTATTCATTATTATCGACCATAAATAACAGTTAATAGAAAGTTGGAGATTAACCAATATCAGCAATGCGACAACAATCCCAAGTCAAGTTTTTGCAATGGAATTGTAGATCCCTTTCCACCAATTCGGCTTACTTGGAACATTTCCTAGCATCAAATAGGTGTGAAATTTTGATTCTACAGTCGATGAATGTTGTCGCTACCAAGTTTCCCAATTTCCCCAATTATTATTATCCTCCAGTCTATGAATGTGGGAATCACGGGAAGAAGGTATCCACCGCGATATATATACTCAAAGAGTTACAATACTGCTTACTTACTTCCCCAGTTTTGAAATCAAGCGAAGATTTGCATGCTTGTGCTGCCACTGTCCAATTAAGCAATTCTTTAAACATTAACGTTTTGTCAGTCTACCTGCCAACAGGTCCAAATGACCACAACACAGAATGGCTGCGCACTATCCAAGATCAGAAGCGTGGTAAATGGCTAATAGGTGGAGACTTTAATTCCCACTCCCCATTTTGGGAAAAGAACTGTTCTACTGTTACGAGCAATCGTTTGGTAGAAAATATCGTTGATAGTTCGCTTTACCTTCTCAATGATGGTAGTGTCACTAGGATCCCTGATGTTTCCAAACACAGGGCGACAGCCATCGATTTGTCTCTAATCTCACCAGAATTAGTACCATCCTGTACCTGGGAAACTCACAGAGACACTTTGGGAAGCGATCACCTACCTATCATCATAACCATAACTGACAAAAACATCAGGATGAAAGACAGCTCTCCTGAAATTATTCCAAAATATAATTACAAGCGTGCTGACTGGTCCTTATTTCGAACTGCTCTAGCTAATCAAGATTACAGACATTATGAAAGTGAAAATGTAGACATTATGTTTTCTAAATTCCAAGAGTCAATTTTAGCCGCTGCAGACCTATCGATTCCGAAACTCAAATCTTCTAGATCAAATAATCGATTGGGTAATGTTTGGTGGACAGAGGCATGTGAGAAAGCAGTTCAATATAAAAGGGGGAAATTCAAAATCTACATCAAAAGCCGGAAACCTGAGGATCATGTCGAAATGAAAAAAGCTAACATCCAATGTAACAAAATCATTGCTGAAGCAAAGAGAAATTATTGGGGATCATTCTGCACAAAAGAAATTTCAGATTTCAAAGATTTCCATAAAGTCTGGACGAAAATGAAACAAATGAAGGATGGAACCAACTTACCTAGGTGTCCGATAATGATTGAAACGTGTAACACATTTCCTTCAGACATGGACAAAGCAGAAACTTTAGTGGATCTGTTCGCCAAAAACAGTGAAGTTGAAGGTTTATCTCCTGACTGCAAACATCACAGAAAATGGAAGATATCAACCCAATCTACACTGATCCAGTACCACAGAATGATCTCTGGTTTAATTCTCCAATCACCTTAGAAGAGCTAAAAAACACAGTATTGTCTCTACACAACAAAAAGAGTTCGGTAGGTGTTGATGCAGTTTCGACTGAAATGATTAAACATCTCCCTGAAAACTACCTTATTTTCCTACACAAAATTTTGCAGAAATGCTGGGTTACCGGAACTGTGCCAAAACGAGCAAAAAACATTTCATCACAAATTACAGCCGCAACTTACATATCTGGCCTGATCAAACAGTCCAACATAACAATGGATGAAATAGCCGAGAAACCAACGATAACGCCTATCCCTACATGGGAAATGCTAAAGGCCACATTTGATCTCGATTATGCAAAAGTTAAAAAAGATGATAATGTCAACATTACGCTATCCACAGCTTGTGAACACATCGATGAAAAGTACCGTACCCACCTCCACATTTTTACCGATGGGTCAGTCTTAGCAAACCAGAGCGCTGGAGCAGCCTTTTATGTTCCAAAATTTAACATTAAAAAGTCTTTTTTCATTGGGGCAAATGTATCTATATATACAGCAGAATTGGTCGCTGTTGTTCAAGCGTTGCATTATTTAATAAGCCTTCGGCCTGTGTCATTCAAAGTAGTTCTCTTTGTTGATTCAAAATCTCTATTATATGCCTTACAGTCTTTTGATACAGACACAAGATCTGACTTAATTATTGAGGCAAATCATCTAATACATTGTTTAAAGATAAATGGTTCGGAAATCAATTTATGCTGGGTGCCTTCTCATGTTGGTCTTCATGGCAACAACGTAGTTGACATAGCAGCTAAATCCGGTGCCCTCCATTCTGAAAATTCCATAGAATTACATGTTAACACCTCCGTAAAAGAAGCTTACAACTCGCTAGAATTAGCATCATGGATTCGATTTCATGAAAATTTAAATGAAAAATTTGTGTCTCAAAAAAGAATCAAACTTTCAGTTCAAAATATCTGTAAAAATTTGCAGTATTTCTCGTTATATCATTTGAGATTAATTGTTATGACATATTTTCGCATTCAACTGAACGCTTTGAAAACAAAATATTGTAACAACGTTTTATGTATTTGTGGCGAACAATTCACATTGTATCACTGTTTGTTTTACTGCAGAAAGCTTCGTTCCTTTTTACCAAAGACGTTTACACAAGGAAACTATCTTGAAACGCATTTTAAAGAAGTAGTATCGGATCAAGTTTTGTTAGTTAAAATTTCAGAATCATTGGTTCACAGTCCTGTTAATGCGTTACTTTAAGATTATTATTATAATTATGATTATTTTTGTTTTGTTTTGTTTTTATGACGATTTTTCTTTTACATTATTGATGTTAGCGTTGCTCTAGTTTCATTTCTCTGTTCACCATATCCTTTTTCTTAAGACCTTGCCGCTTCCTTGTAATTTTTTTTACGTCCCTTACTCTGTTCCCCTCTCCCCTCCACCCCCCCTCCCCCTTATTTCATCCTCCATGCCATTTTCCCCGTCTAATATCACTTATAGTGAAAAGACGTTAAATCAAGCAACGAACGAACACACACACACAAGTTCACCATGAGACATCTGACAAACACAAATTTGGCATGCAATGTATATTTTGAGAGTAAAATTTCAATTTAAAGTTTCAGTAGCAGAGGAAAATTTGAGGACGTCGAACAGGAAGTTCCTTATCTAAAAACAAGAACTTTCATTGAAGTGGCTTCAAGCTTCAAACAGATTAGTTTTGTTTAATTTCTTGAATCAAAAGAGAGCCCTGAAAAGTTTCCGGAAATATACAAATAAAGTAGGTGAGCTATTTCTATAGCTAATGTTACCAGAAGCAACGGATAAGAGACCTACGAAATAAGTGGAAGATAGGAGAAGTACGCTTGACGGAAAATCGCTAAAGTACTGAAAGCAAGCGTGCAGAGCATGTGACGATAAACTGAATGCAGGCAGATGAAAGAAGAATGTGGGCAGGAAAGTACATACTTACATAGCTGCTGCAAGTTTATGGACAAGAATGACATACAGACATAGACGAACAGAGAGGGATATATATAAAATGAGTGAGAGAGAGAGAGTGAGAGACAGTGAGAGAGGGTAAGAGAGGGAGAGAGGGGGGAGGGATGGATACAGAGAGGGGGAGACAGAGAGAGATAGCAAACTATTGAAAACCATGAAAACCAGTGATTACAAAAGGCCGATGGGCAAAGACGTAAGCTTTCAGGCAATTAAATATAAATAGCCCGACGCAAAGTGATATACTTGTGAATTGAGACTTCGCCAAGCTGTTTCACTTAAACATGTTAAGAAAGTGTGAATTGAGAAAAATATCCAAACTAACTTGTTAAAAAAACTTTTTAAAATACAAAACACAAAACTCATAGAACAAGATAAACAAGGAAAATAGGTTTGAAATGGATGTTTGCCTGTAAAGATGGAAAATAAACAGGAAGGCTGACCGTGATTTCTTGTGTGTTCGTTACAATTCAGATTTCACCGAGTACTTGAATAAGTATTAATGATTACTAGTGATACCCAAGGCAGAAAAATGGATCAATTATATTGTTTAGGTCAAGATTTTTTAATGTGTGTGTGGATATGCTTTTGTGTGTGTGTGTGTGTGCGTGTGTGCGTGTGTGTGGTGTAGTGAGTTTGTAAGTGTGTGTGTGTGGATGGTGTGATGGTGTAGAGAAATTCCATCATGATATAGAGTGGTTTTATGTGTTTGTGTGTGGGTAAGGGGCGGTGGGGGTGGGTAGGTGTTTGGAGGTGATTGTGTGTGCGTGTGTGTGTGCGTGTGTGTGTGTGTGTGTGTGTGTGTGTGTGTGTGTGTGTGCGTGCGTGCGTGCGTGCGTGTGTGCGTGTGTGCGTGCGTGCGTGTGTGCGTGTGTGTGTGTGTGTGTGTGTGTGTGTGTGTGTGTGTGTGTGTGTGTGGTGAGTGTGTGTACATCTTTTGTTTCCAGAAACAACTGGTATTACGATTGTGAATAAGTTTCAATGCAACAAAACGAATACATCCGCTTTCTTTTTTCATATTTTCCAGTGGCTCTTCAGCACCTCTCCATCTACACATATGCAGGCACATTATAACTACACATAAGCAGGCACAACATAATAATGAAATACACGCATGCACAGAACACACATATACATACACACCTACATACACACAGTCAAACACGTAGAAACACACACAGACAGACAAACACACACGCACACACACACATACACACACACACGAAACACACACACTCAAACACACATACATACATTCTCTCTCACTCTCCTCTCTCTCTCTCTCTCTCTCTCTCCCCCCCCCCCCCCCCCCCCAAAGAAACAGGCATATGAGACAAAATAGTTAAGTGGGTGATGTCTGCTTTTAGACAAACACGTGATGTGAAGTTTCTATGAAAGCTTACGGCAGTACATCTAGCTAAGTACAAAGTTTTGTACTAAAAAGAAGCCGCTACTAAAACCTGACCAGAGATACACGAACGAACACATTACACGTTTATCATGGGCTATCGTTATTTGGAACTGATCAGCAGAAAAAGCAGTGTTTGCACTGATTTCACTTTTTCTTTTCTCCTATTGTTGTTTAAAGCCCAGCCGACTGCGCAGAGCCATATCAGGGCTATAACCGCTTCAAAACACACAAAACTTCAACAGGAAAAAAAAAAGAAAAAAATTAAGTTTTTCAATGCATTCGCGCACATAATCTAAGGACATGCCCCCGGCGTAGGACCATTCCGTCCGATTTATCGCACAGGGGAGATTTAAAACACACCTGAATACAAATATAAGCATGCATAAGGACACCAAAACATAAGCTACGCACAAAAAGTTAAGGATCACTATGAGAAAACAGGTGCGTAATAAACTCAGTTCGCTACTGTTATTTATTTCTCAGTCCAGCCAAATTGTTATGAATTCTTGTTCAGCTGTAAGTGGGCGATGTTGTGTTAGTGCGAAAATTGCACGGGATTCTCTACTACTGAGCTTGGCCGCAAACGGAAAAGCGGAAACTTGCGAAAAAGGACCTTGTTTTGGACCGTTCTGCCTGAACACATTGCACAAGCCAGATGGAAAAACCATTATGCACGTGCAAGCACTGCTGTTTATGTGTGAGATGCTGTCTCTTGCTTGGCTTTATAAGAAGACATTCCACAAGTAGTAGGCCTGATCTGACAATGCCTCCACGACGAAAATTGAGCGAGTTTGAGAGGGGACGAGCTGGTGCATGGTTCCAAGATGGTGTTCCCAAGCGAGAAGTGGCCAGGCGACTTCAGGTGTCCATCTCGGTCATTGTCAGACTGATTCAACGCTTCACAGCCACTGGGAGGGTCCATGAAAGACGCAGATCTGGTCGACCGAAGAAGACAAACCCACGTGAAGATCGTCTCATTGAACGACAAGCCCTGCAGACAAGAACAGCCTCTTCCAGCATCATTCGAAGGCAGCTGAGGGTGGCTACTAACATCAACATCAGCCAGCAGACCATACGGAACCGCCTTCATGGGTTTAACCTCCGTTCTCGTCGCCCAGCTGTACGGCCACGCTTAACTCCAGCCCATAGGACAGCACGCTGCGCCTTCTGCAGACGTCACGTGAGGTGGACACGTCAGCAATGGTCCCAGGTCCTGTTCAGTGATGAATCACGCTTCACCATGAACCACAACGACGGCCGACTGAGGGTCTGGAGGCGCCCAGGGCAACGCTTTATTGACACCACTGTCCAAGAAAAGGTGGCCTTTGGTGGAGGTTCTGTAATGGTCTGGGGGGCCTTCAGCCTTCACCACAGAACACCCTTGTATCATGTACAGGGTAACCTGACTGGCCTCCGATACCGGGATGAGATCCTTCGACCGCTGGCTGTGCCTACACTGCAGCAGATGGGACCGACGGCTGTCTACCAGGATGACAACGCTTGCCCCCACAGGGCAAGGGTGGTCAACGACTTTCTGCAGCAGTCTGGAGTCAACAGAATGGAGTGGCCAGCATGCAGTCCCGATCTCAACCCGATTGAGAACCTCTGGGATGAGCTGGATCGCAAAGTGAGGAGCAACCACCCCCCTCCCAGGGATGTCCAACACCTCTACCAGATGCTGCAGGCTGAGTGGCAGGCGCTTCCACAGAGGATCTTCACCAACCTGGTCAACTCGATGAGGACTCGCTGCATCGAGTGCCAGAACAGCCATGGCGGTTACACGCATTACTGAACTTTTGGGAACATCAGAATGCCCTGTCTTGTGATTTCAATGACTTTGGGAAATCAAATTTCGATGCGTACCCACTTTGATCAAATGTACACACCAAACGATTGCTCGAAATTGAAGGCAATTGTGTATCGTTATCACTAAAGCATGGAATTAAATGTTTGCCAAACTTCAACGCATTGGGTTTCTTATTTTGAAAGTTATGAATTTTTGTGCAAGTGATCCTTAACTTTTTGTGCGTAGCTTATATAAAAACAGGCATAAATTACCTAAAATTGCTTCCGCATATCTCACCTCCTAGAGCCAAAAATGCACTTAATACATGTACCCAATTATCAATCCGAAGAAAAAGTACGAAAAAAAAGTACGTAAGACTTTATCGAAAAATACGTATTTGAAAAAGGAAGGAAACCTGAGAAAGAAAAGTATGATACATATGTCATTTACATGTAACCCAGTTTATTCCAATGATAGGTTGATACAATACCAGTATGAAGTTTAGACTAGGTAAAACATAGGCTAGGTAGGGCCTCACGACCTGGCGAGCTCATGGTTTTATGTGCAGGCTTAAGTCTTGTGCCATGATCACCATACACATGGCACCTGTTACGTTAGTGAATATGATTTTCGTTCCGAGCGCGGAGACGTCGTCTTGAAAAACTGAAACTGAAACTGAAACTGAAAATAAGGATAATCGATAAATGACTGAAATGTGGCATCAAGAGCAAAAGATGACAAAATGAGATCAAAAGAAAGAAAAAGAAAAAGAAAAAAAAAAGAAGAATCAAGAGTGTGGGCGAAAGCGAGGACACTAAAATGCCTGCTCATATTTCACCGACAGGTGGTGGATTCAGTTAATTTTTTTTGCAATATAGATATTCCTTACCTTTGTGATAGGGATTTTAAACTGGGCTGCAGCTGGCAGCGGAAAAAGCATGAGAAAATGATGAGAGTGGAATTGGCTGCACATGTTTAAACCTTTGGTGATGGTGATGGTGATGGTGGATATATGTCCACGGATCTTCATCGGTGTGCATGTACATAGCGTGCGTGCGTGCGTGCGTGTGTGGTGTGTGTGTGTGTGTGTGTGTGTGTGTGTGTGTGTGGTGTGTGTGTGTGTGTGTGTGTTTATGAGTATGTGTGAGTGCGCGTGTCTGTGAGTGTCTATGTGCGTATTACCTGTTTATAGTGATCGTATGATTGCGAGAGAGGGAGAGAAAGAGAGAGAGAGAGAGAGAGAGAGTGTGTGTGTGTGTGTGTGTGTGTGTGTGTGTGTGTGTGTGTGTGTGTGTGTGTGTGTGTGTGCGCGGGCGCGAGTAGGGTATGGTAGGGTAAGGAAGGGTAGGGTAGGGTATGGTAGGGTAAGGAAGGGTAGGGTAGGGTAGGGTAGGGTAAGGTAGGCGAGTATGAGAGAGAAAGAGAAACGCAGAGTAAGCGTGTGCGTGAGAATGAATAAGAAACAGCTAAGCAGACTGGCAGATATACAGAGAAAGCGAGAAAGCAATCCATGTTCTAAAGTTTGAAGAGCTCCAGTTCACACTACCCACCCCCGTGGATGCGAATTCGTATTACAAGTTAACTGGACGTGAAGTCGCCTTTTGAGTAATTGAACATAAACGATCCCTTGGGGAAATCATTTCCTTCTGACATCAACCGTCCACAACTCCGACATCTAACTTCCACAATCTGTTTCACTCGGACATGTCAAGAACACGGACAGCGGGGAAGCATCACACAGATAATCTACTGAAAAGATTGAAGAAATGATCACAGGACAAAGAGCAAACAAACAAAAGTTTGCAGTTTGCACTTAAGTTTCGCCTGTGTGGGTGGCCAATGCGGAAGCAGAAAAAAAACGTGATAGCGTCTGTCCGCCCTTTTAATTCAAATTTTGCGTCGAATTTAAATAAGCTGGAATGGTCTTCTAGACAGCCGTCGGAAACAAACTTCGTCAACTGCGAAGGAAAATTTTGAGACTGGTTTTTGTATACATTTTAAGTGTTAGATCGCCCACAAAAGGGCTGTGTACACATTCTGATGAGCGAACAGCAGAGCACTGAACCAGCAGATCAGACGTCGAAAAACCAAGGGCAGGAAGCAAACCACAGTGCTGAGGACATCCACGCTGTTGGCTCAATGACGAACTGTACCGCTCTTGATGCTAAGCGCCAGAAACTGAACTTGCCACCTGCCAGTGCAAAAGAGGAATGGGAGAGGCTGGATAAAGAAAGTGTCCAAAAAGTGGATGCGCCACTAGGAAGAAGCACCCTGGAACACAAACTGGCCACTTTTGGAGATGTTGTATAGGTAATACGTAGGGACGCCTATGGAGTAAAGCAATCAAAAGTGAAAACTCCTCCCCAGAAATCCAGACGCCAGCGTCAGATGAGAAGAGATCGGAAGGAAGAAAAGGATTCTGAAGAAACAAATGATGGCTGTTTCAGAATTTGAGAAGCAAGGGCTTAGAGAACTACGAAAAGACCTCAAAGCGAAACAGCACCCTGAGCAAAGCAGAATTAGCGATAAAGAGGAACAAAAAGAAGACCCAAGATCGCTTCTTTAAAGGCCGCTTCCAATTCGCCAGGAACTTGTTTGATCAGCCCAAATCCGGACACTCACAGCGGAGAAAAGAAACTCTAGAACAGCACATCACGGAAAAAAAAACATTCCAACCTGCAGATCGAGGCACCACTTGAAATCCAGGATCTGGCTCGGCCTGCAAAGCCAGAGAAAATGTTTAACCCTTTGACTCCCGCACCCTGTGCTCCAGATCCTGCATTGTTGACCATGCTATCATCATCATCATCATCATCAGGTGCCCTGCCGCATGGCGTTGGCGATTATGGACTTCCAACCATCTCTATCTCTCGTTGCCCCTAGCATCTCCCCCACCCTCCTCATCCCCAGCCACTCTGCAAGTCCGTCAGCATTCTCTCCCTGGGTCTACCTGTCGCTCTCTTTCCCTCCAGCTTTCCCGTTGTGACCAGGTGCTCCAAATCCCCCTTCCTCATAAAATGGCATATAAATGTTGCCTGTCTTTTCCTAATCTTCATTATGAGTGATCTACTTGTGTCTGCCTCCATCAAGACTGTCTCGTTTGTTTCCTTTGCTGTCCATGGAACTCTCAGCATTCTTCTTAGAAACCACATCTCGGCTGACCATGCTAGCAAAGCAAAAACTTAACCCTCTGATTCCCTCACCCTATCCACCACCTTCCTGCAGGAAGCTGGTGGATAGGGTGAGGGAATCAAAGGGTCAAGTTTTTGCAGTTGGAAGATAGGGTGTGGGAGTCAAAGGGTTAATAATAAGCCACCAACACTGGACCATGCAGGAGGAACAAAAGTGGATTGCATAAGGCTTGAAATTCCCCCATATGTTGCTGGTGACCGATAGCCAAGTAGTTAAGACATCTGTCACAAGGGTGACTTTGCCTTGAGAAACCTGACCACCTAGGATGCGCTGGTTCGATTCCCCGAAGATGATATATTTCTTTAAAAACATGACCTGAATGCCGCCCGGCCCCCTTAGTGTCGGGAATTAAGGGCCGAAACATTTGCTTGAGGTGGTTCCTCCTCTGAGGACCTTCTGCTTTCATGATTATAGTAATAATAACAACAATGATAAAACTGATGGTGATTATGATGATAATGATAATAATAGTAGCTTAAGTATATAATAACAATCCTACTACTACTAGTAGTAGTGGTAGTAATAATAATAATGCAATCTCGCTCAACATTAACAGTACAGACATAAATATGCATAAACATATACACTCACATACAGACACGCAAACAAACTACACAAACGCAAACACACACACACACTATATATATATATATAGAGAGAGAGAGAGAGAGAGACAGACAGACAGACAGAGACAGACAGAGAGAGAGAGACAGAGAGAGAGAGAGAGACAGAGAGAGAGAGATTCACACAGATGATAACTATAAATTGGTCATGTAGTCATGTCTTGACAGAAGCATCTGTCTTAAAAGGAGAGATTTTCACACTTCCATTAAAGATTTGATTAATCATGAAACACCTGTCGGCTTTGTCAACATGTTGGAAACTAGTTGGTTTCATTAAAAAAAAGTTATTTTATATAAGAAAAAGGTCGTAAACATCGATCAGGAATACAAGCACGAAAAGGTCGTCAGTCAGACATGAATGACGGCCAGCATTATGGGAAACAGATCAGCAACGACATGAACGTCTGTAGAGAATTCTTCTTTGTTGGAGAAAGGCAGACAAATGGAGCACTAGATGGAAGGGAGACATACAAAAACAGAGAGAGAGAGACAGACAGAGACAGAGATAGAGATAGAGACAGAGAGAGAAAGCCAGACAGACAGACACATACACAGATAGATAGATAGATAGATATAGATAGATAGATAGATAGACAGATAGATAGATAGATAAAATAGAGAGAGAGAGAGAGAGAGAGAGAGAGAGAGAGAGAGAGAGAGAGAGAGAGAGAGAGAGAGAAAGGGACACACAAGGATAAGACTTGTCTTGCTGTATTGAATACGCGTTCTTATTCTTTTTTCGTGTTTTTTATTCTGATTCCTGTTTGCTTGAACGCGGGCAGTCACACTTGTTTCACAAGACTTTTATGTCAAGAATATATCCTTGTATTAGCCACCAATCACGGAGGGTATTAAATCTGCATTCAAACCAAGACATAGACAGGCCAAATATCTCTGATCACAGCTGCCAGGCAGCTGACAGTTCCAAATCATCCCTCAAAGGGCACACTGTCATAAAGAGAAATGGGCGTGCTGACAAACACGCAGGTAAAAGCTACTACCAGAAACAGCACATGTACTGATTAACGTGAAGTTACTAAAAAAAATCTGAGATCATACCGGCGTGACCAAGCTGTGGACATTATAGTACGACGACCTTGGCAGAAAGGGGAATAGTTAAAGAAAGCATAATTGTGAAGAGTCACCTTGAAGAACAAAAGGAAAATTCGATGTCAGTCGAACAAATCTCGGTACAACTTGAACCCTTTGCTCCAGAACCCTGTCCACCAGCATCCTGCACTGTCATCCATGCTAGAAAAGCAGAATCATGAGCATACACACCTATCTGTATATTTTGGAGTGGAATGTATGATATCCATTTAAGTGTGTTTTTGGGAATCAAAAGGTTACGCTTTTATAGTTTGTGGATAGGGTGCGGGAGTCAAAGGGTTAAAAAGAAAAGTTGTCCAGGCTCTTACAGCATAAGCTGAAATGTGTTAGGGCTTTCTTTTTACACCTGAGACCATAAAGATACAAGTGAAAAAAAAGAGACAGGTGGAGAGGAAGAAAGAAGAGAAATGGACAGAGGATATGAGAAGACGCAAATGTGAATGAGATAATAAGTCAAAGGGGTCAAGTGGATAGCACGACCGAATACTGACTGGAGGGCCGCGGGCTCGAACCCCAATTAGTCTAAAAAAAAAAGTTGTGTTCTTTTTCGGCAGTGACCGGCTTTGACACAGAGCTGAATATGCTGAATATCACACAGTGGAGTCTCATCCATGTTACAGATGCGTTTTTAAGAGTGTTACTTGATCTTCCCCATCAACACTCCATGATGATGATGGTGAGTATTACTACTGCCTATTCCAGATTTTGCATGAGGGGATTTCATGTTTTTTACTGATCACCATGAAGCCATGGTGATCAGTAAAACACATGAAATCCCCTCATGCAAAATAACAGCAAATGGCACAACCTTGACACAGGTTAATAAGTTCAAATACCTGGGAACGGTCATTTCATCAGACGGCAGATGCACATCGGAAATGGCTGGCAGAATCGGCCAAGCCAAAACAGCATTCAAGAAGATGACAAGCATTCTTACCAACAAATGCCTATCAATTAATATCAGAGAGTCCTTGAATGTTATATAGAACCAATACTGTTGTACGAATGCGAGGCGTGGACAGTCAGCAAGCAAAGCCAGAGCAAGATTGAGGCAGCCGAGATGTGGTTTCTCAGAAGAATGTTGAGAGTTCCATGGACAGCAAAGAAAACAAACGAGACAGACTTGATGGAGGCAGACATAAGTAGATCACTCATAAGAAAGATTAGGAAAAGACAGGCAACATTTATATGCCATTTTATGAGGAAGGGGGATTTGGAGCACCTGGTCACAACGGGAAAGCTGGAGGGAAAGAGAGCACCAGGTAGACCCAGGGAGAGAATGCTGGACGGACTTGCAGAGTGGCTGGGGATGAGGAGGGTGGGGGAGATGCTAGGGGCAAGGAAAAATAGAGATGGTTGGAAGTCCATGGTCGCCAACGCCATGCGGCAGGGCACCTGATGATGATGATGATTCCTGATTTCACGTTATGAGGTGGTGTTCTTTTTGATGACTTGACTGTGTCAGTGCTGCTTTGTTGCGTACCTGCCCGCGTGGTTATACTCCATTAATGTATGGAAAGGCAACCACCTCCCATCTTCAGTTTTCCTCGTCGTCGTCGTCATTGTCGTCGTCGTTGTTGCTGTCATGCAAATTGCAACGAGGAAGTCTTGACGTGGACTTCTTGCACTATGAATTGTTGTTGTTGTTATAATCATTATTATCATTACTTTTCTTCTTTCTTCTTCTTCTTCTTCTCCTCCTCCTCCTCCTCTTCATTATCATCATCATCGTGCTAGTCGTTATTATTATTATTATTATTGTTCTTGTTGTTGGTGGTGGTGGTGGTATTTTTACTTTTGTTGTTGTTCTTGCTGTTATCATTATTATCATATTAATATTCATCTTTTTTTTCTTCTTCTTCTCACCATCATCATCATCATCATCATCATCATCATTCTTCTTCTTCTTATATTCTTATTCTTACCATCATCATCTTCATTATTATCACTATTGTTATTATTGTTGTTGTTTTTGTTATTGTCGTTGTTGCGGTAGTTGTATGTATGTGTGACACATGTGTGCGTGTTTGTGCGTGCGCATGCGTGTGTACATGTGTATGCATTTGCGCACACATATGAGTGTATTTATGTGCGAAAAAATGTGTATGTGTATGTTTCAGTGTGTGCGTGCGTGCATGCGAGTGTATGTGTATGTGTGTGTGTGTGTGTGTGTGTGTGTGTGTGTGTGTAAGTGGACCAAAAGTAGTAGTAGTAGTACAAGTAGTAGTAGTAGTGTCATTATTATCACTGTTATTGTTATCATCAACATCACCATCATCATAATCATCATCATCATCATCAGTAACCTTACATTAATCTTATTCTTAGTATTATTGTCATCATTCTTTGCATTCTGTTTACAACGTCTAGGCTGTCGTGATCACGAAGTGATTATCTTTCTCTCTTTGTGAACATCACGCCGTATGGAGTTGTAATGGAAAAAAGACTATCAATGGACCACCTGTCTTTGACCGCCTTTCTGCCCCTTTTTCCAACCACTGCTTAGGGAATATCACATTTCGTTTCTGGTTTTTTTCCCGTTCATTCATTTATTTATTAATCATTGATTGATTTATTTTGGGTCCGCTTCCACTTACACACACACGCACGCACGCAAGCACTGAAACATACACATACACATGTTTTCGCACATAAATACACTCATATGTGTGTGCAAATGCATACACATGTACACACGCATGCGCACACATAAACATGCAAACATGTATCACGCATACACACAAATGAATGTATGTTAACACACACGCAAGCACACACATCCATACCTCTCTCTCTCGTTTTTTTTTTTTGTGTGTGTGTTTTTGTTTTTTGTTGTTGTTGTTTTTTTTGCCTACTTACTTCCACATATTATAAAATACAGTTTAATTCATTGTGAATACGCTCCTTATTTTATCTCACGTATAAACAACCCTTTGGTAGGGGCAATGGCCAGTTTTGAATAGATTTCAAAAATCTGAAGTCACACACACACACACGCACGCACGCACACACACACACACACACACACACACACACACACACCACACACACACACACACACACACAACACAAAACCACACACACACAAAAACCACACACAAACAAAACCACACACACAAAACCACACACACCACACACACACACACACACAACAAACAGGGGCACAGACATGCACAAACGCGAACATACATACACACATACATAAAAATATGCATACACTTTGAACAGTATACGATTCCACTGAAATGCAACTCATCTTCTATGCTTCCACCCCGACCGATCCCCCCCCCCCCCCCCCAATTTTTTTCTTTAACCTAATAACTTTTTCACATATTATAAAATACAGTTTAATTCATTGTGAATACGCTCCTTATTTTATCTCACGTATAAACAACCCTTTGGTAGGGGCAATGGCCAGTTTTGAATAGATTTCGGGCTCACTCACACACACACACACACACACACACACACACACACACGTACACACACACACGTACCACACACACACACAACACGCACACGCACACCACACACAAACACGCACACACATACACACACACATCACCACACTACATTACACACACACATACACACACATACACACACGCGTGTACGCACATACACGAGCACACACTCATTGCATACACTGATGAAGTCTGATTGTTATAATATTCTAACTGTATTGTTTTGATTGTTTGCTTACTGCTTTTACATTTCCTCTTAATCAATATGTAATGGCCTTTAAAAATTTTACACCATAATCCACCCCATACACACACAGTTTTCCGTGGTCTAAATACACATGTAAATAAATGCAAAAATAAATAATGAAACACCACACACACACACACACACACACACACACACACACACACACACACACACACACACACACACACATTCTCTCTCTCTCTCTCTCTCGCATACACACATACATACACAAACGCGCGCGCACACACACACACACACAACACACACGCGCACACACATACAAACACACACACACACACACACACACACACACTTAAATGATAGGACAGACATACAAGAAGTACATCAGTACAGTCCCAGCTACTTCAAGTGCAGGCAAACTCTACAACTTCAGTCCTGTTTTTATTTCCGTGTATGGAAAAACGGGAGAGGGACTAAAGGAGAGAATCCACGCAAGGAACAAACAAGCTGGGGGTTAGCTCAGTGGGTATGTATGTGAGAAAAATGATCATGTCTGTTCAAGATGAGGGTGGTTTGGCAGAGAAAGTATGAGGGAGAAAAAGACAGATCAGGGCGGGTATAGACATTCCATGCAGGCACAGCAAATACAGCAAAACAGATGTGAGTGTATGCACATGAGTGGAAGTTTAGATGGGACCTCTTGTAGGCAGTTATCGATCGATAATTTCTTAAATTTCCATCAAAGTTTCAATATTTCAAGCAGCAGTCCCATGGATTGCAAACAAACAGAAAATATGACACGACAGTCAAGCCACAGTACCAATCCACCGTTGTAGGATTACACACACACACACACACACACACACACACACACACACACACACACACACACAC
>CM060308.1:26025003-26070003 GCA_030674185.1 Monoplex corrugatus | reverse complement strand
TATATATATATACATGTGTGTGTGTGTGTACATACATACACATACATCTCTCTCTCTCTCTCTCTCTCTCTCTATATATATATATATATAATATATATATATATATATATATATATATATATATATATATATATATATATATATATATATGAATATTTTTGACATTTCTGTCATTGTCACATATCTGCAGCAGAAAAGGAAATAACAGTAATGTTATAATCATATCAATTTAATGTACTATCAACATCAACATCAACATTTCCGAGGATAAGCACTGGGGTCAAGCGATCAGGAAATACTGATTACAGCCTAATCGTGAGTTGTCTTCGCCTGACATTCATCCTTCGTGTTTATCGCCGGATCTATTTCCTTGATCCATAATGCCTGTAAGGTCATCAAGTACTGCTCTCTTCTTACTGTCGAAGCCAAGATTGACACATCATTCTGTATTGACTTACGTTCTCATATATATACACAGAGAGAGATGTATATACATAAATGTGTGTGTATTGCTTTTTTATGTGTGTACATATGTGGTCAACAAAGCAGGAATTTACAAACTATACGCATTGGACTGTACGACCACCTTGAAGAAAGAGACGATGTTCGCAAGATTGCAACGATCGATCGTGAGCTGTACAGACTGAACAATGACACAGCAGCCCTACAGGAAACGCGACTTCCAGACAGTGGATCCCTAAAGGAGGAACAGTATACCTTCTTCTGCTAGGGGGAAGGTGCCGAAGAAACCAAGAGGTACGATATTGGGTTTACCGTCAGGAACACCATGCTCCACATGACTGAACCTCAAACGGATGGCACACAGAGAGTCCTCTCTGTGCCAATCTACATGTACACTGGAAAACCTCGTAAACTTTATGTGCATAAACACACCAACACTACAAGCCACTTCAGTTCTATGAACAACTAGATTATTGTTATTGTTATTGCTATTTTTGTTTAAAGCCCAGTGTGCGGAAGATAAATAGAACTCCTTTGAGATGGGTTGAATATTACACGAACATTTATTCCAGAGAAAACACTGTAATCCAAGAAGTGCCCGACGATATCAAGAACCCACCTGATCTGGAAGGACTGGACTTTGAACCCACTGTGGAAGAGCTCAGTAAAGTTACTGATGCCTTATCATGTTGAAAACACCTGGTCAGGACGGCATATCATCAAGTGCGGAAAGCTAGGTTTACTGGAACCATTTTACCACACATGAGTCTCTACTGGAGAGACAGCAAGGTACCTCAAGACGTACGCAATGCTAGGATCGGCACTCTGTACAAAGTGAGGGTGATGGCAGTGACTGTAATAGTTACTAGGATATGTCCCTGTTAGCATCGTGACCAAAGTCTTTGCTTGAATGGTCTAATCTCTCAACTCAAAATCCTTGTCGATCGGATCTATCTGATTCTCAGAGCAGATTCCGGACCGAGATATCCACAGCTGACACAATTTTCTCTGTGTGTCAGTCCAGGAGAAATGTCAAGAACAGCAGATGCCACTGTACATCGCCTTCGTCGATCTCACAAGTGCGTTCGACCTCGTGAGCAGGAGAGGACCGTTTCGGCTGCTGAAGAAAATTGGTTGTCTCTTACGGTTGCTCAGCATGCCCGTTTCTTCCCACGAGGACATGCAGAATTTGGTCTGCTACGATGGGGAAATCTCAGGGCTCTTTACAATTCAGAGCAACGTAAACAAGGTTGTGTTCTTGCACTAATTTTGTTCGGCATATTCATTTTTGCTGATGCTAAACCTCGCGTTCAGATGATCTGCACAAGGTGCCTATTCCGCCTAAAGGCCAAGACCAAAGTTCTCACAATACTCATGAGACAAATGTTGTTTGCCTTGCACACCGAGGAGGGCTTCTAGCAGCTGATCAACCACTTTGCCCATGCCTACAGGGAGTCTGGGCTGACCATCAGCATCAAGAAAACCAATGTTTCGGGTCTGGACGTCCCTGCATCACCATCAATCGGAATCAACAACGAAGTGCTTAAAGTCACTGACCACTTCATTTATCTGGGCTCTTCCATCATCAGAACATGTTCTTCGATCGCGAAATCGAGAAGTGCATTGCTAAAGCTGCTGATGCGATGGACAGATTGAGCAAAAGAAAGAGTAAGACAACAACCAGCTGACCATGAACACTAAACTCAGGGTGGACCAGACATGTGTTCTCACCACCCCGCTGTGTGGCATGGACAACTTATCCCAGGCAGGAGAACCGCCTGGAGAGCTATCACCTTCGCTGCCTACGACGAATTCCATGCATCACATGGCAAGACAAAGTCACCAACGCCACTGTGCAAGAGAAAGTTATCTGCCTGAGCATGCAGCTCATCTGTCAGCGTCGACTGCCTTGGATGAAACGCGCATACTGATGACCGCATAATGAAGGGCATCATGCACTGCCAGTTTGCCACAGGACACCACCCAGCACAGCATTTTAAGACAGTCTGCATCCGTAATTTTAAGTTACTCACGGGCATCAATCCAGATAGCTGGGAAGTGTTTGCAAAGAATAGCAGCGGTTGTGCCAATCTGTTCAAGAAGGAGTCAAGAGGAGCGACGAAAGGCGTATTCAACCTATGTATATATATACATATATATATATATATATACATATACATATATATATATATATATATATATATATATATATATATATATATATATATATATATATATATATATATATAGTCATCATCATCATTCTCCTGCCCGTGATGGGCGTAGAGGAGAGATGAGAGACACTCTTGAAGCCAGCCGTCGCCAACCGGTCCTGTCCTCCGCCTGTCGCACCAGCGTGGGGCCATCCAACCTGGTCCATTCTTTGATGTTGTCCATCCAGCATTTGGCTTGTCTTCCCCTTCGTCTGCCGCCTCCCAGTGTACCCTGGAGGACCGTTTTGGGCAGTGAGTTGTGGCGTGTGACATGCCCGAACCACGACAGCTTCCTGTTCTTGACTGTTGCCAGGAGGGGTTCTTGTGGGCCTGCGAGTGTTGTTATTTGGCTCCACACAAAGTCGTTTGTCTTCCGATCTTGCCAAGAGATCCCGAGCAAGCGCCTGAAGCATTTAGTTTCAAACGTCTGGATTCTCTTGGTGGTCTCTGCTGTCATGGTCCAGCTCTCGCATCCATACAGCAGGATGGGGAGCACCAGGGACTTGTACAGCTTCATCTTCGATGGAAAGCCGATCTCTCTGCTCTTCCAGATCTTGTTTAGCTTTACCATTGCTGCTGTTGCGATCGCTAGTCTGGTCTTGATTTCTGTTGTAGAGCGACCGTCTTTGGTGAGAGTGGCGCCAAGGTATTTGAAAGCGTCCACTTCTTCAAGCTGTTGCCCGTTCATGTAGATTTCAGCATGGGTGTTGGTTGTGCTGTTGACCAGGACTTTGCTTTTTTCTGTGCTCACTTCCATTCCGTGTGCACCTGCACTTTCTTCCAGTCTCATGGTCAGGTCTTGTAGTTCTTCGTTGCTGCCTCCCATCAGGTCGATGTCATCTGCGAACCTCAGGTTGTTGATGGTTCTCCCTCCGATGGAGACAGTGGAGTGGAAGTCATGGAGGGCTTCACGCATGATGTTCTCCAGGAAGAGATTGAACAGCACGGGAGAGAGTAGGCAGCCTTGACGGACTCCAACTGTGGTCTTGAAGTAGTCCCCTATCTGGTTGTTGAGGAGAACTGCGCTGCTGGCAGTGTTATACAGCGCCTGGATGGTTTGGACGAGACCTTCCTCTATGCCAAACTTTCTTAGCACCTGCCACAAACCCTTATGCCACACCCTGTCGAATGCTTTTTTAAAGTCTATGAAGTTGTGGAACAGGTCTCTCTGATGCTGCAGATGTTTCTCCATCATTATCCGGCAGGTGAAGATCTGTTCTACTGTGCTTCTGCCCGCCCTAAATCCAGCTTGTTCTTCCGCAAGGTGTTCTTCCGCTTCTTTCTTCAGTCGATTCAATATGACTCTGAGCATGATCTTGCTGGTGTGGCTAATGAGACTTATTGTTCTGTAGTTCTGGCATTGGCGCATATTTCCCTTTTTGGGCAGGGGGATGATGAGTGATTGAGTCCATTCTGTGGGCCACTGTTTTGTCTCCCAGATCTTCTGACAAATCGATGTTACACGAGTGACCAAATCATTCCCTCCATGTTTGAGCAGCTCTGCTGGGATATTGTCTGCTCCAGGTGATTTCCCTGCTGGTAGGCTGTGGATGGCTTCTTCCACTTCTTCTCTCATCACTGGTAGCGGTGAGGATTCCCTCAATGGTGTTGAGTCCCCCTGAAACAAACTGTCATCTGGCTGTATTGGGTAGTTGTATAGTTCTTGGCAGTACTGCGTCCATCTGTTCAGAACAGCGGAGCTTTCTGTCAGCAGCTCGCCTGAGGTATCCTCGATGACTGACGATCTGTTTTGCTGCGTCTTGGTAAGGTTTTTCAGTGTGGTGAAGGCATGTTTGCTGTTTCCTTTTTTCATGCCTTTCTCGATGTTCTCACACTGGTTGTTGATCCATTGTTCTTTGGCTTCAATCATTTTCTTCTTTACAAGGTTGTTGGTTTTACGATACTGTGCGGCTTCTTCAGGGCTGGAGTTTTTCGTCTTCTTCAGTGATCTTCTGTTGTCGCAGAGGTCAAGGATGTCATTTGAGATCCATGCTTGGTGTTTCTTCCTCTGTCGCCCCAGTACCTCCTCTGCTGTTTCGCGGACTGCCTCACCAAAGTTGTTTGTGAGGTCGTTGATGTCGCTGTCCAGGAAGTTGAGTGCCGCGAACCGCCCCCCGAGCTGTGCCTGGAATGCCTCTTCTATCTCTGGATCTTTTAGCTTTTCCAGGTCAAACTTGATGCGTGGCTGCGCAGCTTGGTACTTCTTTTTCAATTTGATCTTCATTGTGAGCAGCACGAGGTCGTGGTCGCTGCCTATATCAGCTCCAGGGTATGTCCTCGTCTTTGCTTTATTAATGCTTGATTTGAAGCGCCGCGGTGTGAGGACAAAGTCGATCTGGTTGTGAGTCTTTCCGTTCGGCGCATGCCAGGTTGTTCTTCTTGACAGTTTGTGGGGGTAGAGGGTGTTGGCAATGGTGAGCCGTTGGGTGCAGGCAAACTCCAGAAGGCGAAGTCCCCTGTCATTAGTTTCCCCTGTGCCAAATTGACCCACTGTTCCAGCCCAGTTTTTGTAGGCATCTGGGCCGACTTTGGCGTTGAAGTCCCCCTGAACTATGATGATGTCTTTCCTGGGGGCTTTTCCGATGGTGTCTTCTATTTTCTCATAGAATTCTTCAACCACCTGGTCTTCGTGGCTGGTAGTTGGAGCATACACTTGTATGATGGTGATGTTCTTTGGTTTGGTTGACACCCGAATGCTGATGATTCTGCTGTTGACAGGCGTGCAGCTCATGATGCATCCAATGACTTCTTTGCGTACGATGAAAGCTACGCCATTTTCATGTAGTGACTCTTCGCCACTGTACCACATCTTGTGTCCTTCCTCTGTGATTGCTTCTCCGAAGCCTGTCCATCTTACTTCCGATATACCCACAATGTCCCATTGGTAGCGTCTCAGCTCGTGTTCTAGTTCTTTTACTTTGCCGCACTGATGGAGTGTACGGACATTCCAGGTTCCAATGGTAGCTTTTTCCGTTGGCAGTTTGAATGATGTCTTTGCCCCAGTAGCTGACTTTTCACTTCCACCCTGGATATATATAGTATATAGGCATAAATTGCCTAAAATTGCACCGCATATCTCGTTTCCTAGTGCCAAATATGCACTTAATACATTACCCAATTGTCAGTCCTAAGAGAAAGTACGTAAGACTTTATCGAGCACATGCAGGTGAATGGACCAGCAAGGCAGAAAATGATAGTAAGAAACGACAGAAAGCAAAGGAACCAGGCAGAAACAAAGAGAGTGACAGAAAAGAGGAAACTTCTCGCACAGAATTTCCAGAAGGTGGGATACTGTTTATACTGAAAGAGCCCCCAGCATCCCCATGTGGGAGTCTGGAGCTTGATGGGCAAACTGAGACATAGATGGGAATAGGGGAGTCATTAGAATTCACCACAGGGAAGGACAAGAATTGGAAGATTCCACTTTTACTGCAGGATATTTTAGTGTTGTCTGTAAAAGCACATTAACAAATAAAGAAAAGTCACCGAAAAAGGGAGAAAAATTAAAAACAAAAGCAAAAATACAAGATGGTCAGCATATCTGATAAGTTGTCTTTTTTTTTATAAATAGTGTCAAATAAAATCCATGTTTTGTACTTTTCAAGGTAGCTATGACCTCGACAAAGCTTCAGTTATATAACACTTGATGTGTATTGAGGATAACGGAAGATTATGACAGCAGTGTAAAAGAAGGAACCAGAAAAACACGAAAACAGAATCAGAACGTGTATTTAATACAAGACAGGCGCAAATTTTCAGCTTGGCCTTTGTCAAGCGTGAATATAAGATCACAAACAAACACCAAACACAAAATTATGAGAAAAAAAAGACTAAAACTTCCCTGTTGCTTCGTCCAGTGGGAGAAGAGGACTAAATGAAATCGAAATGTGTTTTTGAAACACTGTTAAAAAAAAGTTCGTAAAATAATTTCCTAAGCGCTGTTTACACGCTATGCGGGAAAAGTACTGATTTTAGGCACTTCTTTGGACCGTGTGACCTTGATCTTGATGCTTAGGTTTTCATACTTATACTTTTGAGAGTCCTTAGCAAGCCACGGCTGTAACTTGAATTTTGTAAGGTTCCATCTATAAGAAACTGACAAAATCTTATTCACATCTCTCTCTCCTCTCTCTCTCTCTCTCTCTCTCTCTCTCTCTCTCTCTCAGGCAGACAGATGGACGGACAGACAGTCAAAGAAAGTAGCAGAGAAGAAAGGGGAGAAACAGGAAGGGAGAATAAAAGAAAAAAATATAAGCAGCAATAGCAAATAGCGAGGGGGAGACGTGGACGCACACGCACACACACACACACACACACACACACACACACCACACACACACGCACACACACACATACGCACACACACACACACAGCTGTATATGTACACATACAAAAAACAATCTCTCTTTCTCTCTCTCTCTCTCTCTGTTTCTCTCTCTCTCTCCCTCACTCCCCTCCCCTCACGTTATGTTCTTAATTCACTCACAACGCACATTACAACAGCGGTGGTGCTAAGAAAAAACGTTTTGTCTTGCGTGTGCTTTTGCAATTAGTTTGATAATCGTATTTTTATCAAATTTAATAAGAAACGAAAGGAAACGTTTTCTGAGACAATGACAGGGAACTCCTGAACCATCGATTACAAAGGATAAAAGTGCTATTATGTAATTACCAAAAAGAACCTTACAATTTGATTTTTATTTTGTATGTTCATTTTTAAACGAGCCTTTTCGCCACTGCAAAAGTCACATTACTGGATATTTTGAGGAGTGTTTGTGTGTGTCTGTATCTGTACGTGTATATGTGCGTACATGTGTGTGTGTGTGTGTGTGTGTGTGTGTGTGTGTGTGTGTGTGTGTGTGTGTGTGTGATTTGTGTGTGTGTGTGTGTGTGTGTGTGTGTGTGTGTGTGTGTGTGTGTGTGTGTGTGTGAGACCAGACGGAAGCCAGTTGTCCCATAATCCTTGCTCAAAGGGGAATTTTTTTTAGTGTTCCAGTTTTCTCCGTTTTGCCCACACTATGCAGGCAGTATTTTGCTGCACAGTCTTCCTACTTCCTTGGAGGACGTGCATCCTGAGTGTGCTCATTGTTTCCATAAGTAACCGAGCTTTGAAATGACTTTCAGTATCTGTAATGTATATGTCTGATACATTGAAAAGCGTTCTTACCAACAAATGCCCATCAATTAACATCAGGAAGAGAGTTCTTGAGTATTATATAGAACCGATACTGTTGTACAGTTGTGAGGCGTGGACAGTCAACACACAAAGCCAGAACAAAATTGAGGCAACTGAGCTGTGGTTTCCATGAAGAATGTTGACAGTTCCATGGACAGCAAAGAAAACAAACGAAACAGTCTTGAAGGAGGCAGACAAAAGAATACCATTAATAAAGAAGATTAGGAAAAGACAGGCAACATGTATTGGACATTTCATGAGGAAAGAGAAATAAGAGCAACTGGTCACAGCAGGAAAGCTGGAGGGAAAGTGAGCACCAGGTAGACTCTTGGAGAAAATATTAGACAGACTTGCAGAGTAGATGAGGACAGAGAGGGTGGGAGATGTACTTGCAGCGACAATGGATAGATTCGTTTGGAAGGGCACATGATGATGATGATGATGATGACAAGTCTGATGCTCCTCGAAGGGGGGGGGGGGGTAGGCAGTGACAGGTCGTCACATATACTGACCTGAGAGGTCAGAAGAATGTCCACCGTGCTTGAGTAAAAAGTCGGATTGCATCGAGAAAATAAGTGGTTCCAGCGAGGAGTCAAGGAGGCCATCTACATCGCAGCCACCAACCCCCCGCTCAACAGGGACCGGGGCCGTTACACCCTGCCCCCGGTGTACCATTCTCTGATTCGATCTCGTGAACTGGGTTCATCCCATGTTCGCGAGATCTGAGTAGAGATTCACGCAGACAGCATTAGAGCGCTGACGAAGATGGCGAGAACGCCATCGAAAGCTACGGAACTGTGAGTAGCGATTTTTACACTGTTGGGAGACCTTGTTCTTCAAAATTGGTAGCATTATGAGTCCAAATGAGTTTGCAGAAAATCGTCATACAAAGAGGATTCATAAAATCTCACGTTTACAAACACACACACCCTCCTTAACTGTTCTCATATTCAGCCTCGACGTATATCTTAGGATCTGAAACATGCCACGCACACACAAACACACGCACGCACAAACACACAATCTAACTCATTAATACACACACAAACAAACACACGCGCATGCACACAAACATGTACACACAAATGCCCGCTCAAAGACACAACACACACACACACACACACACACACACACACACACATATATATATATACACACCCACACGTACACACACACACATACATACTGACGTACATACATACATACATACACTGATTAATACACACACTAACATCAACACACAAGCGCACGCACAAACATCAACACACTAACGCGCGCTCAAAGACACACACACACACACACACACACACCACACACACACACACACACACACACACACACACACACACCCACATTTTCAGTCATTATTCACCACGACAACCACTTACACACAAACACAACACACACACACACGCACATAAACATACACTGTACCCACGTGACCACGCACGGAGAACGAAAGGGAGATAAAATGGCTGTGTGGGATATGTGTATTTGAAATCAATCTGATATTGATGAATTTCTCAGGTTCTCCATAGAGATTAAGTGTTGATTGTAAATTATGAGAGGACTGCTATCTTGTTACAAAAAACGATCAGTTAAATATTTTTATATTTCTCCTTTTCTATTTAATTTTTCAGCAGCTCCTATCACCTGGGTGAAGGTCACAACTCTGAATGTTTTCGGCAAAAAGTGATATGAGAAGGACAGTCTGACAGATAGCAGGCAGAGAAAATGAAAAACTGCACGATTTGTTCTATAACCCATGGTCATGTTATACGGTTGTGAGGCGTGGACAGTCAACAAGCAAACCCAGAACAAGATTGAGGTAGCCAAGACGTGGTTTCCAAGAAGAATGTTGAGAGTTCCATGGACAGCAAAGTAAACAAACGAGACAGTCTTCATAGAGGCAGACACAAGAAGATCATTCATAAGGAAGATTAGGAAAAGACAGGCAACATTTGTAGGCCATTTTATGAGGAAAAGGGAATCAGAGCACCTGGTCACAACAGGAAAACTGAAGGGAAAGAGAGCACCAGGTAGACCCAGGGAGAAAATATTGGACGGACTTGCAGGGTGGCTGAGGACAGAGAGGGTGGACAGATAGCAAGCAGAGAAAATGAAAAACTGTACGGTTTGCTCTACCGTGTGTGTGGCCTCTGAGGTCATTGGGTGCCGCATCATGTTCACGACTGAAGAAGACAGAACAGCAAGATTGGGAACAGATAGGCACGGTGTATATACACGCATCCATGAAAATTGAAACGCTAAGGAAACAGGGGATAGATACATATGGAGGGCCATGATCGCCAACGCCGCGCGGCAAGGCACATGATGATGATGATGATGATGATGACGATGATAATGATGATGATGGTCATGGAGGGAGAGTGGTGCTAGAGCAGGGGCGCGTGACGTGATGTGTATACATCCTATTCTCTCTGGGCCAGTATTATGAAGGCAGTGCCCATCTGTTCCCACTCATGCTGCTCTGTCTTCTTCAGTCGTGAACATGATGCGGCACCCAATGACCCCACAGGCCACATGCATGGAGGTTTTTGTTATTGTTATTGTTACTGTTGTTGATTTCTTTGTTGGTTGGTTGGTTTGTGGATTTGTTTGTTGTAAGGTTTGTTTGTTGATTGGTTGCTTTGTTTGTGGGTTTGTTTGTTCGGTTTGTTTGGTTTGGGGTTGTGGGGTTTTGTTTGGTTTGGTTTGGTTTGGTTTGGTTTGGGTTTGGTTTGGTTTGGTTTGGGTTTGGGTTTTCTTTCTTTCTTTCTTTCTTTCGTGGGTGGGTGGGTGGGTTGGTTGGTTCGTTGGTTGGCTGGTTGATTGGTTGATGATTGCTTGATTAATTTGTTTTCTCCTATCGTGATCTCCAACCATGCAAGCTTCAGAAATCAGACATGAAAATGGAACCTGTACCTTTGCACCGATCAGACTTCGATGAAACGACGAAGATGAAGGAATAGAACATGATGCATCACCAGTCAACGACACAAATGGGTTAGTACAACCTGAGTACTGACTGTGAAAGAAAGTCAAAGATTTGACCGTCTGGAAGTTCAAAAGTCCTTTTTCCTATGGCAACGAAATCAGATGTCTCAGAGGAGCAATTAGGCAAAGAATAGAGGAGACTCGATTAGAAACGAAGAGCTAGCTGAGACATGGTTGGAACAAAGCATGTCAATAATTACATCGCACAAAAGTAGATCAAGGGAGATGATCAGGATACCACCAGTCTACTAACTAGACCTTTGAAGCCTCATCATCATCATCAGGTGCCCTGCCGCATAGCGTTGGCGATCATGGACTTCCATCTGTCTCTATCTCTCGTTGCCCCTAGCATCTCCCCCACCCTCCTCGTCCCCAGCCACTCTGCAAGTCCGTCCAGCATTTTCTCCCTGGGTCTACCTGGTGCTCTCTTTCCCTCCAGCTTTCCCGTTGTGACCAGGTGCTCCAAATCCCCTTCCTCATAAAATGGCCTATAAATGTTGCCTGTCTTTTCTTAATCTTCCTTATGAGTGATCTACTTGTGTCTGCCTCCATCAAGTCTGTCTCCTTTGTTTTCTTTGCTGTCCATGGAACTCTCAACATTCTTCTTAGAAACCACATCTCGGCTGCCTCAATCTGGTTCTGGTTTTGCTTGCTGACTGTCCACGCCTCACATCCGTACAACAGTATTGGTTCTATGTAACATTCAAGAACTCTCTTCCTGATGTTAATTGATAGGCATTTGAAGCCTACAACACTAAAATGATCAGACACCAAACCTGCAGGAAAGCCATGGTGTTGATGGCTAAATGTAGTAGCAGACACACCCCACTCCATCAACATTATACAACCCCAGGTTTCCCATTCAACTGCAAGATTCATGCTTCGCCTCCCCACGAAACTTCCCCATAAAACAGCTGGACAAAGTAAATTAGAGTAGGTCCACTGCGAACTGTTGTTAGGGAAAAAAAGTTTTTTTAAAAAACAGACAAGAGAGTAAACTGGCATGCAGGAATAAAAATGAAAGCAGCGACAAGAAAATATGATTGGGAAAAATAATAAAATAAACAGACAAGAAGAAGAAGAGGATAAAGGTTTCCTCAGTTCCAAGGCCACCAGAGTCTTTAATTTCACACACCGCTGCTTTCATGCTGTTTATGGAAAGGTCGAAGGGACGAAAGGTTCAGGGAAAGAAGTCTATAAAGAGAAGGCAAGAAGTGTGTGCGTGTGACAAGCTGTGGCGTTGACAGTGCTGGCATATGCATAATGCATGAAATGTGTGTGTGTGTGTGTGTGTGTGTGTGTGTGTGTGTGTGTGTGTGTGTGTGTGTGTTGTGTGTGCGCGCGCGTGTGTATGTGTATGTGTTTTGTTTGTGTGTGTGTGTGTGTGTGTGTGTGTGTGTGTGTGTGTGTGTGTGTGTGTGTGTGTGTGTGTGAGTTTTGAGTGTGTGTGTGTGTGTGTATTTGTGTATGAGTGAGTGAGTGAGTGAGTGACAGTGTGTGTGTGTCTGTGTGCGTGTGTGTTGTGTGTGTGTATGTGTGGGGTGTGTGTGTGTGTTTGTGTGTGTGTGTGTGTGTGTGGTGTGTGGTGTGGTGTGGTGTGGTGTGGGTGTGGGTGTGCGCACGCCGGCTTTGTGTTGTGTTGTAGTGTGTGTGTGTGTGTGTGTGTGTGTGTGTGTGTGTGTGTGCTCGGTTGTGTGTGTGTTGATGTGTGTGTGTGTGTGTGTGTGTGTGTTGACAAAACGTCTGGCTGCTGACGCACAAACAATGCTGATGCATCAATTATGACATGCGAAAACATAATCATCACTTGGTTGAAATACACGCTTTGTTGGCTTCTATGCTCGTGAACAACATCACTGATTTAATTAAGAATGGAACACGCGCGCACGAAGGCACGCACACACGCACGCACACACACATGCACGCATAGATAGGTACATGGATGGATAGACAGACAGACAGACAACAGACAGACAGATACATCCATACATAGATAAGAGATATGATGTGTATGTATATATATATATATATACACACAGAGGCAGATATATGTATATAATATATATAGTATAATATATAAATAACACACACACACATATATATATACATACATACACATGTATATATGTATATACATATAAATACATACGTGTGTGTGGTGTGTGTGTGTGTGTGTGTGTGTGTGTGTGTGTGTGTGTGTGTGTGTGTGTGTGTGTGTGTGTGTGTGTGTGTATAGACTTACATACATACATAACTTCACTGATGAAAACAATGAAGTCTTCATCATCATCAGGTGCCTTGCCGCATGGCGTTGGCGATTATGGACTTCCATCTGTCTCTATCTCTTGTTGTCTCAATCATCTCTTCCACCCTCCCTGTCTTCAGCCACTCTGCAAGTCCGTCTAGTATCTTCTCCCTGGGTCTACCCTGTGCTCTCCTTCCCTCCATCTTTCCCGTTGTGAACAGGTGTTCCAATTCCTTTTTCCTCATAAAATGGCCTATGAATGTTGCCTGCCTTTTCCTAATCTTCCTTATGAATGATCTACTTGTGTCTGCCTCCATCAAGACTGTCTCGTTTGTTTTCTTTGCTGTCCTTGGAACTCTCAACATCCTTCTTAGAAACCACATCTTGGCTGCCTCAATCTTGTTCTGAATGAAGTCTTAAGTGATGATATTCCAAATTAGTTTTCAATGACATTGAAACAAACAAACAAGCAAAGATATCTACAGATTTAAAGCGAGTGAAATGGTGAGAAAGAGACCCTAAAATCAAAAGCAGACCTCCCAGGTCGCTACTGACCAACAGATCTTTCTTCTCGCGATACTCATCATGGTACAAGCGGACAAATAGACCAAGAAGTTGTCAATGAACATGGGCGTAAGGTACTATCACTTAGGAGATAAGTGCACAAATCTACAGTTAATTTCGCGTTGTAGTCTTCTGTCTTAAAACCTAAATATAGCTATTCTTTAAAAAAAATGTATTTGGCCAGTTATACTCCATTTTTCATGCGTACTGATAATACTTAACAACAAGTATGACAAAGTTCATTACAAGAGTTTTCAGCGGTACCAAAACCTCTGCCATTCTCCCAGTGCTTGTATTGGAAGCAGTTTCAAAATTCATCACTTAAACATGTTTTCAGCTCACTGCCGAAATTTCTTTGAATTCAACTTCATATTCATTTGTTTTGTCACAGTGGTTTACCACGTGATCCTCGGGCTGTTCTTCCTTTTTGAGATCGCGTCGCCGCAGTGCAGCGCCACCCAATTTTTTTTTTATCAAGACTTCAGAAAGGCAAGAAGGCTAACGGGTCTTCAAGGGGAGTAACCTGGAAATCAACCTCTCTACAATGTGGATATATTTCGTGTGTGTGTGTGTGTGTGTGTGTGTGTGTGTGTGTGTGTGTGTGTGTGTGTGTGTGTGTGTGTGTGTGTGTGTGTGTGTGTGTGTGTGGTGTGTGCGCTTGCTTTTGTTTTCAAATCTACAAAAACAACATTCATTGATATTCATTGTTCATATGTCTCAAAGGATGACACTGATCCTTACGATCTTTTGTTTTCATTCTACATGTAGGATCAATATATTGTTGACAGTGTTGTAATCAGAACTATCTGAAGATGAAGTGTATGTGACAGGCTTACTCGTCAGCTGCCTTCCATGCATGGTGAAGAATTTTCCATTATATCCACTAGTTATAGATAAAGGGCAGTCCAAGAAGGTAAGGTCACATACAGGGCATTCCAGACGTGCATTACGACGTTTCATCATTTATGCATTCTGAACAAGACAATAATCATTGTCATCTATATAACTATCAGAAACTATTTGTGAACCATCAGCACACAACCAGTGCTCGCTCGATATCTCTGAAGTATGCAATTTTGTCTATTTTGATATAACTATTGATAACAAGGGCCGAAATATGAGAACGCTATGGCCTTTTAGAATGATATATCCTTAAGCCGTGATTTCGAGTGAACATCCTCTGAATATTTCATAATTTTGACGTCATGTCTTCCTTATTTACCCGAATTTCATTCGACAGTAAGACTATGTTCAGATAAGCACAAAGCACGGGAAAGACAAGACAAAGACTATTCCAGCAATGTACAGACAACATGTGGGGTCCTACGAGGGTTATGTATCGTGTTTATTCGGCTGTCAGTATAAAAGAATGAGCACATTTTGACGGTGTAGATGTAATACACATTTTGACGGTGTAGATATATATATCTATATCTATGATATATATATATATGTATGTATGTATGTATATGTGTGTGTATATATATATATATATATATATATATATATATATATATATATATATAAAATAAAGGCTTGATTTACAACAATTTGCTGACACTTTTATGCTAAAAGTTACGTTTCTATAAACATTTGGTGTCTAAGCAGTGCGTTTCTATTGAAAACTGAAAATCACCTACTTTGATCCTCACCACCTACTTTTGCTTCTATGTTTAGATGGACCATTTTTGTTTTTCAGTTAGAATGTTCATATTTTTTGCAAATCCACAAAACACACACACACACACACACACACACACACACACACACACACACACACACACACACACAACACAACACAACACAACACAACACAACACAACACAACACAACACAACACAACACACACACACACACACACATTGTTTTAAGACAGAAGATTCTTGTTTTCGTGAGTTAGCTCTGATTTCGTGCTGACGGTCAAAATTGTTTCTAATAAGGACAATTCTAAACTTCCACTTTTTTTTAAACAAAGTGAGTTCTTAAAAAAATTTATTTTCATTTATTTATTTATTTATTTGTTTGTTTTGTTTGTTTGTTTATTTATTCATTTAATTAACTTGAATTGCAAATTTTATAATGATCTTTTTCTCCATCCAGCTACCTTCTTTTGGACAGCTGCGTTTATCAGTGAACTCGTCTTGTTTACATTTTCTTGTTTACATTTTCTTGTTTATTCTTAACAATGCTACAAGCAATAAGAAAATGACTTTTGAGATGCCACAGATTTTTTTTTCGTTTTTACTGTTCTATAGTACAACACCAACTGTGGTTATACAGGTAAATCTACTAATCGTAATCTATACTGCATTTGGCACACCTAACGGTGGAGTTCATTATTCAATGTCTGCAAGTATGCATGTCTGCTGGTCTTCCTGGAGAGTGCTGATTCCACTGTTCTCTGTTGGCTTATTAATAAACAAAGGATAAACCCAGCTAAGCGTACAGTGGGTTGAGCTCGGAAAGGGAAGATGAGTAGTGAATCATTTGTCAGCTAATCACGACTGCATTCTGACGAGACACTGATTAGTAGCTTCTTTGCAACTATGGTCACATGTTCGTTCACAGAGGTGACTATCGAAATTTTTTCGACATTTATTTTTCAATAGAATGTTCTTATTGTTTATCCTATTGTGTTATTTTCATTGTTATTGTATTGATCATTGATTACATAGGTTATTCTGTACTACAAAGAGTGGCAAGCGAATATGCCTATTGTGGGAGGTCACACACCTGCTGCAGTTTCCTTTGCTTTTACTTCAGCGCTTCCTGTGGTTATGTAGGTCAGTGCATAGATGGCAGTCTAACGGGCTCAGTGGTCAAGCGAGTGAACTCTGGAATTTATAATCGGAAGGTCGTTAGTTCGATCCGTCTTGATACCGCCGCCGGATGGGGTAAAAGCTTGAGGATTTTTCGATCTCCCAGATCAACTTGTGTGAAAACCTGCCAGTGCCTAAACCCCCTTCGTATGTGTATGCACGCACAATATTAAATAGACACGCTAAACATCATGTAAAATACGTCAGTGCAGGTTTTGAAGCAAAAAAAATAAGAAAGAGAAAGAATATTAATAATAATTACAATATTTATATAGCGCAAAATCTTGATAGAAATCAAATCTAAGCGCTGAACATACACATATGTACGCGGGAATACACACGCACACACACACATGACTATAAATGGGGGAAAAGAATAAAAGCAATGGAAAATTATAGAGAGCATATTATATACAAATATATATTACAATGTGATTCCACTCCGAGCGGAGACAGGCTACAGAGGGGGATGAGTGAGGTCATGATTTCATGCAGAGGAGAAAAGGTGAGTTTTGAGAGCGGACTTGAAGGAGACAAAAGTAGGTTGCTGACGGACTGAGAGAGGAAGTTTGTTCCAGGAGAGTGGACCAGAAACAGAGAAGGCTCGTGGACCGTAGGTATTGAGCTTAGTGCGTGGAAAGCGAAAAGTCAGAGGATCGGAGGCAGTGCGGAGGGTACGTGAGGGAACATAGATCTCAAGTAGGCTTGACAGGTAATCGGGGGCTGCGTTATTGAGGCTTTTGTAGCACATGGTGTCTAGTTTGTACTGTATGCGCTTTGATACAGGGAGCCAGTGAAGTTGTGCCAGGAGAGGAGAAATGTGGTCAGCTTTTTTCTTTTTGAGTACAAGGCGTGCAGCATTGTTTTGAATGCGCTGTAGGATGTGGATGGTGGAGGCAGGAAGACCAGACAGGAGTGAATTGCAATAGTCAATGCGAGACATTATGAAGGAGAGGACGAGTTTTGCAGTTGTTTCAACAGAGAGATACTTCCTGATCAGGCTTATACGATCGAGGTGATAGTAGCAAGATCTGGCAGTTTGAGAAACAAAGTTGTTCATGGAGAGGGTAGAGTCAAGGCAGACACCAAGTTTTTAGCTGAATCAGAAAGATGAGAGAGAAAGATGGGGCAGCTGCGAAAGTTTCTGACGGGTGCCAATGAGGATAGCTTCCGCCTTGTCGTCATTAAGCTGGAGTTTGTTGTATGTCATCCAGTTCTTAATGTCCGAGTAGCACTCAGTGGTGCGAGTCAAGAGGTGCTGTACATTGTCAGGTGAGTCACTGTCTTGAAGTTCGGTGTCATCAGCATAGAGGTGGTGTTTTATAGAGTGGGAGTTGATGATAGTGGACAGGGGGGAGGTGTAAAGAGTGAAAAGAACAGGGACAAGGACAGATCCTTGTGGAACACCACAAGTCAGGTATGCAGTTTGAGAGAAAGTGCCATTGATGAGAACAGTTTGTTTTCTGTTTGATAGATATGAAGTGAACCAGGAGAGAGCAATGTCAGAGATGCCAAAAGTATGATGGAGTCTAGAAAGGAGAATACCATGATCAATGGTATCAAAGGCTGCAGACAGATCGAGGAGTGTAAGGAGAGAGACTTTGCCAGTATCAGATGCAAGGAGGAGATTGTTGAGAATGTGTAGTAGGGCAGTTTCAGTGCTATGGCACTGGCGGTAGGCTGATTGGAAAGGATTGAGGAGATTGTTGGCACACATGTGAGAGTTCAGCTGGTTGAGGACAACTTTTTCAAGGAGTTTTGACAAGAAAGAGAGATTAGAGATAGGCCGGTAGTTTTTCAGTTCATTTGGGTCTAAATTGTATTTCTTGAGGAGAGTGTGAACGATAGCAGACTTGAAAGAATTCGGGACAGTTCCAGTTTGAAGAGAAGTGTTGATGATGTCAGTGATGAATGGGAGGAGAGTAGGGAGACAGTTGGAGTAGAGAGAACCTGGAAGAGGATCCAGTTCGCAGGTTTTGAACGACATGGATCTGATTGTGTTGAGAATTTCTTCTTGTGAGACTGGGGTAAAAGTAGTAAAAGGTGTGCCAGAGAAAGAAGGGTCAGGTGGGCATGGTTGACAGGGTGTCCTATCAAGCTTGTCACGAAGAGTTTGTATTTTGGTGGTAAAAGAAAGAAAGAAAGAAAGAAAAGAAAGAAAGAAAAACTACCTAACATGCACGCCCACTAAAAATGAGGACTGTGCAACGCCATATTGCCGTGCTAGTGCGTGAAATATAACGTGAATACACACATCTAAGCGTGCATACAATCACATCGTAAGAGAATGATCAGTCTAAATGCACATGTGTGAATAGATGCTAGATAAATAACGAACGAACACGCATCCGAGACAAATCAAAACACTGAGAAGAAACTGGTAGTTTTTTTCATGCGTTTCAAGCATACCCACATCTTCAGAGAACTGTAGAGTTGGCTGCTCTTTCTAGACAGTGGCCATGAACATTCTTCCCTCTGTCGACTCGGCTCCAGACAAAGGACAGCCCATGGAGGTACAGAGTGCAGAGAATGTTGACTAATCACATTACATGCACCTAAGGACTGCTGTGGAAATCCAACCCACATAAAATGGTCCTCTAACGAGAAACAAATAAAACCTTACATTGCCTAGAGCTTAGTGGACAAGAATTGTTTATTGTATTGAGATACAAGCATTTGTGTTGCTCTTTTATTCTTTCGGTCGCCGTTTACAAGGCCACACACCACATCTGGTGTTGAAGGTTTCTGTTTCTTTTCCGCTTACTGCTTGCTATCTGTGTTGAGCTGCCAGAACACGTTTTTCCGTACCTACCTACGTCCATGTGCATTCCATAAGCAGTGAGCCACATTTGTCTCCCGGACCATGCTTTCAAATTTTGTAAAGTTTCCATTGACGCTGACCCCTCCCCCTCTTTCACCCCCCCCCCCCCAAAAGAAAAACCATACAAACCACGAGATAAAACATGAATCCTTGCGTAGAAAATCCATTATACTTCAGACAGAAACCATGTTGCGTGGTGGCAGCCTTCAGGGCAAACCGTAACAAAACGTCCTGACATGCGCACTTTGTTAGGAGAAAGGGACTCTGTGGAACCTGGTCCAGCCAGCGTTCATAAACTACATGCATGGGGCATGGGACATTGAACCTTGCTTTATAGTTTTCTGATTTCTTCATAAGAAATGAAAATACTTCATTTCAGCTTTTTACTATTTTTGTTAAATGTTACGCTAAAATCGACCCTTTTCTCTTTTAACCCAAAAGCCCGCCACACACCTCTTTTATAACTTGTCCTTTCGGCGCTTGTTCTCTTCACGAATGAAACAAAAAGTGACAGGTCATCAAGAGTTTTTGTCTGTACTAATGACTAGTGTCTCTGATTTTTCCGCTCGTGTCATTCTCATTGTTTTTGGGCGAGTGGCCTCTTTCTCGATCTTCTCTAATCTTCCCTCTGTTCAAGTCCATCTCTATCTATTTCATGTCAAGTATAGTCGTTCATCTTTCACACCGTCCCTGTAAGAAAGCGATATTGATTCACACTGACATGCGCCATCTGTGTTTCTTTGTGTTTATCTCCGTCTGAGCCAAAAATGGCGATATCAGTCAAGGATTTCTCTATTTTCCTTCTCTGTGCCAATGGGTATGTCTCTTTGTCTTTGAGCAAAAAATGGAAATGTCAGTCAAGGATTTCTTGATATTCTTTCTGTGCCAATCAGTATGTCTTTCTGCGAGCAGGGGAAAAAAATGGAAATGCCAGTCAATGTTTCCTTGACTTTTCTTAACAGATGTTTGTTTTGTGTGTCAATGTGTGTATCGGCGTCTCAATCAGAAATGGTTAACGCCAGTCAATGATTTTTATTATGAGGTGGGACAGAGGGGATTAACTAATTATAATTATATGTAACTGTGTATATCGTTGCGTCTCGGTCAAAATCGGTAATGCCAGTCTGAAACATCTTGGTCTACTTGGTTTGTATCGAATTTGATTGATAGTATGTCCAGCCAATACTGGAAGTCGTGAGTACACGTGTCTGAATGAACAGTTTATCAGGGTTAGCCTGTAGGAAACATGCAAATGATGTATGGTATCCGTACATGCATTTACGTTTCTACATGTTTATTAAAGAGGACATGTGTGTATGGTCAGATTATGTTTATATGTTTGTACATGTTTATGAAAAAGGACATGTGTGCATAGTCAGATTGTGTGTATATGTTTGTACATGTTTATGAAAGAGGACATGTGTGCATGGTCAGATTGTGTGTATATGATTGTACATGTTTATGAAAGAGGACATGTGTGCATGGTCAGATTGTGAGTGTACGAGTATGTTTGTACATGTTTATGAAAAAAGACATGTGCACACGGTCAGATTGTGTGTATATGTTTGTACATGTTTATGAAACAGGACATGTGTGCATGATCAGATTGTGTGTATATGTTTGTACATGTTTATGAAATAGGACATGTGTGCATGGTCAGATAGTGTGTATATGTTTGTACATGTTTATGAAACAGGACATGTGTGTATAGTCAGATTGTGAGTGTACGAGTATGTTTGTACATGTTTATGAAAAAAGACATGTGCACACGGTCAGATTGTGTGTATATGTTTGTACATGTTTATGAAACAGGACATGTGTGCATGATCAGATTGTGTGTATATGTTTGTACATGTTTATGAAATAGGACTTGTGTGCATGGTCAGATAGTGTGTATATGTTTGTACATGTTTATGAAACAGGACATGTGTGCATGATCAGATTGTGTGTATATGTTTGTACATGTTTATGAAAGAGGACATGTGTGCATGGTCAGATTGTGTTCATATGTTTGTAAATATTTATGAAAGAGCACTTGTATGCATGGTCAGATTGCGTGTATATGTTTTATACATGTTTATGACAGAGGACATGTCTGCATGGTCAGATTGTGTGTATATATTTGTATATGTTTACGAAAGAGGAAATATGTGCATGGTCGGATTGCGTGTATACATATGTTTATACATGTTTATGAAAGGATATGTCTGCATAGTCAGATTGTGTGTATATGTTTGTACATATTTATGAAAGAGGACAAGTGTGCATGGTCAGATTGTGTGTATATGTTTGTACATGTTTATGAAAGAGGACATGTGTGCATGGTCAGATTGTGTGTATATGTTTGTACATGTTTATGAAATAAGACATATCTGCATAGTCAGATAGTGTGTATATGTTTGTACATGTTTATGAAATGATATGTCTGCATCGCATAGTCAGATAGTGTGTGTATGTTTGTACATACTTATGGAAGAGGACATGTGTGCATAGTCAGATTGTGACATGTTTGTACATGTTTATGAAAAAGGACATGTGTGCATGGTCAGATTGTGTGTATATGTTTGTACATGTTTATGAAATAAGACATATCTGCATAGTCAGATAGTGTGTATATGTTTGTACATGTTTATGAAAGAGGACATGTGTGCATAGTCAGATTGTGACATGTTTGTACATGTTTATGAAAAAGGACGTGTGCATGGTCACATTGTGTGTATATGTTTGTACATGTTTATGAAATAAGACATATCTGCATAGTCAGATAGTGTGTATATGTTTGTACATGTTTATGAAATAAGACATATCTGCATAGTCAGATAGTGTGTATATGTTTGTACATGTTTATGAAAGAGGACATGTGTGCATAGTCAGATTGTGTGTATATGTTTGTACATGTTTATGAAAGAGGACATGTGTGCATAGTCAGATTGTGTGTATATGTTTGTACATGTTTATGAAAGAGGACATGTGTGCATGGTCAGATTGTGTGTATATGTTTGTACATGTTTATGAAAGAGGACATGTGTGCATGGTCAGATTGTGTGTATATGTTTGTACATGTTTATGAAAGAGGATATGTGTGCATAGTCAGATTGTGTGTATATGTTTGTACATGTTTATGAAATAAGACATATCTGCATAGTCAGATAGTGTGTATATGTTTGTACATGTTTATGAAAGAGGACATGTGTGCATAGTCAGATTGTATATATATGTTTGTACATGTTTATGAAAGGATATGTCTGCATAGTCAGATTGTGTGTATATGTTTGTACATGTTTATGAAAGAGGACATGTGTGCATGGTCACTTTGTATGCACCATGTGTTTATGTGTTTGCATTACCATAGAACACGCACACACACAGTCATGCACATTCTTCAGGCCATACAAACCAAGGCGTGAAAATAAACTATGCAGTAAAATATCAATAAACATTTAAACTATCCATTGTAAAGTATGTTAGAAAATATACTGTAAAGTGTATATCGTATGCATTGTAAATATATATGATATATTGTATATGTTGTAAAGTATATAATAGATAATAGGTATATCAAATCAGCACTTCATATCAAACCTAAAAGAAAAGGAAAAATTATGTGTGAAATGAAATATACTCATTTATGTTGTAATCAGTCAATCATGCAATAAGCACGTCGTCAAAATTAACAAATTAAAACCATTTTAACATATAATGAAATAGAGTCAATGAAGAAAAAAAGGATGGATGGATGATGGATGGATGGATGGATGGATGATGATGGATGAATGGACGGACGGACGGACGGATGGACGGATGGATGGATGGATGGATGGATGGATGGATGGATGGATGGATGGATGGATGGATGGACGGATGGATGGATGGATGGATGGAAGGAATAAGGGATGTATTTTTCTTATGGACATACAGGTTTTCGGGCTTTCTTCCCAAAATCTCCAAGTTGTGTTAAGGACATTGGTAATTATACGGGTTTCAGGGGTACGTTTCTTCTCTCCTTTTTTTTCGAGATTCCAAAAATATTTCATCTGGCCTGTTTGTCTCGTTAATGGAAGCAGGCTGTATATATCTCGTTAATGGAAGCAGGCTGTATATATCTCGTTAATGGAAGCAGGCTGTATATATCTCGTTAATGGAAGCAGGCTGTATATATCTCGTTAATGGAAGCAGGCTGTATATATCTCGTTAATGGAAGCAGGCTGTATATATCTTTTTGTGTTTGTTTGCCTCGAACACTCGTTTTTGACGCTTTAAAGATTCATCTAGTTCCTGGGAGAGAGGAGAGCAAAGTGCAATTCAGACTGCTTTCATCACAAATGCGTCTTCTTTGTAGTCCCGAGGAAAAGGTTTCTTTGTCCATATACACTCGATACTATAAGCATCCACACGGCTTTTCCCACTGCTCAAAGTGTGGATGACATCTACCAGTATTTCCTCCTCCTCTAGATTCTACCAATCATCCGACATTTACCGTTATTTCCTCTTCCTCCTCCTCTAGATTCTACCAATCATCCGACATTTACTACTATTTCCTCTTCCTCTAGATTCTACCAATCATCCGACATTTACCGTTATTTCCTCTTCCTCCTCCTCTAGATTCTACCAATCATCCGACATTTACTACTATTTCCTCTTCCTCTAGATTCTACCAATCATCCGACATTTACCGTTATTTCCTCTTCCTCCTCCTCTAGATTCTACTAATCATCCGACATTTACCGTATTTCCTCTTCCTCCTCTTTTGGATTCTGCCAATTATCCGACATTTACCACTATTTCCTCTTCCTCTTCTTTTGGATTCTGCCAATTATCCGACATTTACCACTATTTCCTCTTCTTTTGGATTCTGCCAATTATCCGACATTTACCACTATTTCCTCTTCCTCTTCTTTTGGATTCTACCAATATCCGACATTTACCGTATTTCCTCTTCCTCCTCTAATTGTTACCAATCATCCGACATTTACCGTTATTTCCTCTTCCTCCTCTAGATTGTACCAATCATCCGACATTTACCGTTATTTCCTCTTCCTCCTCTAGATTGTACCAATCATCCGACATTTACCTATTTTCTCTTCCTCTAGATTGTACCAATCATCCGACATTTACCGTATTTCCTCTTCCTCTTAGATTGTACCAATCATCCGACATTTACCACTATTTCCTCTTCCTCTAGATTGTACCAATCATCCGACATTTACCACTATTTCCTCTTCCTCTAGATTGTACCAATCATCCGACATTTACCACTATTTCCTCTTCCTCTAGATTGTACCAATCATCCGACATTTACCGATATTTCCTCTTCCTCTAGATTGTACCAATCATCCGACATTTACCACTTATTTTCTCCTCTGTACCTCATAGAATTTTACTTTAGATTGTACCAATCATCCGACATTTACCACTATTTCCTCCTCCTCTAGATTGTACCAATCATCCGACATTTACCACTATTTCCTCTTCCTCCTCTAGATTGTACCAATCATCCGACATTTACCGTTATTTCCTCTTCTTCTAGATTGTACCAATCATCCGACATTTACCACTATTTCCTCTTCCTCCTCTAGATTGTACCAATCATCCGACATTTACCGTTATTTCCTCTTCCTCCTCTAGATTGTACCAATCATCCGACATTTACCACTATTTCCTCTTCCTCTAGATTGTACCAATCATCCGACATTTACCACTATTTCCTCTTCCTCTAGATTGTACCAATCATCCGACATTTACCACTATTTCCTCTTCCTCTAGATTGTACCAATCATCCGACATTTACCGTTATTAACTCTTCCTCCTCTAGATTGTACCAATCATCCGACATTTACCACTATTTCCTCCTCCTCTAGATTGTACCAATCATCCGACATTTACCGTTATTTCCTCTTCTTCTAGATTGTACCAATCATCCGACATTTACCACTATTTCCTCTTCCTCCTCTAGATTGTACCAATCATCCGACATTTACCACTATTTCCTCCTCCTCTAGATTGTAACAATCATCCGACATTTACCCTATTTCCTCTTCCTCCTCTAGATTGTACCAATCATCCGACATTTACCGTTATTTCCTCTTCTTCTATATTGTACCAATCATCCGACATTTACCGTTATTTCCTCTTTCTCCTCTAGATTGTACCAATCATCCGACATTTACCACTATTTCCTCTTCCTCCTCTAGATTGTACCAATCATCCGACATTTACCGTTATTTCCTCCTCCTCTAGATTGTACCAATCATCCGACATTTACCACTATTTCCTCCTCCTCTAGATTGTACCAATCATCCGACATTTACCCTATTTCCTCTTCCTCCTCTAGATTGTACCAATCATCCGACATTTACCGTTATTTCCTCTTCTTCTAGATTGTACCAATCATCCGACATTTACCGTTATTTCCTCTTTCTCCTCTAGATTGTACCAATCATCCGACATTTACCACTATTTCCTCTTCCTCCTTTAGATTGTACCAATCATCCGACATTTACCGTTATTTCCTCCTCCTCTAGATTGTACCAATCATCCGACATTTACCACTATTTCCTCTTCCTCCTCTAGATTGTACCAATCATCCGACATTTACCGTATTTCCTCCTCCTCTAGATTGTACCAATCATCCGACATTTACCGTTATTTCCTCTTCCTCCTCCTTTTGATTCTACCAATCATCCAAAAGATTTCTACGAACGTGGTTCCTGCATCCTCCTCCATTTGGTGTTCAAAGTCGTCCAGATGCGTCATAATCCGGCTTGACTGCCTCTGTAGGGATACCACCAGACAATGATCGAGGATTTTCCAGCTGAAGAGATTGGATTACGCTCGTGATTTTCCTGTTTCTCTCATTTTCTTTTTGGTCTTTGTAATCTTCTCTTTCTGTAAACTCTGTCAGACAGTCTGATTTGTTGCTGGATTGGGCGGACTTTGAAGCAGCTGTGGTCGTCATGCTGTGCCGATTTTAGACTGCGTAGGTCGGCTTAGCAGAAAACGACGTGGATCCCGTCAGCCCTCTCAGTCTGTTTCATGGAATTAGGACGAACACCGAGCCTGTGACTAAATTTAGCTTGTACCAGTCAAAACTAATACGAACAAAATAGAAAAAAAAAGGGGCATCGATTATAATAAACACAAAAATGTGTGCCATTCACTACATCATCACCTGCTTGTTCTCATACACACGCAGACAGCACGCACACATTGTTGTGGCACTGGATAAACCCTCTGAAAGAAAATGGACGAATGGATAAAGGGGGGGGGGGGTGAGGATCGATTCAGAGTTCACATGTCTTCATATGTTTTGGCCTTGATAAGTACATGATAAAAAGAATGCATGGGAAGAGTAAAACAAAGCTTTTACATATTGACACCAATATAGAAACTTATACAAAGATAAGGGGAAGGTGAGACAAAGACAGAAGGAGAGTGTGAAAAAGACGTAAGGCAGGAGTATAGCTAAGACAGAAACAGAGACAAGGGGGTGAGGGAGGGAGCAGACAGGTACCGGGGCTGTGAGAAAACAGACTTCTTCACATGAAGGGTATGACCATCTCCTTCCCAGCGAGTCGCAGGTGGCGGATCGCAGATGGTCTTCAGAGTGGAGGTGGGTTCTCAAGTAAGCCAGGCTTCCCTGGACAAATAAAAAATCCCTCACCTGCAGGCGATAGTTTCCATCATAAGAAAGCAGGGCGACACCTTGCAAAGCCACACCCACAAAGTACCTATATGTCCTATTGTTATTGTTGTTTAAAGCCCAGCCGACTACGTAGAGCCATATCAGGGCTATAACCACTTCAAAATATACAAAACTTTGTCAGAAAAAAAAAGAAAATTAAGTACACATAATGCATTCGCGCACATAATCTAAGGATTATTTTATCGCACAGGGGACTTAAAAAAAACACCTGAATACAAATTTAAGCATAACTAAGGGCACCCAAACATATATAACCAGGCCTAAATTACCTAAAATTGCTTCCGCATGTCTCACCTCCCTAGAGCCAAAAATGCACTTAAAACATGTATTCAATTATCAAGCCTAAGAACAAGTACGCAAGACTTTATCGAACACATACAGGTGAATGGACCAGCAAGGCAGAAAGTGATAGGAAGAAATGACAGACAGCAAAGGAACAAGGCAGAAACAAAGAGACTGACAGAAAAGAGGAAATTTCTGGCACAGAATTTCCAGAAGGTGGGGATACCATTTATACTGAAAGAGCCCCCGGCATCCCCACGGGTGGTACCTATATGTGGTATGACAAGGCCTATGGCCGGTAAGATTCGCCTAAAGCCCAAGCCCCCTGCGTTCTCGAGGCTGGTCTTCTACTGATGAGCTAAGGCCAGGATAACGAAAAGCCAAAGACAAACTGACACGGACAGAGACACAGACAAACGGAGAGATGACTGGTTGATTGAATGGTTGGTTAAACGTCATTTTCCAACGATAAAGACAATGACACAACACAACAGCGTCTGGTCGATTTTCTATATCAGATGATAAAATCACCTTCAAAACAAAAAGAAAAAGACAGTAAAATGGAAGACTAATAATGAAAAATACCCCACTAAGCTGAGACGTTTTATACACAAGAACATGTGTATATCTAAAAGAGAAAATTACCTACTAAACATAAACGTTTCATGTAATGAGAAAGTCAGTGCACATGCACTAAAGAGGCATAAGAGTACACATTATCATAACTTTACTAAGTACAACAAACGTTTTATGTAATCACGAATAATAAACACAAATACATCAGTCATACTGTATACACACGGAGACTGACGAAGAGACACTTGGACAAGCAAACAGGCAAATAGAACAATCACAAACAAAACAGAAGCTACGAGACAGACAATCAGAGAGTGATCATTAGTCCCAGTTAATTAGCATTTCTTCATCAGTCTACACAGTGCTAGCCCAGTGCTTACGTTAGTCCATTATCATTGCTGATGCAATGATGATGAGAAGGATAGTGATGATTCTTCATTATCATGAAGATAATAAGCTGACGACATCTTAACAAACTAAGGAGAACAAGGTAGAGGTAAGTAGGGGTAAAAGGACTACCAAGAAAACGATGGAAAAGAAGCTAATGACAAAGCGGAGTATGACATCAATCAGGAGAAGAATAAGACCTTAAATATGGTGGCGATTACCTCCGGAATGATGGCAACGCGGATGAGGATGACGTAAAAGATAACTATGACAACGACGGCCATCATGTTTATGACAACGATGACAAAGTGAGTCATTTTCCTTACCACAGTTGCGGGATTTGCGGAACCGCCGAAACATGCGTCTGTTCCCGCTTATGTACATTTACATGTATGATGCATAAGATTGTCAACTGCGTGTGTGACAATATTCAGCAGTTATATCACTTCAGCAGTTGTGCCTTATGTTTGGGGGGATTTGGACTTTGCATCCATAGGATGATGAGTGTTATGCTAGGAGCTCACCAAGGCTGAAGACGTTCCGTACATAACATACACAAATTACGTAGCCTAGCCTAGTTGTCCTGCCTAGATTCAATAGTAAGTTACAAAAATCTCTGAACTGAATACGACAGCGATTAGTCAATGACGGAAGTTATCAATATAGTTACGACAACTACAACAACAGCAAAATCGATGATGATGATGAGGAGGAGGAGGAGGAGGAGATGATGATGATGATGAGACGACGACGATGAGAGGAGGAGGAGGAGGAGAAAAGGAGGAGAAGGAGGAGGAGGACGACGACGACGACAATCAAGAAGAAAAGTCCGACCTAGACAAGACAATAAACGGACAATGACGGCCGGCAATAATTGCTATGACGACGACGTTGACCATGCGTAATGATAATGGTGATGGTGATGCTGACAATGATGACAACGACAACGCAAAAAAAAGACAAACAAAAAAAAACATTCTTACCTACAAGGTGGCATCCCGGAGACTGCCAGGAATGTCCCCGTAAACTGGCCTGTGTACTGCCATCACAGCGCTGAACACGTGTGCACACTATCAGACATACCACCACTACCGCCACCACAGTCACCATCCTTCTGTATCGTTGTGCCACTGCGTATCCCGAGTCCCTCTGCGCCATTTTGAAACAAACGTCCATTTCAAAAAAAATAAAAACCGACTGAAATTAAACCACTATTAGCAACCTCCCGTACAAAGAGAGTATCTCACCCTCTGGAACTCTGAGATTCTGTGCTGCTTTGCCGAAAGGTAAGATTCACTTTGAGGGGTAGAGTTGATGTTTTTGAAGTCAATGGTATTAATTTACGAGATCTCAAGTTCTGAAGCCCACTATTAGTAACACTTTCTTCGAGCAGACCTGGAATTTCTGAAAGGTAGATACTGTCAGCAGATCTTTCAGTGCGCTGCTAGTTTTATGATCCAAACTTGATGCTGAAGCAAATGCTTTTTCTCCAAACCTGAAAGCTGATTGGCTGTGTGTGAAAGATTGTTCTGGTTGACGTGGCGTCGAGTTCACTTCCGTTTTTTGTCACGTGATCCTTCTATCAGTTTCAGTTCAGCGTGTTTTTCTGTGTGTCAGGATAGGCAGCCAGTCTCCTATGGCAACTCCTGCAAACAAACCAACAAACAAACGAATGTAGATAAATACGTAAATAATTACATAAGCAGATAAATAAATACATAAGTAGATAAGTCAATGATTTAAGTCGGATGAATTTTCTTATGTGAAATGTTTTTGATACAAACTCTGCCTTACTGGTGTAAAATAAGTTTGTCTCGGTTTTGGTCTGTCTGTCGGTCGGTCAGTCGGTCTGTCTGTCGGTATCTGTCTGTTTTTTCTCTTCTTTCCCGCCCTCCATCCCCCCCCCCCCCCCCAATTTTCCATTTCCCATGTTCTTTCTCTGTTCTCCTGACCCATGTACTTGAAGGACTTTCTAATTTCCTACAAAACGTCAGTCGGCTCAAAAATTCGAACAAATTTTTTAACAGTGCGCACTGAAATAGTGTAGGTAAGAAGGGAAGAAGAAGGGAACAGTCAATGAACTACAAACGTGTCGACAGAGAAGTTTAACACTCACGTATTTTGGGATTCTTGAAGGGCTAGCTTCTGTCATAGCTGTCAGTCTGATCTTGAAAATACAGACTGGTTTAAAACGATACGTCTGTCATATTATCTGTCTGCCTGTTTGTCTGTCTGTCTATACATATATATATATATATATATATATATATATATATATATATATGTGTGTGTGTGTGTGTGTGTGTGTGTGTGTGTGTGTGTGTGTGTTGTGTGTGTGTGTGTATACATATGTATCTTTCTCTCTCTCTCTCTGTTTCTCTGTCTGTCTGTCTCTGTCTATCTCTGTATCCGTCTCTCTCTCCCATCTCTCTCATTCTCTCTCTTTCTCCTTCTCTTTCTCTCTGCCCCCCCCCCCTCTCTCTCTCTCTCTTTCTCTCTCTCTCTCTCTCTCTCTCTCTCTTGGTGTCTCACTCTACCTCTCTGTTTCTCTCAGCATTTCCAGTTCCTTTTTCTCCCCTTTTCTCATTTACTGACCCACGCATTTGAAGGACTTTCTAATTCCTCACTAACTCCCAGCCGGCTCAAGAAACCCTAGGACTGATTCAGCGTAAACTCCTAACAGCACAGCAGTGAGATGGAGAGGGGTGGGGGGGGGGGGGAGGAGGGAGACGAAGCGGATCGTCAATGAACTGCAGATACTTACATTAAAGTCACAGAGCGCTGACAGATAGGTGTGATACTCAAACATTTCGGGTTTCAGAAAGGGTCAACTTTTTTTTTTAATCCTTTGACTCCCGCACCTCGTCCACCAGCACACTGCATTGTCAACCATGCTCACAAAGAAAAAACCTCCTGCAAGAATATGGTGGATAAGATGAGTGAATCAAAGGGTTAAGTTTTTTTGCATTTGCTGGATAGGCTGCAGGAGTCACAGGGTTAAAGTAGAATTTAAGCTCTTTTAAGTAACACAACGTGGATTAACCTTTTCAACCCTGCTGGATCTAGTGCCTGAGCAATCTCTGCAGCCCGGCGATTGCTGGTTGTTCTACATGAATGAAAAAGGGTTCTTCATTTAAACTCTAATATCTCAAAACTATTCACTGCAATATATACGATACATGGTAATAAAATGCTTTTTCTGACGTAAAAAGATAACTCAGAGAAAGCAATTTATTACACCGTGTTGTATGTATCTGAGATGTATGAGATTTTTTTTTATTCACCAATGTTTCCATTTTCATCAGAATCTCCACTCTCCGGACGGAAATCTTGTTGTGAATATGTATATCACTTGTCCTTACATATGATTTCATAGACTGTAACAAGCCAGTATAGCCTACAAAATTTGTGTTAATTGCTTACTTGTCTTTAAAATTCGCAAACGGCATTAATGTATCATGCATATTTACAACATTCTTGACAAACATACCCCATTATTCATTCTATTCTCGAAGAAGCGAACTTTATTTTCTGCGTTTATATTTTCGTTACACAACATTGGTTCTGCAAGAAACTCTACAGATGTTGTGGTTGCAAAGTTTTACCAAATACTTGATATTCAAGAAGGACATTTCTCCAAAATGTATTTGTTTTAGCAAGGTGATGTACTGGAAGACCAGAACCTAAGTTTTCTAAAACGGTAACTCTAGAATATAAAGCAGCGAGTGTGCTTTTTCATTTATGACCGGTGTTTTGCAACGTTTTTACTGAAGTCAGTTATTGCGTTAGCATATTTCCTTACGTCGGGTATTTCAAAGCCACCGTTTTCAACACATTCAACACTTCGTTTTCTGTTGATTTTTGTCTTTTTTCATCCCACAAATTTGAATATTGATTTTTGCAAAGAATGTGTATTAGATTGTCTCATGGGTTTGGAAACAAAATCAGGAAGTGAATAATCTTTGGATAAAACAACAGATTTCAGAACAGCAACCCTGCCCTGTTCTCTGTATAGCGCCTCGATTTCTTCAAAATTCTTAGAGCCAGAGTTGGGTGTGTTGTGGGCTCATTGGGAAGACTGGGACCACACAGTCAAGCTTCATCCGCTTCACGGATGCGTCATTGAGGGTGATGCTTAAAATCTTTTGACCAGCACCGCAAGTGTCTGTATCTCTCTGGCCTGGTTCACGCCAGGATATGTTATAATAGTAAACGTAGACAACCCTGTCAGGTAGTCTCAATCCTGAGTGGAACTCCATAGCATCACGATTATCATCCTCATCGACATCATCATCATCGCATTGTAAAAAATGTTCCAGTTTCTGTGGCCATTAAGTTGCGTAGAAAATGGGACTAAAACAGGAGAGCACAAAGGTAACCTCCCTGGGTGCAATGATCCCGTAAAAAAAAAGAAAAGCAAGCATTGAAATCGTCTTTTATAAATCAATATTCATTTAAAAAATCAATGGCAAATGATATATACAACGAACAGCAATGCGCCTACTACGTGTGCAATGATCCGGTAAAAAATATTTAAAAAAAGAAAAGAAAAGCAAGCATTAAAATCGTCTTTTAGAAATCGATGTTAATTTCAAAGATCAATAGCAAATGATTATACAACAAAGAGCAATACGCCTACTACGTGTGCAATGATCCGGTAAAAAAAGAAAAAAAACAAGCATTCAAATCGTCTTTTAGAAATCGATATTCATTTGAAAAACCAATAGCAAATGATATATACAACGAACAGCAATACGCCTATTACTGCCAAAATCCCAGTTTTCATATCTGACCCCAGATCACTCACCTTTTGAGGCTTCTAACGTAAGTTGGCATGTGCGACCTCACACACACACACACATATATATATATATTACATATCTTTTACGTTCAAATATTAGATAGCGTAATAGCATATCAGGCATCAAACGGATCAATCAAATTTGAATATTGTCTCTTTGGCATATTCATCACAGTTTGTACGGTACTAATTCTGATCGAATTCAAGTCATCGTTCAAATCGGCTCTCAACGTGAGCGTTCTCGCTTGCCCTTGTCGCAGGTGGAATCCGTTGTCGTCGAAGTCGATCAGGAGCATGCCAAGTGGCGACTGTAACCTATTTTGCATCTGGAGGATGTGGCCAGTAAGTAGGAGTCTCTGTCTGCGTAGTGTGACACTGAGACGAGAGAGCTTCGACCGGTTGTAGAGCTCGTCTGTCGAGAGTCGGTCTGGGTAGAAGTCGCCAAATGCTGCTCGTACCATTCTTCGATGCCTGCTGTTAATCGTGTTTGAGAGTGTAGCTGTCAGCGGGAGGCATTCCATGCCATAGCACAGAATGCTCTCAACTGCACTTCGGAAGAGGCGAATCTTTACCGATCATCGGCTTTCGACGTGAAGACGGGTTTCAGTTTGTTCATCGCGGCCCAGCCTAACCGAAACGCTCGTCGACAACAGTGGAAGGTAAGGATGTGCTCACTCCGAGGTATTTGAAGTCGCCACACTGCTCGATTTGTTCACCGCACTGGAAGTTGATGCGACCTCACAAATACATACTTAACAAGGCTGGCAAAGCATGACACGTCAAAGTGCAAAAGATTGTACACGTTTACAGTTGGTTTAAAACCTCGAACATTCAGAACTTAAGCACACATGAAAAAATATTATAAGAATGTATGCTTAATCTATAAAACAAGGCAGAGCAAATTTCTGGTCAACTGGCCTTTATTAAGCGTACACAACACAGTTAAGGATTCTACTTCACCAACATTAAAAAACCGAAAGCAAATCAGAGAAACAATTGTTTGATAACCTAAACGAACTAAAGGATTTCTATTTCAATTTGCTGTCCATCGTTTTGTGTAAGAAAAATAATGAACGTGTTGATTTTTTAATCAGTTGAAATTTCCGGATGGGAAGCTCTCTAAGAGATGTCTGCTTTCCTGGTATAAAATCTCTCTCTCTCTCTCTCTCTCTCTGTCTCTCTCTTTTCTCTCTCTCTCTCTCTCTCTCCTTCCCCATCTTCCCTCTCTCTCCTCTTCGCTCTCTTCACTCTCCCTCCTCTTCTCTCTCTTCACTCTCTGTCCTCCCCCCCCTCTTCATTCTCTCTCCCCTTCCCCCTCTACCCTCTCTCTCTCCTTTCCCCTCTCTTCCCCTCCCTCCCTCCGTTATTCTCTCAGCATCAGCATTTCCTCTCTTCCTTCTCTCTTCTCCTGACGCATGCATTTCTCATTTCCGACAAACCCACAATTGGCTCAAGAAAACCTAGGACCGATTCAGAGACTCTTAACTTACAGTGAACGAATTCCGGGATAACAATCACGCGTCACTCATCGTCGACTTCCCAGTATACTTGTAATACCGAACTGTGTCCAAAACTCGTTGATATCAATTACGTCTAATCCAGACCATGTTTATCAAGAAACTTTCCATTAGTAGTCTTCAGACTTACATGCAAATTCCGTTGGGCTGTCTTTCTTTGGATTTTTTTTAACAGGAAATGTCAAAGTATCAGGACTACATTGTGGAAGACGTTGGTAGATTCGGGAAGAGGCCTCAGGCAGCAATGTCTTGAATGGTTAACTGTGCAGCAATGAAAGAACGAGGAGAAGAGGGATGGAGGAGAAAGGGAGGGTCATTACACTGCAAATGCTTAGAACATACAGTGTTTACAGTTAGGTTTCATATTCACGAAACAAATGTATATCACACACACACACACACACACACACACACACACACACACACATATATATATATATATATATATATATATATATATATATATATATATATATATATATATATATAATATACAATATTTTATATAGCGCAAAATCTTGATAAAATCAAATCTAAGCACGCACGCACGCACAAACACACACATACACACACGCACACGGCTATAAATGGGGAGAAAGAATAAAAGCAATGGAAAATTATAGAGAGCATATTATATGCAATTATATATTACAATGTGATTCCCCTCCGAGTGGAGACAGGCTGCAGAGGGAATTGCATGAGGTCAGGATTTTATGCAGAGGAGAAAAGGTGAGTTTTGAGAGCGGACTTGAAGGAGACAAAAGTAGGTTGCTGACGGACTGAGAGAGGAAGTTTGTTCCAGGAAAGTGGACCAGAAACAGAGAAGGCTCGTGGACCATAGGTATTGAGCTTAGTGCGTGGGAAGCGAAAAGTCAGAGGATCGGAGGCAGAGCGGAGGGTACGTGAGGGAACATAGATCTCAAGTAGGCTTGACAGGTAATCGGGGGCTGCGTTATTGAGGCTTTTGTAGCACATGGTGTCTAGTTTGTACTGTATGCACTTTGATACAGGGAGCCAGTGAAGTTATGCCAGGAGAGGAGATATGTGGTCAGCTTTTTTCTTTTTTAGTACAAGGCGTGCAGTATTGTGTTGAATGCGTTGCAGGATGTGAATGGTGGAGGCAGGAAGACCAGACAGGAGTGAATTGCAATAGTCAATGCGAGACATTATGAAGGAGAGGACGAGTTTTGCAGTTGTTTCGACAGAGAGGTACTTCCTGATCAGGCTTATACGATGGAGGTGATAGTAGCAAGATCTGGCCGTTTGAGAAACAAAGTTGTTCATGGAGAGGGTAGAGTCAATGCAGACACCAAGGTTTTTAGCTGAATCAGAAATTGGGACTGATGTGTTACATAATGGGAGAGAAAGAGGAGGCAGCTGAGAAAGTTTCTGACGGGTGCCAATGAGGATAGCTTCTGTCTTGTCATCATTAAGCTGAAGTTTGTTGAACGTCATCCAGTTCTTAATGTCCGAGTAACACTCAGCGGTGCGAGTCAAGAGGCGCTGTATATTGTCTGGTGTGTCACTATCTAGAAGTTGGGTGTCATCACACACACACATATATATATATATATACATATATATATACATATACATATAAATATACATATATATGCATATATATCTTGGCCTCTCTCCCTGTCTCTTTGTCCCTCTCTCTGGCTCTTTGTGTCTCTGTCTCTCTCGCTCTCTCTGCGTCTCTCTCTCTCTCTCTGTATGTGTGTGTGTGTGTGTGTGTGTGTGTGTGTGTGTGTGTGTGTGTGTGTGTGTGTGTGTGTGTGTGTGTGTGTATGTGTATGTGTGTGTGTGTGTGTGTGTGTGTGTGTGTGTGTGTGTGTGTCCGTTTCTCTCTCTCTCTCCGTTTCTCTCTATGTTTCCGTTTCTCTCTCTCTCTCTCTTTCTCTCTCTCCCTCCCTCCCTGCTTCTCTATTTCCGTTTGTTCGTCTTTCTTCTCCTGACCAATGCATTTGAAGGACTTTGTAATTTCCGACAAAGCCGCAATCGGCTCAAGAAACCCTAGACTGATTCAGAGTAAACTTCTAACAGCACAGCAGTGAGACAGAGAGGGAGAAGTAAGGGGACTGTCAATGAACTGCAACTGTATGTGTAAAAAGGTACCGATTGTTGGCAAAAAATGGTCAACCACCGACTGTTGGCAAAAAAAGAGTTAAATGTATATATAAAGGTACCGACTGTTGGCAAAAAAGGGTCAACTGTATGTATAAAAAGATACCGACTGTTGGCAAAAAAAAAGTCAAATGTATATATAAAGGTACCGACTGTTGGCAAAAAAAAAGTCAAATGTATATATAAAGGTACCGACTGTTGGCAAAAAAGGGTCAAATGTATATATAAAGGTACCGACTGTTGGCAAAAAAGGGTCAACTGTATGTATAAAAAGATACCGACTGTTGGCAAAAAAAAAGTCAAATGTATATATAAAGGTACCGACTGTTGGCAAAAAAAAGTCAAATGTATATATAAAGGTACCGACTGTTGGCAAAAAAAAAGTCAAATGTATATATAAAGGTACCGACTGTTGGCAAAAAAAGGTCAAATGTATATAAAAAGATACCGACTGTTGGCAAAAAAAGGTCAAATGTATATATAAAGGTACCGACTGTTGGCAAAAAAAAAGTCAAATGTATATATAAAGGTACCGACTGTTGGCAAAAAAAGGTCAAATGTATATGTAAAGGTACCGACTGTTGGCAAAAAAAAGGGTCAAATGTATATATAAAAAGGTACCGACTGTTGGCAAAAAAAGGTCAAATGTATATGTAAAGGTACCGACTGTTGGTAAAAAAAGGTCAAATGTATATATAAAAAGGTACCGACTATTGGCAAAAAAAGGTCAAATGTATATATAAAAAGGTACCGCCTGTTGGCAAAAAAAGGTCAAATGTATATATACAGGTACCGACTGTTGGCAAAAAAAGGTCAAATGTATATATACAGGTACCGACTGTTGGCAAAAAAAGGTCAAATGTATGTATACAGGTACTGACTGTTGGGAAAAAAAAGGATCAACTGTATGTATAAAAGATACTGACTGTTGGCAAAAAAAGGTCAAATCTATATATAAAGGTACCAACTGTTGGCAAAAAAAGGTCAAATGTATATATATAAAGGTACCGACTGTTGGCAAAAAAAGGTCAAATGTATATATATACAGGTACCGACTGTTGGGGAAAAAAAGGTCAAATGTATATATAAAGGTACCGACTGTTGGCAAAAAAAGGTCAAATGTATATATAAAGGTACCGACTGTTGGCAAAAAAAGGTCAAATGTATATATAAAGGTACCGACTGTTGGCAAAAAAAAGGTCAAATGTATATATAAAAAGGTACCGACTGTTGGCAAAAAAAGGTCAAATATATATACAGGTACCGACTGTTGGCAAAAAAAGGTCAAATGTATATATACAGGTACCGACTGTTGGTAAAAAAAAAAGGTCAAATGTATATATAAAAATGTACCGACTGTTGGTAAAAAAAGGATCAACTGTATGTATAAAAAGATACTGACTGTTGGCAAAAAAAAGGTTAAATGTATATATAAAAAGGTACCGACTGTTGGCAAAAAAAGGTCAAATGTATATATACAGGTACCGACTGTTGGCAAAAAAAGGTCAAATGTATATGTAAAGGTACCGACTATTGGCAAAAAAAGGTCAAATGTATATATACAGGTATCGACTGTTGGCAAAAAAAGGTCAAATGTATATATACAGGTACCGACTGTTGGCAAAAAAAGGTCAAATGTATATATACAGGTACCGACTGTTGGCAAAAAAGGTCAACTGTATGTATAAAAAGATACCGACTGTTGGCAAAAAAAAAGGTTCTGGTATTCACACAATATTGGTTTCGTGAAGGATTAGTGTTTTGTCAAACATTCATTTTCTCTTTTAAAAAATACGGAGTGATTTAGATTGACGCGTGTCTGTATATTTGTATTATTCTGTTGTCTGTCTGTCCGTCTGTCTGCCTTTGTACTACTCTCTCTCTCTCTCTCTCTCTCTTTCTTTCTTTCTTCCCTCAACTATCTTTTTTCTGTTTTTGTGTTTCTTTCCTTTTTTTGTTCCATCCTAAGTCATCTTAACTCAAATGAATTAAAATCTACATTTTGTTCGTTGTATAGAAAGTGGCATTATCATAAGAACACATTTATCGCTAAAGTTTGAATTATAAAAATAAAAGCATGACAAATCAAACAGTACTGATTTTAAAGTATTGAAGTAATCTAACTTTCCACCAGCACGAATACTTCTGAAGAAGAAGAGGAGGAGAAAGAGAAGAAGGAGAATAAATTTGAAAAGAAAATGAAAGAAACAAATAGTTTAATCTAATTAAACAGTAAAACCACCGCACCTTTGATTACTGTTAATGTCGTCTCCCAGCCCTTCTTCTGAAAACGTCTTGGCCTTTGATCTCTTTCTTTTCCGTTCATTTCTTAATTTAAGTACATACGCACTCAGTTAGTGAACGTGTTGTGTGTACTACTGAGTCTATTCTAAATAAGTTGTAGTTTCTCAATATGGCTTCTCCAAGCACGGAATAGACTTCATATGCATTAATAACCTCACAGTGCTATGTGATGGAGAAGATCCAGACTGATCATGGCACAAGCCTTAAGCCTACACATAAACCCATGGGGAGGCCAGGTCGTGATGGTCTAACCTAGCCTAAGGGTTTTGTATCTTATACGAGTGTTGTGTCAGTCTATCACTGGAACAGTCTAAATCATAACAATTCAATCTAATGTGTTGTCCTACCTTGTAAAGCTGGGTTGAAATAAATCATGGCTTCATGCTGGCCTCGTGCTGTTTAGTTGGTGTTTTTTTTCTATTTTTTAAGGATCTTTGCACTCAGGGAGCTTACCTTTGTGCTCACCTCTTTTTTCGTCCCATTTTCTACGTCACCTTAATGGCCACAGAAGCTGGAACAGTTTTTTACAATGCGATGAGGATGATGTCGATGATGCTATGGAGTTCCATCTAGGATTGAGACTGCGTGACAGGGCTGTAATCTACGCTTACTATCATAACATACCCTGGCGTCTACCAGACCCGAGAGATACAGACACCTGCGGTGCTGGTCAGAAAATGTGAACAACACACCCTCAATGGTGCATCCGTGAAGTGGATGAGACTCGACTGTGTGGTCCCAGTCTTTTCAATGAGCCCATAGCACACCCAACCCTAGGTAGGAGCCGGTTAGAGCCAAAAAATCACACAATGATTTTGAAGGGATTGATGGGGATTTGAACCCACAACTTTCCAGTCGGTAGTCCGTTACGCTAACCATGCTGCATAGCTGTTAGCTAAAACATACAGCCTCATAAAATGTAGCTTTTTTCGAATTGGGGAAGAAAAAGAAGAAGGAGGAAGAAAGCAAAAGTGAAAGTAAACGAACGAACAAATAAAAAAGGAGGAAGAGCTAATTAACTGCACAAAATAGCAGATAAAAATACTTTAATTCAGAAACTAATAGCTAGAAAGTAAAACGCTGAGAAGAAATAATAGCTTTGATTTGGCAGAAAGGTGTTCGAGACAAACGAAACCTACTTTCAGAGCAAAAAATCAAGAGGATTAAAGAATGGTGCAGACATCGTCTCACAGAAAACCTGAACCTTTCAAAGAAAATTGGCGACTGGCAATATTAAAAGACAGCAAGTGAGCAATGAAAACGTGGCCTTGAGGGTAATTGTGTAGTAAGTAATAGCACTATAATGATGTAAAGGCATCAGATCTCTCTTAGAATTGCTGATGGCTTCCTTAGCTTCATCCTCCTCCACTACCACCACCACCACCACCACCACCACCCGTCCTCCTCTACATGATATTATGCGTTGTTGTATATTCATTGTAGTGTGTTTTCTGTTATGGTTCTGTGCGAAATAAATCCTCTGAAGTTACTGCATTTCTGACTGTTGTAAACTCTTTCACTGCGCATGTTCTGAATATTCCCACAACACGTTAGCGTATCCTCCCAAATCCTCTTGAGGTCAATAGTACCTTACTTGCATGTGTAAAAATATGATAACAAAATGTTTATCTGTGATCTGATTAAATAACATTTAAAACTCAGAGGGTAAAACTCAATGGACTTTAATACATTGGAGCAATTCTCCTTCATTGTTGACATCTCCAGTAAAAGAGGAAATGTATAGCAACCTATCTCAGAGTGACATGAAAGCACACAAAATTCTACGCTGCATTGTTTCGATCCTACGAAACAAACAAATGACATGATTTTTTTCAGGAAACAAAGGAACAAGACAGAAACAAAGAGAGTGACAGAAAAGAGGAAATTTCTAGCACAGAATTTCCAGAAGATGGGGATACTATTATACTAAAAGAGCCCCCGGCATCCCCACGCGTGGACGACACCACGTGATACGTTTTCAGTCCACGTAATAATTGCACAGGTGGTACATTTTGATTTCAAAGATTTCTTTGATCCTTGCCCATAATAATTTCGTAGATGAGCAGTCCCAAAACATATGATCAATATTATCTTCCTTTCCAAATTAAAGTCACAGCAGAAGTTGTTTATAAGCCCTATACAATTTAGTTGCGCTTAGATCATTTAGTCTCGCGACAACTCTGTATTTTACCAGGCTCATTTGATAACGGTCAGTCATAGTGAAATTTGTGCTTATAACCTTACCTGCACAAAAAAGAGTACACACACACACACACACACACACACACACACACACACACACACACACACACACACACACACACACACACACACATGTACATACACTAAATATGTATGTGTGTCTGTGTGTGTGTATATACATATATATATACATATATATATATATATATAGAGAGAGAGAGAGAGAGAGAGACAGATAGATGGATGGATGGATAGATAGATAGATAGATAGATAGATAGATAGATAGATAGATAGATAGATAGATAGATAGATAGATAGATAGATAGATAGATAGATAGATAGATAGACGTAAACAACAAAGAAGGAAAGAAGAGGATGAAGTATCAAGAACAATAAGAAATATCTTACGCCAGGAAAATAAATGCCTCAAAAGAAAAAAGAAATTGGGAAGAAACTATCCCTCTGCTTTGAAATAAAGACATTCAAGACAAATGAGCCCAAATTCCCTGGGGAAAAAAGTTGAGGGATCAATGACTTTAACAAGGCAACGTCTCACACAAAACCTTAACACATCAACGTGATGGTGGCTGCCACAGAGAGAGAGAAGCCATCAAGTGAGCAGTCACAACCTGGCCTTGAGGCCAATAGCGTACATGGTGATATTTCTCCAGAAATCACAAATCGTGTAAAGGCATCCTATTTCTCTTGAAATCGACAATGGTTTTATTTTCTCTCTATCTGTCTGTCTCTGTCTGTCTGTCTCTGTGTTTTTGTCTGTCTGTCTGTCTCTCTCTCTCTGTTTCTGTCTCTGTGCTTTTATCTGTCTGTCTGTCTGTCTGTCTGTCTGTCTGTCTCTCTCTCTCTCTCTCTCTCCTCTTCTCTCTTTCTCTCTCTCTCGTATTAGAAAATATTGTATGTTGTTTCACTTTCATTGTAGAGTGCCTTTTGACCGACTGTTCCGAAAATTTGAGACAACAACATGACTTATAGGATCTCTAACGTGCATATTTGATATTTTGCATACATACACACTCGAAGAGAGTTTAGGCACCAACAGGTCTGCACACATCTTGATCGATCTGGGAGATCGGGGAAATCTCCATCCTTTACTTACCAGACGTAGGTACCTCAGTCAGTCGAACCGAGGATTTCCCGAATTGTTGTTATTGTTGCTTAAAGCCCAGCCGACTGAGCAAAGCCATATCAGGGCTATAACCGCTTCAAAACATACAAAACTTCAATAGAAAAAAGAAACGAAAATTAAGAACACATATCAATGCATTTGCGCACATAATCCAAGGACATGCCCCTGGTTTTGACCACTCCGTCCAATTTATCGCATAGGGGATTTGAAAAACACATCTGAATACAAATTTAAGCATACCTAAGGACACCAAAACATATATAAAAAACAGACATAAATTACTTTAAATTGCTTCCGCATATCTCACCTCCCTAGAGCTAAAAATGCACTTAATACATGTAGGCTGCCCAGTTATTAATCCTAAGAAAAAGTACGTAAGACTTTATATCGAACACATACAGGTGAATGGACCAGCAAGGCAGAAAGTGATAGGAAGAAATGACAGAAAGCAAGGGAACAAGGCAGAAACAAAGACAGTGACAAAAAAGAGGAAATGTCTAGTATAGAATTTCCGGAAGGTGGGGATACTATTTATACTGAAAGAGCCACCGGCATTCCCAAGGGGGATCTCCCAAATGGAAGAATGTTTCAATACCAAAACAACACGTTATAATACTATGCCATGGTCACAGACCAGCATGTGTTGCTTTATGTAATCCATGCAATACAGCCATACTCGCTAAGAGTCAGTGTGGTGATGTAAGTAGTACAATGGCCTAACGACTGTAGTTTTTTTAATCGAATCTTATCTATCCTACAAAAGAAACATTGTTAGATCATTTTCTGCTGCAATTGGCTCCTTCCCAGATTGACCGTGCTGTGGATTTATTGGAAAGACGTGGAATCACAAAGTCTGGTCTGATCCATTTCGTTGCTGCATCTGAAAGTGTTGCTTAAAATTTCGTGACCAACAATGCGGATGTCTGTATCTCTCAGTCCTGACGGATGCCTAGATATAAATGATAGAAAGCGTAGACTTCAGCCCTGTCACAATGTCTCCATCTAGAATAGAACTCCACAGCATCACCATTATCATCCCTATTCTCAAATAACATTTTAGCATTGTGAGAGAAAAACAATGTTCAAGAATCTGTGACCACTGAGGTGGAATGGAAGATGGGACAAACAAACAAACAGATCAATACATAAAGAAACAAAAGAGTCTGGTTTGCAGTTGCCTAATCCCCAGACAAACTCTTTGGCAGAATTAAATCATGGTCACAGATCTGCGTGGGTTGTGAAATCCTTACAACAGAAGGAAGGACATGTCCCAAGAGAAATGCTTCGTGTGCATGCAAGGACACTGAAGATTTTGAGATTGACACTCCGTGATATGGACATCACCAGATCAATCAATAAATGAGTACTTGTCTGAACAAAAGTTATCTCGCAGTTGGCTGCAACTTACTACAGCACTTGTATATACACACATGCACTCCTGCGTGCGCGTGCGCGCACATACACACACACACAAACATTAACACATACACTCACACGCGCACGGACACACGCACTCTCTCTCTCTGTCTCTCTCTCTCTCTCTCTGTCTCTCTCTGTCTCTGTCTCTCTCTCTCATCGTGACTGTGATGACAACCATGAGGAGAACGCTGATGTGTGGAGAAAGAGAAGATGAAGAACAAGACGAAGAACAAGATGAAGAAAATGAAGAAAAAGAAGAAAAAGAACATGAGGAGAAGAAGAAGATGACAGCTATGATGATGATGACGACTACGATGATTATGAGGAGGAGGACGACGACTATGGTGACAGAGATGATGATGCTGGTGACGAAGAAAAAGTATAATGATAACAAAGAACAAGATGATGGCGAAAAACGAAAAAGAACCAACGACAAAAACAATACCTGAAGACGTACATCCACATGACATAATAAAATGATTGCTTCGAATGAAGAAGTCTGAAGAAACTATCCCCTTTCCAGTTCACGGTGCTTAAGTCCCGTATTAAGGCTTGTGCTATAATCACATTGGATCTTCTGCATCACATAGCACCAGTGGCTTCAAAACAAAGACACTCAAGACAGATAGTCTCCACTTTCCAGGGAAAAAGTCGGATGGGTTACAGACTTGTGAAAGGCAACGTTTAATACAAAACCACAGCGATAGTGATTGGAAACAGAAAAGGTCGCCAAGACACCAATCAAAACCTGGGCTTGAGGTCAATGGCGTAGTGCAAGGTATTTTACCAGGAATCGCTAGTGACATAAAGACATCTTGTCTCTCTTGAAATAACTGATATTTTCGTTGTCTAAATGCAAGGGATTTCTCCAGGAATCGCTGGTGACATAAAGACATCATGTCTCTCTTGAAATAATGATAGCTTCCTTGTCTTCTCTCTTTTAGTCAGATGTTGGTTTACCTGCGATAAGATACAATACCCACACAACAGGTAAGACCTCAGGATATTTCCACCTCATAATGTTTATGTTCCGGCTTGAGGCTGGTGCCTGATCATATTGGATCTTCTCCATCAGCAACAATGACGTCAGTACATATGGAAGTCATTCCCAGGGAGGAGACGTTATCGTGACAAACTGGAACTGAATCTGTGTTTTCTATGACGGTTCCCTGTTACAGGAAAGTTTTAGAGTCGTTTCGTTTTGATGTTTTTTAATTTTTTCACAGCATACATAATGACT
>CM060308.1:26015003-26022503 GCA_030674185.1 Monoplex corrugatus | reverse complement strand
ACACATACACACAATCAAGACATCCATGTAGATGGAATCAAATAATACAGACAGGAAAAAGAAACGGAAAAAGTATAGGTGAAGAAAAATATAAAGAGGGGGAACACAAAAAAAAGCAGAAGAAGACGATGAAGGAAAAGGAGAAGATACTGATAAAAACAAAATGAAGTTGAAAAAGAAAAAGAAAAAGTGACAACAAACAAAGCAACCAACCATCAAACTGTCAAAACAAACAAGCAAAACAAAAACAAAAAATAGACAAAAGAAGAAAAAGACACCAATCGATGATTACCAACAAGTCAAAAAGTATTCCACTTCAGAAAGTGATTGCCTCAAAAGAAGGAATTGAAATGAACCTTACTCCCCGAGGGAAAAAAACCAAGAGAATCAAAGACACGAGAGACAACACACACAAAACCTGAATCTCTCACAGTTAAATGCTGACTGTCAATAGGGAAAAAAGTCAGCAAGGGAGCATTCGAAATCTGGCCTTGAGGCTAGTGGAGTAGTAAACAATATTTTTTCCCCAGAAATAGCTAATCGTGTCAAGACATCCTATTTCTCTTGAACTCGTTGATGGCTTCGTTAACTGTTTGTCCCCTCACACTATACGTAATCTTCCAACACTGAATGAATCATTTGTCACCTCACACTGTTTGCCACAAACAGCCCAAATAGGACGTAGGATGTTAGGCGTCAGTTTGATGATTTTGGTTTAAACTGATACTGTATCACTGTGCCACCCTCCATCCGGTGCCACCCTCCATCCTGTCTGACGTCACTCTACCTTCATCGTCCCAAGGCTGTAACCTCTCCAATCTGATCACTGTCCCGATTCAAGATTTAGACACTCTCCCAAATCAGCTGTGTCTGTGTTTGTTCAATGCGCACTCTGTGGGACCGTCAAAGAGACGTTCCGAGATCTGCGACTTCGTCCGTGATCACGATATTGACGTCATGCTGTTGACTGAGACCTGGCTTCGTCAGTCCGGTGACGAAGCGAAGTGCCGCGACCTGACACCCCCAGGCTACAAGCTGCTGTCTTTCCCACGACCCCCAAACGCCAAGGTCAAGTGTGGGGGTGGCACCGCCATCCTCCTCAAAGTTTCTCTCACTGAAAACTGTACAACAACAACGAATTTTCCTTTCTCTCATGACACTTTTGAACTGGTTCAATTTATTTTGATGATCCAACAGCAACGTGTGGCATTCTTTCTGCTCTACAGAGTTCCTCCCAACAAGAAAAACAAACTTTCAACATCTCAATTCTTTGATGAATTACCTGATTTTCTTGATTTTTGTGTTGATTGTCAAGGTAGTATTGTTCTAGCTGGTGATTTTAATATCCATGTAAATGATACTTCTGATTTTAATGCCAGAAAATTTCTTGATCAGCTTGACATATACGGTCTTAAACAGACTGTTAGTGGACCCACGCAGAGCTGTGGAAATACTCTCGACCTTGTCATATGTAGAGATGACGATAACCTTGTTTTGTCAACTCGTGTCCATCATGATCTTTCTTCTGACCATTTTTCAATTTTGTCTTATCTAGCAGCTGAAAAGCCTAAACGTAAAGCAAAGCTTGTGTCCACTCGCTCTATTAGTAAAATTGACCAAGACAAGTTCGCTGATGATCTTTCTCAGTCAGTGACCACCGTTATGTCAGTGTCCGATTTGAACAGTTCCCTTGCCGCTGTTTTTGACAAGCATGCGCCTGTACGTCAACGAAAAGTCCGGGACGGAAAGCCTACCCCGTGGTACGGCGCTGTCGCTGATCAGCTTCGTCAGCTGAAGAGAGAGCGTAGGCGTGCCGAGCGCTGTTGGCAGTCATCACGGTTAACAGTACACAAACAAATCTATGACGCAGCAAAGCAAACGGTTGCAGATTGCGTACACGACGCGAAAACAGCTTTTTATTCTTCGCTAGTGTCCAGTTCTACCACTTGTAAACAACTCTTTCACAATATGTCCTCGCTTCTTGGAAAAATCAAACCTGTGTCTCTTCCCACTGTGTCCGATGTCAAACTGCTCCCACACATTTTTGCCGATTTTTTCCATAAGAAAATTCTCAAGATCCGTGACAGTTTTCCACCATTTCAAAGTACTGGTTCAAACACTGTGTCGTTTTCTGGCTCGCCACTTGTAAATTTCATTCCAGTTTCTGAAGACCTTGTCCGGAAGACCATTCTTAAGACTCCCCCTAAATCATGTGAACTTGATCCCATTCCAACCAAACTTCTCTTTCAACATGTGGATCTTCTCTTGCCGACCATTACAAACATCATGAATCAGTCTATTACCACTGGAATTGTTCCCCGTGAATTTAAGACTGCCATTGTTAAGCCCTTGCTGAAAAAATCTAACCTCAACAAAAATGACAGAACGATTTCCAATCTTCCATTTCTTTCTAAACTGCTTGAACGTCTGATTCTAGACCAGCTTTTCTCCCATCTCTCATCCCATAACCTCCTTAGTCCTCACCAATCCGCTTACAGGCCAGGGCACAGCACAGAAACTGTTCTGCTTCGTATTCTCAATGATCTTTTGACCTCTCTGGATCAAAACAAAATTTCTATTCTTCTCCTTTTGGATCTTTCAGCTGCTTTCGATACTATTGACCATGAAATTTTGCTTTCCCGTTTGGAAAACAACTTTGGAATTCAAAAATCTGCTTTACACTGGTTTCGATCTTATCTTTCAGAAAGAAAGCAAACCGTACTTGTCGACGGAAACAAATCTTCTGAGCTGCCTTTGGATTTTGGCGTGCCTCAAGGCTCTGTTCTGGGTCCTGTACTTTTCATATTGTATACTTCTCCTCTGACCCACCTTATTGACTCACATTCCATCCGTCATGAAATGTATGCGGACGATACCCAGCTCAATCATACTGATTCTCCTTCTAACTACGATCATCTAGTTCAGTCTCTTCAGAACTGCGTTTCTGAAGTAAAATCCTGGATGTATGAAAATCGACTTAAGTTGAATGATGACAAGACTGAAGCCCTTCGTGTTTCTCCATTGCCTGCAGATCTTTCTTCTCTGCCTTCCACTATTACTGTCGGTAATACCGCTATTGCTTTTTCTGATTGCGTTCGTGACCTCGGTTTTGTCTTTGACCATAATCTCTCCATGCACCAGCACATCATCAAAACATGTCAGGCTGCATACATCGAACTTAGACGCATTAATTCTATTAGACACTACCTTACATTAGACGCAACCAAGACGTTAGTTACTGCATGCATTCTGTCTAGGTTAGATTATTGCAATTCACTCCTTGCGGGTTGCCCTCAGAAACATCTCAAACATTTGCAACAAATTCAGAACTCTGCAGCTAAACTCATCTTCAAGGCACGTAGGTCACAGCACTGCACACCCCTGTTTCAGACACTGCACTGGCTCCCGGTTGAACAAAGAATAAAATACAAGATTTGCTGCCTTTGTTATCACATCATTTCTGGAACTGCTCCTGACTATCTCTCTGAACTCTTGACTGTCTACGTACCTTCTCGATCACTCCGCTCTTCTGTGGATGACAAGAAGTTTCGTGTGCCAAAATATAACAGAGAAACTCACGGTGGTAGAGCCTTTGCAGTTTTTGCTGTTCAGACATGGAACTTGTTGCCTCAGTCCGTCCGCCACTCTAAAACTCTACCATCTTTCAAAACAAGTTTAAAAACTTACTTCTTTAAACAGTGTTTTTCCTGATTTTGGCTAGTGGGTTGATCCTGCTTGACATTCTGGATGAAATTGTGCACAATGGGGTGTATGCCAGTGTGTGTGTGTGTGGTGTGTGTGTGTGTGTGTGTGTGTGTGTGTGTGTGTGGTGTGTGTGTGTGTGTGTGTGTGTGATGTGTGGCTGTGTGTGTGTGGGTGTTGTGTGTGTGTTTTGAAAATGGGGGGAGAGGGGTGGGCGGGGGGGGGGGTGAGAGGGAGAGAGATTATTTGGTGTGTCTGTGTGGTTGTTGATTTCCTGTGGATAGTTTTTGATGAGTTTGTTTGTATTGTAGCCTGTTATTTGGTTTATATATGTATGGTTTACTGATGTAAAGCGCTTTGAGGTTTCGGAAAGCGCTCTAAAATGCACTATTATTATTATTATTATTTCCTGCACAAGCTACTACCTGGAAATTCGTGATATTGTGATTCTTTTCTTTTCGACATGGTATTTGAAAATATCTGCTGAATAGATTATAGTCGATTGTTTAAGAGAAAAACATCGAAAAATGCCTGTTTTCAACAACCATTTACTCATTCACTTTCTGCAGTAGACATGTTGAACAGCACATAATAGACAATCCCTTAGATTAAGATTATGTTTTGGTTGCCAAGGACAAGCCATTGCACATGGTGTGATTCAATTTTCCTCATTTTTCTCAAAATGGCGAATCAGATAGATATCTTTCCAAAGACCATAGTTTAAAAAGCTAAGCACCTTATTTCAAAATATTTTCATGCTTGGAAAGAGTATAAGAATGACATGTAGATCCTAATATAAATGCCAAATGACCATCTGATGGTAGGTGACACATTCCATGGCTGAAGGTCACATACTGACGTTCTGTCACTTTCTTTGCAATGTTTTTACGATGGCTCACTACAGTAGAACTCTTCTGAAGCTACTTTATATTGTTGACTATTCTTTTGCACATCTGTTCTCATACTTCGTTTTCTCAGTACGCATACGATTACCATCCCTGAGAGATCCATAATACGTATCAATGTAAACGAACAATATCGATCTGTTGCTTGATTTTGTGTTCTAAGTTAATTCAATAGTGAAAGGTTCAGATTCAGAGTCTGACGATACAGATGTTTACAGTAACACATTACAGCAGTCTATACACGGTCCCTAAAAATCCCATAGCATGCACACTGGTGTAGACAAGTGACCTACCTACAGCTCATGCATATGCAAATTGCATTCTGAATAGCTAATCAGGAGTAAAACTGTTCGACGTTCCTTTCTGCTTTTGGGAATAAACGTCTTCGGTTTTTTGTTTGTTTGTTTGTTTTGTTTTGTTTTTTTGTTGTTTTTAATACATGAGGAAGTAAATGTTCTTCATGCCTTACAATGTTAATATGAAACTACATCTCCATCTCTAACAATTTTGGACATTATTGGGTAAAGTTCACTACGCGCACTGATAGATCGTGAAACAGGGCAATAAGGATTCTTTAATTCCGTCAATTTTAGAAATTATGAAATACAACTCTTCTGTACTATTACTATTTCAGAAACGTGGGGTGAAAACTCTATCCCTGACAATTTTGGAAATGAGAGACAAAAACTGATATTTCTGTTGTTTGGAAATGTTAGAATAATTTATCCGAGTTGATGACCTATGCAATAAACGAAGAAAATATGTTAATCAAATGTAAGATGTTAAAGCTGCATAAAGAAAACGTTACGCTACAATGTATGATCCAATCTCATGTACTGACAAAATGACGTAATTTTTCTTCAACAGCATCAAATCTCAATCGAAACAGGTGAGTCAACCACATCACAATTTTGAATAGATCTTTTTAGTATTTGAACCTAAGTGTCTCAATCCCCAGACAAACTCCATAATAATAATACTATACCTGTCTGGGCTCTGCGCGAGTTGTGCAATCCAAGCAATGTACGGATGCTTGCTAAAAGTAGGTGTGACGATGTGACTTAGACAAGGGACTAACGATTGGAAAGTTGTTGTTTTTTTATTTGAATCCTATTAGTTCTACACTCACAAAAAACTACTGTGGGCGAATGTTTTGCTCCAACTCTCTCCTTCCCAGATTTAACCGTGCTATGGACTCATTGGAAAGACTTAGGACCAAAGGTTGAGTCTTATTTCTTTCATTGATGCATCAGTGAAGATGTTCTTAAAAGTTCATGACAACACTACAGGTGTCTGTACTTCTCAACCCTGGCTGAGGCCAACATATAAATGAAAGGTAGATTCAGGTTCGGCCCTGTCACCAACTCTCCATCTCTAAGAGAACTCCACAGCATCATGATTATACCCATTCTCAAATAACATTCAAACACTGCAAGAAAAGAAACTGTTCCAGAATATATGACCACTGAACTCGAATGGAACATGGAACAGTAAAAACAAAGATTAAAAGATTAAATAAATAAAAATGTCTGGGTCGCAGTTGCCTAATCCCCAGACAATCGCCTTTGACATACTTAAACCATGGTGACAGATTTGCGTGGGTTGTGCAATCCTTACAACAAATGCATGCACATGTTCCGAGAGAAACGAACATGTCCATGCAGGGAAACTGATGATTTTGTGACTGGCAGTCCATGATATGGACATCAAAAGAACAATCAATTAATGAGTACTTGTCTCAGCTTGGTTTGTCTTGCAGTTGGCTACAACTTGCGTACACATACACATATGGACATGCGTGTGCAAGCACATATAACACACACACATAGACACAAACACACACGCACAACACACACACACACATACACACAAACACACACTCACGCACACACACACATACTCAAGACGACTGTGATGGCAGTCATGAAGACAATGCTAACATTTGTGCAGAAAAAGAAAACAAAGAGCAAGATGTAGGAGATGATGGTGATAGATGATGGATGATTATTGATGACGATGATGATGATAATAATAATGATGATGATGATGATGATGAAGAAGAATAAGAAAAAGAAAAAGATGATGACGAGGAAGACAAAGAAGAAGAATCAACAACAAAATTCACACCTTAAGTCGTACCTTAGATCAGGTAGTCATTACCTTGAAGGGAAAAATCGAGAAGAAACTGCCCCCATGCTGTAAAGTACGGGCGCTCAAGATAAACGATTCCTATTTTAAGGGGAAAGGTCCAGAGGGTAAAAGACTTGTGAAAGACATCGTCTAACACAAAACCAGAACCCACCGATGCAACTGTTACTGGAAATAGAAAAAAGCCAGCTAAGTGAGCAATCAAAACCTGGGCTTGGGGTTAATGGTGTAGTGCATGGTATTTCTCCAGGAATCGCTAATCCCATAAAGACATCATACTACTCCTGAAACAAGTGATAATTTTCTTGTCATCTCTTCTCGTCAGATGCTGGTTTTCCTTCGATAAGATACAAAACCTACGCACAAGGTAAGACCTCAGGACCTTGGCAGCTCATGATCATATTGGATTTTCTCCATCGCATGGCACCAGAGGCGTGAGTGCAGATGGAATGCACTCTGAGCACGGAGACATTATGTTGAGAAACTGAATCTTCTTTTCTATGACGGTTCCGTGTAACAGAAGACTTTAAGAGCCATTTCACGTTCATGCTTTGACATTCTTTCACAACATGCGTTTTGACTTTAACTTTTACTAGTTCGTGTAAGTTCACTTCGTTTGAGAAGTCCTTAGTATTTGTGGATGTAAATATATCTTAGCAACTATCAGCTTCTAATTAAGGTAAAGAAAGTTATGGACTCATTGGGAAGACTTAGACAACACAATTTAGTCTAAACCAGTCGTGGA
>CM060308.1:25982503-26012503 GCA_030674185.1 Monoplex corrugatus | reverse complement strand
CAAATATGACAGTTGGGATAGTGATATTAAAAACGCAGAAAATGGGCGAAGAATAAAAGAAAAGAAAATGAGGAAGAGAAACAGAAACACGTACAAGAAATTACTGGATAAAATGGAGAAGATAAAAAACCAAAGACGCCAAGGAAGATAAAGAAAAGTGGCAACAATGACAACAACCATTTGACTTGCAAACACACACACACACACACACACACCACACACACACCACACACACACACACACACACACACACAAAGAAATAAAAACAAATGAAAAGCGAATTAATGGTTACCAACAAGTCAAAACGTATCCTACTTCAGAGAGTGATTGCGTCAAAAAAAAAACTGAAAAGAAAAAACTGTTAATTACGAACAAATCAAAAAGTGTCCTTCTTCAGAAAGTAATTGCCTCGAAAGAAGAAATCGAGAAGAAAAATCATCCTCCTTCAAAATGAAACTGGTTCATCTGCTTCAAAATGAAACTGGTCCAGGCAAATGAGTCTCACTTCTCGAGGGAAAAAGTGGAGAGAATCAAATATTTGTGGAAGAAATCACACAAAACCTGAACTCCATCAAAGCCAAATGGCGACTGTCAGTAGAAAAAAGTCAGCAAGGGAGCAATCGAAACCTGGCCTTGAGGCTAATGGAGGTAGTAAACAATATTCTTTTCCCAGAAATAGCTAATCGTGTAAAGACATCCTATTTCTCTTGAACTTGCTGATGGCTTCCCTTATCCGTTTGTCCCCTCAGACAATATGTGACATTCCAACACTGAATGAGTTGGTTATCACCTCAGTCTTTGTCATAAGCAGCTGAAATAGGAGGTAGGAAGTCAGACGTCGATTTGGGGAATCAAAGACATACTATAACTCTTTCTGCATAAGCCATTTGGTGTGAATTCCTGAGACTGTAATAAGAATTTGTTTTGCGTGTTATTTGAAAACCCTTAAGAGCCTATGGGCGTTTCTTTAAAAGAAAAACCGAATTTGCCTCTTTGGAAAAAAACAATTATTTCTGCAATAAACAAAGTGCACATAAAAAGCATTCCCTTTGATGAAAATTGGTTTTAGTTCCTGAAGAACATTCACTGCTGATATTGTGAATCGGTTTTCTTTGTCCGTTTCTTTTATTTCTTCAAAATACGTATCAGACAGATTTCGTTTCTAAATCCTATATGTCAGCAGAAAGTAAACATCCGAAATGTAATATAACTTACATGTACATGTTCCATAAATGAATAATGAGCATCCGTTGAGAATGACCATCTGGTGACAAGTGGTCCATCACCGGCGGAATGTCATATACTGTACGTTCTTTCACATTTTTGCTGTTTTTTGTTTTGTTTTGTTTTGTTTTTGTTTGTTTCGTTTCGTTTTGTTTTGATTTGTGCGATGATTCAGTGCAACAGACATTTTCTGAACCTATTTTATTTCCGACTTTTTAATATTCTTTTACACATATGTTAAGACACTGATTTGTTCATTATATGTCAGATTATGGCCTGAATTACCTAAAATTGTTCCTTTACCTCACAGTTCTGTGCGCCAAAATTGCAGTTAATACACGAACCTCAACAATCCTAAGAGAAAGTTTGCAAGGCTATGGAGGACACATACAGGTGAACAGACCAGCAAGGCAGAAAATGATGGGAGGAGATGACAGAAACAAAGATGCAAGGCAGAAACAAAGTGACAAAACCCAAGAAAATGACAGAAAAGAGGAAATGTCTGGCACAGAAAGTCCAGAAGGTGGAAATACGATTCATGCTGAAAGAGAAAACGGTATCCCCATGGGGGCTAAACGGAGTGGAAGACAAGACAGCAGGAATCTTGCACGTGGCTGGTAATTGCCCAATCCCCATACAATCTATTTGATCGAATTGCACCGTGGTCACAGACTTGTGTAAGATGTATACTCTTACAATACATGGATACTGTATATGTGTGTACATAAGAAAATGCTACAGGTCCACGTGAAATAGATTTCCATTTTTAAAAAAGTCAAGATATGGCAAGTTTACAGGTACACACACATATGCACGCGCGCGCGCGCGCGCACACACACACACACATATATATATATATATATGTGTGTGTGTGTGTGTGTGTGTGTGTTGTGCATATGTTTATATATAGATATATATATCGATATATATACACATACAAATACATACATACATGCATACAGGCAGACATAGATACATACATACATACATACATACATACATACATACATACATACATACATACATACATACATACATACACACACACATACATACATACACACACACTATATATCTATCCATCTATCTACCCATCTATATATATCGATCCATATATATATCCATCTATCTATCTACCAAAGTATGTATACTTATATTGTTGTTGTTTGTCCGTCGTGATCGACGATGACCAAGGATCATCACGATTCATGTGTCCGGCTGTGACTGACGAGGCCGATTCGTGCACGGAAGGCTCGGCCGCAGTTGAGACACGTGTGTTCTGCTGGATTGTGGACTTCGGAGTTGGCTCGGGATTTACGCAGCTCTCGTTTCTTTTGTGCTCCACTGAACCTGCTTTGTTCGTAGGAGGCGGCACCTTCGCCAACGCAGCTTCTCCATGATGAGCGGTCTTGTGTAAGGGCCTCCCATGTCTTGGTGTCGATACAGGTGAACGATAAGGCGGTTGAGGACTCTTGCGAGGATCTTACCGGCAATGGCGAGCAGAGAGATTCCCCTGTGGTTGTCACAGGACTGCCTGTTGCCCTTCTTCTTGTAGAGATGGACAATGGTGGCGTCCTTCAGTTCCTGGGGGATGGATTCTTGTTCCCACATACACTTGAACAATTCTGTTAGCTTTCGGGTCATGACTGGTCCACCTGCTTTGTATATTTCTGCTGGAATGGAGTCAGAGCCTGGAGCTTTGCCGTTTGAAAGGTGCTTAATTGCTGCCGTGATCTCTGATTCCGTTGGAGGCGCTGCCAGTTCGGTGTTTATTGGCACTTGCGGCATACAGTCAATGGCTTCGCTGTTGCTAGTAGATGCACGATTGAGGACGCTGTCGAAGTGCTCGGCCCAGCGTTGTAGGATGGCATTTTTGCCAGTGAGAAGTGTTGATCCGTCGGCGTTGAGCAGCGGCGATGTTCCTTGGGGCTGTGGCCCATAAAAAGTTTTTAGGCCGTCATAGAAGCATTTGTAGTTGTTGGTATCAGCATGCTTCTGAATTTCGTTCGCTTTTCTGCTAAGCCAGGAGTCTTGTATTTCTCTGAGCTTTGTCTGCACTTTGTTTTTGATTGATTTATAGGCAGCTTCTTTGGAGGTACACTTTGGGTTTTGCTGGTGTGCTCTGAAGACTTTTCGCTTTTCTTCCAACAATATCTGAATGTCGGCGTCGTTTTCATCAAACCAGTCCTGGTGTTTACGCTGGTTGATATCGAGTTGCTCCCTCGCTGAGTTGTAGACGACGTCTCGGAAGGCTGCCCAGTCCTCCACACTTTTGGAGCCCAGATTTAGGCCTTCGAGCAGTGCATCAAGGTCATTTCTGAAGTTTTGATACACAGAGGGTCGTTCCAGCTTTGTGACATTCAGTCTTTTGTTGAACCTCTTTCCTTGTATACTTATATATGGATGATATATATATGTATATATATATATGCATTATACACATACACACACTTATATATATATATATATATATATACGTAAGATTATACATAAATATCATATATACGCATATACATAATATATACATATACATTATATGTGTCTCTCTCTCGCTCTCTTTCAAAACTTAATACCTATTCTTTCTTTCAAACTTAATGTCTATGAAAATAAACCACCCTTCCCCCCATATCTTTCCTTTCTTCCAATTATAAGTAAAGGGCACGGTGTGTATATGCTCATAGTAGATTCAACTCTTTAGGAAGGATATTGTTTGGTGTATCACAAGGCTCAATCGTATGTCCTTTCTTATTTTGTATCTAAGTAAATGGCTTACCCTTACATCTAACATCTTACTCTGTTGAATTTCTTACGTTTGCTGATGATGCTAAACACATCCGGAAAACAGATTTCTGAAATCCAAGAAACATTACAATTATGTACAAGCCCAAGTATCAGAATGGTGTAATCCAAAGCATATCCAGATCTTTCTTTTTCTTTTCTTTTATTGTTGTTTAAAGCCCAGCCGACTGCACAGAGCCATATCAGGGCTATAACCGCTTCAAAACACACAAAACTTCAACAGGAAAAAAAAAAAAAGAAAATTAAGTACACATACCATGCATTCGCGCACATAATCTAAGGACATGCCCCCGGCGTAGGACCATTCCGTCCGATTTATCGCACAGGGGAGATTTTAAAAGCACACCTGAATACAAATATAAGCATACATAAGGACACCAAAACATATATAAAAACAGGCATAAATTACCTAAAATTGCTTCCGCATATCTCACCTCCTTAGAGCCAAAAATGCACTTAATACATGTACCCAATTATCAAACTGAAGAAAAAGTACGTAAGACTTTATCGAAAAAATACAGGTGAATGGACCATTAAGGCAGAAAATAAGTAGAAATGACAAAGCAAAGCAACAAGGTAGAAACAAAGAGATTGACAGAAAAGAGGAAATTTCTGCACAGAATTTCCAGAAGGTGGGGATACTATTTATACTGAAAGAGCCCCCGGCATCCAAACGGGGGAAGCATATGCAGATAAATCATACAAAAACAAAACAGTGTTTGTAAATACAATACAATACAATACTTTATTTGTATAGCGCAAAATCTTGATAAAATCAAATCTAAGCGCTAAAACAGACACACACGCACGCACGCACACACACACACATACACACACACACACACACACACACACACACACACACACACACACACACACCCGCACACGCACACGGCTAAAATGGGGAGAAAGAATAAAAGCAATGGAAAATTATAGAGAGCATATTATATACAATTATATATTACAATGTGATAGCGTTCGAATTGACATGTCACTCCCTTCCCCTTCTCCGCTTTACTTTTTCGTTACTGCTTCTCTTACTTTATCCTTCTTATATGCTTCTATATCAGTAATCTATGATATAGAATGTTGTTGTTAGGGGTTGACATGTACTTGCTTCACGTGTGTCTGTCTTTATCTCATGCCTTTGTGATGCACTTGGTCGATTCGACTGACACATACGTGGACGTTGAAGTTTATTAGAATTAGTTTATAACTTCTATGGCGTGGCATATGTTGTAGTTAAACTTTTCTCTATCCCATCATTGACGTGTATTTCACCACCACCACCACCACCACACCACCCCGGTCCTTTGTTTGTTCTTAATGGTTTCTTTGTTTCCTTCTTTTCGTTTGATTCTATGTCTGTACTTTACTATTTTGAAGGATTATTGATACAACTACTGGCATTATTTTATATTACTCTTGTTGTTCTTGTTAAGGATTGACATGTGTGTATTTACATATTCTGCCTTTGTCTCTAATGCTCTTGTAAAGAGTATGAGCCATTTGCACATTATTATAGTGAATAGTTTATCACAACTCACTTTTTATAACTTGTTTTACATTTTGTGTGTTAAGGATATTTTTTATGCTCGTGTTCTGTGAGTAGAGTTGAAAAGATCAGCTACAAGGTAGGTCCAGTGGGACCTAATGCTATCATCTTCGAGTCTGAACTCTCCTCTCTCTCTTTCTCTCTCTCTCCTCTCTCTCTCTCTCTCACTCCTCACACGCACACACACACACACACACACACACACACACACACACATACACACACACACACACACACACACACACACACACACACACACACACACTCGTATTATGACCATGATAAACAATGTTGAAGACGACAACAATGATGATGACTAGGAAAAAAAAGAGGAAGAAGAGAAGAACAGCTACACAAAACAATAGTAACAACATCAACTCTATAAGTACTCTACTTCAGTAGAACTGATTACCTTGAAAAAGAAGAAATAACAAAACAAAACAATCCCCGTGCTTAGAAATAAAGACATTGCAGACAAACGAACCATACTTCCCAGGGGGAACAATCCAGAGGGTCAGAGACTTGTCAAAGACAGCGTCTCGAACAAAACCTGGAGCCCATTAAAACAAATGGCAACTGGAAAAAGAAAAAGTCAGAGAGTGGGTAATCGAAACCTGCCTTGAGGCTAACTGAGGAGTAAATGCTAGTTTTTTTAACAAATGTTTGATCATGTGAAGGCATTATATCCTCTTCAAGGCACTTTTCCCCATGCCCTCTCTCTCTCTCTCTCTCTCTCTCTCTCTCTCTCTCTCTCTCTCTCAACTCTCTCTCTCTCTCTCTCTCTCTCTCTCTCTCTCTCTCTCTCTCTCTCTCCTGTTTTGGATGGTGTAATACGTTGAAAAGATGTGTTGTTACCTCAGATTAGTGACCAAAAAAAATTGAAATTGTAAACTTAAGCTTTCTCATCCCTGACAATGTTGTGATTGTGAGAGTCAGGTTTCCTTAACTCTGTTTGTGAAATGAGGAACATTATCGATATGTTTCATATTGTGGAAGTGTAATCGTCTCCTGCAATTTTGAAATGAAAGACATAGATTCCTCTTGTCGCTAAAACCTTAGAAATTTTGGCGTAGAGCCGTCTTGTTTCTGGTGATTTAGGGAATGTGAGCGTAAATTTGATTTGTAGTGAATTTCTAATGAAAGAGTGGATCTTCTTTGCCTCTGGTTTTAGAAACGAGCAAAAAAAATCTGCTTGAACCCAAAACGTTTTAAAATGTAAGAAGCACAGATGTGATTGTGTGTATATGTGTATATACGTACATACAAATCATACTGGGTGAATTTGCTTAGATATATGTATGCCTATATACCTCTTTGCTGTCCATGGAACTCTCAACATTCTTCTTAGAAAACAAAGAAAACAAACGAGACAGTCTTGATGCAGGCAGACAAAGGTAGATCATTCATAAGGAAGATTAGGAAAAGACAGGCAACATTTATACGCCATTTTATGAGGAAAAGGGATTTGGAGCACCTGGTCACAACGGGAAAGCTGCAGGGAAAGAGAGCACTAGGTCTGTGTCTGTATGTCTGTGAGTGTCTGTGTATGCGTGTGTGTGCGCGCCGCATATGTATATGTATGTGCGTGTGAGTGAGTGCGGCGATTGCGTGAGACAGATAGAGGTAGAGACAGAGAGAGAATGAATGTGTATGTGTATCTGTATGTGTGTGTGTATGTATGTATGCGCGCGTCGTGTGTGTGTGTGTGTGTGTGTGTGTGTGTGTGGTGTGTGTGTGTGTGTGTGTGTGTGTGTGTACGCGCGCGCGTATGTACCCAGAGAAGATCGAATCCATGACCTTCAGACTTCTGGAAATTGGACATTTACCCACTTGACAACCACGCTCGTCAATTGCCTCGTTACTGACCATTTGGAAAATGAGGAAGTAAAACTGCTTCTTCCTTAACCTTGTGGGAAAAAAGAGACACATCAATCTCTGATTTGTCGCAACTTCTCTAAAGGCCACACTGAATTGCACGATTCAGAACACAAGTCGACAGCTTAACGCCATTTTCATCTTTTGCCCACAGTCTGACTCAAATCAGACAAGCCGGGCAACGACTTTACAATGAAGTCATGAAGGGTGCTCCTATCGATTATCTCCTCCATTAAGCTTTGTAATGGCCAATGCCTGTCTTAACATATTGTGTTCAAACTGGATCACATCATCATCACCATGTGCCTTGCCGCATGGCGTTGGCGATCATGGCCCATCATATGAATCTATCTTTTGTTACTGCAGCTAAATCTCCTACTCTCCCTGTCTTCATCCACTCTGCAAATCCATCCAATATTTTCTCCCTGGGTCATCCTGGTACTTTTTTCCCTTTCCTGTTGTGACAAGATGATCAAACTTCTCTAGTCTCATACAGTGTCCTAAACGATGCTTATCCGCTCTTAATCTTCTTCATTAATGTTCATTTTGTGTTTGCTTCTATCAAGACTGCCTTGTTTGTTTTCTTTGCTGTCCATGGAATTCAAAACAAGTGTGACTGCCCGCGTTCAAACAAACAGGAACCAGTAAAATAACGAGAAATAAAAAAGAATAAGAACGCGTATTTGATACAACAGACAAGACAGGGGCAAATTTTCGGCCAACTGGCCTTTGTCAAGCGTAAGATCACAAACAAAAAAATACCAGAGACAAAAATTAAGATCTTACGCTTGACAAAAGCTAGCTGACCGAAAATTGGCGCCTGTTTTCTCTTGTTGTATTAAATACGAGTTCTTTTTTTTTCGCGTTTTTTCTGGTTCATGTCCATGGAATTCTTAACATTCTCATTAGAAATCACATATCAGTTGCCTCAATCTTGTTCTGAATTTACGGATTAATTGTCTAGGACATTTTAAAAAAATACTGACCGTCACGGGTTTTTATTGCACGTGGGAATTTCATTTTTGGAAACAGTTCTACATTTTTTTCTATAAAAAATATTGGTTATAATATTCCAGGCTAATCATCGCAAAACTGGAAGAGAGGATTGGAAAACATTGGTAAATGCATACCATATCAAATTTCAAAAACACTCTTTGACAGAGAGAAATCTATAACACTGTTATGAGATATCTATAGATTTCCTTTGTTAAATGCGATGCAAAGACACTGTTGCAGGCAGATGAAAAGAAGACAGACGAAGGTGATGAGTTTCACTCTATTTCTGAATGCCCTTAATTCCATAAGGGCCGACTAAAGTTTCTTCCACAAAAACATCTATCAGCTGGATCATGTTTCATTGTGTAACTTCATCTTTGGAAGGAAAGATAAAGATCAGCCGGAATTAGCGAAATTGATCAAATCTTACGCAATTGTGTGTTTATGGTTATGTTCCCAACATTTGAACATTTTGTCGAAAGATTATTTCAAACAGACTTTTTTTTTCTGTTGAATTTATAAATTCTCTCTGCTTAATGTTATCTGTTAATTCCACTGGATATTTGTTTACATGTCGTTATCCCCTATGCTCCAGCTGAAGTTAAATGATTTTCTGTTCCCAAGGACAGGCAATCTGTCTTATCGCTTGGCAAAAGACATCTTTACAAAATTCCACAATTCAATCTCTCTCTCTCACACACACACACACACACACACACACACACACACACACACACACACACACAACACACACACATACACACACACCACACACACACACACACACACACAACACACACACACACACACACACACACACACCGACAGGCAAACAGACAGAGATATGTATTATGTTTTCACGCAGAAGAGCAGTTTTATTTGCAGTTTAAACTACGTGATGTGGCAATCGAAACGTTAATCAATACCTGGGCGGTGAACCTGTGTGTTTTTATTTAAATTTGCATAGGCCTTTACTGAGAACCTGCACTGTAGACCGTGTTATGCTGCACTCCTGAACAATTCAAAATGACTGACTTAATTTAGAAGTTTGTTTGTTTGTTTATTTGTTTGTTTGTTTGTTTGTTTATTCGTCGGCGTGCTTGTTTGTTTTTGTATTTTTTGTGTCACTCTTTCTTTGCATGCTTGTTTGTTCGTTTATTTGCTTGTTTTGGTTGGTTGGTTGGTTGGCTGATTGGTTGGTTGGGGGGTATGTTGTTTTGCGGTTACATATTTTTGTGTGTGTGTCTTAATGCATTTCTCACCTGTCGGCATCACCGGGTTCTGTTTTGGCCGCTGCACTCTTTGACACCGCTACCCTCCTCCAAACGGCTCTGTCTTGACTTTTGTGGACAACGTCTTGAATATTTAGGCCACTGGTGTTGGCTATATTCTCGTTGTATGAGATTGGAGGTCTGCCTTTCTTCCTTTATCTCCGTTTTTCCTTGAAAAATAGTTATCATGAGGTCTGTGTTCTTGCTACGTAACACATAGCCAATGTATTTTAGTCTCCTCTTGTTGATGTCTGCTACTGATTTTCTGGTGTATCAAGTTCTTCAAGGACACTTTCGTTAGTTCTTCTATCTGTCCATTTCACATGTAATAGTCTCCGATAAAACCACATCTCTGCTGGGGCACTATGTTCTGTTTCAGCCGGTCCCTGTTCTGGTGAGTAGCAGATGTTCTGAGCTGTTCAAATACAATTACGTCTCGCATGCAATTAATGTCGCCAGCTTAATCTCTTGCGGGTGTGTGCTTCTGGTTGGTGATGTTGAATAAGTTGGCTTTCAGAGAATCCCTGTATCGTTTTAGTGATCTTTCCTAGACACGATGTCCTTACTTCATATCTCCCTACAGGATCATCTTCGGGATGTGGTTGTCTTCTATACGGACATACCATTTTTTTAACATATCAACCAAAGGACATAACTCTTGAGAGTCACGTAGGAATTATCTCCCATGTCGTGGAACTTCTCAAATCTAACATAGTTTGTGCTACCCATTCAACTAGCATAAAAGCAGATACAAAGCACAAAAACCGTAAGCTGAGAACACTCCTCAAAAAAGGAGTGCCCAATTAATTCATTTTTTTAACCTTTGACTCCCGCACCCTATCCACCAAGAAAGCTGGTGGAATGGGTGAGGGAGTCAAAGGGTTAAGTTTTTCCTTTGCTGACATGGTTGACAGTGCAGGATGCTGGTGGACAGGGTGCGGGAGTCAAAGGGTTAAGATACAAAACCCTTAGGACCTCAGGACCTTGCCAGCTCAAGGGGCTTATATGTGCAGACTTAAGGCGAGTGCCATGATCATTTTGGATCTTTTCCATCACATGGCATCAGTGATGTCAGTACCGGTACCAATGAAATTCATTCCACAGGGAAGACGTTATCTTGAGAAAATGATACTGAAACACAGCCCCAACCAATCGAAAATCGTTGATTAATGATAGACAGGTATCGGCCAACATTTTTTTTTTTTTTTGATATCAGCTAAATGAAACAGAACTGCAATACTTTTTTTTTTTAATTTTCACAGCAGTCTGAAATAGGGGAAATCGTGCAGCAAAGATCTCTTCCTGATGTCAACCTCGACCTCCTAATCGTGATCATGAGCGTTTACAGGGATTCTGATGCTGGCGATTGTGTGTGTGTGTGTGTTTTGCTGCCTGAGCAAAAATTAATCCATTTTGATAACAAAAAAATCAGACACACACACGCACATATGCACACATACATTTGCAAACGCGCACGCACACACACACACACACATGAACACGTACACATGCACAAACACACAAATACATACATACACATACACACACACACATACATATACACAAACACATACATATACACAAACACACATACATATACACACACACACACACACACACACACACACACACACACGCACGCACACGCGCGAGCGCGCACACACACACACACACACACACACACACACACACACACACACACTAAAAAAACTCGCTCTCTAGTGTGATTTAAAAACAAATGCTAACTTGGATTGCAGACAGCATTCGCGTTTGCGCTTTAGTTTTAATGGAATCACTCCTATTAATTTCATTTGCTCGATCTTTTCGCCCAGATTGCGTTTCCTTTTTCAGCACAAAGGGAATGGTGGCTGGCTCTCACCATATAAGGGATGATATAGCAGACCTCACGAAAGGGTTACTGGTACAGGGCGTGAAGCCAAATATCGGTAGCTGTCAATTCACAGCAATGCCATTTAAACACGTTCTTTGCTTATCATCTGCCAGAGATCGTTCGAGTTTTCTTTAGTTTTTTGTTTGTTTGTTTGTTTGTTTGTTTGTTTTTTGGTGTGTTTTTGGATGCGTTTCTGATGATTTTGTTATATGTCGTGTCGGATCGTCGGGTCGTGGGTCGATCGGTCGGTCGAATCAGGTTTGGTCGGGTCGGGTCGTGTTGTGTAGTGTCATGTCCCGTAGTGTTCTTTTGTGTTGTTATGTTTTGTTTCGTTTGTTTTGTTTTCTTTTGTTTGTTCTCATCCAGATCACAAAAGAAAAGAAAGAAGGAAAAAGGAAAGAAGGAAGGAAAGACAGAAAGGCAGACAGAAAGACAGACAGACAGAAAAAAGAAAGAAGAAAAAACCACAGAAGAAAAAAGAAAAAGAAAGAAAGAACTTCCGTGTCGGTTTCAAGTCTGATGTCACACACTTATGAAGTAAGAAATACTGATTTCACATAAACAAAGAGGAACGTGTTTTTATTTCCCACTGTGTATTATATGTGTGTGTTAGTGTATGCGTGCATCTGCGTGTGTGCGTGCGTCTGCGTGTGTTGTGTATGTGTGTGCGCGCGCGCGCGCGTGTGTGTGTTTGAGTGTGTGTGCGTTTGAGTGTGTGTGCGTTTGAGTGTGTGTGTGTTTGAGTGTGCGTGTGTGTGTGTTTGAGTGTGTGTGTGTGTGTGTGTGTGTTTTGTGTGTGTGTGTGTGTGTGTGTGTGTGTGTGTGTGTGTGTGTGTGTGTGTGTGTGTGTGTGTGTGTGTACATTTCTGAGAAATAGTAGCAGTAAAGTGTCTGTCGATAAAGTTTTATCCCCCCTTTTTTTATTTTGTTTTGTCTTGTCTTGTTTTCGCATTGTTGTTGTTTTTATCAATGTTTATATTCGCTTGAGATAGGGATCTTTGGTTTTTGTTTTTGTTCTGGTTTTTAAACTGTCAAAGAGCACTTTTTGATGTTTTAACAATACAACCAATGTGACGAGTAGTACGTCATAATTATTTCTCTTTGTTCTCGCATGTACATGCATGTATAGACAGACACACACACTTATGTATGTATGTAGTACGATGTATGTACGTATGTATGTATGTATATGTATTATGTATGTATGTATGTATGTACACATACATGCACAAACACACAGGAGACAGACATACAGACAGATAACTAGACAGGCAGGCAGAGGCAGACAGATGGACAGACATATATATATATATACACAAATACAAATGTACATAGATAGACAGACAGACAGACAGAGAAAGACATATGTAGATATGTAGATATATGAATATCTCTTACACACACACACACACACACTCACGCACGCAAGCACACACACACGTGCACACACACACACACACACACACACACACACACACACACACACACACACACACACACACACAAACACACACACACTCGACGATGCACAACTAATTTTGTTCAGACGTGGTAACCAGCTATCTTCAATTTCTGATGCATCAGCAATGCTATTAAAATGGAAACCTGGAATTCCATTTGTTACCATACTGCTCTTTGTTGCTGGTTGTATTTTATCCCGGCCACTCTACCCCCATTCTATGGTCTACTCATGGCTAATACTGAAAATGCACAGAAATAATATATACAGGCCAGAGTGTTTTTTATGTCACAGATATTTTCAATAAACACCTTAATGTCATCAGGATAAAAGATACTTTTCTGATACACTACGTCGTTGTTTATTGATCCATTTGAAAAATTATTACTACTTTTATGCCCTTATCTGCTCTCAATAATAGTACAATGGCACGAGATTGAATATCATAGGAAAGAACGGTCATCCTTGTCAAATGTGAGCATAAATATCGACGTTTTCTGATGAGCAACCCATATAGTTAATACACCTGCTAATGTCACTGATTAACCCTTCCAACAAAATAAAATCGTTTGAAGGGCCATATTATAACCTGATTTTTTAAATTCCATCAAAGGCTGTTTTTAATCTAGTGCAAACAGGGCTCAAGCTTATTTTCGCTATCAAGACAGCTAATTGTATCATCAATCAATATGATCATGTCATTCCTGTTTCTGCCTTTCATAAAGCCTACTTCCTAGGATATAATGCCTGCTATCACGCTAGAGAACTTAATGGCCAGCGTCTTGGCTAAGATTTTATAATTCATGTTAGCTAAAGAAAGGGAATTGCCAAATATTTAAACTGTTCCCAGGTTCTTTGTGAATTAATGATATAATGGCTTTTCTCTGAAAAGTGGCTATTTCTGTGTTTAAATGCGGCAATGATCGTTTTAAAACATCGTAACTTTCATTTCAGTCGAAAAGAATTTTTTTTTAAAAAGCTCAGTGGTTATTCCATTTAATCTTGGAAATGATCCCTTTTGATAAGTGTTTTATGATAATGTAATGTGGTCTTCAGGATGTGATCTGATGATAGCTGTGGAGTAAATGTGTTTGTCAAAAAAAATCGTTGGCAGTACTTTCCTGGAAACACAGTCTTTGTGTATCTTTGACAATAAACAAAAATAATTATTTCACTCATAAAACACAAACAGTCCAGGTGAAAAGTAACCTGGTTGCACTCTATTGCAACAGAACGGTACACGGCTGTTACTAAACCTTTAATGACACGAAAACACGACACTGACAAAACAAGAAATGAAAATAACTAGGAACTATGTCAAAAAGAAGAGCTGCACAACCTAAATGAATACGAGTTAGATATCTCACACACACACCACACACACACACACACACACACACACACACACACACACACACACACACACACACACACACACACACACACACACCCGCACACACAAACACACACGCGACGATGCACAACTGATTCTGTTCAGACGTGGTAACCAGCTATCTTCAATTTCTGATGCATCAGCAATGCTATTAAAACCTGGAATTCCATTTGCTACCATACTGCTCTTTGTTGCCGGTTGTATTTTATCCCAGCCACTGTACAATAAGAGAGTGATAGAAAAAGAGGAAATTTCTAGCACAGAATTTCCAGAAGATGGGCTGGGCAGATCTACCTTAGATATCAACAAAACACGTGACAAACGTACATTGCAGTGGTAAACGCTAATCCTGTGAAGGTAATTACCAACATGACGCTTTAGGATTACGACCACCCCATACACAATGTGTCCAAATTCAACAAGAACATCTCGGTCGTTAAAACGACGTCCGTTGATCATATATTCTTAGACCATATAGTGGTGGTTAGTAGCAGTAGTATTTCTCTTTGAGGTTTCTTGAATTCTTCTTGATTGTTATTCTTTGTGCATGACTTTTCTTTTTAACCAGTCCTACTACTTCATAAGTTGGCATTATTTTGGTGCCTTTATTGTTTTTCTGCCTAGTACTCTAAGATCGTTACTGTCCTCCCACAGTTGATTTGGATACTTTTCGTTTGATGATTATTCTTCCAGCAGGGCCGTAAAAGGATCGTCAGTCCCAATTTAAAAAGCGGCGACGGTTTCTTTATCTTTGAATTTGTCAGCCTGACTTTTCTTAAAAAAAAGAAAGAAAGAAAGAAAAGGAAAAAAGGGAACAAAACAAGCTAGGAAAAGGGGCGCTTATTCCATATCGACCTATGTACGTGCGTGCGTGCGTGCGTGCGTGTGTGTGTGTGTGTGTGTGTGTGCGTGTCTGTCTTTCTGTCTGTCTGTCTGTCTGTGATAAAAAAAAAAATGTGCGAATAAGATTATCAGCTTTTAAGAGAGGATCTTTAGCAAATTTTGGTCAAAGCTGTATCTGTTAAAGAATCAATAGCAACAGTTTGTAAGGTAAAGCTTCAAGGACTAGTAGGTCAAACGAACCAATGACAAAGGTGCCTCATATCAGCTCTGTTTGAGAAAGGGTCTGAAGAGCACTTTTTCAGGAACGTCTGACTCTACCTAAAATTCTCGTCCACTGTTCTGACAACCTAAAATTCATTTTTCACTGTTAAGCCACCTAAAATTCGCTTTCACAGTTATGAAACCTAAAATTCATTTTCACTGTTAAGACAACCTAAATTACGCTTTGCTGTTAAGACAACTTAAAATTCACTTTCACTGTAAGAAAAACTAAAATTCATTTCACTGTTAACACAACCTAAAATCACCTAAAATTCATTTCCACTGTTAAGACAACCTAAAATTCTTTTCAACTGTTAAGACAACTTAAATTTCATTTCCACTGTAAACACTATCTAAAATTCACGTCCACTGTTACAACAATTGAAATTCACCGTTAAACAACCTGAAATTCATTCCCCTGTTAAAACAACCTAAAATTTATTCCCACTGTTAAGACAACCTAAAGTTTATTCCCCCTGTTATGACAACCTAAAATTCATTCCGACTGTTAAGACAATTTTAAATTCATTTCCTCTGTTAAGACAACCTAAAATTCATTCCCCTGTTAAGACAACCTTAAATTCATTTCCTCTGTTAAGACGGCCTAAAATTTATTTCCACACTTAAGACAGCCTAAATTTTATTTCCTCTGTAAGACAACCTAAAATTCATTTCCACTGTTAGGACAGCCTAAAATTCATTTCTTCTGTTAAGACAGCCTAATTTTTATTTCCACAGTTAAGACAACCTTAAAATTCATTTCCTCTGTTAAGACATCCTAAAATTCATTTTCAATGTTACAACATCCTAAAATTCATTTCCATTGTTAAGAGAACCTAAATGTCACCTCCAATGTTAAGACAACTACAATAAATTATTCATTTCCACTGTTAAGACAACATAAAATTCATTCCCACTGTGAAGACAACATAAAATTCATTCCCACTGTGAAGACAACCTAAAATTCATTCCCCTTTTGAGACAACCTGAAATTCATTTCCACTGTTAACACAACTTAAGATTCATTTCCGCTGGTAAGACAACTTGAAATTCATTTCCAATGTTAAGACAACCTAGAATTCATTTCCACCGTCAAGACAACCTAAAATCCTTTTCAACTGTTAAGACAACCCAACGCTCTTTTCAACTCTTAAGACAACCTAAAATTGATTGCCACTGTTAAAGACAACCTGAAATTCATTTCTACTGTTAAGACAACTTAAAATACATTTCCACCGTTGAAACCACCTAAAATTCATTTCCACTGTCAAGACAATCTACCATTATCCTCGATGCATGTCAAGATGCATTTCACCAGAAATTTCTTAAATTTTGATTTTCTGTGAAAATTTTTATGAGAAAAAAAGTAAACTGTTATTATGGTTTGACCATATGTTTAGTCCTTTTTATTTGTATTTTGCATAATGCCTTCTGAAAAGTTTAACAATAACAACTTTTAATTAGAAATGAAGAAAAGAGATCTTACAAAACCTGAGCTTTTGGCTTTTGAGAAATCTAACAACTTTCTGATGTGAACAGTGGCACTTAAATTTTGTGTGTGTGTATGTGCGTGCGCGTGCGCGTGCGAACACGTGCGTGTACATATGTGTGCATGTGTGCTTAAGTTTAGTAATCTCACTTGATGTTTAAACGTGTTTCTCACCTGCGTTTGGACGAGAAACAAAATTCGCCTGGTTTCCTTCCTTGATCAATGATAAGGTGAGTTAATGTATATTTTGTAAGTAAGCTAGCACACACACACACACACACACACACACACACACACACACACACACGCACGCACGCACGCACGCACGCACGCACGCACACACACACACACACAACCACAGAGGGAGAGAGACAGAGAGAGAGAGAGATACACACACACATACACACACGAGAGAGAGAAAGAGAGAGAGAGAGAGAAGACAGACAGTAAGACATACAGACAGACAGGCAGGAAGATAGAAACAGAGACAGACAGATAGACAGATAGACAGACAGACAGACAGAGAAAGACAGAGGAGAGAGAGAGAGACACACACACACACACACAGAGGCAGACAAGCAGGCAGAGAGAGAGAGAGAGTGAAGAAAGAGAAGAAAGAAAGACAGACAGACAGATAGACAGAAAGAGAAAAAAGAAAATAGAAAGGAGAGAGAAGAGAGAGTGCAGAGATAGACAGACAGACAGCAGACAGACAGACACACAGACAGAAAGACACAGAGAGAGAAACAGAGACAGAAAAAGGGAGGGAGAGAGAGAGGGAGGGATGGGAGACAGGGGGGAAAGGGGAGAGAGAGAGAAAGACAGAGAGACAGAAAGACCGAGAGACAAAGACAGAGAGAAAGACAGAGACAGACAGACACACAGTGTTGGAGTTTACAGTTTATTCAAGAGATTCATCACGCTCGGACCTTTCCATATCTGCTCCACCCGAATTTGCTAGCGATTACATGGCAGAATTCTTAAGCCTGCGCAAAGACCCTATGCTGCGCTGGCGAGGTCTTGAAATGGGAAGATGGGAAGAGAGAGGGACCTATAGAAACATTAGCATGGGCGGCCAACAGGCCAATTTTTAGTGTTGTCGGAAGGGACTGAACTCGTGATATCGGATCTTCTTGAAGTCCACTGTGTTCAAACAAATCAAAAAAGGGTGTTTATTCCATATCGACCGAAGAAGTAGATGAGTGTCTGTATGCCTGTCAGTGTCTATGATAAAAACGTGTTTGCAAGAGTGTCTCAACTGTGTATAAATGTGACCTCCCGCACACCAATTCAGTCTTAATTCGCAGTCAGTCGAACAGCACTAGGAGCTGAAAAGGTGACTGAGGGTCTATCTGGGGTGTTTTGATTTTTTCTCAAAATTGATTTCTGTAGACTATAATCTATTCCCCACAGAAATTTTTTTCTTGAAAAAGTATTATTAATCAATTTAAAATGGTATTTTAATGCACTGATCCCAGCAGAAAGAACGCTATTTCCTACCAAAAGTACCTATTTTTGTCTTTTATTATGAATCGTAACCTGTACAGTACCCGTACATATAATATACTGATGGAAAGCTCTTTGGTGCACCTTTCAGATAATGACAAACTGGGTCAAAGCCACAAAATAAAGAAATTTAAGGAAAATGTGTAGGAGAGCACACAAAAACTTCAGAGGCCATTTTCTCAAAATGGCTGTCATACAACTTAATAATAATAATAATAATAATAGTGAACATTTATGGCGCTTAATCTAAAAAAAGCCCTAAGCGCTTACAGTAAACACACACACACACGCACACACAACACACGCACACGCACACACACACACACACACACACACACACACACACACACACCCGCACACACACACACACACACACACACACCCGCACACACACACACACACACACACACACACACACACACACACACACACACACACACACACACACACAACACACCGCACACACACACACGCGCGCGCGGGCACAGATTTCAAGGTGGCAGCTGAAGCTGAAGTAAGAGTACAGAACTACAGGCTAGGATTTCAAAAGAGTGGTTTTTAGACTGGACTTAAACGAAGAAAGGGTACAGGTAGAGCGGAGAAGAAAGGGAAGTTTGTTCCAAATAGAGGGGGCCTGATAAGAAAAAGCACGTTCACCAAGAGTTTTGTTGCGGAAGCGTGGGATTCTAAATAGGTGGGCATCAGTAGAAGAGCGTAGCTCTCTGGAGGGAATGTAAACAGTCAGGAGATCAGAAAGATAGGGGGGAGCTAGACCAGCCAGAGACTTATGGCATAGGAGGGAAAGTTTATAGTCAATGAATTTAAACATACATAACTTCTACATTTTTTTTTTAGTACAAGCTTTATTTAAGTACCAAAATAATCAGCAGAATGTACACTTTCCAGTGATATGCATATCTCAAAATGCCCAAAATGCTAGTTAAGATTGATTTCGTGGTGGGAGGTCACAAATGGATATTTGCAAAATCTACTTCGAAGGCGTGGACCGTTCCGGAGTAGCAAGTGCTTGAACATGGAAGTCGTGGTGCTAAAATAAAGATCACGCGGGTCAATATAAGCCTGAACTGATCACTTCTTCATGAATGTGTCTGAACTTCTCTTTCTCAATCTTGAGAGTCTTACCAACAAACGCCTATCAGTTAACGTCAGGAAGAGAGTTCTTGAATGTTATATACAACCGATACTGTTGTACGGTTGTGGGGCGTGGACAGTCAGCATGCAAAGTCAGAACAAAATTGAAGCAACTGAAATGTGGTTTCTAAGAAGACCGTTGAAAGTTCCGTGGACAGCCAAGAAAACAAACGAGACAGTCTTTAAGGAGGCAGACACAAGAAGATCACTAATAAAGAAGATTAGGAAAAGACAAGCAACATTTATTGGCCATTTTGTGAGGAAAGGGGAATTAGAGCACCTGGTCACAACAGGAAAGCTAGGGGGAATTACAACACCAGGTACACCACGTACACCCAGGGAGAAAAGATTGGACGGACTTGCAGGGTGGCTGTGGAGGGCCATGATCGCCGACGATGTGCGGCAGGGTACATGATGATGATGATGATGATGATGATGATGATGATGATGATAATCTATCATTGGTCTCATTGCAAGTCACCTTTTTTATTTCAGCAAAAGCTTTTCCAAGGTCACAGTGACCTTGAGATGTACAGAGTACGGATTGTCTTTTTCAGAGCTAAAATGTCGGATTGAATTTTCTCAGCCTTTTTCTGTTTTATTTTTGGCAGAGTTTTTGTACGCATATAACTAACTTGACTAATGTTAAGGAAACGAACAAGCCATACGAATAAACCTCCTTTTATCATATCGGTCGCCAGCCTCATTTTTAGTTCATGATTTTTTTTCTTCTTCTTCTTCTTCTTCTTCTTCTTCTTTTTCTCTCTCTCTCTCTCTCTCTCTCTCTCTCTCTCCCTCCCTCCCGTCTGTCCATCTGTCTGTCTCTCACTCACAAACACACACCACACACACACACCGCCTTCCATTTAATAGTCATACAGTCAGGTGCCCGGTCGAACTACATATCAAACTCCGTGAGAACGGGGGGGAGGGGGAGCATCACAAGAAACGTTCACAGTCATCAACGAAGAATCAAAAGTTTTGATATCATCTGACCAGAAACACAACAATCAAAATATACGTCTAGACTTAAAACAGATAGAGGCAGACCAAGAAAGACCGGCTTTTGATCAATAGCTAGAAGAAGAAGAAGAAAAAAACTTGACGTCAAATGGCATTTCTCCACTTCATGATTTATAACTCGCTGCTGACCATCAACTCTGTCTTCTCACGACACCCGTGATGGTGAAGGCAGACAGATAAAATAGAGAAAAATGTCAGTCAAATAGTTAAACCGTCTAGACCCCCTCGATTACTAAATAATTGGCCCGAAATTTCTCGTAACCTGTCAATAGCTGCGAAATTCTGACTGAATATTGATCTGTACCGTATACCCACCAACAGAAGGGGGAGGAGGGAGGGGTTGGGGATGGGGGTGGGGGAGCAGTCTAGTTAAAATGTCGGCAAATGTGACGTGGGCAGTAATATTTAGCTTCCCCACCCCCCTCCCTCTTACTGCCTTGGGTCGTGAAAAATTGTTCGTCTCGCTTACACAAGAGCAAGCAAGCGAGCGGTCGTGTACACACACACACACACACACACACACACACACACACACACACACACACACACACACACAACATACATACATACATACATACATTTACACGTAAGCAAGCAAGCAACAACCACACACACACACACACACACACACACACATGCACATACACACGACATGCACATACACACACACGACATGAACAGACACTTGCATGCGACACACACAAAAATGCATACACACACGCATACATGCGAGTACGTTCTCTCTCTCTCTCTCTCTCTCTCTCGCAAAACTTAATCTCTCTCTCTCTCTCACACACACACACACACACACACACACACACACACACACACACACACACACACATACCACACCACACACATACGCGCGCGCGCGCGAGCTCACATGCACACGACCATGTGCAAATACGCACAGGCACAGTGCTGCATGGGTCGTACGTTCAGAAGCATAAGCAAATGTTTGCATCCAATCTTGTTTTCGTACGTTCATTCATTTAATGTTGAGTCTTTCTTTACTTCGTTCATTCATTTCTTTCCCTACTTGCTTGCTAACTTGTCTCTTTGCTTTTTCATGTAATTTCGGGCAGCTGTTTATATTGGCAACTGCAAACTTTGACGAAAAAATGCATTTAGCCAATCACTTCTGCCATTAGAAAATGAAAAAAGAATCGTTGTCATTGTAGAGTATCATCAGCAAGATTGACAATTGGCTTTTAGCCAATCACTTCTATACTTGGAAATTATATTATAGGCACTGTCACTGTCTGCCTGTCGATCTCTTTTCTATTGTATTGTTTGCTTGTTAGCTTTATTCCTTTCTTTCTTTGTTTTTTCTCTTTCTTTCTTTCTTTCTTTCTTTCTCTTCTTTGTGTGTGTCTTTCTTTGTCTCTGAATCTGAAGAATCGTTGGTTACCTACAGGAGAAGTTCAGACACACTGACATTTAAACATAATCCTGATAACTTTCTCTGTCTCCCTTTCAAGAACATACCCAAACAGACACAGACATATTCATAGACACACAAACACACACACACACACGCGCGCGCGCGCGCACACACGCACACGCACACACACACGCACGTACGTACGCACGCACTCATATTCATAGTTCTGATTTTGGTATAGGTCAAGCCATGAAGACCAACTTTTTTATCCTGATACATTTGAGGTAAAGTAGTCCCAAAGCTTAAGGTTGCTGGAGAGTGAGATGATACAGACCTCATTACTTTGGGATCATGTTTTTGATGGTGGTTTCCTCTTTTGTCCCTCGATGCTTTGTTTTCCCCAACCTGAACTTGGTCAGGTTCCCAGACTGAGGTAGACTTGAGACAGCACACACACACACACACACACACACACACACACACACACACACACACCACACGCACGCACGCACGCACGCACGCATACACACACACACAAACACACACACACGCGCGTGCATTCGCGCACACATCTGTAGACGCTGACACAAACGTTTGTCCATACGCGCGAATGCACACACTCACGCACGCACACACACCGCGCGCGCGCGCACACACATCCTCACATGCACCCAAACACCTATTCACCACACAACAACACACACACACACACACACACACACACACACACACACACACACACACACACACACACACACACACTATGGCAAGAAGCTACGTCTGCGGAAAAGACCGATTACGAGAGGCCGTCGACCAGAGCGACAAGCGAGACAGGATCGAAAAGGCATTAAAAAACATCGTACTGGATCTGCGCAACCAGGTCAGTACCTTAGAAAGGACTGTGCTTGCGCAGATCGAGGCCCGGTCGACAGCAACCGCCACCATCAAGCCGACCAGGAACAGTCATACACAGACAGATAATTCCACAACAACTCCCACGTACGCAGACGTTCTAAAACAAAAGCACACACGCAGGCAGGACGTCCACCAGGCACAACAATCAAACACAAAAAAACAAGCAGCGATAGGCCTACACGAGCAAAAACAGAGCCTGAAAAGACGGGAACGAACATCATGACATCAAAAAGCTAAAGATGTCACATAACAGCTCAAGGACGCAACATCACACACCAAAAAGATTTCAGAACAACGTAAAACGAACCACGACCTTCCCTATGTACTGACTATCCATGATTCGGTGTTAAAAGGTGTCAACTCCAGACGACTGGGACGATCTTATGGTTTTGAAGGAGACTCAAGTGCTGTGAATAACATTCATGACATACAAAAATCTTTAGACAAGACACTTTCCAACTTTGTCTATCCTGCAGACTGTATTGTTTTACACTGTGGTGTCCATGAACTCAATAACAAAGATCTCAAATCAACAACTCAAAATTTTGCTTCTTGCATCAAACATATAACACAAAAATATCCAAGCTCAAAAATAGTCATCAGCAAGGTCGCCCCTGTACGACATGCACGTTTGGAGGTTCGGCGGAATTTGTTCAACGCTTTTTTATCTGCTGAGCTTGTTAACATAAAAAACATATCATTTGTCTCCCATGACAACCTTCGTACTAACCAGCAATTTCTACACGACAATAATCACCCCACTGAAAGGGGAAGCAGCGTGATAGCGGGGAACCTGGGAAGACACGTTCGGGATCTATTTTGGGAGACGCCTAGGAGACCAGGAGGATCACGATCTTCACGGCCACACGCCTCTAGATTCCCCCCGAGGACCATTCCCCTATTTTGACAGCTATGAACCCTGGTGGCTGTCATATAACATGTTTTGAATGAATCGTAGTAGATCTACAGTGACCAACGTTTCATGTCACAGGACTTTTTCCTCGTCATCTCTGACAGTTCTCTCGGTGAAAGTATATAATCGCTAGAATTCAGTCAGTCAGGACTCAGACTGTAATCTCTGTACATTTGAAGGCGTGTATACTATTGTTTAATTTGTTTATAATTTGTTTCTGTTCTAGATCTAACTCTTATCCTGATTAGTAGGACTTCTTTTCTCCATAGTTTTACTCTTTTTTTTTCTACCTTTACTTCGTAGTAAAAGTAATCATTCCCCCCCCCCCCCTCCCCATTTTCCTCGTACACAGAAAACCAAAGCATACGTGATTATCAAACAAATCAGGTATTAGGATTAGCCAACAATGAAAATCAATTTTTTACAGTGGAATTGTAGGTCTATTTCCGCCAATTCAGCATACCTGGAACATTTCCTCGCCTCAAATCAGTGTGAAGTCTTGATTGCATCTTTAATCAAATTTTTTCTATACCTACCAAAGTTTTTTCAATGAGTATTGCCCTTTTTGTCCATTGTTAAAAGTCCTGACCAAGGCATCTGAATCTTATGATGTGCTTTTTTAACCGTACATATTTAGATTTAGTCATTATCTTTGATATTGTTTCGACAAAGAGGGCGGGGGAGAGAGATGAGGGGAGGAAGAGGGTGAGAGAGGAGTGAAAGAGAGAGTGAGAGAGAGTAAGAGTATGTGTGTACATGTGTTTATGCGTTCTTGTGCCTATATGTATTTTAATGCGAATGCCAAAACAATTTCCCATTGTGATGCTTTGGGCTAAATAAAATTCTTGTATCTTGTATCTTGCTTAATGTTATACCAACCAAACTTCCCATTTTCCAAAATTACTATTATCCGCCAGTGTATGCCTATGGGAATCCCTGAAAGAAAGTAGCCACTGCGATATACATACTTAAAGAGTTACAATATCACATATTTACTTCTCCAGTTTTAACGTCAACTGAAGACTTACACGCTTGTGCCGCTACAGTACAATTCAGTAATTCATTTATCCTGAACGTTTTGTCAGTCTACCTGCCAACAGGTCCAAATGACCACAACACAGAATGGCTGCGTACGATTCCGGATCTGCAGCACGGTAAATGGCTAATAGGTGGAGACTTTAATTCCCACTCCCCGTTTTGGGAAAAAGATTGCTGTACTGTGACAAGCAATCGTTTAGTAGAAAATATAGTTGACAGTTCGCTTTACCTTCTGAATGATGGGAGTGTCACCAGAATCCCTGATGTTTCCAAACATCGGGCAACAGCCATCGATCTGTCACTAATATCACCAGAATTAGTACCATGCTGTACCTGGGACACTCACAGAGATACTTTGGGAAGTGATCACTTACCTATCATCATAACAATTTCTAATGACAACAACAGGATGAAAGACAGCACTCCTGATATTATACCAAAATATAATTATACACGCGCTGATTGGTCCTTGTTTCAGACTGCTCTTGCTAATCGAGATTTCACACATTATGAAAGTGAAAATGTAGACATTATGTTTTCTAAATTCCAGAAGTCAGTTCTAGCTGCTGCAGACCTTTCCATCCCGAAACTCAAAACTTTTAAGTCCAATAACCGTTTGGGTAATGTTTGGTGGACGGAGGCATGTGAGCAAGCAGTTCAGTATAAAAAAGAGAAATACAAAATCTGCATCAAAAGCAGGAAACCTGAAGATCATATGGAAATGAAAAAAGCTAACACCCAGTGTAATAGAATCATCGCTGAAGCAAAGAAAAATTATTGGGCATCCTATTGCAAAAAAGAAATTTCAGATTTCAAGGATTTCCATAAAGTCTGGACAAAAATGAATCAAATGAAAAATGGAGCCAACTTACCTAGGTGTCCAATAATGATTGACACATGTCACAAATTTCCTTCCGACATGGACAAAGCTGAAACTTTTGTGGAACTTTTTGCCGAAAATAGTAAAGTAGATGGTTTAACTCCTACCTGCAAACACTACAGGGAAATGGCAGCTAACAACCCTATCTACACTGATCCAATACCTCAGAATGATGGCTGGTTTAATTCTCCAATCACCTTAGAAGAGTTAAAAAACACTATCTTGTCTCTACACAACAAAAGGAGTTCGGTAGGTGTCGATGCAGTTTCAACTGAAATGATTAAACATCTTCCAGAAAACTATTATTTTTTTACACAAAATTTTTCAGAAATGCTGGGTTGGTGGAACTATACCACAATTATGGCAAAAGTCTATTGTTATACCAGTATTGAAAGCAGGAAAGCCTAAAAACAATAAAAATAGTTACAGACCTCTTGCGTTGACGTCCCATACGAGCAAACTATTGGAAAAATTGGTATTAAACAGACTTGTACATTACTGTGATAAAAATAACGTTATTCCAGTAAATCAGGCTGGTTCTAGAAAAGGGAGATCTACAGTTGAGCACCTGGTTAAAGTTACCACTCACATCAAGAAACAGTTTGCCCGCAGAAAAAGTCTTTTAGCTACTTTTTTTGATGTGAAAAAAGCTTACGATCAAGTTTGGCATAAGTGTTTATTGTACAAGCTGAAATCTATTGGTTTATCTGGCAATATGTATGATTATATTAAGTCTTTTTTAGCCAATAGAACTATTCAGGCAAGAGTGAGAACTAGTTATTCTACTTCACGACATCTTGATATGGGAATTCCACAAGGTTCAGTGATAGCACCGCTTTTATTTAATATCCTTATACAGGATCTTCCTAAAGCACTCTCAGATCGTGTTGTTTTGGCACAGTACGCTGATGATATATGCATATGGATGAATATTACTTTAAAAAAGACAACTCCACAGAGAGCACAGAATTACATTAGGAAGTTGTATCAATCTGATCTTGATAATCTTGGAAACTATATGTTAGAAAATGGTCTGTCGTTGTCAGCGGAAAAAAACTAACATGATGCTATTTGATTCTGGTGGTACTTTAAGTAACTTGCCTACTTTCAGATTGCTTGGTGAAGTGTTACATTACAAACAGGTTGTAAAATTTCTGGGAGTCTTTATGACATCGAAATTAAACTGGAATGTCCATTTTGATTATATTTCAACAAAAGCAAGAAAACCCTAAATTTTCTAAAGATGATAAGCCGATTACCTTGGGGAATGGATACGAACATACTAATTCATCTATCAACAGCACTTGTACGATCTAAATTATCCTATGCTCAAGAAGTGTTCTTCAGTGCACCAAAATATTTATTAAGAGATACAAAGCTTAGACTGCAATTAAATTGCTAGGTCCTATCATGCTTAAGGAAACGTACAAAGTTCCTGGAATTCTGCCTCTGAACAACTATCGTGAGCTAGCGACAGCAAAATTTGCAGTTAGAACTACTTCACAAACGGACAATTTTGTGAGTAAGGAAATTAAAATCAGGTCTGATGTTGACTTTCCAAAGCGAGCAAAAAGCATTTCATCACAAATGACTATTGTAACTTACATATCTGACTTGGTCAAACAGTCTAATATAAATATGGATGAAATAGCTGAGACAACATCAACCGCCTGTCCCTACATGGGAAATGCTAAAAGCCTCTTTTGAAATTGATTATACAGACGCTAAGAAATCTGATGATGTCAACATTTTGATATCCACAGCAAGAGAACACATCGATGAAAAATACCGTACCCACCTTCACATTTTTACCGATGGATCAGTCTTAGAAAATAAATGTGCTGGAGCAGCATTTTATGTTCCAAAATTTAAAATAAAAATGTCATTTTTCGTTGGGCTAACATATCTATCTTTACAGCGGAATTAGTCGCTATCAATCAAGCATTGCATTATCTAGTAAATCTTAAACCCATGTCTTTCAAAGTAGTTCTCTTTGTTGACTCAAAATCTGTATTATATGCCTTACGGTCTTGTGATGCCGACACAAGACCTGATTTAATTACTGAGGCAAATCATCTTATGCATCGTTTAAGGGTCAAAGGTACAGATATCAGTTTATGCTGGGTGCCTTCTCACGTTGGTCTTCACGGCAACGAAGTAGTTGACAGAGCAGCTAAGCAAGACGCCCAGAATTCTGATAATGCTACAGAATTACATGTTCATACTTCCGTAAAAGAAGCTTGCAACTTGCTCGAATCAGCCTCATGGACTCGATTTCATGAACATTCAAATGAACAGTTTGTGTCACAACAAATGATAAAACTTACCGTTCAAAATGTACATGTATGTAAAAAATTGCAGTATTCTTCCATGTATCATTTGAGATCGATTGTTACTGTTTGTTTTCGTATTCAGCTAAACGCATTGAAAACAAAATATTGTAAAAATATCAAGTGTATTTGCGGCGAACAGTTCACACTATTTCATTGTTTATTCTACTGCAAAATGCTACGTTCTTTTTTACCGAAAATGTTTACTCAAGAAAAGTATTCTGAAAATCATTTCCAAAATATTACATCAGATCAATCTTTGTTAGTTAAAATTGCAGAATCATTAGTTCACAGTCCTGTTAATGCATTACTTTAACTTTATTCGGTTTGTGTTTTAGTGTTACAATTTCCCTTCACGTTGTTGAAGTTAATTATTAGTGTTAAGTTCTCGTTCCATTTTAACCGTTTTCCCACCTACTAATGTCTTTTTCCTCTGTTTTCCCTCTGCCCATTTCCAACCCGTCCAACTATCGTTCTACATTTCATTTTGTTCATCTTTTTTTATTTTTTTTATTATTATTATTTATTATTATTATTTACGTTTTTTTTATTCCCCCTCCCCCCCCCCCCTCCCCCGTCTAATATCACTTATAGTGAAAAGACGCTAAATCAAGAACGAACGAACCAACACACACACACAACACAACACACACACACACACACACACACACCCACGTACATCTCCGGCTGATAATAGACATTGTCCCTTTCCGTAAAAACAACAACCCAACACTATAAGTGAGGGAAGTTGAGGGGAAAAACAGGGGAGGCAAACAAAGACGAGGAAAAGAAAGTAGCAGACACAAAAGCACGGATAAACCTAGAGACCTGACGAAGAAACCTGAAATTTGATTCGTTTTTTTTTTCATAATCTCTCTCTCTCTCTCTCTCCTCTCTCTCTCCACACACACACACACACACACACACACACACACACACACACACACACACACACACACGCACGCCAGCGCGCGCACACACACACACACATTCACTCAGTCGCGCGCGCACACACACACACACACACACACACACACACACGCACACACTAACTCACTCACTCACTGTCTGTCTGTCTCTGTCTCTCTGTCCCTCTCTTTCTCTCTCTACATGTACAAGTTCAGTTTTGTCTTGAAAGACTACTGCACCTAACCTTTCTTGGTCTCACTTTTATAGAACTCATCCTCTACCCCCTCTTCTCATACGCATTCACATACACACAACACACATATACATCATCACCATAACTGGCGTCGCCGTCGTCGTCGCCATCCTCCTCCTCCTCACGAACCACATTTACCAGGCTTAAATAGTTTTGTATTGTTCCATTCATAATTCAACCTTGAAAATATTGTAAACCAAAACGTAATGACTAAAATTCGAGAAATGTTTTCAAGATAGATTTGTTTAAAGATCATCGCACTTGGGAAGGTTACCTTTCTGCTCACCTTGGTTTTTTTCCCCCTTTCGTCCCTTATTCTCTGCTACCTTAATGGTCACAGAAACTGGCACAGTTTTCACAATGCGATAATATGATGTCGATGAGGATGCTAATCATGATGCTATGGAGTTCCATCTGGGACTGAGATTGCATTTCAGGGCTGTACTCTACGCTTACTATCATGATATACCCTAGCGTCAACCAGGCCCGAGAGATACGTCTAGACACCTGCGGTGCTGGTCAGAAGATTTGAGCAACACCCTCAATGACGCATCCGTGCAATGGAAGAGACCCGACTGTAAGGTCCCAATGACCCCATAGCTGTCCCAACTCTGGGTAGGAGCCGGTTAGAGCCCGAAAAA
>CM060308.1:25930003-25977503 GCA_030674185.1 Monoplex corrugatus | reverse complement strand
GCAATTGGCACGGTGTCATCTGCGTAAAGAATGTTATTTTATCATTTTTCCTCGAACCCATAATCCAGGGTCTTCCTCTAGGTTTCTCATGATGTTTTCGCTGTAAAGTGAAAACAGATCTGGTGAAACACACCCTGTCTGACTCCTCTTTTGATGTTTTGGAAACAGCTTATATTGTTTACTATTCTCATTGCTGCTGTTGTTCCCAATACATGTTTCTGATCATTCGTAGATCTTTTCCATCAATACTGAGCCTTTCTATTTGGTTGATCTATTCTTCATGTCTTACCCGATCGAAAGCCTTGGTATAATCAACAAAGCATAAATACAAATCCTTATTCATCTCGATTGACCTCTCTTTGGTAGTTCTTAGGATGTATATGGCATTAATAGTTCCTTTCCCTTCCACAAATCCACACTGTTCATCTGCTATTTCTCTTTTGATTGTATTCCTTGTCCTCATCATGATTATTCTTACTAGGATTTTTGTTATATGACTCAAATTGAGTGAGCGATGGAGTTCGCATTCTATACCCCTGTTTTCTTTGGAAGTGCAATGAAAATTGTTTTTGACATATCTTTGCGGATTTTTCCAGTGCCATAAATTTCATTTAGGAAGACTGTTATTTTTTCAATACCAAATTCCTCCAGGGCTTTAATCATCTCTGTAGTAATGTTGTCTGGTCCTGGGGCTTTTCCTGGTTTCATCTTTTTCAGTGCCGCTCTAACTTCATCTTTCATTATGTGTGGTCCTTCAATGTTAATTCTTATATTGTGTTCTTCGTTTCTGTCATCTTCGAAAAGGTCTTTAATGTACTCTCCCCATCTGTCTAATATTTTGTCTTTTTCCATGATATGCGTACCATCTTTCGATTTTAAGCAACCAGCTGATGTGCATGTATTTTTCCTGTGGATGATTTCTTCAATTCATCTGTACATACCCTGAGGATCCGTTTTGTGTCGGTGTTCTATTTCTTTCCATTTTGTTTTCAGCCAAGCTAGTTTCATTGCACCTATTTCTGATTTCTTTGTTCATCTTCCTGTATAATGCTTCGTTTCTCTTTGCCTTCCTCGGTTCCTCCATCAAGCCTAAAATTTCTTTTGTCATCCAGTTTTGCTTTTCTATCTGCTTCAGGGATTTCTTTACAAGCTTCTTTTATCGAATTTCTCAACTTTGTCCATTGTTCCTCACTGTCACCAACGTCTTCCAGAACACTGAATTTGTTTTGAACATGCACGTTAATTTTTTACGTATCACTTCATGTCTTTTAGAGTCCAAGGTTTAGTTTGATGTTGCTTTTGGTCTGTTTCCTTTTTCTTAATTTCAGCCTAAATTTTCCCACTACAGGATTGTGGTCACTGTTGCAGTCTGCGCCTGGTAGTGTTTTTGCTGACAGTAAAGAATTTCTAACTCTTTTATTAATCAGAATGTAGTCAATCTGATTTTTGGCATTATCTCCTGGACTCATCCAAGTCCATTTTCTTCTATTTGGTTGCTCAAACCAGGTGTTTCCTACTATTCATCTGTGCCCATTCTACAAGTTTCCCTCCCCTTTCATTTTGTGTACCAAGGCCATGAAGTCCAACTATATCCTCCACCCTATCCTGTCCCACTTTAGCATTAAAATCTCCCATTATTACTGTAACTTCTTGTGATTTACATTGGGCCTTGGCCGTCTCTAATACTTCGTAGAAGTTGTCGATGTCGATGTCTTCGTGAGTCCTTGCAGATGTTGGTGTGTATACCTGAATGATGTTGATATCAAATGGCCTGCCTCCCAATTTAACCAGCAAACTCTGTCCGACACAGCCCAGTATCCCCTAACTGCTTTTGATTTGTCCCTGTCCATTACGATGCCTACTTCTCTTTCATGTGAGTTTCCACCAGAATGTGTATCACTGTATACACGCCTGATGTTATCATGCCTGCCCCCTTCCATCTCACTTCCCCTGGTCCTAAAATACTACTGTTAAGCCTTTCCATCTCCCTTTTGATATTGTCTAATTTACCTTCTTGCAATAATGTTCTAATGTTCCATGCATATATGTGTATATATGTATATATATATATATATATATTGTGTGTGTGTGTATATATAATATATATATATATATATATTATATATATATATATATATATATATATATATATATGAACCAGAAGAACAAGTAAACCAAAAGGACGCGTATTCAATACAACAAGACAAGACAAGCGCAAATTTTCGGCCAACCGGCCTTTGTCAAGCGCGAATGCACGATCACCAACAGACACCAACCAACGGACAATAAGAAAAGGACTAAAAACTTCCCTGCAGCCTCGTCCAGTGGATAAAAAGGAACTATTCTTTTCTTATTGTCCGTTTGAATAGTTCCCTTTTATCCACTGGACGAGGCTGCAGGGAAGTTTTTAGTCCTTTTCTTTTTGTCCGTTGGTTGGTGTCTGTTGGTGATCGTGCATTCGCGCTTGACAAAGGCCGGTTGGCCGAAAATTTGCGCTTGTCTTGTCGTGTTGTATTGAATACGGGTCCTTTTTGTTTACTTGTTCTTCTGGTTCCTGTTTGCTTGGACGCTGGCAGTCGCACTTGTTTTGGATATCATATATCGTCGGCCTCTTTACATCTCAGGAGATGATAGTCTGCACCAGGAGGCGTTGTGGTCATGACGTGCACTTACGCCAAAAAAGCCTAGGCTTAAAACCGGTATCTGCTACTCTCCGTGTTGTGTCGATGCTGTGTTACCAGCGAAGCTGGAGTGACCTCTCCAGGTGCAGGCCTGGGCAAGTGAATATGGAGGACGAGCTGTTGCCCATGCAGCAGATCCCCCCTCTCCTCGCCACTAGTAGAATCCAGGGGAAAGACGGAGGCCTGTACGCCTGGTACCAGGGGCGACGCAGGAGTTGCCAGAACGAGGTTGTAGATAACGGCGAACTGCCTTAGGGGCTCCGACTCCTGATTTTTCCTCAGGGTTGACTCCCGAAGCCTTTCCTATGAGTGGGTATGGCCGCAAGGCAGCGGAGGTTTGAAATCAGAGTTTTCCTTCTCTTAGATGAGCTGTCTTCCCAGACTGATGAGCCCCATCTACCCAAAGCACTGGTTTTCAGGCGCCAGTAACCCGCCTTCACCCCTTCTCCTATCAGTAGTAGCAGTTCCGCCGGGCTTAATCTAAGCCACGCGAGCAGGCTAGGAGCTGGACTTAGTTGTCAGAGGCTATTGGAGACGCGCGCCGTGAGGGGCATTTTATAGACAATGGGAGCTTGTCCCCATTGCCACCCCTCGGCTATGACAACCTTGGATACCATATATAATTATGTATATGTATATATATAAACACTGAAGGAGTGTATCATTTCTACTGAGAGTGTGCTTCTAGGAAAATGCAGTGCCTTATGCAGGAAACATAGGCTTCATATTTACATTTCCCCAGGAAAAAAATATAAAGATTCCCCAAGACTTATGAAAATGCACTTGCGTGTATGTGTGTGTGCACGCGCGAGTGCGTGTGTGTGCGGTGTGTGTGTGTGTGTGTATCTGTCTGTCTGTCTGTCTGTGTGGTGTGTGTCTGTCTGTGTGTGTATATGTGTGTGTGTGTGTCTGTGTCTGTGTGTGTCTGTCTGTCTGTGTGTGTGTGTGTGTGCGCGCGCGCACGCGTGAATGTGTCTGCACGTGCGTACGTGCATCTGTCAATCCATTACCGTAAAAAATCGCCCGATTGTAAAAATATCGAGACAGTCCTCAAACTATGCCGGCAACCTGATACGGGATTAAATTCTGTGGGCTTTTAAAATGTCAAACACACAATGAGATCACGTTTGTCTCCCTTCCTCTTCCCTCCTAGGTTGTTCGTATTTTGTATTGTAGTTGTTGTTGTTGGGATTTTTGTGCGCACGCGCACGTGTGTGTGTATGTGTGTGCGTGCGTGTGCGTGAGAGGGAGAGAGAGAGAGGAAGAGAGGAAGATAGAAAGGAGGGGAAGGACGGGGTGTGTGTGTGTGTGTGTGTGTGTGTGTGTGTGTGTGTGTGTGTGTGTGGTGTGTGTGTGTGTGTGTGTGTGTGTGTGTGTGTGTGTGTGTGTTGGTGGTGGTGGTGGTGGTTTTCTTGCCGTTTTCTTTCTTTCAGTACCAAAGAAATAAGAGGGAAGCAGGGAGAATTTTTATAATATTAATAATCAAAGGACATAACTCTTAAGAATTATCTCCCATGTTTTACTTCTCAAATCTAACACAGTTTGCGCTACCCATTCAGCTAGCATCGAAGCTGATACATAACTTGCATACTTGATGATCTGTGTTCTGAGCTTACTGTTTTGGTACTTTGTATTAGCTTCTATGCTAGCTGAATGGGTAGCGCAAACTGTGTTAGATTTGAGAAGTACAACATGGGAGATAATTCTCAAGAGTTTCTTTCAGTAGTTTTGTTCAGTCTTTTCGTTTGCTTTTGTTGTTGCTGCTGCTGCTGTTATTTATTTTTGCTTTGTTTCTGTCTTTTGTTTTTCTTTGTTTGTTTGTTTGTTTGTTTTTTGTTTTGTTTTTTGTTTGTTTGTTTGTTTGTTTGTTTTTGTTTTTTGGGGGGGCGGTTTCAGGGCATGTTTCGTATGTTTATATTTTTGTCTTTTTCGTTTTTTGTTTTTGATTGGATTTAGGTTTTTGTTTGTTTTTGTTTTTTTGTTTTGTTTTTTGTCGCTTTTTGGCATTTTTTCTTCTTTTTTTTTTGGGGGGGGGGGAGGGGGGGGGGTTGTTGTTATAACTGTTTTCATCCACGAAGGATTTATTTTCAGCCAGGAACACCACATGTTGCCGTAGGTTCTTTTCGTGTGCAAAGTACGTGTTGCACCACTTGGGATCCTGGTTTATCCTCTCATCCAAAAGACTGGTATTTCCAGGATGGGGAGAAGGGAGAAGACAGACAGTGACAAAGAAGAGAGAGAGAGAGAGAGGAAGGGACAGAGAGAGACAGACAGACAGACAGAGACAGAGGGAGACAGACAGACAGGCAGACAGAGACGGAGGGCAGAGAGAACAGAGACAGAGGCAAAGACAGACAGACAGACAGAAAGAGGGAGAAAGAGACAGAAAACGTAGACAAGGAGACAGGGAGAGAGAGGATGGAGAGACAGCGAAAGACAGAGAGAGAATGACAAAAAGAGAGAGCAGGAGTGCGTGAGAGAGAGAGAGAGTGTGAGTGTGTGTGTGTGTGTGTGTGTGTGTGTGTGTGTGTGTGTGTGTGTGTGTGTGCGCGCGTGTTTGTGTGTGTGTGTGCTCAAGCGTGCGTGCGTGTGTGTGTGTGTGAGAGAGAGAGAGAGAGAGAGAGAGAAACAGACAGACAGAGATTCTTGCCCAATCCCTGTTTTGAGCCCAGGGACTTCTCACATGCTAGACAGAAGCTTTTAAACACAAGGACACCGACCCAACCTGCATCGGGTTAGTCCACAACAACTGCTGAAACTCAATACGATATCAAAACTCTCTGGGCTTTATAAATGCCAAGCATGCTGTAAGCTCACGTATTGTTCCCGCCTTTGGGCCTTAACCTGCCAAATTTCCACAGAGATTTTTCAGACATGGCTGATCACGGCTGATTTTAGTCTTTTGTGTCCGTGTTGTCGACCAGAATAGGTAATTACATTTTTTTAAATCATGAATTTCCATTTACAACAGGCACGGTAGTCAAAGGGGCTTATATGTCAAGCTTCCAATCTGAAGGTTTGGAGTTCGACCCTGCCCGGGTAACTCCCGCCTGATATGGTAAAGAGTGGAAATATTTTCCTTCTAATCTCCCAGGTTCATCGTGTGTGCCTTCATGTAAAGTTGGACCCTACCTGGATAACTACGGCCTGATTGGGTAAAAAAGCGGACATAAAGTCATATCAGGGCTATAACCTGTTTCAAAACACACAATTCTTCAACGGGAATAAAGAAAAGAAAATTAAGTATACGTTTCAATGCATCTGCACGCATAATCTAAGGAGATGCCCCTGGCGTCGACCACTCCATCCAATTTATCGCACATGGGTATTTAAAAAACACACCTGAATACAAATTTAAACATGAATAATGACACTAAAACATACATGAAAAACGGGTGTAAATTGCCTAAAATAGTTGCTCCATATCTCATTTCCCTAGAGCCAAAAATACAATCATTAACCCGAAAAGAAGAGGAAGTGTGTAACACTTTATTGAACACATACAGGTGAATGGACCAGCAAGGCAGAAAATTATAAGAAGAAATGACAGAAAGCAAAGAAGGAAGAAAGAAAACAAAGACAGCGACAGAAAAGAGGAAATTTCTAGCACAGAATTTCCCGAAGGTGGGGATACTATTTATACTGAAAGAGCGTGTGTGTGTGGGGGGGGGGGGGGGGGGGGGGGGGCGGTGACTGATAAAAACATGAAAACACCCAGAATGCCTAATCCGTGTTTTGACCCCATGGATTTCTCGCATGCTAAACAGAAGCTGTTAACCACAAGGAAACCGACCCAAGTGGCATCGGGTTAGTCCCAGTGAAAACAGAGTATGCAGAATTTGCAGAAACATACCGCCTGCACAGTGTGGGCAAAGCAACGTGTAATACATGCATTAACTTTAAAAAAAATCTGAACGCTTAAAAGAATAAATCTCCCTTTAGAAAGATGGGAGATAGGACGTGAATTATGCCATGGCATCTGGGACATCATTTCTGCATACTGAAATGGAAATGCATTAAATGACAGTAACATGGAAGATGAATCTTTTAAAACAAGAACACAACAAAACAAAAAAGAAACAAACAAACAAAACCTCGCACGCTTTCCTTTCGTTAATACAAACACAAAATACATAAAAAATGTAATTCTGTGAATAAAATGGAAACGGTGCTTGGTTGGCGGAGAGGCAAAGTCCCCGCCTCCCAATATGACTGCATAAGATTGCACGCCGTCTAATAAGGCCACGAGAAAAAAAAGACCTTTATACGTGAGACCTCTATTTCACCCAGTTGTGAATGATAACGTGACCCTGTTCAAGATCTGAGAAGGTAAGACATCATGGGAATGGAAATGGGCACCACGGCTAACTCTGAGAACAGTTGAACTCTCAACAAACCCAAACCTCCATAATGCAGATGGCACGTGCTCTTACTCTCAGGTCTCTCTGTTCTTCAAGTCCTGAAGTGACAACCCCCTACCCCCACACCCTTCTGACCGAGGTCTTCCAACTAGTCAGAAGAACCTGAGAAGCAGTCTTCAAATTGGTCCCCGCATGCTGGGGAATGCCAGGGAACTGAAAGGTAGACGAGTTGACAAAAAAAGGCGTCCAGGAAGACCAACGAGCATAATCAGATCACTCCTTAACCCTTCGACTCCCGCACCCTATCCACCAGCTGCAAAAACTAAACCCTTTGATTCCCTCACCCTTTCCGCCAGCTTCCTAGAGAGCTGGCGGAAAGGGTGAGGGAATCAAAGGGTTAAGTTTTTGCTTTGCTTTCATGGTTGGGGATGCAGAATGCTGATGAACAGGGCGCAGGACTCAAAGGGTTAATTAAGCCACGTACAGAAAGGGACGACAACCATCTTCTGTCCAGAGAGTAGAAGTGGTCTTGATGAGGTTCTGCACAAGCCACAACCGGCTGAACGCCCATATGAACACTGCGGTCAAGAGGACCAGACAGCTGAACATGTAGTGCAGCGATGTCGCCTCTATCATGTAAAGGACAGGAGACATGGCCGACTACAATTCTTCTTGAATGCTATATAGAACCAATACTGTTATATACGGATGTGAGGCGTGGACAGTCAACGAGCAAAGCCAGAACAAGACTGGGGCAGCCGAGATGTGGTTTCTAAGAAGAATGTTGAGAGTTCCATGGACAGCAAAGAAAACAAACGAGACAGTCTTGATGGAGGCAGACACAAGTAGATCACTCATAAGGAAGATTAGGAATCGACAGGCAACATTTATAGGCCATTTTATGAGGAGGGGGGATTTGGAGCACCTGGTCACAACGGGAAAGCTGGAGGGAAAGAGCACCAGGTAGACCCAGGGAGAAAATGCTGGACGGACTTGCAGAGTGGCTTGGGACGAGGAGGGTGGGGCAACGAGAGATAGAGACAGATGGAAGTCCATGATCGCCAACGCCATGCGGCAGGGCACCTGATGATGATGAGTATGGTCGTTGATTTCCATACGGGCTGAGGCTTGAGGGGATTAGAGCTGAAATCGGTGTTTTTAAAGAAAAGGCTACAACTCCTCTGACCAGAAGCGCCATAGTGCCTGGCAGGAACTAGAAAGAGCGGCCACATTCGCGTGACGTGATCATGTAGACGGCAAAATAAAGAAGAAAAAGAAGAACCACCCCACTTCCTACAACCTCAGGGTTATAGAGTTACCTGTATCTCTGCATTTTTTCACTTTTAGAAAAAAAAAATGTTTGATGAAATATATCTTTAGTAGTACAGACTTAACACGACATGGCAAAAGATGGTTGGATCCCATTATTGGAGTCCACGTTTTTCAAAATGTAGCGTGACATCTAACACGCCATCGCTTCTACTTGTTCAAATCTGGTTAACATCAACCCTAAAACAGCCTTCAGAGTCTGGGTGGCCCACTTAAGCCTGCAAACACACATGATCGCGCGCGTGAGCACGTGCACTTTCACTCATCCGTTGGCGCGACTGCACTCGCTCTACTATACACATACGTACTCGTGGATACACACACGCATGCCTACACACGCACGCATTACACGCACGCATTACACACACGCGCGTGTGCGCGCATCGCTTTCTGTTGATTAAAAGGGAACACGTAAAATAACTTCATTTCTACAACGCAGAGTAGTAAACCATGGCTTCCACAATCACCATCACCCCTCCCCTCTCTCCGTCTCTCCCTCTTTTCTCTTTTATCCCCATCTCTCCTCCGTCTTCTCTCTCTCTCTCTCTCCTCTCTCTCTCTCTCTCTCTTATCCCCGTCTCTCTCTCTACATATATCTCTCTTCTCTTTTATCCCCATCTCTCTGTCTCTCTCTCTCTCTTTCTCTCATATCTCTCTCCCTTACTTTCTCTCTCTCTCTCCTTTTTCTTTTATCGCTGTTTTTCGTTCTCTTTCTTTTCCTTACCTTCTCTCTAGCTCTCCTTTCCTCCATCTCTCTCCCCCTCTCTTCGTCTGTCTTTTCTGTATGTATCTTTCTCTTTTGTCACTTGTTATGTCTCTCTTTCATTTGCGTACTGTCTTTCTCTCACCCACCATCTCTTTCCAGTCTGGGCGTCCAGTGAACTTTGGCAGTCAGTTCTGATGATGTCAAAAATAACTTTTCTCTTTTATAACCTAGATCCCCACACCACCCTCTACACTCTGTTTTGGGGGTTTTTTTGTTTGTTTTTTTTTGCTTTTTTTTTTTTTTTACTCCGGAAAAGGTGAACAAGTCACTCGTCTATTCTAGCAGGACTGATTAAATTGATCAGTTACTTGCGGGAAAGACGGGAGAAGGTAGAGAAAGAGCACAGAGAGAGAGAGAGAACAGAGACAGAGAGAGAGACAGAGAGAGAGAGAGACAGAGGGAGGGAGAGATACAGTGACAGATATAAAGAGATATAGAGAGCGCAACGGATACGCACAAAGAGGTTAAAACACAGAGACAGACACACAGAAAGGAACTGAAATGGAGGGATTCAGATTCAGATTCTGATTCTGATTCAGATTCAGATTCAGATGATTTTATTCAATTAGTCCATATCAACTTATGAGAGGGTATTAATTACACAACATACCAGTTCTTTCTCCTTTTTCGCAGTAAATGCAATGGAAATCCATAAGTACAATTAATCAAGGCAATTCCAGCATGTTTGCTGCAAAGAGAACGACACAGAGATGAGAGAGCAAATGAATTAGGAAAGTGAGTGAGTGAGTGTGAGTGAGTGAGTGAGTGAGTGAGTGGAAAATACGAAATGGAAAGAGAAGCAGAGTGAGAAAAAAAGAAGATGAGAGACAGACAGACAGAGGGAAACAGAGACAGAATCAGAGAAAGAGACAAGGGCACATACACACACATACACAGACACACATAAGCAAACGCACACTATAATATATGTGTGTGTATATATATATATGTGTATATATACATATATATATATATGTGTATGTGTGTATGTGTGTTTGTGTGCGTGTGTGTATGTGTGTGCGTGCGTGTGTGTGTTTGTGTGCGTGTATGTATGTGTGTGCGTGCGTGTGTGTGTTCGTCTGTGTCTGTGTGTCTTTGTGTCTGTCTGTGTCTGTGTGTGTCTGTATTTTGTGAATGTGTGGACATTTGTGAGTGGACATTTATATTTAACATATACACACACATGCATCCACAACACACACACACACACAAACACACACACACACACACACACACACACACACACACACACACACACACACACACACACACACACACACACACAAATTACAAAGCCACAAGGAAACACAAACACAGAAAGGAAGGGGAAAGGGAGCACACAGAGAAAGAGTAGACAGAGACTCTGACAGGAGCACAGAGACAGAAGCCAACAGAGAGAACGAGGGGCATTGTGCATAGTTCTCTTTGTTGCAGGCCCTGAAAATAACAAGCTCCCCACCTCAACCAAATCTTTCTAGTAGGTCAAAAGAACCAGGAGAATGGTCCTCCAGAGGAGCCACCCCCGCCCTCTTCCTATGGAAAACTAAGAAACGAGACGGCAGATGAGCTGACAGAAAGAGGAACCCGTGAAGACAATAGTGTCAGCCACAGCGAGAAGAGAAGCATCATCAAATCACTTCTTAATGAAGCCACGGACAGAAAAGGGACTATGCTACCATCTTCTGTCCAGAGAGCAACAAATGATATCCTGATGAAGCTTCTCTCTCTCTCTCTCTCTCTCTCTCTCTCTCTCCTCTCTCTCTCTCTCTCTCTCTCTCTCTCCCCTTCTCCCTCCCTCTCTCCCTCCCTCTCTCTCTCTCTCTCAATGAAGCCACGGACAGAAAGGTACGACTACCATATTCTGTCCAGAGAACAACAAATGATCCTGATGAGACTCCACACTAGCCACAGTCACCTCAATGTTCACATCCGCTGTACGTTGAAATTGCCGCCTTCACGAACTTGCCCCTTGCGGTCAAGAGCACTGACGGTAGAATACATATTTCAGCAATAAAGCCACGGACTGAAAGGGACGACTACCATCTTGCTGTCCAGAGAACAACAAATGATCCTGTTGAGGTACACACACACAAACACACAAACACATTCTCTCTCTCTCTCTCTCTCCTCTCTCTCTCTCTCTCTCTCTCTCTCTCTCGAATAAAGCCACGGAAAGAAAGGGACGACAACCATTTTCTGTCCAGAGAGCAACGTAATCCAAAGGCACCCCCCCCCCCCCCTGGCGTTGACCAGTCCGTCCTACAGCTCCGCTGATCACCAAAATCCATGGCAGCCAGCCAGCACTGGAAGACAGGGCCACTTTTATCGCCAGATGTGGACTGACCGTGTAGACGATGAAAGAGAAGGACAAGTTACACAAGACAATGAAACAGAATTTGTAGATATAACGTATGTCCTAGTTATTGTTGATTATCAATTTGTAGATTTCAAAAAGACGAGAATGAGCAACAGGCAGGAACTGACAAAGATGGAGAGAGAAATCATAAGAGAGAGAGAGACAGACAGACAGACAGACAGGCACACAGAGAGAGACAGAGACAGACAGAGACAGTCAGAGAGACAGACAGAGCGAGAGAAAGAGAGACAGGCAGACAGACATAGAGCGAGAGAGAGAAAGAGAGACACAGAGAGAGAGAGACAGGCAACAGACAGAGACAGAGAGAGACAGGCAGACAGAGAGAGACAGACAGACAGACAAACAGAGTCAGAGAGAGAGAGAGACAGAGAGAGAGAGACAGGCAGACAGACAGAGACAAACAGAGAGAGACAGGCAGACAGAGACAGACAGACAGACAGACAAACAGAGTCAGAGAGAGAGAGAGACAGAGAGAGAGAGACAGGCAGACAGACAGAGACAAACAGAGAGAGACAGGCAGACAGAGACAGACAGACAGACAGACAAACAGAGTCAGAGAGAGAGAGAGACAGAGAGAGAGAGACAGGCAGACAGACAGAGACAAACAGAGAGAGACAGGCAGACAGAGAGAGACAGACAGACAGACAAACAGAGTCAGAGAGAGAGAGAGACAGAGAGAGGAGAGATACAGAGAGAGAGACAGATAGAGACAGAGAGAGACAGATAGAGACAGAGAGAGACAGATAGAGACAGAGAGAGACAGAGACAGAGACAGACAGAGAAGGAGAGAGTAAGAGAGAGACAGAGAGAAGGGTAAAACAGGGAAAAGAGTGAAGGGAGGATCCAGACAGACTGAGTGACAAGAAGGATTCATCAGTGTACTGAAGACTGTTTCATAATGATGCCAGGTACTCAACACTGATCCGAGAGATCATTCGTGTCTGTCTATGGCTCACTGTGATGCGGAGTCTCAGGATAATCATATTATACCTAATAACTGTGGCGAGGTGATTAGCACATCGGACTACTGATTTGGGGGAAGGGGGGAGGACGGTTGCGGTTTCAAATCCCATCAATCAGGACTATGCGGGGATTTTTCTGCCTCAACCGGCTCCTAATCAGAGCTGAGCGTGCTATGGGCTCACTGAAAATATTGCACAACACAGTCAGATCCACTTCACAAACGCGTCACTGACGGGAGTTGCGGGTATTTCCAGACCAACACCACATGCTTTTATCTTTTTTCTTCACATTCCTCCCTTCTTTCCTTTTTTTATTTCGTTTTCTTCTTCCCCCCCCCCCCCCCTTTTTTCTTTCCTTCTGTAAATAAACTTTTCAGTTTTTGTTGTTCTTACCTGTTACTCTTTCCCTTTTCCATTTCTTCTTTCGTTCTTCTTCTTAGGTTAAATCAAACATTGGGGTTTGAATCAATAACAGAGGTACAGAATAGATGGCTGGGAATAGATTGTATAATCAGCCGATGTGTGGAACTGTACTTGAGTAACTGACAAGAATGGGGTGGAGGGACAGAAAAGCGGACCTACAATTCTGGAAGGATTTTGTGCCTTTATGGGGAAAATAAAATCATCATCATCATCGTCATCATCATCATCATCATCATCATCAATAATTTAATAATAATAATAATAATGAACATTTATAAGCGCAAACCTCCAGTACGGGGCCGGAGCTCGTGACGCTGCACACTAATAACATCACACACACACAGACACGCAGGCACACACACACACACACACACACACACACACACACACACACACACACACACACACACACACACACACAGACACGCACACACACACACACACGGACCCACACACACACACACACACACACACACACACGCGCGCGCGCGTGCGCACGAGAACAAAGAGTGTCCACACAGTTACTACCTAGTCGGGAAAATAGGATTTAAATTGGAAAGTTTTGAGGGCAGTCTTGAAAGAAGTAATAGATTCAATGTAGCGAATTTCACGGGGCAGAGAATTCCAAAAAGTTGGTGCTGAATATGAAAAGGTGCAGTGACCGAAGGTTTTAGTTCTTACTCTGGGAATGCACAGTAGTCTTAAGTCAGAAGAGGAGCGAAGATTTCTGGAAGGTGAGTAGACGGATAGGAGATCAGAAATGTAACAAGGGGACGTTCCAGAGAAAAATGAATGACAGAGAATCGCAAGTTTGAATTCGATACGAGCTTGTACAGGAAGCCAGTGGAGGCGTTTTAGCAGAGGAGAGACATGATCTCGCTTACGGGATTTCGTAAATCATTCTCGTATAGAGTTGTTTCCCAAATTCATTTGACCTAGTTGCATATTGCACATAACCAGACATTTTAGTGGAGCACGGAGAACTTAAAACTGTTAGGCAAACTGACCGTAGTCCACTATGTTTTTGCAGTCTACATCTTTGGTGGGTGTGTATACTGGGCGCTTCCAATTTTTCCATGAGCCAGCCACTGGCATAACTTACGAAATCTTTAACGTGGATATTTGAAAGTCTGCAAGCGTATACACATAAAAGAGGGTTGGCACTGGCAGATCTGCACATATGTCGACCTGGGAGATTGGGAAAATCTCAACCTTTTATCCTCCCACCTGTCTTACCTGTCGATCCTCCCACCTGTCTTACCTGTCTGCGCCACCGGGTTCAGTGTTGGCCGCTGCACACTTTTGACACCACCACCTCCCTCCAGGCCGCTCTTCTTGGCTTTTGTGGACAACTTCTTGAATATTTAGGCCACTGATGTTGGTTATGTTCTCGATGAATGAGATTGGAGGTCTGCCTTTCTTCCTTTTTGCCAGTGTTTTTTCCTTGAAAATGGTTGCCATGACACATGGCCAATCCGTTTTCGTCTTCTCTTGTTGGTGTTTGCTAGTAGTGCAATTTGTATCCATCAGGTGGAAATGTCTAGACGGATCGAATCCAGGACAATCTGACCGGAATTTGCCTACTGGATTATCGGGCCCGTCGTATCAGAAGCTCATATCTCAACATAATCACGGCGCAGATTAGTCCCAGAGCGTTTGCCAATCAGTTCGGACAAAATTGCGATCGGTATTTGCACAGGGTTAATTTACTGTTGGCGACTGCTCCAGCTCTGTCGTTTGATTATACCGATGCCACTGGTCTGTGGCGTTTCTTCTTATTGTTCTTATTTCAGTCTTTTCTACAAATTTGTTCATTCTATTATAGTTAATTTTCATTCGTGTATATTCTCTATGAGCATTAGAATTATTTGAATTAAGTATGGATCACACGCACGTCACTACCATTTTAAAGTAAAATGTCTTCTTGTTCTTGTTCACCTCTCTGTCTGTCTGTCTGTCTGTCTGTCTGTCTCTTTTCTGTCTGTCTATCTGTCTGTCTGCCTGTCTCTTCTCTCTCTCTCTCTTGTCTGTCCGTTTGTCTGTCTGTCTCTCTCTCTCTGGTCGGTCTGTCTGTCTCTCTATTCTATCTGTCTGTCTGTCTCTCTCTCTTTGTCTCTGTCTCTCTTCCAGCTACAATCACTCCATCTGTACAGCTTCCCATCAGAGTTATCTCACCATGTCCATCTAATTTAAGACACTGAATTTTCATTTCCCGGGGATCTTTTTGTTCTGAACCTAGTAATATCCCTACTTTTGGGTTATATTTTTTAACCTCTGACAGGCACCATTTAGCCCAAAATTTCCTCTTGTCTTACTCCCTCAGTTACATGTGCGTGTTCGTTCTCTCCGTATGAGCATTTCTTTTTCTTCCGACTTAGTTGCCAAGCAATATCTTTTTGGTTCAGATTGAATTCTGTTACATTATGGACTATTACGTTACACTGTAACCTTGGTAACAACTTCGAGCTCTTTCAGGGCACACACCCCCCCCCCCCCCCAAGCCCAGCTCCACACTTGTGCATGCCGATCTTTGTTTTTAACCGAGATGAAATCTAATCACTTCTTGCTGATAAAGCTGATAATGGACAGAACGTGTTTTGTGAGAGGAGACGAAGAAATGTCTTTGCAGTCAGTTATCCAATTTATAAGCATGCATGTACGTATGGCAAGCTCACGAGTGTGTGTGTGTGTGTGTTGTGTGTGTGTGTGTGTGTGTGTGTGTGTGTGTGTGTGTGTGTGTGTGTGTTGTGTTGTGTTGTGTTGTGGTATGTGTGTGTGTGTGCGCGCGTGCGTGCGTGCGTGCCTGTGGTGGTGTGTGTGTGTGTGTGTTGTGGTATGTGTGTGTGTGTGTGTGTTGTGGTATGTGTGTGTGTATGTGCGTGCGTGCGTGTGTGCCTGTGGGGGGGTGTGTGTGTGTGTGTGTGTGTGTGTGTGTGTGTGTGTGTGTGTGTGTTATGTGCGTGCGTGAGTGTGCCCGTGGTGTGTGTGTGTGTGTGTGTGTGTGTGTGTGTGTGTGTGTGGTGTGTGCCGTGGTGTGTGTGTGTGTGTGTGTGTGTGTGTGTGTGTGTGTGTGTGTGTGTGTTGTGTGTGTGTGTGTGTGTGTGTGTGGTGTGTGTGTGTGTGTGACTGTGTGTGAGTGTGTGTCTTCTCTGTGTTTTTGTACCCTGTAGAAGGTTCAAAGATCGAAACAGTTTTTCTTCTTCTTCTATATTTTGGGGTGGGGGGGGGCGGGAGGGGGGAGGGGAGAGGGGTTGTTGTTCGTTTCTGAGTTTGTGTGTACAGTGCTCCAGTCCTAAGGTGAGTTCAGTACATATCCTTTATATACCAATGTCTCATCTCATCTGCAGTCGTAGGTTGTTTTGTTGTTGTTGTTGTTTTCGTCTACGTCTTCGTTCTTTTTCACTGATCTGTTTTCCTGTTTTCTTGATTGTTTGTTTGTTTGTTTGTTTGTTTTTCATTTTTCTCTTACTCTTCTTTTTTCCTTTTCTTTTTGTGTTTCTTCTTGTTTTGTTGTTATTGTTATTGGTGTTGTTCTTCTTCTCCTCCTTCTTCACCTTTTCTTTTCTTATCTTTCTTGTTCTTTTTCTTTTTCTTCTTCTCTTTCTTCGCTTTCTTTGTATTCTTCTTCTTTTTCTTTCCCTTATTCTTCTTTTTCATTCCATTTTCTTTCTCCTTTTCGTTCCCTTCTGTCTTGTACTTCATTCTGTCTTTGCATTCTTTTTTTTCTTATTTTATTTTTGTTCTGAATTGTGAAAGATCGTCACAATGTTTTTTAATAAAAACTGGGTCATTCGATCAATGAACAGATTCATCTTAAGAGCAACGGGTACTATTCATCCAACAATGTGAGATATCGTTTAGGACTTCAACGGAACCGTGTTTACTGATGGATCATTGTCTATGATCGTTTTCAAGATTACCTTGTCTTCTTTTTACTTGCTGTCTCTACGGCGAAGATAAAAATCTGATTCCGCCAGTCTGTCGTGCTTTCTAGAGAGAAAAACATAAAAAGATGGTTATACTATAAAACAAAAGATGGTTATACTATAAAACAAAAGATGGTTATACCATAAAAACAAAAGATGGTTATACTATAAAACAAAAGATGGTTATACCATAAAACAAAAGATGGTTATACTATAAAACAAAAGATGATTATCCCATAAAACAAAAGATGGTTATACTATAAAACAAAAGATGTTTATACCATAAAACAAAAGATGGTTATACTATAAAACAAAAGATGGTTATACTATAAAACAAAAGATGGTTATAATATAAAACAAAAGATGTTTATACCATAAAACAAAAGATGGTTATACTATAAAACAAAAGATGTTTATACCATAAAACAAAAGATGGTTATACCATAAAACAAAAGATGTTTATACCATAAAACAAAAGATGGTTATACTATAAAACAAAAGATGTTTATACCATAAAACAAAAGATGTTTATACCATAAAACAAAAGATGGTTATACTATAAAACAAAAGATGTTTATACCATAAAACAAAAGATGGTTATACTATAAAACAAAAGATGGTTATACTATAAAACAAAAGATGGTTATACCATAAAACAAAAGATGGTTATACTATAAAACAAAAGATGGTTATACCATAAAACAAAAGATGGTTATACTATTATAAAACAAAAGATGGTTATACCATAAAACAAAAGATGTTTATACTATAAAACAAAAGATGGTTATACTATAAAACAAAAGATGGTTATACTACACAAACGATTTGGGTCTTTCCTCTCCTCTCTCAACCCCCCCCCCCCCCCCTCTCTCTCTTCTTCTCCTCTCTCTCTCTCTCTCTCTCTCTCTGGGGCTTTGGCCTTACTGAATACTTTCTGATTCTCTCTCTCTCTCTCTCTCTCTCTCTCTCTCTGCTTGTTTGTGTGTGTGTGTGTGTAGTGTGTATGTGTGTGTTGTGTGTGTGTGTGTGTGTGTGTGTGTGTGTGTGTGTGTGTGTGTGTTATTTACAAGTTTCCTCTCCCTTCTTTTTACTTTCCATAAAGCTACAAAGAGCAGGACACGGCCTCAATAGCTCAGTTGGTTGAACGTCGGAGTCACGTCTTAATGGTTGTGGGTTCGAATCCCAGGGTGCACTACTTTAAAACTGGCCTTTTCACAGTCCCGTCTTAACATCATCGTTGCTCTGGTGGTGTCAGTGTAGGATTAGAGAAGTCCCTCCTTCCCTCATTTCCCTGGGATGGTTATCCCCGTCGGCCACATCACCTGCGATGGGTGTCGACGTAAAAACTGAACCAAACCAAACCTCACACAGAACCAACGGTACTCAAAAATTCTCCAGATAGTCCAACCATGCTAACAGCTACATGCATAACTAGTTGCCGTGGTGCGGTGGTTAACGCAACGGATTCGAACTGGAAGGTTAAGGGTTACTTTTACTTTTATTGTTGTTTAAAGCCCAGCCGACTGCACAGAGCCATATCAGGGCTATAACCGCTTCAAAACACACAAAACTTCAACAGGAAAAAAAAAAAAGAAAAGAAAGTTAAGTACACATATCAATGCATTCGCGCACATAATTTAAGGACATGCCCCCGGGGTAGGACCATTCCGTCCGATTTATCGCACAGGGGAGATTTAGAAAACACACCTGAATACAAATATAAGCATACATAAGGACACCAAAACATATAAAAACAGGCATAAATTACCTAAAATTGCTTCCGCATATCTCACCTCCTTAGAGCCAAAAATGCACTTAATACATGTACCCAATTATCAATCCGAAGAAAAAGCACGTAAGACTTTATCGAAAAAATACAAGTGAATGGACCATTAAGGCAGAAAATAAGTAGAAATGACAGAAAGTAAAACAACAAGGCAGAAACAAAGAGAGTGACAGAAAAGAGGAAATTTCTAGCACAGAATTTCCAGAAGGTGGGGATACTATTTATATTGAAAAAGTCCCCGGCATCCCCACGGGGGGAGGTTAAGGGTTCGAATCTCATCAATCCAGTTAAATTACTGAGGGATTTTATGCCCCCAACCAGCTTCTACCAACAGTTGAGTGTGCTGTGGCATCATGACAGTTAATGGGACCAAACCTTGGAGAGTTATCCACTTCACCGATACGTCAATAAGGGTGTTGTTGAAACTTCCCCATGACATACTACGAAAGGATAATGTACACCCTTGTCACACAGTCTCATCCGAAAACAAACTCCATAACATCAGAGAGAGACAGACAGACAGGCAGAGCCAGAGATACAGAACGAGAGAGAGAGAGAGAGAGAGAAAGAGAGAGAGAGAGAGAGTGAAATATGGACAAATATTTGAACAAAAAAAGAACAAGAGCAGACAGAGACCTATTAAAGTCAAAAGAAAGAGACAGACAGACAGACAGAGAGACAAAGAGACAGACAGAGAAAAAGACAGAGAAAAACAGACAGACACAGAGAGACAGACAGACAGAGAGAGAGAGAGAAAGAGAGAGAGAGAAATATGGGCAGACATTTAAACAAAGAGAACAAGAGGAGACAGAGACTTGTCAAAGTCAACGCGAACCAGCGGGGTTTTTTCTTCATCTTTTTGGTTGTGCGTGTCTGTATGTTATTGTTGCAGCTGTTGTTGTTGTCGGCGTCGTTGTGTTGTTGTTGTCGTATATCTTTCCTTCTTTCTCTTCTCTCGGTCTTTCTTCCTCTTCCTTCTTTCATCAAAAGAAAAGAGCACAAGAGCAAAAAGACAGACATCACTAAAACGGTCGATGAAAAGAATCATCTTAAAAGAGTCGTTAGCGCCATTCACCCATCGATGTCTGAAATCGGCACAAGGTATTCAGACATATCTCGATTTCACCGATACATTATCATTGTCTCCGATGGCCATCGTGCTCTCTTAGTCATTCATGATCTCTCTTTGTTCCTTGTGCTTACAGTCTCTCCAGCGAAGATAAAAGCGTTGGTTCTGCCAGTCTTTGGCCTTGCCTGGCAAAAAGAGGATAATATGATGGCCAGGTCATACAAACGACTCTCTCACTCATCTCCTATCTTAGCGTTTGTCTCATCCCCACACTCTCCATCCTACTAAACTGCCCAGCCCCTCTCCTTCAAAGCCCGCTCTTCCCTCGCTTTTGAGAAGAGGACGGAGAACTAACTGAACATCACCATGAAGCAAAATTCAAACCATATTTGCGACATATACGCACGTGCGTGTGCACACGCTCATCCATACGCACACACATACACACGTACACAATACACCTACACGCGCGCGCACACAAAACCACACACGCACTTCACATGCCTGCAACTTCATTCATATACCTGTTGTGTATTATTATTCAAAAATACCTGAAACTGTCGGATTGGATTGCTGGTTTGTTGGAGAAATTTATCACACTCGGTCAGTTCCATATATCATCATCATCATCATCCATCATCACCATTATCATGTGCCCTGCCGCATGGCGTTGGCAATCATGGCCCTCCATATGCATCTATCCCTTGTTGCCGCGAGCACATCTTCCACCCTCTCAGTCCTCAGCCACCCTGCAAGTCCGTCCAATGTTTTCTCCCTGAGCCTACCTGGTGTTCTCTTTCCCTCCAGCTTTCCTGTTGTGACCAGGTGCTGTAATTCCCCTTTCCTCATAAAATGGCCTTTAAATGTTGCTTGTCTTTTCCAAATCTTCCTTATTCAATGGTCTTGTGTCTGCCTCCATCACGACTGTCTCCTTTGTTTTCTGTGACGTCCATACGTCCTCCACCAAAGTCTATCAGCAATTATCTGGCAGACTCCCTGAGCCTGCGCAAAGCCCCATGGGATGGCAAGGCCTTGAAATAGGGATGCTGTCAGGACACTACGTGGCTTATATTTGTCACGAAGCACAGTCTAGACCCCCAGACCCCCTGATTTTAACCTGTTGCCATCCTTTAAACTGAAACTGTGATTACGTGCAGTTATTAGCAAAATGAAGTGTAACTGGAAGAACTGAGAGGCAGACCTATGGGATATTACGGCACATCTGACAGGAACAAAACCCCCAAAAAATCAACAACAACAACAAAAAATCTTGTGTAAGAATAAAAAATATCTCGGGGGGGGAGGGAGAGAGAGAGAGAGAGAGAGAGAAGAGAGAGAGAAGAGAGAGAAGAGAAGAGAGAGAGAGAAGAGAGAGAGATAAGAGGAAGAGAGAAGAGAGATAGAGAAAGAAGACACAGAGAGAGACAGAGAAGAGAGAAAAGAGAACGAAGAGAACAGAGAGGGAGGGAGATAAAAGAAAGAGAGAGGGAGAGAAAAGAAAGAGAGAGGAGATAGAGAGAGAAGAGAGAAGAGGTAGAGAGAGAAGAGAAGAGAGAGAGTAGAGACAGACAGACAGAAAAGAGAAGAGAAAAGAGAAGAGAGAGAGAGAAGAGAAGAGAAAGAGAGAGAGACAGACAGACAGACAGACAGATCTGTTTGATGTGTTTAAGATTTACACGGTCATAATATCTACGCAATCTCATTTCTTAACTCAAAACTTAAAAGACAATACTGACAAATAGCAGACACAGTTTTGCTGAGACTGATTTCGTATTTCTGAACACCACTGCCAAAGGAAATAAGAGGGAAGCAGGGAGAATTTTAAATATCAACTAATAACATAACTCTTGAGAGTCACGGAGTTATCTCCCATGTAGAATTTCTCAAACCCAACACAGTTTGCGCTACCCATTCAGCTAGCATAGACGCAGCCACAAAGCATAAAGTAGTAAGCTCAGAACATTCCTTAAAACCACTGCCAAAGACAAACACAAAATAAAACATACAAAATGCAAATTCTGCCCATCTAAACATTGCCACTTAGAATTCCCACTTGGTTGGGTATGTGATCTAAAGCTTCCTCTATAAATGACTGAAAAGGAATTTCAGTTTGTTTGTTTGTTTTGATACAGATGCAAACGTAACATCAGTTTATGTAACCTTTAAGTGCGGTGGAACTTCAAGACCTTTCAGCGTACTAGGTTTACACACGTATTAATGGTTTATGTCATAATTATTCTGGATTTTTTCCCCGTCACATGGTATCTGTGTTGTTCATGCATACGAAATTTATTCACAGCGCGAAAATGCTATATGGAGAAAACTGATTTTAAAACTGAAATTTGTTCACGCACACATACAGAGAAAGCTTTGCTTCGAGGCGGTCACAATCGTTCTCCTTTTGAATTTTATCAAGCAGGCAAAATGAAACTGATCTTGTAAAACATATAACATCTACCGTCGCCTTCCTATTTCAAAAAGAACACCAAAAAAATGTAGGCTCAATCAAGCCTTCCGCCACCTCTCCCCTTCCACCCATCCCAACACGCAAAACGATAAACATTTAAAGTTTATCTTGTTCGTCTTCAGTTCACGAAAGAAATTAAAACTATCGTGCAGAGCTTACACCCACTTTCCTCCTCTTCACTGGCTTCCTGTTTCAAGAAAGCAACACACACAGCACAAACATTGTGGCCTCAAATCACAAGGATGGCTTTTATGTCCCTTTTTGTGTAATCGGAGCGGTTTGTATTTCCTTAATGCATTGTTTCAGCTTTTTACACTGGTGAGAACCGTTCTCACACATGAGAAATTAACCCCAGAACTTCACGCTTTTGAAAACGGACACATTAAGAAACGGACGTACACATTAAGAAATGGACACATTAACCCTTTGACTCCCTTGAGGGAATCAAAGGGTTAAGTTTTAGCAGTTGGTGGACAGAGTGTGGGAGTCAAAGGGTTAAGAAGTCGTATTGTGAGGACACTGATTGTGTGTTGAGATTCAATCGCAATAGCTGCTGTGGTGACTGGTTTAACCCTTGGACTCCCACGCCCTCTCCAACAGTATTCTGCATTGTCAACCACGCTACCAAAGCAAAAATGAACTATTTGACGCCCTCACCCTTTCCACCAGCTTCTTGCAGAAAGCTGGTGGAAAGCGTGAGGGAGTCAAAGGGTTTAGTTTTTGTTGTTGTTGTTGTTTGTTTGTTTTGGGGGGTTTTTTTGCAGTTGGTGGACAGTGTGCAGGAGTCAAAGGGTTAAGGTCTTCTGACCTGCCTCACCCCAAATCTGACTGACAATATTTGAAATATGACTTCAGTAATAGGTTAAATTTAATTTGTTCAAGATGTTTGGGGTTTTTTTTCAGAATGTGATTGACATCATGTGATGCACCACAAATGTCATGTGAATAAGCAAATAACAAAGTCGAAAAAAGCCTTGAGGATCTACGTGACTTACTATTTCAATCGTTTGGAATCACTGCGGATTACACATAATCAAACGTCTCAGTGGAGCACGGAGAACTCGCGCTTAACCTTTTGACTCCTGCACCCTGTCCACCAGCACCCTGCATTGCCAGCCATACTAACAAAGCAAAAAACTGAACCCTTTGACTTCACTCACTCTATCCACCAGCTTCCTGCAGGAAGCTGGTGTATAGGTGGGAAATCAAAGGGTTAAGTTTTTGCAGTTGGTGGATAGGGTGCGGGAATCAAAGGGTTCAGGTGTGCAGCCCAAACTCAACTGTACTGTTGCACAATCTGCGTCTTCGGCAGGCATGTCTGCCGGGTGTTTTTATGTTTCCTGGAGCCAGCCAGCTCAAAGTGTACAAAGCGGTGGTCCTCACCACTCTCCTCTACGGCAGTGAGACCTGGACTGTTTACAGTAGACACGCAAGGAAATAGAATCATTTTCACACCAAAAGCCTCAGAAAGATTCTGAGTATCCGATGGCAAGAGAAGATCCCTGATACAAAAGTACTAGAGAGAGCCAATCTCCCCTCCATCCACACTTTACTTCAAAAGAGTCAAGTTCGCTGGGCTGGCCATGTGTACCGGATGTCTGACACCAGAATTCCGAAGCAACTCCTCTACGGGGAACTAGCGTCTGGCAAGAGAACAGTTGGAGGCCAGAGAAAACGGTTTAAAGACAGCTTGAAGGCATCGCTAAAGTCCCTCAACATATGTAGACTGGGAGAATTGGGAAAACCTTGCCCTCGACCGTACAGTCTGGCATAGAAGAATCAAAACCGGATGTACCACTTCAGAAGTGTCTCGTATCCAATCTGCACAAGAAAAACGAGCTGCACGGAAAGCTAGGGCTGCAAACCCTTCAACCACAGTAACCGACCATAGATGTCCAACCTGTGGACGTTACTTCTGTGCCCGGATCGGATTGATCAGTCACCTCCGGACACACTGACTCAAAGCAACTTCATGAAGCCGTGGTCATTGTCGACGACGACAGACGAACACCATGGAGCCAGCCAGCCACTACTACGATTTACAAAATCTTTAGCGTGCTTCTATGATTTTCTGCATGGGTATACACAAGACGGGACTTAAGGCTCTGGCAGGTCTGCACCACACCTTCACTTAGGAGTCGGAAAATATCCACCCTTTACACATCAGAGTGAGGAGTCTGGGTGGATCGGTCTCATGATTTCCCGTTGGTATGTATTTCAATTTCAATTTCAATTTCTCAAGATGACATCTCTGCACTCGGTATGAATTCCATATGCGCTAACGTCACAGGTGCCCTGTAATGGAGATGATCCAGAATGATCACGGCACAAGCCTTAAGCCTGCGCATAAACCCCTGAGCTGGCCAGGTCCTGAGGTCCTACCTAGATAGTTCCGTAGCTCTGGAGTCGTAGGAGAGTGAGGTGGCAGAGATCTCAACTTTTCCCGGGGCCACGAGGGCAGTGCCCATCCTCTCTCTTTCGATTCAAATTCGTATTCATGCTCACAATTTTTTAGCTAAGACTTCAGAAAGACAAGAAGGCTCATTGGTCTTTAAGGGGAGGGACCTGGGAAATCAACATATCTCTCCATTGTTTTTTTTTTACCAAGGCAGCCGGGCAATGCACTGTTCTTCATGATTTTCAACTGCTGTGGGATCTTTAGCGTGCGCAGCCAGAAGGCACACGGGTCCGATTCGTTTTTCGTCCCTTCCGGAGGACTAGACGTTCAGTTCGATTTTCCGGTCAAACTGTGGAGAAAAGTCGAGACCTGTACGGGGAGCGAACCTTGGAACCTCGAGTTTAGTTATTGGCAGGCGAACGTCTGAACCATTCTGCCACTCTTCTCCCGCTGGAAGTCCAGTGTTTACCCACAGAAGTTATGGGTTACATCGTATTGCCCAATAAACAGTGTTGCTGTCCTTACAACCCTCCAGTTTGCGCAACTGTCTATACATCAAAACATTTCTCTTCAGCAGTTAATCTACTAGATGTAATCCAAGGCCCCTCCCAATAAAATGTATTCCACTATTCATCATCATCATCAGGTGCCCTGCCGCATGGCGTTGGCGATCATGGACTTCCATCTGTCTCTATCTCTCGTTGCCCCTAGCATCTCCCCCACACTCTTCGTCCCCAGCCACTTTGTATTCCACTATTATGCAATCGAAAGATAAAGTCAATAAGCTCGAGGTGTGCATAAGTTGTTTCGTTTCTACAGTAAATCCACAAGCTAAGAAGGTAATATGAAATCATCCATGAAATGAGTGGGTTCTTTTAATTGTGCCTATCTTGGGAGGCAAATCCAAGGTGGTCTTTATGAGTTCAGTGGTTAGTGGTATTGTTCAGTCTAGAGATGACATTTATGCATATATAAAGAAAGCACTTTGTTGACAGTGACTATATTCCTATGCATGTAGACACTTTGTTGAAGATGTGGAAGTCCTGCATGTGTTTTTAACTTTAAGGTTCTGATACAAATAATTCTGCGTTACTAATATTAGTTGTATCTTATTCAAAATGAATAAAACGAAATTTGAAAAAGAATACTTTATCGAGACAAAATTCCTGGCAAATATGTTACTGATAATGATATTTATAAGTCATGTTAGTGTAACTGACACATGGTAAAGTAGATACCATGTCTGAATCTGGCAATATTACGTTTACTATGTGTTCATTGTCCAAATGGATATAATTTGACGCTTATTGCCATTCCACCGTCTTTTGTTTATAAAGATGCTTATGACCCTTTTGCGTCTTGACTTTCTGATAAAAAAGAGAAATGTGGTCTTGTATAATGCGCAAACTAGCGGAATGCGGCAAAACTTGATACCATACTCAAATGACACATCTACAACATCCAATTTTTTTAAACGTCTAATCCATACCAGGGTACTGTCAGTAGTAACTTTTAAGACTTTCGCAGTGCTAATGATTTTGCCAACTTTCATGAAAAATAGTGGATCTAAATCAGCGTAAGTAATAGGCCTAATTGTAGACAATAGTGGAGATTACCAACTCGATGACTAACTGTTCTGGAGGCTGTCTGTTAGGCACCGATTAACTGTTCTAAAACCCAGTTTGTTTACCAGCTGTTTCTTCTCACTGTATTCAGTCATTCTGAATTTGGACAGTCAGTTGCAAGAAACTCCGCGGATAGTAGGACAGCAGAAGGTCATCAGAGGAGAAGCCTACATCAAGCAAGTATTTCCACCCTTAACTCCGCACACTCTAAAGGGGCCAGGCCACATCCTGGTCATGGCTTCTGTTATAGCCATTTTTCCCTCATTGTTATTGTTATTGTTGTTTAAAGCCCAGCCGACTGCGCAGAGCCATATCAGGACTATAACCGCTTCAAACATACACAAGATTTCAACAGAAAAAATGAAAAGAAAATTAAGTGCACAGGGGACTTAAAAACCATACCTGAATACAAACTTAAACATACCTAAGACCACCAAAACATACATAAAAACGGGCACAAATTACATAAAACTGCTTCTACATATCTCACCTCCCTAGAGCCAAAATTGCATTTAATACACGTACCCAATTATCAATCCTAAGAGAAAGTACGTAAGACTTCATTGAACAAATACAGGTGAACGGACCAGCAAGGCAGAAAATGATAGGAAGAAATGACAAAAAACAAAGGAGGAAAAAAGAAACAGAGTGACAGAAAAGAGGAAATTTCTAGCACAGAATTTCCAGAAGGTGGGGATACTACTTATACTGAAAGAGTCCTCGGCATCCCCACGGGGGTTATTTTAATCCCTCCACCTGGGTTCAAACCCACATCTCGGTCGAGCGACTCAAGGCCAAGCCACCCATGTGACGGATGCCATAAATGTTTATCTATCGTACACCTGCTGAACAAACAGCAGCAATGAGAATAGAAAACGATATAAGCTCTTTCCAAGATACCAAAAGATGGGTCAGGCAGGGCTGTGTTCTGTCATCAGATCTGTTTTCACTTTACAGCCAGACCTTCATGAGAAACCTAGAAGAATGCTCTGGGATAAAGGTTGGAGGGAAAATGATAAATACCTTTCGTTATGCAGATGACACCGTGCTAACTGCAGAAAACGAAACGGACCTACAAAACCGTGTGTATGTAATAGAAATAGAAAGCAAAAACAAACGGTTGGAGCTAAATAGCAAGAAGACTGAAGTCATGGTAATCAAAAAAAAAGCATAAAATCCCCCCATGCAAAAAAAACAACCCCAGCAAATGGTACAACTTTGAGACAGGTTGATAAGTTTTAATATCCGGGAACGGTCATCTCACCAGACGGCAGATGCACATCAGAAATAGCCAGCAGAATCGGCCAAGCCAAAACAGTATTCAAGAAGATAAAAAGCATTCTTACCAACACATGCCTATCAATTGACATCAGGAAGAGAGTTCTTGAATGTAATATAGAACCGATAATGGTATATGGTTGTGAGGCGAGGACAGTCAACACGCAAAGCCAGAACAAGATTGAGGCAGCCGAAATGTGGTTTTTAAGAAGAATGTTGAGAGTTCCATGGACAGCAAAGAAAATAAACGAGACAGTTATGATGGAGGCAGACACAAGAAGATCATTCATAAGGAAGATCAGGAAAAGACAAACAACATTTATAGGCCATTTTATGAGGAAAGGGGAATTAGAGCGCGTGGTCTTAACAGGAAAGCTGGAGGGAAGGAGAACACCAAGTAGACCTTGGGAGAAAATATAGGACGGACTTGCAGGGTGGCTGAGGACAGAGAGGGTGAAAGATGTACTTGCATCGACAAGGGATAGATGCATATGGAGGGCCATGATCGCCAACGCACGCATCAGGGCATATGATGATGATAACACCTGCTGAACATAGGGACATTTTCAGTCTTTTGAAGTTCAGTTTTGTCCCCCTTCCACCAGAGCCAAGTAAAATCTGTGGGTCATGAATTTTGACTGCCTAGATCAATTTGCAGATTTCTTGTTTTAATGGTTTTGGTTTTTGAGCACGTTCTTTCAACATTCATGATCAGTGAAATGAGAAATATGAGAACGGGAGTGAGTGTGTGTGTGTATGTGCGTGCGTGCGTGCGTATGTGTGTGTGTATGTGTGTGTGTGTGTGCGTGCATGCGTGTGCATGTGCGTGTGTGCATGCGTGTCTGTGTCATGCTGTGTGTCTGTGTGTGTGTCTGTGTGTGTGTCTGTCTGTGTGTGTCTGTGTGTGTTTGTGTCATTGTCGTCATTTTGCTTTAGATCCGGTCATATTTAGTCGTATCTGCTTGGAACCCAGTCAGTATAATGAAATCACTTAGACTATGGTTACTGACTGACTTCCTTCTACATGATCACTGTTCCTTGATCCATTCAAGGCAATACAACTGCGTAAATCAGTGACCCCGTTAGTCTCCCGTAGCTTATTAATTTTGATACTAGAGACAGCAAGCACAGGGTGGGTCATTTCCTGTCAACGTGACTATAAACTGTATAATACCCAAATCACGATACTGCCATATGGATTGCTTGTAAGTGCCTTTATCAAATCGTGATACCTGCCAACTTTTTGGTGGAAAAAAAAAATGGCACGGTGTTTGTAGGATAATACCACGGTTTATCAAGATTTGAGACGGTTTTACTGAGTGTGTGCGCAGGCTTAAGGTTTGTGCCATGATAACCATACACGTGGCGCATGTGACGTTAGTGCACATGAAATTCATTCCTAGCTCGGAAATGTCATCTTGAGAAACTGAAACAAACTGAAACTCAAGAGGGATTTATCGCGCTTGTACAACCCTATATGGTTCCACCCAAATCTGCCAGCCACAAACTGGCAGTCTCTCTGACCGTGTGCCAAAGAACCTATACGCTGGCAAGGTCTCGAAATGATAACAGGGGTGGGGGGGGGGGGGGAGAGGGAAGAGGGATCATGAAACACTCAATTGACACCACCAGAATAATGGAAGTATCTACAAGGACAGCCAACAGGCCAACTTTTAATGTTGTGGCCGGGACTGAACTCGAGATGCTTGATTCTTGTCTACGGCTCTTTCTAAAGTACCAGACAGCCAGAGTTAAGAGTGAGACAGACAGCAGTGTTCAGGCAAGTTCTCCTCCTTCCCCATTGACTAAGTTTTTGTTCTTGTCTTTTACCTTGGATGAGATTCTACAGTTATCTTCATATAAAAAAATACAAACAAACAAACAAACACATTGCCACATTTCTGTATCCCTCTTCTGAAATAACAGTAATTCGCTACCACGTAATGAGTTTCAAATATTCAATGCATTATAAGTGTAAACACGTCCTTCTTGTTATTATCCATGAATACTGTGTAAGCTATGTTGACCACAACGTTAAAAGCTTTCTTTTTCTTCTTCTTCTTCTATTTCTTCTTCTTCTACTTCTTTCTTCTTCTTCTTCTACCTACGGTCCACGAGCCCTCTCTGTTTCTGGTCCACTTTCCTGGAACAAACTTCTATTCCTCTCTCAGTCCGTCAGCAACCTACTTTTGTCTCCTTCAAGTCCGCTCTCAAAACTCACCTTTTCTCCTCTGCATGAAATCTGACCTCACTCATCCCCCTCTGTAGCCTGTCTCCGCTCGGAGTGGAATCACATTGTAATATATATTTGTATATAATATGCTCTCTATAATTTTCCATTGCTTTTATTCTTTTTCCCCATTTATAACCATGTGTGAGTGTGTGTGTGCGCGCGTGCGTATGTGTATGTTCAGCGCTTAGATTTGATTTCTATCAAGATTTTGCGCTATATAAATATTGTAATTATTATTATTATTATTATTATTCCTCTTCTTCTTCCTCTTCCTCCTCCAATATAGGCTAGGTAGGGCCTAAGGACCTGGCCAGCTCATGGCTTTATGTGCAGGTTTAAGGCTTGTGCGATGATCACCGTAAACATGGCACCTCTGACATAAGTGCATATGGAATTCGTTCCGAGTGAGGAGACATCGTCTTGAGAAACTGAAACTGAAACATCCTCTTCTATTTCTTCTTCTTCCTCTTCTTCTTTATGTTGTTGTTGATGTTCTTTTTCTTCTATTTCTATTTTTTCTTCTTCTTCCTCCTCCTTTTCTTCCTCGTTTTCTTCTTCTTCATTCTTCTTCTTATTATTTCTTCTTCTTTCTACTTCTTCTTTCTTCTCCTTCTTCTCATTAAACTCAGTGACAAGGTGTTGGGGAGCTACACTAAAGAACTTTTCAACAGATTCCTCGATCAGACAGTTGTGTACCAAAGCCCACGTCTCTGCAAAAGGTCCTTTTTTCTGTTCATTCCACATTTTTTCCTCTGTCTTCCCCTCTGTAGTTCTCTTCGAGAGAGATACGTATGTGTGTGCGTGTGTGTGTGTGTGTGTGTGTGCGTGTGTGTGTGTGTGCGCGCGCGCGTGAGTGTGTGTGAGTGCGTGTGTGTGTGTGTGTGTGCTTGTGTGTGCGTGTGTGTATATATATGTCCGTGTATGGATGTGTATGGTATGCGTGCGTGCATGTCTACGTGTGTGTCTCTCTGTGTGTTCATATTGTTTGCGTGTGTGCACGCGCGCGTATCAGCGTATTCATCTGAATGTGCACGTGAGAGTTATTGCATTTCATATCCTATTTCTGTTTTGCACTCTGTAATACCTATTCACGTTATACCACACGAGATGATGATTCTAGTCTGATATACAGGTGACAACGGTGGGCGAAAGTGCGCGCGCGCGCGCGCGCGTGTGTGTGTGTGTGTGTGTGTGTGTGTGTGTGTGTGTGTGTGTGTGTGTGTGTGTGTGTCTGTGTCTGTGTGTGTCTGTGTGTGCGTGCGTATCTGTGTCTGTGGAACGTTTTGCTTGCTTGGCAGTTTAGGTGTTTGTGGATGACGAGAGTGGGTGGTTTTCGAAATTCGTTTTTTTTATTCATAAAATACCTTTTATTGTTTTTTTTGTTGTTTTCTTTTCTTTTCTTTAAGTTGCTTACAATTTTTTGCTTTCTTTTAATTTCTATTTCCGTTTTTCGTTTCATGATTTCTTCTTTTACATCGCTTTTTGTACTTTAAAGGTTATTCTCTGCTTTTTTCTCTTGATTAATCTTTTAGTCCAATTTCTAGTTTGATATCTTGTTTCGTGTAATGTACTTCTTTTTCTTCTTCTTCTTTTCATTTTTTCCTCTTTCTTTTCCTCGTTCTTCTTTTCGTCTCCAGCTTTTTCTTTTTCTTTGAAAAATACCAGTATTTTTGATAGTATAATTTCGATTCTTGGCAATAAAACTATTCGAAGAAGATATACTCTGCGCCAGAAAATGGTCGCATTGAGCGTATTCGATGTAATGTGTCCCACAAGATTTCCAATGACATTAGCCATCCTGAACGCTATGGCTTGAACTGTGATGGCACAAAACAGAATCAAATGACTCGTTTCGTATAGATTTCGAGGGATTTTGTTTGTTTGTTGCTGTTGTTGTTTTGTTTTTGTTTTTTGGTGGGGGTGTGTTGTTTTTTTTGGGGGGTTGGGTTGTTTGTTTGGGGTTTGCTGGGGGGGGGGGGGTTATTGTTTGTTTTTTAGACATCCAATGTTATTCTGTTACTTTAATGTGGTATGATCATCTTTTGTGGAAAAAAGCCATGGACATTTTGGTTTTACAGGAAAAGAAACTGAAATTGAAATTGATACATTTGAACCCTGGACCTAATGGTGCAATATCATTAAATTCATATAATCTTCAACAGTGTGTCGCAAGACTTACGATAGTTACGCACTGTTCGTTTACCATCACTGATCATATTTACATACAGAAAACGACAGCCGTTCACGAACTTTGTGTGTTAACTAGTGTTATGAGAGATCACGGTGTGATTTGTGTTACACGTAATAACAAAATTAAAATGAAAAAAAACAGATCTTACAATAAACATTACGATCTTTCAACGGTATGATTTTAATAGCATCTTGTTTCTTCACAGTTTTTGCTGAGAAGTATGACTTTAATTTTCCAGACGATGCTCTTTGCGTTGGTGTGTGTGTGTGTGTGTGTGTGTGTGTGTGTGTGTGTGTGTGTGTGTGTGTGTGTGTGTGTGTGTGTGAGGTGTGTGTGCGTGCGTGCGTGCGTGCGTGTGTGTGTGTGTGCGCGCGCGTGTGTGTGTGTGTGTGTGCACGCGCGCATGTGTGTGCGTGCGTGTGTGTATAAGAGAAGAGAGAGAGAGAGAGAGAGAGAGAGAGAGTATAAAACCTATCTGAGTGTTGTCAATGAAGTCTGTCCTTTCATTCACGTACAGCGACGAGTCACAAAAGCTCACACAAGGATGGACCTCGCTCAAGCAATAAAAGAGATGATTTAAAGATTGCTAGTCGTTCGCAGATTTTAAAAAAGATTTGCAATCGAGCCCAGTAAAGGATTTGAAAATCCGAACTTCTCTCTTTAGTAGATTAGTCCAAGACAGAAAAATCACGCAACTCATACCTGGTCAGCTACACACAAGCTGACTAAATCAAGTAACCCAAAAAGATGAATGTTTCATTTCTGTTGACACGTTTAACAATTATTTTACAAATAAATATATACATTGGTTTCTTACGTGAATAGTTCAGACTCTTTTTTTACACTTTATTTCAGCCATAAATTTCCTGTAGGTATAGCATTAAACTTAATGTTTTCTATGCCTTCTATGTGTATTCACTAAGTCCTTTCTTACTCATTCTCTTTAAAAATGTAAGGCCTTATTTGAATTCGATAAGATTGGCCCCAAAAATACTGACACTATTTGTGCCTTATATTGCATATTTACTTACCTACCGATATAATCTTTGCTTATCTCACAACTATTTTCCTACTGGATACGAGCAAGCTAAAGTAATTTCATTACACATAAAAGGGGACATGAATGTTTACAATTTCTGACCAACATCGATGTTTTCATCTCTTTCAAAACCACCTGAACGTCCTATCCATTGCCATCTTTAAGCTGACAGATAAAAATGGTCTCTTAGACGTAAAAGATCGGGTTATAGGGAAAACCGTGTATGTGAGACATCAATGTGCAAGACCACTGACGACAGGCTAAAAGATATACACAAAGCAAAATGACTGGAGTAGTTTTTGTTGATTTAACAAAATTATTTGATTTCGTGATTCACACAGTATCACGTCAGAAACATTAATGTTCTGGAGTTGCTGACAATGCCTTGTCATTCTCCAAATTACACTCATTAAACCATACTCTATGCATTCAAATGATATGATTTCTTCATAAAAATGCGTACCAAGAAGTGTATCACAAGTATGAGAAATAGGCGCCCTCTTCTTCTCTCTGTTTATATAAGTGATCTCCCACTTTTCATAAAAAATTACTATATGTGATTTATTTACAGGTGACACATCTTTAAAATATTTTTGTCATAATATTCATGAAACATAAAAGGTCGGTTATCCCATTACCCTGAGGTCGTAGAGGAGTAAAATGTTAGGGGCCTCAACATTTCTCGGGTTCAGCATTATATGGGCGGTGCCAATCTCCTCTTCCTCGTTGTTTTACCTTTCCCTATCTCTGAAGAAAATAAGGTACTCATTAACAGCTGGACTTGAAAGGGGGGGGGGTTCCCACGCACATTATAAAATTCCGCGGTCGTGTGACGTCGGTGTCCTCTGTGTCTGCCTCCGTGTGTTTATGAAAGAAGCGAAGGAAGGAGAGAAGGCAGACTGATTGCGAGACACACAACACACACACACACACACACACACACACACACACACACACACACACACACACACACACACACACAACAACACACACACAAACACACAAACACACACACAAACACACACACAACACACACACAACACACACACACACACACACACACACACACACACACACACACACACACACACACACACACACACAACACACACACACACAGACTGGCATATAGACATATCAAAAATGGAACATGGATGATTCCATGCACGAATTATCACCTTTTAAGCTGTGGCACGAACTATCAATATTCGTTTCATTTAATTTCAAACTGCTGACAAAATCCTTTTGAACACACAGTGGTGTCTATTAATCAATAATGTGCTGTTTATTCCAATCAGTCAGTCGACGATAGTTTGAGACTGGTATATATACTCCTAATCATAATTTGAGGGCCACTTCTTCCTTCCTCTCTAATTTTAAGTTGAAATAATTGACAATGTTTAGAATTGATTCTATGTTTTATTTCATCATTTCCACACCTGTTTTGGAAAAAGAAATTAGCACAATGACCCATTAGTGAACAGCACATGCATTTAAAGGAACATCCCCCCCTTTTCAAAAAACAGAAAGTGTCAGATTTGGCCCATCTGTTTTCAATATCGCGTGTGTCCGCCCCGAGCCTGGATGCATGCTTCACAGCGCCGATGCATCGACCCCACAAGGGTACGGAGTGTGTCCTGAGGGATGGCCGCCCACTCGATCTGCAGGATGTCGACCAGCCTGGCCAGGGTGCCCGGTGGGGGGTGGTTGTCCCTGATGCGCCTCCCGAGCACATCCCAGAGGTGTTCAATTGGGTTCAGGTCAGGTGAGCACGCTGGCCAGGCCATACGGACGACTTCATGCTGCTCCAGGAAGTCGGTCACAAGGCGTGCTCGATGCGCAGGTGCATTGTCGTCCTGGAAGATGGCGCCTTGACCAAGGTCCACAAGCGCAGGCAGTGCCACGGCCGCCAGAACCTCGTCCCGGTACCGGACCCCGTTCAGGATGCCGTCAATGGGGAGCAGGGGGGTCCGGGTACCACGGCTCATGCCACCCCACACCATCACCGACCCGCCGCCGTACCGGTTATGCTCTTGGACAGTGGCGTCAGCGAACCTCTCCCCTTGACGTCGCCACACCCGAGCCCGGCCATCGTTAAAGGTCAGGGTGAACCTGGACTCATCCGAAAACAAGACCCGGGCCCACTGTTGCCTTGTCCAGGTCACGTGCTCCCTGGCCCAGGTCATGCGGCGCACTCTGTTGACCGGTGACAGCACGGGTCGGACGGCCGGTCTCCGTGACCTCAAGTTTGCCTCATGTAGCCGTCTTCTCACCGTGCTGCAGCTGATGTTAGCACCTGTTGCGTCCCTCAGCTGACCCCTCAAGGTCCCCTCAGTGGATGCCCTTTCCCTCAGGACGGAGAGGGCAAGGTAGCGGTCTTGCTGTCTTGTCGTTACTCTGGGTCGACCCGTGTGACGCCTTTCCTGGACTGCTCCAGTCTCATTGAAGCGCTCCAGCAGTCTCTGGATTGTGGAATGCGACACTTCAAGTCGTCTAGCAACTTCCCGCTGCGCTAGGCCTTCATCAAGCAGAGCGAGGGCTCTCCCCCGCTGCTCATCCGTCATCCGTCGTCTTGCAAGCATGGTTAAAACGAACCAAGAACGGGTCCTTTTTATCCTCGTCTGCGGGCAACTTTGGCTGGAGTAGTGTTCAAAAAGGGCTTGCCTTGCACGTGCAAAGCGAATTTTGTCGCTACCTTGCCTGCGTCGTCAGAGAGACCCTGCTGAAGATTCGACAATTTCGTGTGGAAATTGTCTTCCTTGGGCCGCCCATTGCAAATCGGCAAATCCCCAAACACGTGCCAAAAGGAAACTGCAATGTTGTCTGAGCTCTTATCCATTCAGTTACGGCAACGAATTGGAGAAAAGAGTAAGAGAAAATAGGTTATTTCTCATTTCAAAAATTGACTCAAAAACGTTCCTGGCCCTTAAATAATGACGTGTAGTATATAGTATGCTTATAAAACGTAAAAAGAATCTTTGCTCATACTTGTTCACACACACACGCGTACAAGCGCGCACACATGCACACACACACACACACACACACACACACACACAACACACACACACACACACACACACACACACACACACACACACACACACACACACACGCACACACAGCACGTGCTTGCGCACAGACACTCACGCATACAGGCGCACACTATCATTATATTATGATTTTAACTTTAATCGTTACAATTCTTCTTCTCCTTGATTTGTCTTCTTCTTCCTCTTCTTCTTCTTCCTTCTTTGTCTTCTTCTTCTTCTTTCTTCTTCTATTTCTTCTTCTTTGTCCTCCTCTTCCTCCTTCTTCGTCCTCCTTCCATTTTATTTCCTGTTTCAATCCTATATTGATTTATTAGCCTATACATGCTGAAGTGTAAGCCTGTTTGAGACCCCTTTAAAGACATGCTAGGCACAGTGTTAGAGACAAAAAAGAATAATATGGATAATGAAATGGTCACCGTGTTCAGTCATGTGATGGAATATGATAGGGAGAGGCAGAGAGACAGAGGTATGATGTGGGTGTGTGTTTTTGTGTCAGTGTCCGTGTTTGGGTTAGGGTCTCTGTTTGTGCCTGTCTGCCTGCTCCCCACCCACACCCCAATCTCTCTCTCTCCCTCTCTCTCTCTCTCTCTCTCTCTCCCTCTGTGTGTGGGAGGGGGGTGTTAGTGAAGACAAAAGACAGAATGAAGATACACACAAAATAAATAAAAGAAAAGAGAAAGACGAAAAAGAATTCAACAAGAAACAGAGACAGACAGTCAGACAGACAGACAGACAGACGAAAAAGAAATCAACAAGAAACAGTCAGAGAGAGAGAGAGAGTGTGTGTGTGTGTGTGTGTGTGTGTGTGTGTGTGTGTGTGTGTGTGTGTGTGTGTGTGTGTGTGTGTGTGTGTGTGAGAGAGAGAGAGAGAGAGTGTGTGTGTGGTGTGTGAGAGAGAGAGAAAACATAGAGAGTGAGTGTGTGTGTGTGCGAAAGAGATATAGAGAGAGCGTGTGTGTGTATGTGTGTGTGTGTGTGTGTGTGTGTGTGTGTGTGTGTGTGTGTGTGTGTGTGTGTGTGTGTGTGTATGTGTGTGTGTGTGTTTGTGTCTGCGTCTGTGTCTGTATATGTGGTGTGTGTGAGTTCGTGCATGTTTGTGTCTGTGTATGAGAGAGAGGGGGGAGGGGGAACGTGTCTGTGCGTTTCCAAGGACGTGCTCGCGTGCATGCGTTTTCACCCGTTAAGCTGTGGCACGAGCTATCAATATTGATCTTCTATCATGTCAAACAGCCCCAACTCTTTTTTGATCTTCATCACATGAACACACCATGGTGTTTGTGAATCAATCGGTCAATACAGTAATCCATCATTCTTTCAAAACATGCAGAGCGCTGTGCTCGTTTTGTCAAACAGAACCTCTCATTGCTACCCTTTGGGCCGTGGCAGGTTTTGTCAATATGCATTCCAAATGATTTCTCCCTGTAACGTATACACAAAGCTAGTCTCTTTTGATGTATGTCTTGGTTTTTAATCTTACACTGAAGATTATGGTCTTTTTTTTTTTCCTTCAAATGTAAACTCAACAATAGCAAAACATGCAAGAATAGATTACTATACAATCGATTAAATACACACTGAATGTTATATTATAGATGATTATCCTTAAGTTTTAACCCTGTGACTCCTGCACCCTGTCCACCAACTGCAAAAACTTAACCCTTTGACTCCCTCATCCCCATCCACAGCTTCCAGCAGGAAGCTGATAGGATGAAGGAGCCCAAGGGTTGAGTTTTTGCTTTGCCAGCATAGTTGACAATGTAGGATGCTTGTGGACAGGGTGCGGGAGTCAAAGAGTTAAGTTAGAAAGGGTGATTCTTCTGACAATCACAGACGGGCGTGGAAGTCAAATAGTTAAACATCAGACTTCCAGACAAAAAGTCTTGGGTTCGATCTGCTGAGACACCTCTGTGTACTGGGTAAAGGGTTAAGAGTTTTCCGACTTCCTAAGTCAACGTGTGTGCAGACCTGCCTTCCCCCCCTCTACCCCACTTCCCGCTTTGTGTGTATACGCATGCAGACCATCAAATTGCACGTGAAAGATCACGTACGTGATGTCAGTGGATGGCTTGTAATTAATTAAGTAGGCCTATAGGCGTAATAGGTGAAAAAAATAAATACAAAATGAAGGAGTATGTGAGAGATGAAAATAAATAACAGTAAACAGATGCATGTGCCCACATACCCGTACACAAACATACACACATACATTCATACATATACAACCATATCCACATACTTACAGACATACACACTTACTTACTTATTTACTTATTTATTTACTTACTTGCTTACTTACTCATTCACTCACTCACTTACATAATGTACCTATCTATTTCCTCTTTTCTTTCCTCGGAAATGAGCGACAGACTGGCAGGCGTATTGTTGAGAAAATATTGTCTTCACCTATTTGATAGACAGCTGAGGCTTTGTGCTTTGATTGGGGGGGGGGGAGGTCTTTCTGTTATGTGGGACGAGTATATACAGAATACTCAGTTGTGATTCATACTTTTCATTATTTATTTATTTACTTTATATGTACATTTCTTTTTCTGAAGATAAGATACACAGATACACATGTCATTTACATGTACTCAGGACTGCTCCAGTGATAGTCTATATGATATACTGATATTGTATCGGCCTATGTAAAACATAGGCTTGGTAGGGCCTCAGAACCTGGCCAGCTCATGGGTTTATGTGCAGGCTTAAGGCTTGTGCCATGATCATCATACACATGGCACCTGTGACGTTAGCGCATATATGGAATTCGTTCCGAGCGCGGAGACGTCGTCTTGAGAAACTGAAACTGAAACTGAAACTGAGTGGCTGGCTTATGCAGATATAAAAACATCCAGCACGCACGCCCATTAAAGATGCAGACTGAGCAATACCACAGTGGAATGTGGTTCAGCTCGTTTAACAGCTTCCCTGCTCCGCTAAAACGTCTGATCACGTGTAATGCACAGCGAGTCCAAATGTTGTAACTACAAGTTCAGGAACAAGTTCATATTGCTTACAGCCCAGCCGACTACTAGAGCCATATAAGGGCTAACACCACGTCTAATATCACTCATAGTGAAAAGACGTTAAATTGAAGAACGAAATGAACCACGTCAAAACGACAATCAGGTTAAGATAAAAGACAACAGGTAAAAACTATGCTCACCGTTAACCTTGCAAACCTAAAATGCAAATAAATAAAAACAGCCGTAAAATGATATCAGGTGAAATACGTTAAACAAAGTCATTACAAACAGCAATATATAATATATATATATACGCGCTCGTGTGTGTGTGTGTGTGTGTGTGTGTGTGTGTGTGTGTCACTCCTGTACGTGAAAGAGAAAACAAAAGGGAAATAACTTGGTCACAATCTACGATCGAATCTAGAACATGTTAGCTTCCTAGGAACGCACTACACACCTCTACACAACCATACATATATTACTTTATCGTACTATTTGATCTCTTATTGTGGAACTTTTTGAGTTGTGTCACGATCTCTCAATACTGATTTTATCAACGCTGCCAACACATCGATTGATGCTGTTCACAATGGGGTGTGCAAGGATCAATCAGTGGATACACTGACCACTCATGTCAGTTGAGGAATAAGAGCCCTTGATTCTATGCAAGCTGTTAGTGTGGGTTTGTGAGCTGTGTGTGACACGTACATGCACTACTATCACTCAGTACCCGTTTGTTGACACTACACACTGTCACTGTCTTTTGGTGGCAATCTCATATGATGAAATGTGGCGTGAAAGCACAATGTGTTTAATGCGTTTTCTTGTTGTTTAGTTGTTGATGTTGTTGTTGTTCTGTTTGTATGTTGTTGTTGATGTTTTTTTTTATTCATTTCCTTATTTTTATATTTTCATTCGATTTATGTTTTTTATTCGTTTTCCGTTTCTTAATGATGTTTTTTATTCTGTTTATTTTTTTTCCTGCATTTCGGGTTTTTTGTTTGTTTGTTTGTTTGTTTGTCTGTCTGCATTTATTCATTTATTCTGTCTTTTTCTTCCTTTTCTCTTTTTCTTTCTTTTAATCTATTTTTCCTTTTGCTATTATTCTCTTTTTTGTTTTCCTTTCTTTCTCCAGACGTTTGTTTATTCGTTCATTTGTTCAACCATCTACATATCTCTTTCTGTCTTCCTTTCTTTCCATCTTTTTCCGTTGTTTGTTTCCAAAAGTCATGTTTTCTTATGAAACGAATTCTGCTTGTCCTAATCTTTATCGCCCTGTTTTTGCTTGTTGTTATTATTGTTGCCGTTGTTCTTCATGAAGAAAGTATAGCTGCTGTTACTTTTTGTTTAAAGCCCAGCCTACTGCGTAGAGCCATATCAGGTCTATAACTGCTTTTAAACATACACAATACTTCAACAGGAGAAAAAAAAAAGAAACGAAAATTAAGTGCACATACCAATGCATTCGCGCAAATAATCTAAGGACATGCCCCTGGCGTTGACCACTCTGTCCGATTTATCGCACAGGGGATTTAAAAACTAAATCACCTAAAATTTCTTCCGCATTTCCCATTTCCCTACAGCCGAAAATGCACATAACACACGTACCCAATCATCAATCCTAAGAGAAAGTATAGACTTTAGCTAACACACACAGGTGAATGGACCAGCAAGACAGAAAATGATAGGAAGAAATGACAGAAAGCAAAGGAGGAAGACAGAAACAACGAGAGAGACAAAAAAGAGGAAACCTCTAGCACAGAATTTAGAGAAGATGGGGGTACTATTTATACTGAAAGAGCCCCTGACATCCCCACAGGGGGGGGGGGGAGGAGGGGTGTAGTTACTGAAGAAGACTTAGGCTGATCGTGTCTAAAAATAAAGCCAATATCTGTCTTGATGTTGACGAAGTGTTTGTGGTGTGATTGGCGTTAGCGCACTCCACCAAGGAAGCCAGAGCTCCCAGGTCACGACCTCACATTGACCTCTGCCTGGGGTAAGCATACTACCTCTTCTGATAAGACACAAACCCGATGTCCCATTTACATCGTGCAAATAAATGGACCCGAGCAACAAATGTGTTGTGCTGGCTTAATTCTGTGCGGACATTTTATATTTATGGGTCAGCTAAATTTCACGAAGATATAAACAGACGGGAAATAGGGATGGTGTTATAATGTAGCGTTGTGTTTTTACCCAGAAAAAACAGTCTGTGTTTAACTTGTGGCGCTGTGTTTTTACCAAGAAAAGCAGTCTGTGTTTAATTTGTGTGGAGTTGGTTTTTACCAAGAAAAGCAGTCTGTGTTTAACTTGGAAATGTACAGTCCTGACAGAAGATACACAAGCAGAAATAGTAGTGATAATGATGACAGTTTTGACGATAGTCATCGTAGTAGTTACAATGGTAGTAGTACCAAACGACGAAATAAAACAGCAGCAGCAGCAACAGTCGTGGTAGTAGCAGTAGCAGTAGCAACAGTATTAGTAGCAGCAGTAGTGTTCCTTCTCTTCGTCTACCTGTACTGCAACTACTACTACTACTGCTACCACCACAACCACTACCAACACCACTACTACTACTACTACAAAAACCGCTACTAATACCACTACTACACAAATACCACTACTACTACTATTACTACTACTACTGTATTACTACTACTACTATCGTCTCACACACACACACCACACACACACACACCAACTCATACACGCTACTATTTTTGGTACAGCTAATACGCTGCTACAACCGTTAAATTTTTTTTTCTAATAGTGGTATTACTGCTGCTATTGCTGGTATTCTTTTTCATCGTGTCTATCTTTTCTTCTTTCTTTTTCTGGGTTCTTTGACAAGATCGGTATTTTACTCTTCATCTATCTAAAGACATCATAAAAAAGAGATTGCTGCCATGTCCAGACTATGTCAGAGACTTCATTCCGAGTGTCAACGAAAGACTGCGATGATGAATTAAACCCAATATTAGCTCTGATATCAAATTTCGTTTGGTTGAATTGGTCATTGAAAAGTTCCAGCGGTAAAACATGATGACAAACAGAAGAAGAAATAACATCTCCGCGGGGCAAAGATAGTAACGTGAAGAGCAGCGATGACAAGCTTCTGCTGCAAATAGAATTTTCGATTGTCAGCATTTCTTGGTCACGCTTTCGATTTTCTCTCATACACGTCCATTCTCGAACATTTGCGTGGGTTGATGTAGTTTGAGTTGCTTCTTAAACACACGGATGCGCGCACGCAACACACACACAACACACACACACACACACACACACACACACACACACACACACACACACACACACACACACACACACACACACACACACACACAGCAAGAGATAGAAAAAGACAGAGTGAAAGACAGAGAGACAGACAGATGGAGAGAGAGAAGTAGAAAGAGAGGGAGAGAAGTTGGCACGCGCGCACACACACAATACACACACACACACAGAGACACAGAGACACAGAGACACACACACACACCACAAATGCACACACACACACACACACACACACACACACACACACACACACACACACACACACACACACACACACACACACACACACAAATGCTTCAAACATTTGCGCTTGAGAATTGAGGATTATGAACCTGAAACTGTATCTCCTTGATACTGGCACTGTGAACAGATAAGGCAGATGAATAAACAAACTCGAGTAATGCCTGAATTATAATACTCAATAAATTGAATGAGTACAAGTTTTATGTGACACAATACAATCTTCTCAAACAAACAAAAAACTTCAATGACAAAATTCAAAATCCAAAACTTCAGTGTCTTCAAACAAACAAACAACTACACTGACAAAATTCAAAATCTGACTGTGAAAGCCATTGACCTTTAATTCCTGTGGTGAAGAAGAAAACTAAGGCATTCCCTTTAATAAACAAAAAATTAATCCCTTCCATTAGCTTCCATCAGCTTTTTGCAGGCGTGGAAAGGTTAAAATAAGCTGGTGGAAATACTTCGGGGAAAAAATCAGTGTGGCAAGATTCTGCTGAATGAATAAAAATGAAGAAAACCTTGCCTCTGTGTTTCTCATTTCTATATTTGTGACCTGCCAGTACGAAATTAGTCTTAAATAGCATTTTGGACATTTTGAGATATACATATCACTGTAAAGTGTACATTCTGCTGATTATTTTGGTACTTGAATAAAGCTTGTACTAAAAAAAAATGTAGAAGTTATGTATGTTTAATGTCATTAAGTTGTATGACGGCCATTTTGAGAAAACGGCCTCTAAAGTTTTGTGTGCTCTCCTGCACATTTTCCTTAAATTTCTTTATTTGGTGGCTTTGACCCAGTTTGTTTCTAATTTTAGTTGTCATTATCTGAAACGTGCACCAAAGAGCTTTCCGTCAGTATATTATATAAGCGGGTACTGTGCAGGTTACGGTTCATAATAAGAGACAAAAACAGGTACTTTTGGTAGGAAATTGCGTTCTTCTGCTGCGGTCAGTGCATTTAAATACATTTTAAATTAATAATATTTTTTCAAGAAATAAATTCTGTGGGGGATAGATTAGTCTGCAGAAATCAATTTTGAGAAAGAGATAGACTCTCAGTCACCTTTTCAGCTCCTAGTACTGTTCGACTGACTGCCAGTTTAGACTGATTTCGTGGTGGGAGGTCACATTTATTCTTTGTTGTCTTTTGCTCGACACAGGCCAGTTAACCAAACGTTCGTGCCCGTATTGTTTTGTGTAGTACATGCACGCTACCGTCCTATGCTCGTTAGTTTCCAGTTATTAACTGTTACTGTTATTTTAGTTTAATGCCCAGACGACTGCGTAGAGCCATATCAGGGCTACAACCGTTTCAAAACATACACGATATTTCAACAGGACAAAAAAAATGGGAAAGAAAACCAAGTACACACATGAATGCATTCGCACACATCATCCATGGAGATGTCCCCGTCGTCGACCGGGGTGGCCCAACTCATTACGCTGGGGACCTAAAAAAATCATACCCGAATACAAATTTAAACATAACTAAGGACTCCAAAACATACACAAAGGCAGGCCTAAAATACCTAAAATTGCTTCCATATATCTCATTTCCATTGAGCCTAAAATGCACATAACACATATGTACCCAATTATCAATCCTACGAGAAACTACATAAGACTTTATCGAACACACAGGTGAATGGACCAGCAAGGCAAAAAAATGGTAGGAAGAAAGCAAAGGAACAAGGCAGAAACAAAGAGTGACAGAAAAGAGAAAATTTCTGGCACAGAACTTCCAGAAGGTGGGGATACTGTTCATAATGAAAGAGTCCCCGGCATCCTCACGGGGGTTCGTTTCTGGTTCAATCAATATTCATTCAGCAGGAATACATCTAAGTGTCTTCCAGTACCGATAAACACTTGCACATCCCAGTAATGATATACATGAAACACAGCCCTGGTCCAGCAATCTGAAAACGACACAGGATCACCATGCATATATTCTCCCACCATCTTCGTCTTTGTCATCAGTCATGGCCTAAGCTTCTTAGTCTTCGTTCACCTCCTCTCGATGTTCATCCCTGTCTCCAGACTGATGGCAGAATAAACCCTACTATAGCACAGGGAAATCAGAAGGCTTTGTTTCCTTCCATTGTTCTTCGTGTTGGCCAGATTTTGGCCTGGACCGCAATCTGTCTCGGTACTTAGGTTATCAGTGCTGTCGCTGGTCCTACGTTCCGGAGAGACACTCGCCGTCACCGTTTAATGAAAACTTGTCTTCGCTTTTGATATCTGTCGATGCTCATGTCAAGGTGTTTGGCGTCCCAAATAGTTCATTGATAAACACATACATAGATAAATTCATAAATAATAAACTGTATAAACAGGAAAAATAGTATCAGTCTTTTTTGTTTTGTTCTTATTTCTTTTTGGCATTATCGTAACCTTGAAACTCATGGTAATCTATAGAATCTCGTGTCAAGTAGTGCTAGATATTTTACCCCCCCCCCCCCCTCTCAAAAATGTGTAAATAATGGAAATATCCTTACTGATGTTTTGTTTTTTTACATTTGAGCTAATCCATCTTGTTTCTTCAAATTCTTGCGCAAATGAATCGTTAGCCAATCCTGTCCATGACTGAAGTGGTTGTGATCTACATGAACCAGCCTTGCGGTCCTGACAAATCACGAGTAATCTTTGTCGATACTTTTTCACACATACACACATGCGCCTACTCATACACTCACGCGCGAGTACACACATACACACTTACATACAGACGCGCATGTGCACTCACAAACATTACAGAAAGACAGACAAACTGATAGATAGATAGTAGATAGATAGATAGATAGATAGATAGATAGATAGATAGATAGATAGATAGATAGATAGATAAGATAGATAGATAGATAGACTTCAGAACACTTTATTACTAAAGGATAGCTGCATTAATTTAACTCCCATGGGACTTATCTTACAGCTAATCCTTGCTATTCTACACACAAACCATACGCATAAAAAGAACAAAAATATACACTGTAAAACATCATCATCAGGTGTCCTGTCGCATGGCGTTGACGACCATGGACTTCCATCCATCTCTATCTCTCGTTGCCCCTTGCACCTCCCCCACCTTCCTCATCCCCAGCCACTCTGCAAGTCCGTCCAGCATTCTCTCCCTGGGTCTACCTGGTGCTCTCTTTCCCTCCAGCTTTCCCGTGTGACCAGGTGCTCCAAATCCCCCTTCCTTTGTGAAACAAGTGTGATAAAATACCGACTTTACATACACCAGTGGATGCTGCGCTTTACAGAAGCATGACAGAAGCACACACACACGCAAATACATACATGTCAGCACTTAACAACAAGAATAACAACAAAATAACAATACAGCCAGTATATGTATCAATATTATATACAACAAAGTCAGACACAGAATCAAGGGGGCAATGATGATAATAGGTTAACTATGACACATGCCACGTCCATGCAGTTATAGAAAGTTGTATTAAAAATTAATTTTCGTGTACACTGTATATGTCAACCGATTGAGTGCATTCTAAAGTATAAGACGAGTAGATAATCCTTTCCGATACACGTAAAGCAAGCATATGTCAACAAGTCAAGAGAGAGAGGGAGACAGAGACAGACAGACAGACAGACAGACAGACAAAGATTTACGCACATGTCAAAGAATTTCTTTCCCTGCTTTAAGTTACATAAACACAGAAAACACATGAGAACATACATGTACATAACAAAGGACAAAAAGCCATCAAGCTAGTGTTCACCATCACATCAGACACTCGCGTTGTCAAACGGATCCATTCGGTGATTGCTGAATTGCACTAGATACTCCCAGTCTTGTTTTAAGCCAACAGTAGGCCTGTAAGCTTCATGGCTTGTACAGAACATACGTCTAGATTACTCCTTTAACTCCCCCACCCTGTTGTCCACAAGCATCCTGCATTGCCAACCATACTAGCAAAGCAAAAACTTTACCCTTTGATTCCCTCTCCCTATCCACCGGCTTCCTGCAGGAAAATGGTGGATAGTGTGAGGGAGCCAAAGGGCTACGTTTTTTGCAGTTGCTGGATAGGGTGCGGGAGTCCAAGGGTTAACAAATAATAATACTACTAATAATAAATCACATTTATATAGCACTATTCTTCCACACATAGGTAAGGACTCACTGCGCTTTACATTATTAGTTCATACACACACAAACACATACACAAAGATACAAACAAACAAACAAACACACAACACCACACACACACACACACACACGCATACACACAAAGATGCTGAGGTAGGGTACACTCAAGCCTGTTAGGCGAGAGACCCTGAAGCAAACGTGCTCTTTACGTCATAGTACATGACCACAAGCTCGCCGTAAGATGTAAAATCTAATCTCTGTTTTACTGGTGAATTCTAAAGCACAACAGGGAAGCAGTAAAATTACGGGAGATGTATTTCACAGAATTTGCATTCATACACATCCAGGGATACCTACCGTCCCGTAGTATCCGTTTTAGATTAAGTCCGGAAAACGGTCAAAGGAGGGTGGAGGGGGGGAGAAGATGTCCCGGAAATCCAATTTCCTGTCCCGGAAAACTGTAAAATCTCCAGCGACGATTGATCAACCTGCTGCGGCCAATCTGCGCAAGCACTAATGACTATAGGAACGGCCCACTACAGACTGTGACTAAACAGCACGAAAAGGAAAACTCTTCATTCCCTGAACGACTTATCGTGCGTATAGTGGTGTCCTTTAAACTACCGACGTGACGTGTGAATAACGGGAAGTGCTTCTGCGAGATGGTTTCAAAACGTAAAGACATTAGCGAGTCAAAATTAGGAAGAAAACAAAACACACAAAAAAGCAAACACACACACACACACACACACACACCACACACGCACGCACGCACGCACGCACACACACACAGTGCAGCACTGAACAGTGGTATTTGTTCAACTGTTTTGTACATAGTATAAATAAAGGTGAGTGGATACTTAAAGTTTAGGGTGCACTCGTCATGTGTGTCCCTGGAAAGTCTGTCCCTGGT
>CM060308.1:25915003-25922503 GCA_030674185.1 Monoplex corrugatus | reverse complement strand
AAAACAGAAAAACAATGTGGATCTGTTGAAAGGAAAGGAAATATAAATGCCATATATATCGTAAGAAATGTCACAGAAAAATCGATAAAGTTGTATTGAATCAATTTTGTTATGCGGACACAAAGCTTGGACAGGAACCAGAAAAAAAACACAAAGAAGAATATGAACGCTTATTTAATACAACAAAACAAGACAGGCGCAAATTTTCGGCCAACTGGCCTTTGTCAAGCGTAAGATTACAAACAAACAAACACTAGATACAAAAAATTTGAGAAAAAGACTGAAACTTCCCTGCTGCTGTCTTCAATCAGAGAAAAGGAATCTTACGCTTGACAAAGGCCAGTTGGCCGAAAATTTGCGCCTGTCTTGTTTTGTTGTATTAAATACGCGTTCATATTCTTCTTTTGTGTTTTTTTCTGGTTCCTGTTTGCTTGAACGCGGGCAGTCACACTTGCAAAATCAGAATAAGATCGAGTCTGCTGACATGTGATTTCAAAGAAGAATGTTAAGAGTTCCGTGGACAGCAAAAAAAACAAACGAGACAATCTTAAAAGAAGCAGACACAAAAAACAACTTTAATGAAGAAGATTAAAAAAGGACAAACAACATTTATGGGTCATTTTATGAGACAAAAGAAATTTTGAGCACCTAGTCACAACAGGAAAGCTAGAGGGGAAAAGAACAACAGGAAGACCAATGGAGAAAATATTAGTTTTGCTGGTAGATGAAGACAGAAAGGGTGAGGAGATGTACTTGCTGCGACAAAAGATAAGATTCGTATGGATGGCCATGATCGCCAACGTCATGCAGCATGACACATGCTGATGATGATTGGATCTTTAAGGGCAGCCATTGGCATGACTTAAAGGATCTTTAACGTGCATACTTGATATTTTGTTTGGGTATATACACGAAGGGGTTTTTGGCACTGGCAGGTCTGCGCGCATATTGTCCTGTCAGATCGTAAAACTATCCACCCCTTACACATTAGGTAGGATCGAACCCATGACTTTCCCATTGGTAGTCCAAACTTTATGCACTTGACTCTGGCACTGTTTCAATCCTTATTGTCTTCTTCGGATAAAAATTGTTAAGGCATTGATAGTCTTCCCGTATTAGGAATCTGGCAACCAACAATGTAAATATATAAACAAACATACAAAATGCTAAACAAATAAGAAAAACACGATTTATGTTGATATTTCTTTCCATCTCATAATCATAACCTTGAAATTAATCCGTATGATTTATAGAATTTTGAACCTTGTTTGGCTAAATCATTTGTCAACACTTTCGTCCCCCACCCCAACCCTCTTCTCCTTAAACATTATCATGCACTTCTAAGTTAGCAGTGGAGATGAGAGTGTTGCAAGACTGATTTGTTCATTAAGTTTTTCTGTTTAGTTTGTGTATTTATAGTTTTTCTGTTTAGTTTGTGTGTTTGCTTTTTTTGGTTTTTGTTCAGTTTTTTTTCAGTGTTTTGTTTGTTTAGTTTTCTTTGTTTGGTTATACATTCTTTCTTTGATATTTCTTTTTGTGTGTGTGTGTGTGTTTTAACTTTTTACATTCATTTTAAGCAAGTAGCATAAACAAATCAAAAACAACCAGCAATGCGCAATTACAATAACATCACGAAATGAAACTTGAATTCATTCAGAATATCCCTGTGTTTTAAATACATATACATGAAGCACAATCACCAACAGAACAAAAATACAACAACAACAACAACAAAACAGTATGTCAACATAAACTGGCATGATGTTACGACATCAGACTCGCATTCCATCACATACACTGACAACATCAGCATTACAATATAAACAGAATCAAGAATCGGTTGTTATCAAAGATAAACATGGCAGCCATCTCGTCTTAAACGTGTGCAGATTCCAATTCATTTCTGCACTGTATTCTTCTATGCGATATTTCATAGCAAGGTACCTTCAAACGAGATTACGTTTGGTACATAAAAAGTCTTTTCATACTTGTATTTATAAATGTATATTTTTTCCAAGAGGAGGATGAAATCAAATATGGGACCTGTGCATACATTTTCGTCATCACCAAATAATACCATACTTTTAATCTAACATTTGCACAGGTAACAAATTACGGTCTAAAGATTTCCTCAATCCCTCCCTGGAATTGTTTCGTATGTGAACAATTCCTAAATATATGATCAATAATATTTTGTTTCCAAACAAAAGTCATAGCAACAATTGTTTGTGAGTCCCATTTCTTTTAATATGACATTAGTTCCGATATTTCTGTGAACAATACGTGTCTGTAGCCGTTTCAGTTTAATTTCTTGTATTTATTGAATTTTCAATAAACGCTTTTTCTCATGGAACATTTGTTCCCACTTTCTCTAACCATTTACAGCGAGACTGTGAAAGTTTCTTTCTTTGACTGCTTTGCTTAGTGCTTGTGTGTTTGTTTCTTGTACAATTATGGTCGCTGTAATCCATCCTATCCATCCAAATTCGTGTATTTGTTATTTGTTATTGGGCAGATTACATGGTCTAAATGTGCACAGTTCTACCAGCGCTGGCACTGTGATGTGAGTTTCAGGAAAACCTCTGTTGTGGTCTGAATTTCTGTTGGGCCTGAGGCGTGGTTCATTTCTAATGTAAATAATTGACAATTCACACGCGCGCGCGCATACACACACACACACACACACACACACACACACACACACACACACACACAGAGAGAGAGAGAGAGAGAGAGAGAGAGAGAGAAAATACACAATATACACATACATGCGCCCACTCGCGAGCATACACATACACACACACGCACGCATGCATGCACACGCACGCACACACACACACACACGCACGCACGAACGCACACACACACACACACAGATCGATGTCATTCTCCCCTAATTCAGGTTTTGAATAGCTTCAAATGTATTAGTAAGCATTACTCAGGATTAAACAGCATGTTTAAAGTCCATTTTTCCTCAACTGCATGGGCATAGATGTCAAGCAAAATATCGACCCAAAACCTGAACACAAAACAGATTGACAGATACATTTGACTGTTTATATTCAGAGCCCCGGCATCTCCACAAGGAAAGTCATTTAGATTCAGATCGCTTATCGGCCCAATGTTTAAATACAAAAGTGATTGGCTGGTACGTTCATTTAGCAAGCTCATGCCACTTCGTAACCTTCACATCACTGTTCATTGAACCAGGCTGTGGCCTCAGACAACTAAAGCATACTACTCAATGGAAGGCCTGAGTGTAGTTCCGCTATACTGCCATTATTTTGGAAGCAATTTAGGTAGTTTAGGCCCGGTTTTATTTTTTTGTGTCATTTGTTATGTCTAAATGGCACCTGTGACGTTAGTGCATACGGAATTCGTTGCGAGCGCGGAGACGTCGTCTTGAGAAACTGAAACTGAAGCTGGAACGTCACCACAGACGCACCACGATTCGCCTACTTTCGTTTCGCCTAATCACGTTTCGCCTAACATCGTTTCACGTTATGTTTTGCCGCAACTTTTCTAGACCCTAGTACACTAGTTCGTTTCGCCTAGAGAGTTCGGCTTTTAGTAAAATCAGTTAAACTCGAAAATTGTGAAAAATTCTTCAGAAATGAATGGCGTATGCATAGAAGTAAATAAGGTCCATCAGCGTCTCCTGTCCGTTGCCGAAGTTTTCCGTGGTTCTCTTCAGATTTCATTGGCAGATAACTATTGTTGGTGCTCTTTGTGTTTGCCGTCTGACTCGTAGCATGCGTAATTCCTTCTGAATGTCAGTGTTCTCCAATTGCAACTGGCCACACAATCTTGAAGATGCCGAGGTGTGACGTACAGACTGATGATTTCAGACTTCGATGCTAGGACTCATCGGAGCTGTTGGTCAGTCTGAGCTCAACAAATACTAAAGACACGAATATTCAGGCGAAACGACTGGGTTCATTAGGCGTAAAAACCTTGAATAACGGCTACGGTTGAGGCGGGGGGGGGGGGGGGGGGAATAGGTACAAAGATCAAAGTATCAGGCGAAACGAATTCAGGCGAATCATGTGGCATCCTTCACTATCAATCTTGTTCATGCAGAATAGAGACTCCCACAAAGTTACATCACTAAGGCTGACTAGAGTTGCCTGTAGCTGACGGACAAGCGTGTCGACTGGATGAGCAACAGTTATGAACCCCTATGATCGACTTTAACCGTTTGACTCCTGCGCCCTGTCCACCAGCATCATGTATTGTCAACCATACTCATCATCCTCACCATGTGCCCTGCCGCATGGCGTTGGCGATCATGGCCCTCCATATGTATCTATTCCTTGTTGCCGCAACCACATTTTCCACCCTCTCTATCCTCAGCCACCCTACAAGTCAAAATAGTAGCAAAGCAAAACTTCAACCATTTGACTCCCTTACCTTATCCACCAGCTTCCTGCAGGAAACTGGCGGATAGGGTAAGGGAGTCAAAGAGTTAAGTTTTTACAGGTGGGAATCAAATGGGTAATCGCCAAAAGTGGTGAAAGGGTTTTAAATGAATTTAAATTTGAAGGTAATGTGTATTATAAACTTTATTTAAATGTCAACTCTGGCGAAACTGTAATGAACCGTCTCAAAAATGACAAGACAGAATGAATGGTTTGTAGTTCACGACACCGCCCGCATTAATGTGGAGAGACCTATGGTGAACTATATTGGACACAGTCCTCGTAGTCTGGTGAGAGGCGAGAGATCAATTTGCACCGAAAAAATAAAAGGTAATTGACAGGTTCGGTTGGGTCAGTCCAAACACACGCCATCGCCCACACACGTGCACTCAGTGCTAACAGTCGGTTGATTCTTAAGGTTTTAACGTCTCCTGTCCTCTGCAAAGACGATTTCAGGGATTGAATAAATAAGCTCTGGAAATAGGCAGGCTACTACTCACCATGGAAATAGATAATTAGTCGCCGTGGAAATAGGCAACTTATCACCATAAACACGGGCTACTAGTCACAATGGAAACAGTCTACTGGTCACCATGGAAATAGGCAACTGGTCACCATGGAAATAGGCAACTACTTACTATGCAAATAGGCTACTAGTCACTACGGAAATAGGCTTCTAGTCACCATGGATATAGGCCACTAGTCAACATAGAAATAAGCTGCTGGTCACCATGGAAATAGGCCACTAATCACCATATAAGTAGGCTGCTGGTAACTATGGAAATAGGTCACTAGTCACCATAGAAATAGGCTACTAGTCACCACAGAAATAGGCTGCTGGTCACCATGGAAATAGGCCACTAATCACCATAGAAATAGGCTGCAGGTCACATGGAAATAGGCTGCGTCACTATGGAAATAGGTCACTAGTCACCATAGAAATAGGCTGCAGGTCACCATGGAAATAGGCCACTAATCACCATAGAAATAGGCTGCTGGTCACCATGGAAATAGGTCACTAGTCACCATAGAAATAGGCTGCAGGTCACCATGGAAATAGGCTGCAGGTCACCATGGAAACAGGCTACTGGCCAACATGGAAATGGGCTGCTGGTCGCAATGGAAATAGGCTATTAGTCACCATAGAAGTAGGCTGTTGGTCACCAAGGAAATAGGCCACTAGCCACCATAGAAGTAGGCTGTTGCTCACCGTGGAAATAGGCCACTAGTCACCACAGAAGTAGGCTGCTGGTCACAATGGAAATAGGCTACTGGCCACCATAGAAATAGGCTACTGGTCACCATGGAATATAGGCTATTAGTCACCATGGAAACAAGCTGCTGGTCACCATGGAAGTAGGCTACTGGTCACCATGGAAATAGGTTACCAGTCATCATAATAATAGGCTACTAGTTACCATGGAAATAGGCTACTGGCCACCACGGAAATAGGCTACTAGTCACCATGGAAATAGACTGCTGGTCACTATGGAAATAGGCTACTAGTTATAGTCAAAATAGGCTGGAAATAGGCTAATAACTACGATGGAAAAAGGCTACTAGTTTTGATGGAAATAGGCTATTAGTTACCATAGAAATAGTCCTCTAGTCACTATGGAAATAGGCTACTAGTCACCATGGAAATAGGCTGCTAGTCATCATAGGAATAGGCTACTAGTCACGATAGCGAAGTAGTTAGCTCAATGAATTGATGACTGAAATATTGCGAGTTTGATCTCAGTTTGATCATAATGTTCAGTGTCAGATTTTCTTAGTTCTTCTAATGTCCATTCCTCCAATCAACCCACCAGTTCATCGATCCCTCTGTCCATCCATCCTTAATAAACCATCTTATGTGTTACAATACATGCTATTTTAAGATTCGTGTTTACTTTTTGTATGTCAGGTGATTTCGTTTCTTGTTTGTTTGCTCGTTTCTGTGTTTGTTTATCTCTTTTTGTGTTTGCGTGTGTGTCCGTGTTCATGTGTTTGCTTCGTTTTTAATCTTTTTGCCTGTAGCACAATTCCATAGATGCTTTCCGGAAACTGATGGGGATATTCATTTCCTTAATCAGCACATGAAACAGAACACTCTCTCTCTCTCTCTCTCTCTCTCTCTCTCTCTCCTCTCTCTCTCTCTCTCTCTCTCTCTCTCTCTCTCTCTCTCCCTTCTCCTCTCCCTTTTTTAACCATTTATTGTCGTTTTAACACAAAAGTTGCATACACACACACACACACACACAAAACACAGTCACACACACACACACACCACACACACACCACACACCACACACACACACACACACACACACACACACACAAGAGAGAGGTTAACCCAATATGTATTAACAACAATCCTCCTACTGTGTTGAGGGTGGTAGATCAACTACCCCTTAATGAAAGTGATCGACATTAAATTTGTCCCACACTGTGCAGACATTTAGTTGCTGCACAGTCTGCGTACTGGACTCAGTGGGCTTGCACGATGGATATTTTCGTGCTGCTTACAAAAGCCACTGAACAATAACCTAGCTTACAAGATCATTAACGTTCGAATTTCTCCTGCGGAGCTTCCGCAGGATCCTGGGTATTTCCAGGAAAGATCTTGTGTCTAATGGGGGACACCCTGAACCAGGCCAGTACGCTAAGCATGTATATCCTTTTCAAACAACGACGGCTCCGCCAAATCCGACATGCATAATGTTTGCATACCAAAACATCCCATATTGAGAGCTCACTGCAGGATTCCGGCCCACAGGGCGCTCACTTCTGCGAGATCGAAACGTATGGAAATGTGACCTGAAATCAGCTGATATCAGTATGGACACCTCGGAAAAGACAGCTACAAATCGCTGTATCTGGCGACAGGTTGTACGTGCAGACATCGCCACTGCAGAGGAGACACGAACTCGACTGTGGGCGGACAGCAAAGACAGAAGGAAAGCTGCGTCAGCGAGCACAGTCTGCATTCTGCATGATGGATATTTTCGTGCTTCCATAAGGAAGGAAAGCTGCGGCAGCGATCACCCAGCCAGAGGCATCAATCTTTATGTGCCTCAGCTGTGCCAAGGACTGCCACTCA
>CM060308.1:25885003-25910003 GCA_030674185.1 Monoplex corrugatus | reverse complement strand
ACTATAAGGTACATTCATTATCGTCGTGTGCGTTGGCTATCATGGCCCTCCGTACGAATATATATTTTGCTACTCCAAGTGTATCTTTTTGAGTGTGCACAAGTAAATTAATTCATAACACGAAACCTTGGTTAGAATAACCCCACCATCATCATCACGTGCCCTGCCGCATGCCGTTGGTGATCATGGCCCTCCATACGAATCTACCTTTGTCATTGCAAGTACATCTCCCACCCTCTCTGTCTTCATCCACTCCGCAAGTTCGTCCAATATTTCCCCCCTGGGTCTACTTGCTCTTTTTTTTTCCCTCCAGCTTTCCTGTTGTGTCTAGCTCTCAAATGCTCTCTTGCTTCATAAAATGTCCTATAAATGTTGCTTGTCTTTTCCTAATCTTCTTCATTAATGTTCTTTTTGTGTTTGTCTCTCTCAAGACTGTCTCGTTCGCTTTCTTTGCTGTTCATGGAATTCTTTGAAATTCTTCTTAGAAACCAAATTTCAGCTGCCTCAATCTTGTTCTAATTTTGCGTGTTGACTGTCCACACTTCACATCCGTAGAACAGTATCGGTTCTATTAGCACTAAAGAAAAAATTCTCTTCCTGATGTTAATTGATAGGCATTTGTTGTCAAGAACACCTTTTCGTTTTCTTGAATGCTGTTTTAGCTTGGCCGATTCTGCTGGCTATTTCTAATGTTGAGCAACCTAACAAAACAAAGCGGATATGGATGAATCCAGGAGACAGCAAAGAAATCAAATTGATTACATCCTGATAAATAAGAGATCTAGAAATTCTTTATTGATAGCAAAACATTACCAGGCGCAGACTGCAACAGTGACATAATCCTGTAAAGAGAAAATTTAGGCTGAAACTAAAGAGAAACAAAGTGACATCAAACCAAACTACATCTTGGATTCTTAAAGAGGGATGAATGAATTCGTGCAAAATTAAGTGTATCTGTTCGAAACAAATTCAGAGCTCTGGAGAACGTTGGGACAGTGAGGAACAATGCACAAATTTGAAAACTCGATACCTGAAGCTTGTGAAGAAATCTCTAGAGTTGAAAAGCAAAGAAGAACTGAATGACAAAAGAAATTGTAGGCTTAATGGATGAACGGAGGAAGGTAAAGGAAAAAGAGGAAGAATACAAAATGACAGATACAAAGATCAGAAACACGCCAAATGAAGCTGAGGAAGCTGAGCTAGAAACGAAATGCAAAGAAATAAGGAACATTAAACGTTTGTTGTTGTTGTTGTTGTTGTTGTTGTTGTTGTTGTTGTTGTTGTTGTTGTTGTTGTTGTTTAAAGCCCATCCGACTGCGCAGAGCCATATCAGGGCTATAACCGCTTCAAAACACACAAAACTTAAACAGGAAAAAAAAGAAAAAAGAAAGAAAATTAAGTACACACATCAATGCATTCGCGCACAGAATCCAAGGACATGCCCCCGGCGTAGGACCACTCCATCCGATTTATCGCACAAGAGAAATTTAAAAAACACACCTGAATACAAATATAAGCATATATAAGGACACCAAAACATATATAAAAACAGGCATAAACTACTTAAAATTGCCTCCGCACATCCCACCTCCCAGAGCCAAAAATGCACTCAATACATGTACCCAATTATCAATCCGAAGAAAAAGAACATAAGACTGTCGAACACATACAGGTGAATGGACCATTAAGGCAGAAAATGAAAAGTAGAAATGACAGAAAGCAAAGCAACAAGGCAGAAACAAAGAAAGTGACAGAAAAGAGGAAATTTCTAGCACAGAATTTCCAGAGGGTAGGGACACTATTTATACTGAAAGAGCCCCCGGCAACCCAACGGGGGTCATTAAACGTTTAAAAGGTGCCGCGAGCTCTATTTGTTTTGAAGACTAAATTCCAGAAAATTTCAGTTTCACTCTCTCAAGGCAACAGCTCTGGTGAAGTAAATAAATTCCGTACGCACTGACGCTACAGATGCAATGAGGTTCCAAACTGATCATGGTATGAGCCCTAAGCCTGAGCATAAGCCCATCGCGCTGGTCAGGTATTGAGATCGTACCTAGCGTATGGGTTTAATCTTTATATCAAAAACCTATCACTCCGAAAAAAATAAACTACACTGTAGTGAAATGTGTATTTTCATATCTCCATCAAAAATCTTCCAAAACAGTTTTCCTTGGAAATGATTAAAAACATAGTCATCCCCATCCCCACCCCCAAATAAAGACTCCAGCGAAAAGACAAGAAGCAAACGTTGGTTAATTAATCTGACAAAGCTCGCGAGCTCTGCCACTACTATGGTATGGGACACTTCATTACCAGAATACCTGACAACAATGGTGACCATGTGGTCACAAGATGGTTAGAGGTCACGTTGAATAAAAGCTCTCCATGCCTCTTTGAATAAATTGTGCCGATACGAATTGGAAATACTGCCAGTATTACCATTGCCTTGCCTTGCCTTGCCTTGCCTTGCCTTGCCCCGCCTTGCCCTGCCCCGCCTTACCCTACCCTGCCCCGCCTTGCCCTACCCTGCCCTGCCTTGCCCTACCCTGCCCTGCCTTGCCCTACCCTGCCCTGCCCTGTCCAACACCGCCTTGTCTTCCCTTGCCTTGCCCTGCCTTGCCCTACCTGCCCTGCCCCACTCTGTCCAACACCGCCTTGCCTTGCCTTGTCTTGCCTTGCCTTGTCTTGTGACCCGCCTTGCTCTCCTTGCCTGGTCTTCCCTTGCTGCCTCCCTCCCCCGTACACGGTGCTTATTTGTCTTGTCCCAGTCTGGGTTTCTCGTATCTTATGATGTCTCGTCTTGTTTTGCCTTGCCCTGCTATGTCTTCTCTTGATTAACCCTTACCTTTACCCACCTTGTCATGTTTTGGGCTTTTTGCCTTGTCTTGTCTTCACCTGTCTGGTGTTGTCTTGGCCCATCTTGCTTTATTAATCAAAGGACATAACTCTTGAGAATTATCTCCCATGCAGTACTTCTCAACTCTAACACACTTTGCGCTACCCATTCAGCTAGCATAGAAGCAGATACAAAGTGCAGTTCGAGCTGTTCTCCTTACGACAATTCATCGGGTGTTCTGGGCTTACTGTTTTTACCGCTTCTATGCTAGCTGAATGGGTAGCGCAAACTGTTTTAGATTTGAGAAGTACTACATGGGAACCCTTTCTTTGGTACCATCTTGCTTTGTCAGGTATGGTCCTGTCTTGACCAGCCTCGTCTTGTGTCGTGTTGCTTTGCAGTACGTGTGATACGGTAGTGTACTGTACTGTTTGTGTTGCAATGCACATATTGCATGCGGGCTGGTGTGATGCAGTGGTGTGCTAAGCACTGCATGGCAACGTAGTGTATTATATTCTTTGTATTGCAATGTACACGTTGCATTGCACTTTTTTGTTGTTGTTTATGCATTGGACTGTATTCATTCTGATCCATATTTTCTATTGGTATTTTGCTATGCGGAGAGTTTCTGCGTGCAGTTCGAGCTCTTCTCCTTACGACAATTCATCGACATCTGTTGTAAGTTACATTTAACTTCTTAAAATTAAAATTTTTTGTATCTAGTGTTTGTTTGTTTGTAATCTTACGCTTGACAAAGGCCAGTTGGCCGAAAATTTGCGCCTGTCTTGTTTTGTTGTATTAAATACGCGTTCATATTCTTCTTTCATGTTTTTTCTGGTTCCTGTTTGCTTGAACGCGGACAGTCATACTTGTTTTGGATTTCCTAATTTAGCTGTATATTTTTCTGAAAGAGTATCTTCACACAAAACTTGGGACCGACGGAGAGAACTAAGAGAATTCACTAATGTTCTAAGGCGTAGGACTACTCAGATGGAAACCTGCTGCAATGTTGATGGTAAGCTACCCAAGGCCCTTTGAAATTGTAGTTATAAGTTTTTCTATTTTCGAAACTCATTTGGACTCACTACATATTAAAACATAATCAGACCTTTTAGTGGAGCATGCAGAACTCGAGTTGTTAGGAGAAATGATCACATTTCGCTATCTTGTTGCCCAATGTGTGTTTTTGATGGGCAGCACGCTGGATGTAGTTTTCTCGTTTCCAAGAGCCAGCCACCGACAGGACCTACAAGACCGTTTGCCCTGCATATTTGACATTCTTCATGTGCATAGACAGTAGGCACTGGCAGGTCCGAACACATGTTGACCTGGGAGACCGGAATAAGGCAACATTTTACTAATCAGGCGGTGTTTAGGTGGATGGAACACAGGACCTTCCCACCTGGAAGTTCTATGTTTATCCACTTGACTACCACGCCTCTCTACTTCTTAAGTATATCTGATCTTGTATTGTTTGGATATTTTGTTTTTCTTTATACTGACCCTTTGACTCCCGCACCCTATCCACCAGCATCCTGCCATTGGCAAGCATGCTAGCAAAGCAAAAACTTAACCCTTTGATTCCCGCACCCTATCCACCAGCATCCTGCCATTGGCAAACATGCTAGCAAAGCAAAAACTTAACCCTTTGATTCCCGCACCCTGTCCACCAGCATCCTGCCATTGGCAAACATGCTAGCAAAGCAAAATTTAACTCTTTGATATATATACTCTCTCTCTCTCTCTCTCTCTCTCTCTCACGCACGCGAGCACACATACACACACGCACACACATACACACACACGCAGGCACACGAATTAACTTTATTTCACACACAAAAAAGTATCAAAATACATACAATCACTTCAGAAGTCAAGGTCATAGTTTACAAAACACGCAGATGATAGAATGGTGTTATAAAACTGCTGCCTCGGGCAAACTCCTGTAAACATGTTTTGAGGACTGGAAGCACCGATATATATTTCCTTCGTCATCACGTCAGACAAGACTGTCCACACAGACATAGGCGTGATGGTTATTTCAGATGATCTATATGGAGGATAATCCTATTACTTTGCTATGGGTCAGAGATCAACGAGCCTATTTTTTTAGCAAAGTGATTGACAGATTCAGGTTGACCAGCAAATACTCCCGACGGTCTGCTGTCGAACAATCGATGTAAGTCCGGTGGCTAATAGTCACGTCCCAAAATTATATTCAAGTTGGATACAAGAGACAAAAAGAGACCATCTAGAAACAGACAGGAGTTTCCAGCTGCTGCTTCTTTTGGGTTTTTTTTGTTTTTTTTGTTTTTTTGTTTTGTTTTGTTTTTTGTTGTTTTGTTTGGGGTTTTGTTTTGTGTTGTTTTTTTGTTTGTTTGTTTGCTTTTACTATCATGGGTGCCACAAAAAGATACAACTGATTTTCAACAGCGAGCTCAGGGGCCTGAGGAGGTCAACTGCTGTGTGATTCAAGTTTTCTTCACACTATCGATCCAGAACTTCCTTGGTCTGCCTCTTACTTTAACATTTTGACTCCTGCACCCTATCCACCAGCTTCCTGCAGGAAAATAGATGAATAGGGTGAGGGAGTCAAAGAGTTAATTATTTTTTGCTTTGCTAGCACGGTTGACAACACATGATGCTGATGGACAGGGTGCGGGAATCAAAGAGCTAAATCTGGGTGTCTTTTAGTTGTATACTCGTTGAGCCAGCTATAAGGGTTGCATTCTTATCTGATGACCAAACGAGTTAATTCTGTGCTGATGACAATGACGATGGACCAGTGTTACTCCCACCGTTTTTCTGATCCTTTGTGTTTCTGATCATGTCATGTCTGACCTTGTTGACCGCTCTTCTTATGTAAACAGCATATTTCAGTGATAGCTATTTTGTGCTCCTGGGGCTTGGTACGTATCCAAGTCTGGCACTGGTATGTCAAGGTGAGGATGAAAATGGATTTCATGAGGCTAGCCTTTGAAATAGAAAGCAAAGGTAAGAGCTTGGAACTAAACAGCAGGAAGACTGAAGTCATGGTGATCAGTAAAAAACATGAAATCCCCTCATGCAAAATAACACCAAACGGCACAACCTTGAGACTGGTTGATAAGTTTAAATACCTGGAACGATCATTCCACCAGACGGCTGAAGCACATCAGAAATAGCCAGCAGAATCGGCCAAGCCAAAACAGCATTCAAGAAGTTGAAAAGCATTCTTACCAACAAATACCTATCAGTTAACATCAGGAAGAGAGTTCTTGAATGTTATATAGAACCAATACTGTTGTACGGTTGTGAGGCATAGACAGTCAACAAACAAAGCCAGAACAAAGTTGAGGCAGCCGAGATGTGGTTTCTAAGAAGAATGTTGACAGTTCCATGGACAGCAAAGAAAACAAATGAGATAGTCTTGATGGAGGCAGACACAAGTAGATCAGTCTTGATGGAGGCAGACACAAGTAGATCATTCATAAGGACGATTAGGAAAAGACAGGCAACATTTATAGGCCATTTTAGGAGGAAAGGGGAAATTGGAGCACCTGGTCACAACGGGAGAGATGGAGGGAAAGAGCACCAGGTACACCCAGGCAGAAGATACTAGACAGAATTGCAGAGTGGCTGAAGACAAGGAGGATGGAAGATATGCTTGAAGCAACACAGAGATAGAGACAAATGGAAGTCCATGATCGTCAACGCCATGCGGCAAGGCACCTGATGATGATGATGATGAGCCTTTGTTTCAACAGGAATGTAGGAGTGTTTCAGGAATGGAGCATACTGATGACTGAAATTGTCACCGTTCTTGATTCTGGTTTTGATCTCTCTATTGTCTTCTATGTAAATACTGCCAAGGCATATGAATTTACTGACTTGTTTGAATTTAGTGCCACTGATGTGGTGTTTGGTGCAGTTGACAAAATCAGAAATAACAGAAGAAAAGTGTGAAGAAGACAGAAAACATGATCAGGACGCGGACAGGAAGAGAAACATAAAATGATGCTAGCATAACTAAGGTTTAGAAATATTCATACCAACATATTAAGCAGAATGAGACAATGTTTAGATAAAAGAAAACCGGCAGTTTGATTTAATATAAACATGACAACACACATTATGTCTAACAAAAGGATTTTTTTTTCATTTCCTGGGCGAGCATCTGTTTAACTGTCCCGCTGTTGTGAGGACACATGCACATGTGCTCAATATCAAGGCTGTTCTGGCTGTTAATAGCAATGTCTCATATACCTTGTTGCTTTGCGTTTACAGCTTTCACAATGACCTTGTTCTGGTCGATGTATGCCTATCTTTAGTTATATTTCGGACGTATCTTGTATCACTCAGTCATTCAGGGTGCGGGGTGTAAACCGTCATGATACAGCTCTCTCTCTCTCTCTCTCTCTCTCTCTCTCCTCTCTCTCTCTCTCTCTCTCTTTTCTCTGAGTGTGTGTGTGTGTGTGCGAGTGCGCGCGCGCAGGTGTAAGTGTGTGTGTGTGCGCGCGCGCGAGTGTGCATGTGCGTATGTGAGCAAGAGCGTGCCCGTGCGTGTGTGTGCCAGTGCGCGTATGTCAGTGTGTGTGCGTGTGCGTGGTGTGCGTGTGTGCGTGTGTGTGTGTGTGTGTGTGTGTGTGTGTGTATGTGTGTGTGTGCGTGTGTGTGTGAGTATGTCAGTCTGTAAGTACTGGTGGAGTAAATCACGTTCTTTTGCGTTATACTTTTCTGTGTGAGCGTGTTTCGTTTTGTGAGATTGATTGTCTGCCAGTGTGGAATGTATCTTTCATTGACTCACGCCTTTGAGTTCGTGACAAGGAGACGGAAATTAATCAAAGGATCAACGTGACTGGGGACACACAAAAGTCTGACAGGTGTCGGTGTGTCTGCTCATTTCCTACACTGGCTTCTAATTTCATATCTATCGTTGTTTGTTGCCCCCCACCCCACCCCCCATTCCCGACCCGCTGGAAACTGATCGACAGACAACGCTTTATCCAGTAAACTTCCACTTCCGGACAACTGATTGACAGACAACGCTTTTAGCCAGTAAACTTCCACTTCCAGTCAACTGATTGACATACGACGCTTTTATCCAGTAAATTTCCATTTCCGGACAACTGATCGACAGACAACGCTTTTAGCCAGTAAACTTCCACTTCCGGACAACTGATTGACAGACAACGCTTTTAGCCAGTATACTTCCACTTCCGGACAACTGACTGACAGATAACGCTTTATCCAGTAAACTTCCACTTACGGACAACTGATTGACAGACAACGCTTTTAGCCAGTAAACTTCCACTTCCGGACAACTGGTTGATACACAACGTTGTCAGCCAGTAAACTTCCACTTCCGGACAACTGATTGCCAGACAACGCTGTCAGCCAGTAATCTTAACTCCACAGTCACACGTATGCCTTCCTTCAAGTTGACGTATGGTGTTAACTAGAAACACACGACAATAAAATCGGAACGCCTAATTTGATTAGCGAAACAAGACAAAGAGACTATACCGGTCTGACTGAGACATGGTAGCAAGCTGTAATTTCTGGCTTTTCCCAAGTCCAGGATTCGTATCGTAAGGGGAAACAGCATGGTGCTTAGTCAGGAGTGTTGGGTGAGTGAGTGAGAACATGAATGGAGTCCTCTTGTAGGTGGGTCACAGTGACCTTGGCTTTATGGACACTTGAATTGTCATGTAGAAGGAGCGTTTTGAGGGCACTCAAATTCGGACATTACTCAAGAATGGCTTGCACAGTTTTGGGTAAAACTCTGTCTACATAATATCTTGCAACAAGAGTATGACTTTGCAGTAAAATCATCATCATCATCATCAGTCCCGTAGTCTGGTTGACCGTTGGGGCACCACTGAAGATTTTGCAACCAACTTCCTCCACTCCTCACGGTCCTCAGCTTTCTGCAAATGATATTCCATTCAAGGCCAGTCCACTCTCTGATATTGTCTTCCCATCTTTTTCTCTGTCTGCCTCTTCGTCTCCCTCCCTGAACTGTTCCCTGCAAGACGGTCTTGGCCAGTCCAGATGATCGTGTGACGTGCCCGTACCACCTCAGTTTGCGTCTTTTCACTGAGGTCAGGAGGTCTTCATAAGGCCCGATGGCGTTTTCGATTCGGGTTTTCACTTCTTTATTGGTTATATGATCTTTGTACGAGATACCAAGGAGTTTGTGGAAGCATCTCATCTCCATTGCCTGTATCCTTCTTTCAATGTCTGCTGTTATAGTCATGTTTCGCATGCATACAAAAATATTGACATGACCAAGGAACGCATCAGTCTGATCTTGGAGCCGATTGCGATATTCTTGTCGTTCCAGATGACTTTTAGCTTGGTCATTGCAGCTGTAGTCTGGGCAATCCTGGAAAGTACTTCGGGCTTTGATCCTTCATCTGATACTATAGCTCCCAGATATTTAAATCTATGGACGGTCTCAAGTTTCTTGTTGTCTATGGTAATGTCAGTGCTGATGCCATTGGTATTATTTGTCATCAACTGGGTTTTCTCTGCACTGATCTGCATGCCATATGCTGTGGAGGCCTCATCAAGATGTTTTATCAAGCTGACTAGCTCTTGCTCTTGCCCAGCTAGTCCGTCAATGTCGTCGGCAAAACGCAAGTTTGTGATTGTTCTACCTCCGATGCTGACTGTTCCCTCGTGGTCTTCAAGTGCGTCAGCCATTATTCTCTCTAAGAAGATGTTAAAGAGAATGGGGGAGAGCAGGCATCCTTGGCGTACTCCAACTGTGGTTCGGAACCATTCTCCTATGTTGTTGTCATGGTAGACTGCACTGGTCGCCTTTTCGTAGAGGCATTCTATGATTCTGATCAGGTTGGCATTGATGTTGTACAGCCTCATGGTTGCCCACAAGGCTGCGTGCCAAACTCTGTCGAATGCCTTCTTGAAGTCCACGAAGACGTGGTAAAGGCCTTGCTGGTGTTGCAGGTATTTCTCACAGAGCAATCTGAGGTTGAAAATTTGCTCTGTGGTACTTCTTCCTGGTCTGAAACCTGCCTGCTCTTCTTTTATTATCTCCTCAGCTTGTGGCTTCAGTCTACTCAGAAGGATTTTTAACATGACCTTACTTGGATGGCTGATCAGGCTGATGGTACGGTAGTTTTGGCACAGTTGTAGGTTGCCTTTCTTCGGGAGAGTGATGATCAGGGACTGGGTCCAAGGTGTTGGCCACTCACCTGTCCGCCAGATCTTATTGCAGATGATGAGTAACATATCTATCATGGCCTCTCCTCCTGCCTGGACCAGTTCTGAGGGAATGTTGTCCATTCCTGCCGACTTGCCTTTCTTCAATGATTTTACTGCAGCTTCAACTTCTTCTCGCACGATGGGGTAGCTGTCGTTGTTGGTTGGTGGAGGAACGTCTAGCACCTTGGGATCTCCTGTTGTTGTGTGTGTGTATAATTCGGAGCAGTACTCTGTCCACCTTTGCAGAATCTCTTGATCTTCTGTGAGACATTTCCCTGCTTTGTTCTGTATGATAGTGGTTCTGCCTTGTTTTGAGCTTGTTAGTCCTTTCACAAGCTGGTAGGCTTTCTTGCGTTATTTTTCTGCAGGTTTGCTTCGATATCTTGGCATTGTTCTGCAATCCATGTTTCCTTTGCTTTCCTCATGCCTTCTTTAACTTGTTGGTTGGCTTTTTTGTATACTTTAGCTCCTTCATCCGTACTCTTCTTTTGCTTTAGTTCTCTGCGTTTGTCGCTCAGCTTTAGTACTTCTTCCGTGACCCAGGGCATCTTTGTTGGTCGGTGTTTTCCAAGGATGTCGTTGGCTGCTTCGGTCACGGCAGTGTTGAAGTTGTTGATCAGAGTGTCTACTTCGGTGTCCACATTGTCAAGGACGAGGAGAGGGGCAAACTTCCCTCCTATCGTTGCTTGGAAGTTTTCAACTATGTTGGGGTCTTTGAGCTTCTCAAGATTGAACTTAACTCTTATGTTGCCCTGTTTCTTCATCCTCTGGAGGCGGAGTTTGAAGGTCATCATTACAAACTCATGATCGCTTCCAATGTCGGCTCCTGGTCTTTGCGATGTTAACACTTGACTGGAAGCGTCTTTTAACCATGATGTAGTCGATCTGACTGTGGTATTTTTCTCCTGGGCTGTGCCATGTCCAGCGTCTAGATGGTTTGTGTGGACCGAACGTGTTCACCACCTTCAGGTCATTGTAAAATATTGACCGCTAAAAAAGCTTTGGGAGTTGAAGAAAAGGGAAAAATGCATTTTCCTGCTTTAAAAACAAGTCTCAGTCATTAGCGCTGACCGATCTTTGATTGGACCCAGAAAACAACGAAAATATCAGGTTGCCTATTTAATACAACCAGACAAGACAGGCGCAACTTTTCGGCCAACTGGCCTTTGTCAAGCGTAGACGTAAGATCACAAAAGAACAAACACCAAATACAAAAATTAGGAGAAGACTGGGACTTCCCTGCTGCTTGTCCAGTGGGAGAAAAGGACAAAGTCTTGTTTGGTTGTATTAAATACGCACTCTGATATTTTCGTGTTTTTTTCCCGATTCCTAAGCAGTCACACTTGTATTGAATTTGACTAGACCGTTGGTTCGGGATGCCATAGAAGATGATCCACTTTTGGTCACCTGTGATCATGTCACACAATCGTTTATGGCAATCCAGGCAAAGGTGTTTCGGCGGATCGAACCCAAGACCTTCCAATTACAAAGCCGATATGTGCCCAATTCACCACTGCACCCACTTTTGCAGATGGCTTCCAAATATAAAATATTTTAAATCAAATATTGAATTTCAATTGACATTTCACCAAACTGATCAAAACAGACAAGCTTTCAGTCAACAAAATGCCTTTACTTGTCATGCACTACTTTCAAGATGAACTATGGAATGAAACAAACACATCATGCCTTTGGTGAGATTCCAGTAGGAAGATTTCAGCAAAGTGAGAGACTTGACCACATTCCACTATGTCTGTGCACAGTCTGCATCTTTGGTGGGCGTGCATACTGGGTGTTTTCATCAGAAAACCCTGAGTTCGAATCCTTTACATACCTCCTCCTGGTGAGCCAACGATGGACATTTTCCTCCAACTTCGCAGGTCAACATGCGTACAGACATGTCATTGCTTTAACCCTTTCAGTGTGTATATGCACTCAGTTTATCAAATATGCATGTCAAAGATCCTGTAACTCGTGTCAATGGCAGCAGACCAACAGACATGGATATGAAGATGTGGAAAGACCCAGTCAGTCTGTCGTTTACCCATCTGACCATCTCGCCTGTCTCACTTATACAATAATTCACAGCGTCTCAGTACGCAGATAATCTCCTTAACTGTACTTTACCCCGGTCACAGACCTTTGAGAGTAGCGCAGTTTTTTGCAGGTGTTTTTTTTCCCCGTGACACGAGTCAGCAGGGTATTTGAATGGACGTTGACTCTAGCCGAGTTCACCAACCTAGTTGTATATAGAGGTTTGATACTGGTAATACCCGTGGCCTTTCTGGCACTGGGCTGGGACCTAATGAACCCCAGTTCAGATATGTGTCTGGAGGCTGGAATGACTGACGTGGTGAAAATTGCATTGAGCCAGCGCAGGAGATGAAAAAGTTCTTTTTGGATAAAATGGCAGGAATGTTAAAATCATCTACTTAAAAGAAAAATACATACGTGCTGTGTGTGCATGTACGCATGTGTGCATACACACATATTTATATTATTATATGTTATATATAACTATACATAATGTATTAAAATATACAGTATAATATACATATATGTGTGTGTGTGTGTGTGTGCGTGTGTGTGTGTATATATATGTGTGTGTGTGTGTCTATCTGTGAATGGTGAGTGTGCACGCGTGTGTATGTGTGTGCGTGTGTATGTGTCCCTGTGTGTATGTGTATGTGTATGTGCGTGCGTGTGTGTGTGTGTGTGTGGAAAATGTGTGTGTGAAAATGTGTGTGTGAAAATGAGTGTGTGTGCGCGTGTCTCTGGCTGGCTGTGTCTGCGTGTGTGTTTGAGTGAGTGGAGTGTGTGTGTGTGTGTGTGTGTGTGTGTGTGTGTGTGTGTGTGTGTGTGTGTGTGTGTGTGTGTGTGTGTGTGAGTATGTATCTGCGTGTGTGTGTGTGAGTGTGTGTGTGTGTGTGTGTGTGTGTGTGTTGTGTGTGTGTGTGTGTGTGTGTGTGTGTGTGTGTGAAAATGATTGTGTGTTTGCACGTCTCTGGCTGGCTGACTGAGTATGTCTGTGTCTTTCTGTACTGAATAATGAGCCAAGCGTTCTTAATATTTTGTTGCACGTGTAGCAACACACGCGTTAACACACGTGACTGGTCTAACAGATTAAAAGTGCAACACCGATCTCTCTCTCTCTCTCTCTCTCTCTCTCTCTCTCTCTCTCTCTCTCCCCTCTCTCTCTGCGCCTTCATTTCTCTCTCTCTATCTCTCTCTCTGTGCCTTCCTCTCTCTCTCTCTCTCTCTCTCTCTCTCTGCCTTCCTCTCTCTCTCTCGACCTCTCGACCTCTCTCTGCCTTCCTCTCTCTCTGTGCCTTCCTCTCCCTCTCTCTCTCTCTCTCTCTGCCTTCATATCTCTCTCTCTCTCTGCCTTCCTCTCTCTCTCTCTCTCTCTCTCTCTCTGCCTTCATATCTCTCTCTCTCTCTCTCTCTTCCTCCAATCTCTCTGTCATTCTATCTCATTCTCACTCACTTTCTCCCTGTCCTCTCTCTTTCACTCTTTCACTCTCATTCTCACGCTCACGTACACGCTATCACTCTTTCACTCTCACTCTCAATCACTCTCTCACTTTCACTCACTCACACGCACTTTCCTATTTTCTCTCCCTCTCTCTCCTTTTTTCCCCCCTACCTTCATTCTTTCTTGGGAGTAACAACTTGTCCTTATCGTCGAAACAAAACTTTGTATTCACTTCAAAGCGACTCTGTCTCAGTATGCCACGTAAACATGATCTGATAATAAGTTTTGCCATTCATTGCTATCGACATCAACTAAATTTTTCTAACGATATTACAAGAAAGAGAAGAAGAGAAAGAAAAAAAAGAAAGAACAATCAAAACAAAACAATAACAATGATAATAATGCTAATAATCATAATGATAACGATGATATTATGATGATGATGACATTAACGCAAAATACTAACACAAGACAAACTGAGCATTTCACCAATGTTATTGTTGTTGTTATTGTTATTGTTGTTTAAAGTCCAGCCGATTCCGTAGAGCCTAATCAGGGCTATAACCGCTTCAAAACATACGAAACTTCAAGAGGAAAAAAAAACAAAAGAAAATTAAACACACATATCAATGCATTCATGCACATCATCTACGGACATGAACAGGTGCGTCAAACTATCAAGAAGCACACTGGACCATACAAAGATCCAGCTGACATCAGAGCAGAAAAGAAGACTAGGTTGGTACAGCCATACAACAAGATCCAATGGCTTTGCTAAACCAATCTTCCGGCGGAACCGCTCAGGGGAAGACGGAGAGGAAAACAGAAAATCAGATGGACTGACAACATTGCAGAATAAACAGAGAAACGATCTGCAGAGCCCCCGGGTCTTTGGCACACAACCGACATAGCTGCAGGAACTCTGGTGAACAGGCTTTTTTTTAGTGTGGTGTCTAATGACTCTTTGCGGGAGACAAAGAAGTTCTGCACACATGATGATCTAGGAGATGGCAAAATAAATCTCCATCCTTTATTTACCAGGCAGTGCTGTCTGGGCGAATCCAACTCAGGACTTTGGATTGGATATCTGACGTTTACCCCCCTTGCCTACCGCGTTCATCATATTGTATTTCCATTGGTATTAATATTTCTAAACATTTTTTTGTATTTCCATTGGTATTAATATTTCTAAACATTTTCTGTATTTCCATTGGTATTAATATTTCTAAATTGTTTTTGTATTTCCATTGGTATTGATATTTCTAAATTGTTTTTGTAACTGCCTTACCCCCCTTGACTACCGTGTTCATCATACAGTATTCCCATTGGTATTAATATTTCTAAATTGTTGTTGTAACTGCTAGATGTCAACAGTAACAGGTCAGCAGTTTAAACAGAAGTGTACCATTTACTGAATTATTGCATTTTGACAACTTTTCCTTACAGTGTCCTTATATTGCTTGAGATCAAACGTGAATATTATATTCCTTTGAAAAGAAGCGCAGAAGAAGAGAAAGAAAGAGGTAAAGAGAGATTTCAGACTTCAGACTTCAGATGGTTTATTCATGTAATAGGCCATTGCCCCTCATGAAGGGGTACAAATACATAAGCAAAACTATCATTTGGCATCATGACAATCACATTAATGCTACATTGTACATAGACTAGAACAGAAATTTACTTTTGAACAATACTCATATAAATAACAAACCTAAGACATCGATCTATACGCACTTGTCATTTCAGTAAGGATCGACAATATCAGTGTAGTTTAATTTGTACAATAACATATCGTCGTCCCTTAAATGTATAAGCACTTTGGAAAAACAGATCCATGAAATAATTTGTACACAGTATACATGCAACATGTTCACTGACAGAAAATTAAAACAGACAGAATAAATTATTAATCTGTGTACTGCATCATAACGTTGCTTTTTCTCTGAACTTAAATGCTTTATACAAAAACAAAGTGATTATATACAACATCAGATGCGGTTGATGACATCAATAAAGTCATTTTAATAATGAAGGTTGCTTATAATATTTAGGTCGAATCAATTTCTCTCGAATATTTTGTAGTGCTGAACAACAAAGCAAAAAGTGCACTTCATCTTCTTTTGAATTTTTACATAATGGACACAATAAATCTCTCTCTGTGAGATCTGTATCTAAAGTAATGGGCATTAATTTCTGATATGCCAAATGTAAATCTTGCTGTCACATATGTAAAATGTCTGTCCATATTCGATGCTATATATGATTTCACTTCACGAGTGTTACAAAAAGTTCTGTAAATATTAAAACTGTCACTGCGTTGAACGTGATCGTTCCATTTTTGCCATCCACAGTCAACCATACGCTGACGAAACTCCCGTATGAATATATTTAAATTACCAACACCTTGATTAATCCATACGACGCCATATCCATATTCAAACAAGGGGGTAAAGAGAGAGAGACAGAGACAGACGGAGACAGACAGACAGACTGACAGAGAGAGAGAGAGAATGTTGAAGATTTATTCATAATTCAGACCTTGTGTGTGTGTGTGGTGGTGTTCGTTCGTTATTTCTTTTAACGTCTATTCACATATGTGCTTTTAGACGGGGAAAAAAAAAAAAAAAAAAAAAAAAAAAGGTGCGTAAGGAATGAATGAATCTATATAATCATGAAGGCATTGTATCAATTAAGGTAACAATTAATGTAACATCAAACAAATTAACGAACAAAAGAAAAACAATCAGAACATTATATCAGTCAGCTTCATCGGATTTCTCGGGGCTGTGTGGGAGTTACAGGTATAAAACAGTTGGGCTGAATCAAAGGAAACGACCTACAGGACTGTGCAGTAAACGTCTAGCAATGTGTAAATACAGAGTGAAATCAGTATGTTTCTGTTTTAAGTTTGTAAATGACGCAGGGAAATAAGGTCGCATTCGCTGACAACACAAAAGGTGATCAACTGTTATAAAATCACCACAGATACATTTGATGGTTTTACTAAATTTAGTTCGAAGTGAATTGAGAGTTAATCTGTAAGCTAAAGTTATCTCTTGTCTTGTAAAACCCTGGTAATTTACCGAGAAGGGGCGAAGGTCACATTGCGCTTTTACTTTGTTTTCTAACATAGCATTCATTTCATGTTCAGAGAGTGGTAAATCAAGTTTAGTACTGTCAGCCCTATTCATTGCTGCATTTTTTGCTATTCTGTCGACCCGATCGTTAAAAAGGATACCACAGTGTGATGGAATCCAACAAAAAGTAACCTGTGTATTATTTGTTATTAAACAATGAATTAGAAATTTTATCTCAAATATTAACGAACTATTTACTTTATGTTCGCAACATTTTAAGGATTGTAATGCAGATTTCGAATCTACACATAATAGGATACTAAACAAAGTTATGGGTAGATCTACTATATATTTCAGTGCCATTAGGATGGCAACTAATTCAGAAGTGAAGATTGAATGTCCCTGTCCTAAAGAGTAAGCCTTTTCTACTTTAAATTTAGGAATCAGAAAGCCAGCGCCTGCTTTACCATCATCTAGAACAGAGCCATCTGTAAAGATTTTTAAGTAATGTGAATATTTTTTGTGTAGATGTGACAGAACATCAATTGCTAACAAGTGTGGATTAATATCTTTTGTCAGGTCAGTATCAGTGTAGTTGATATCAAAAATAGCATTGGACAGTTCCCAGGGGGGTAGAGGACAACATATCATTTTATGTGAAACTTTGTTAGGTAATACGTGAGAAAGTTTGAAGAGCTCATTTGTGTAAGTGGATATTGTTTCTTGTGACTTTATTGTTCTTGCTCTCTTGGGGAAATGGATGTCAGACCGAATTTTAAGTTCCGTACTGGCATAATTAGCTACTGCATTTGCTCTAACTATATATTTAGCAGTTGATAACTTCCTCCAATCTTCCAAGGGAAGGATGCCGGCTGTTTTATATACTTCTTGTGTTTTTGTATACACCGGTACCCCAAGAGCACATTTAATAGCTTTACTATCTAAGCTTTGAAGTTTTTTCAAATAGCATTTTGGAGCTGAAAAATAGACCTCTTGACCATAAGCCAACTTAGATCTGACTAAAGCTGTGACAAGATGTAACAACGTTTTAGTGTCCTGTCCCCAGGACTGTTTACTAATAATTCTTATTAAATTATAGCTTTTCATAGCTTTACATAACAAGGCATCAATATGTTCTTTCCACTGTAAACTAGAAGTTAATTGTACTCCCAGAAATTTCACGTGAGTAGTATATTTCAGTTCCTCATCACCAATTTTAAACAACGGTACTTCTTTCGGACTGAGACCATTATTAAAAAGCATCATGTGTGTTTTTTCATTGGATATTTCCAGATCGTTAACTGTCAAGTAAGTGGAAATATTATTAATTTCATGTTGATAGACCTTTTTAATGTATTTTATTTCTCTCAAGGAAGTCTTCCTTTTTAACGAAACATTCATCCAGATCGCTATATCATCAGCGTACTGAGCAACGTTTACATTGTTTGAGACTTGAGTTGGTAGGTCATAGATCAAATTATTAAATAATAGAGGAGATATTACGGAACCCTGAGGAATTCCCATGTTTACAGATCGTTTTTCAGAGTATGTATTACCTATTTTAGCGACTATACTTCGGTCAGTTATAAATGTTTTGATAAAATTATAAAGATTACCGTTGAGACCAATATGTTTAAATTTCAACAAAAGTCTCGCATGCCAGACTTGATCGTATGCTTTTTTTTAAGATCAAAGAAGGTAGCTAAGACATTTTTCCTTTTAGCAAACTGATTTTTTATTTGAGTTGTTAACTTAACTATAATGGTCTGATGTTGATCTACCTTTTCGAAACCCAGATTGATTGATAGGTATTATATTATTTTTCTCACAAAAGTAACTCAGTCTATTCACTATAATTTTTTCCATTAGTTTTGAAACATGGGATGTAAGCGAGATAGGTCTGTAACTACCTGGATCTGAAAGGGGTTTATTAGGTTTTGGTATTGGTAACACAATCGAAGTCTTCCAAATGTCTGGTAAGCGACCACTTTCCCAGCATTTTAGTATGATATTATGTAAGTATTCAATCCATTTCTCTGGTAAATGATTTAAAAGGGTATATGAAACGCCATCCAGTCCTACAGCCGATTTTTTGTTGTTCAACGAGAGAAGGGCATCTTTAAGTTCTTTTAATGTAATTTTTGAATTTATGTACATGTGACTATCAGGGGCAGGATCTGAGTATGCGACGGACTCTTCAATTTTCCGTCTTTCCTCCCTTAATGGAGTAGACAAGCTACTGGAATTACTTGTTCTTGAAAAGAACTGTACAAATTCTTCAGCTTTCTCAGATGACGAAGGAAAGTCTTTATCTTTAATCTTAATAGGAAACTGTGGTAAATTAAAACCATTTTTCATTTCTTTGACCTTATTCCAAATTTTAGGAAGATCTTTAGGTCCGGAAATTTGTTCAGAGCAAAAATCTGACCAATAGCGCTTTTTGGCTTGGGCTATAACTTTGAGTGAATCTTAGCCATTTTCATATTGTAATGGTCTTCTGGAGATTTAATTTTTAAATAGTTTATACATTTTCTTTTTTTCATTCTTTGCTTCTTCACATAATTGATTCCACCAATTATTTCCAACATGAGTACCTTTGTTTACATTTTTCCTTTTTGGAATGGAATTGTTTGCTGCCTCATGTAGCGCGTCGGTGAAATAGGAAACATATCATTAATATTGACGCATCATTAAACGTGCAATCTTTTCCCATTAAAATCTTCCGATATTTTACCCAGTTAGCACGTTTGTACATATATCGAGATATAACGTCGTCTTGTTCTGGTGCGTTATCAAACGGTTCATTTATAATTGTAACAATTGGCAGGTGATCACTTCCGAGGGAGTCAGATGTAACATCCCACATGCTATTAATGACAAGGTTAGGTGATAACAAAGTTAGGTCAATGGTAGGATTATCCGGAATTCTAGTTGTTCTACCGTCATTTAACAATACTAATCCGGAGTCAATGACATTTTCTACAAAACGATTGTTAGATACATAGTGACAGTCCTTATCCCAAAATGGAGAATGGGCATTAAAATCCCCCGTGATCAACCATTTCGCATTGTTGTCTAAAGTCCGTAGCCAGTCACTATTTTCACTATTAGGCCCACGTGGATAATCCACAGAAAGTATGTTTATAGATGACACAGAGTTAATCTTCACTTTCACAGCCACGCAATAAACACCGTCAGTGCCCTTTGTGTGTGTGTGTGTGTGTGTGTGTGTGTGTGTGTGTGTGTGTGTGTGTGTGTGTGTGTGTGTGTGTGTGTGTGTGTGTGTGTTATGAAAGATGGGGTGTGCGACGTGTGAGAAGATATCAACATTTCACACTCCTTACTACCTGTGTTTTGTTTACGTTGTTTTAATGCCTTTGAGATTTAATCCTCCACAAGACATTCAATCTTTGTTTGTTGTGCTTCCTTTTGCAGAACACACACACACACACACACACACACCACACACACACACACACACACACACACACACACACACACACACACACACACACAAAACACACACACAAAACACACAATACACACACATACACACAGACACACACACAAGTACTCCCACACATACCACACACGCCACGCACCACAAACATGTACTACGCCCCACCAAAGCAACAAAACAGTACACGCAACGGGTCCATTATCTTTTTTGACTTAACGCGCCCCGCTAAAGTCAACTAAACGATGTATGAATAACTTTTTGTAATTGCACGTTTTAAAGCTTAATCGCTTGTGGTTTGTTTCTACTAAATATACAGCACTCTGTCTAAAGGTCTATCTTCTGATGTTAAAAGAATTTTATGATTCATACGTCAAAGTGATTCTAAACAAGCCAAAATCGCAGAGAGAGGTTTGTTTATGGCAGCAATAACATGTCAGTTCTGTCAAGGTGATCTTCTGGCAAGTCGAAACAGAAGTTCTTTAGGATCATACTCAAGGGATACTGGAACAAGACACAGGTATCAAAAAGTGTGACCCCGCGTTCAAGCAAACAGGAACACGAAAAAAAAACACGAAAAAGAATCAGAACGCCTATTTAATTCAACCAGACAAGACAGGCGCAAATGTTCGGCCAACTGAATCAGTTTAAACCAGAAGAACAAGAAAATCAATGTAAGCGCATATCCAACAAGACAACACAAAACAAAACAAGCGCAAATTTTCGGCCAACTAGCCTTTGTCAAGCGCGAACGCACGGTCACAGACAAATCACAGACACCAAACAATGGATAATAAAAACGGGACTAAAAACTTCCCTGCCGCCTCGTCCAGTGGGTAAGAGATGGAATGCCCATGTCATCATGAGCAGTAGTAAGAAAAGGGGAGAGGGGAGGCAACTGTGATGTCAAAAGGGAAGTGAGATAAGTTCTGCAATTTTGAGAAGTGGCCATGCTATATCGGTATAGCCCTGTTCTGAAGAAGGCACAGGGCAAGAGCCAAGAGATAAGGGAGTAGATTGTGCCCGGTGCCAAGAATCTGGTAGGCGTGGGAACAGGAAGAGACATGAAACGGCATGTCTGAATTTTGTTACTCATGGTTTGTCGTTAAGACCATGTGGTTTGCGTGTTCCAAGTTTATTTATGAGGTGGGATTCTCTGTCTTTCCTGTCTATGGTGCTGTTATTGTGTAGAAGCCACAGACCTTTCACTCGGATGTCATTGATTGAGTGGTCTGATTGGTTGAAGTGATTGGGGATAGTTTTATCCCTTTGGTGGCGGATATCAGCCAAGTGTTCTTTGAAACGTGTGTCAAGAGTGCGTCCAGTTTCACCAATATACAATTGGGAACATTTAGAGCAGCTGATCAAGTAGACAATCAGCTGCTCTAAATGTTCCCAATTGTATATTGGTGAAACTGGTCACTCTTGTTTTGGATCTTGAATCAGTTTAGTCCTTTTTTCCCACTGGACGAAGCAGGGCGGAAGTTTCAGTCTTTTTCTTCTAACTTTTGTATTTGGTGTTTGTTCGTTTGTGATCTTACACTTGACAAAGGCCAGTTGGCCGAAACTTTGTGCCTTCTTGTCTGGTCGTATTAATTAAGCGCCCTGATTATTTTTTCGTGTTCATTTTCCCTGGTTTCCAAGACCACAGATGACTAGTAAAACGAGGAGCCCAAGAATACCAACCAGATATCAGTATCAACTACAGCAAGAAGAATGTCATTATCAGATCCTTCTTTACGTCTGTTTGTCTACCTATTGTATCTGTATTGTGTGCTTGTGTGTGTGTGTGTGTGGTGTGTGTGTGTGTGTGTGTGTGTGTGTGTGTGTGTGTGTGTGTGTGTGTGTGTGGTGTGTGTTCGGTGTGTGTGTGCTTTCGGTGTGTGTGTGTGTCTTTCGGTGTGTGTGTGTGTGTGCTTTCGGTGTGTGTGTTGTGTGTGTGTGTGTGTATGTGTGTGTGTTGTGTGTGTGTGTGTAGTGTGTGTGTGTATGTTGGTGTGAGTGTGTGGTGTGTGTGTGTGTGTGTGGGGTGTAGTGTGTGTGTGTGTAGTGTGTGTGTGTGTGTAGTGTGTGTGATGGTGTGTGTGTGTGAGTGTGTATGTGTGTATGTGTGTATGTGTGTATGTGTGTTGAGTGTGTGTGTGTAGTGTGTGTATGTGTGTGAGTGTGCTGTGTGTGTCTCTTGTGTGTGTGGTGTGTCTGTGTGCGCCTGTGTGTCTGTGTGCGCCCGTGTGTCTGTGTGCGCCCATGTGGGTGCGTGCGAAAGAAAGATTAGGCTGTCAATATTTCATAACCCTTACCACCTCTGTTTTCTTTATGTTGTTGTAATGTCTCTTGAGTTTCAATCCTCCACAAAACATTCAACCCTTGTTTAATATTGTTCCATTTGCAGAAACACACACACACACACACATGCACGCAGGCACGCACGCACGCACGCGCGCGCGCTCACACACACATACACACACACACACACACACGCCTGCGTGCGCGAGCACAACACACACAAGGACGCGCGTCCTCACACACACGCGTGGAAGAATCCCCACCCCATCACCAACAAACACACACACACACACACACACACACACACACACACACACACACACACACACACACACAGAGACAGAGAGAGACAGACAGACAGACAAACACACACACACACACACACACACACACACAAACAAACACATACGCACGCACGCACGCACAAACACACACACGAACTTTTTGTTGAGGGTTTACACATTGTCTTCTTTATAAAATAAGCGCTCTCGTTCTAGATTTCTAATTACTGCGTTTTATGTCTTGTGCCCACGAGTAAGATCTTACTTCACAAATCCCTAAATGTCTCTGAGCGGGGAGAAACTTCATGTTGTATTCTATGGCAGCAATAACAGGTTCAATTCTATCTAAAGGTGGTCTTCTAGCAAGTTAAAAAAACGAAAGTGGATCATATTCTATTGCATCCCAAACAAACGGTCCAATCAAAAGACTTGGTTTTTAAAGAAAGAAGAGACATTTTTTTCAATTTTCTTCAAATCCCAGGGCACTGCAGCGGTCAATAGTTTGCCTACATGTAGAAAGAGTTTTGCCCAAAGCTGTACAATCCATTCTTGAACAATAACCGAACGCTGCTTCTACCTGACAATTCAAGTGCCCTTAAAGCTAAGGTCACTGTGACCCACCTAAAAGAGGAATCCATTCATGTTCTCAGTCGCTCACCCAACGCTCCTGACTAAGCTCCATGATACTTCTGGTTGTTTCCCCTTACGATAGGAAACTTGCCTGGCAAGAAATTTTCAAGAATCAAGGAAATTACAGCTTGCTACCATGTCTCAGTCAACTATCAAAAAGCGTTCGACTTTTGGTTCAGGACGCCGAAACTCTATGTGCACAGAGAAGGAGAATACTCTCAAGGATTGAAAAATTAACGTACGCTGAATATCCCATTTTTATTTTTCGAAGTAAGTGACAAGATTTTTGAAGCAGTCCCCGTAAGTGGATCTTTCCTTATCTTGGTCAAAGCTATGAACTGTTCAAGAGGTGGGAAAAAACAGGTTTGGAAGGGAAAGGTCAAGGTCAAGGTCAGACGTGCAAAAAACGGTGTCAGAACTCAGCATTTTTTTCAGGAAGGTGCAGAAACAGTAATTTCTCTGCAACTACTTTTGACAACATTCAAAATTTGTTTTCACTCTTGTGACAATCAATTTCCCAGTGCAAATCGAGTTTCGTTTCAACAGAAGCTTATTCAAGGTCACAGTAATCTTGAAAAATACAACATCTGGATTTTCCGTAATAATTTTTGTATAAAAGGGAGGATTGTTAGAATGGCTTGACCATCTTGTTTTCTTTTCCTGTTGAGGATTGGTATGCGTTTTTGTTTATTTTTTCCTTTGTTTCTTTCTTTGTTTGTGTTTGTTTTGATTGTTTGTTCTTAGTTGGCTTGTTACTTGTTTCTCTTTACATCCGTTTCTTAGCTTGTTTCTTTTTTCTTTGTTTTTGTTTTGTTTTTGTTTTGTTTCTTAGCCTGGGGTTATTTTAAATAACGACTTTTTTTTTCAATTAGGAAGACCACCCTTCTTTCCGTTTTCCCTTGAATCTTTTCCCTTTGACACCTCCACCCAACCACCTTTCATTTTCTTCTCTCAAAGGAAACACACACACACACACACACACACAACACACACACACACACACACACACACACACACACACACACTCACATACACACACACACACGCACGCACGCACGCAAGCGCTCACGCACACACACCTGCGCACACATACACACACATTAACACGTGTGCACACGCACACACAACTAGAAACAGCCATTTGACAGACAGGCTTGTAAGAGGCTTAACGTACAGGATCAGTTTCACAGCAATAGACATTTAATTAAATTCTAGACCGAAAATTGTAACTGTATGCAACCCAACACACATACATAAACACGGTGCGCGCTCGCGCACGCACCCACGCACTCTCTCTGACAGAGGCACAGACACAAAGAGAGAGGGGGAGGGAGAGGAGGGAGGGAGGAGATAGGAAGGTAGGGAGATAGAGAAAGAGTGACAGACATACAGACATACGGACAGACAGGCAGAGACAGAGAGACAGAAAGAGAGAGACAGAGACAGACCGGGAGAGTAAAAGAAAGACAGATAGATAGACACAGAAAGAGAGAAAAGAGACAGAAGCAAACATACTGAGAGACAGAGAGAAAGAAGCAGAGAGAGAGAGAGAAAGAAGCAGAGAGACAGACAGACAGACACACAGACAGACAGAGACAAAGACAGATTATATTTACGAGGGTAATGTTTCTTTTATTGTTGTTTAAAGCCCAGCCGACTGCGCAGAGCCATATCAGGGCTATAACCGCTTCAAAACACACAAAACTTCAACAGGAAAAAAAAAAGAAAAGAAAATTAAGTACACATATC
>CM060308.1:25865003-25880003 GCA_030674185.1 Monoplex corrugatus | reverse complement strand
TTTATATGTTAAAAGCTCATATCAATTTTCTTTGTACTTAGCGTTAATTTGCATATCATATGTAACCGACATATGATGTTGTGCAACATTTGTTCTTGTACAAAAATTGTTACAGAAAATCCGGACGTTGTATTTTTCAAGATCACTGTGACGAAGAATTGGCCGAATAAAGTCTGACCTGCATCGAGGGCAATTTCGTTTCCACAGCAATAAAAACAGATATTCACCCTTTGACTCCTGCTCCTATTCACCAAATGCAAAAACTTAATCCTCTTGACTCCCTCACCCCTATACTGCAGAATGCTGGTGGATAGTTGCGGGAATCAAAGGGTTGGGTTTTCGCTTAGCTAGCATGGTTGACAATGCAGGATGCTGGTGGATAGTTGCGGGAATCAAAGGGTTGGGTTTTTTCGCTTAGTTAGCATGGTTGACAATGCAGGATACTGGTGGATAGTTGCGGGAATCAAAGGGTTGGGTTTTTCGCTTAGTTAGCATGGTTGACAATGCAGGATGCTGGTGGATAGGTTGCAGCAGTCAAAGGGTTGGGTTTTCGCTTAGCTAGCCTGGTTGACAATGCAGGATGCTGGTGGATAATTGCGGGAATCAAAGGGCTGGGTTTTCGCTTAGCTAGCATGGTTGACAATGCAGGATGCTGGTGGATAGTTGCGGGAATCAAAGGGTTGGGTTTTTGCTTAGCCAGCATGGTTGACAATGCAGGATGCTGGTGGATAGTTGCGGGAATCAAAGGGCTGGGTTTTCACTTAGCTAGCATGGTTAACGGGAAAGCTGGAGGGGAAGAGAGCACCAGGTAGACCCAGGGAGAAAATGCTGGACGGACTTGCAGAATGGCTGGGGACGAGGAGGATGGGGGAGATGCCAGGGGCAACGAGAGATAGAGACGTGGAAGTCCATGATCGCCAACGCCATGCGGCAGGGCACCTGATGATGATGATGAAAGATGATGATGATGATGATGATGATGAGCATGGTTAACAATGCAGGATGCTGGTGGTTAGGGAGCGGGAATCAAAGGGTTAAACGTTGTCAGAAATTCTTGAGCAAGAGTTCATGCACTTTGTCAAACAGTGCTAATTCTAGACTTTTTTTTAAGTACGTGTGACCTCGAACTTGGGTCGTCACTTTCTAAACTCACGGGTTCACGACTCCTTCTGCGACAGTTATCCCATATGTACTGTAAGTGTGCGCATAAGCGTGTACGCGCTGGCAATATTATAAGGTTCGACTGAACTTATGCGTTTAGTTCTCGGTTTATATATTTATTTGTCATTTTGCTGCTTTGTTTTGTTTTTGTTTTTTTCTTGTTTGTTTGTTTTAGCTTTTTGGGGGTATTGTTAAGATTGTTTTGTTTTGTTTTTTTCTCTTGCTTTTCATCACGTACTGTTTTTTCCATGAGATGATCTGCTTAAGAAGGAAGTCCAAACCATCCCCTTGAAAACCTCGACAACAGTTATTTAAGCGGCTGTTTACAGTTCACTGGAACAGGCCGTCTATATCATCACCAAAATGCAAGCAGCATTCCGATGCATATCCTCACAAACAAGACCACAATTCTCATGTCACAAATGCAGTCTAGTTGCCTTTCTTGATTTCCAAAAGTTCCTTTGTCTACTCATGTGTCGCTCCGTAAAAAAACAAGAGCAAAACGAAAACACTAAATAAACAGGTGGTTTTAAAAAAAAAAGCAGCTTCTCGCTCACCCCCCCCCCCCCCACCCCTATCCAACACACCAAGCCTCTGCCTGCCACCTTCTTCCTATGATATTCCCTCTCGACATAAAATTAGGCAACTTGTGCAAGAATCCCCCCCCCCCCCCCCCCCCCCACCTTTCTCTCTCTTTTTTTTTTCTCGTTTGTCCCTTCATTCTTTTGTGTTCTCCCATTATTTTCTTTCTTTTTTGAAAACGTTCCTTCTTTTTTCATTTGCTGTCTTTGGGGCATTGTTTTTCCAGCCATGTTTTTCTGGGGGGGGTTCGGGGGGAGGAGAGTAGTAGTTTACTTTCTGATCTCTCAATCTTGCTGTTGTGTCTGTATTTTCTTTCTCTTTTATAACAATTTTTCTTTCGTTCTTTTTCGTGCCCACACCATGCATGTGTGCTGGCGTGCGGTGTGCTGGCGTGCGGGCGTGCGGGCGTACGTGCGTGTGCGTGTGCGTGTGCGTGTGTGTGTGCGTTGTATTTCTTTTTTTTTTCTCTATCATTCTTTCCTTTTTAATATCTACTTTTTTAGGCTTTTTTCATTTGTTTTTCTTTTTAATGTTCTTACGTCCTTTTTTCTTTCTTTCTGATTTCTTTCTTTTTTTAATTCATTCTTTTCTGGGCGTTTTCTTTTTATCTTCCTGTCATTATTTTATCGTTTTTGTGGGGATTTTATCATTCATTTCTCTCGTTCTTCGTTCTAATTTTTCAACTTTTCCATGTCTTTTTCTTCCTTTTTCTATATTTTACTTTTCCTCTATTTTTTTTTTTTTTTTTTTACTTTCTTTCCTCGTTCCTTTTCATTTTGTAATTCCTTCTTCTTCTTCTTCTTCTTCTTCTTCTTCGCATTCTTCTTCTTCTTCTTCGCCTTCGCCTTTCTTCTTCTTCTTCTTCGCCTTCTTCTTCTTCTTCTTCGCCTTCGCCTTCTTCTTCTTCTTCTTCGCCTTCTTCTTCTTCTTTCTTCGCCTTCGCCTTCTTCTTCTTCGCCTTCGCCTTCGCCTTCTTCTTCTTCGCCTTCGCCTTCGCCTTCTTCTTCTTCGCCTTCGTCGCCTTCGCCTTCTTCTTCTTCGCCTTCGCCTTCTTCTTCTTCGCCTTCGCCTTCTTCTTCTTCGCCTTCTTCTTCTTCTTCTTCTTCTTCGCCTTCTTCTTCTTCTTCTTCGCCTTCTTCTTCTTCTTCTTCTTCTTCGCCTTCTTCTTCTTCTTCTTCGCCTTCTTCTTCTTCTTCTTCTTCTTCTTCTTCTTCTTCTTCTTCTTCTTCTTCTTCGCCTTCTTCTTCTTCTTCTTCTTCTTCTTCTTCTTCTTCTTCTTCTTCTTCTTCTTCTTCTTCTTCTTCTTCTTCTTCTTCGCCTTCTTCTTCTTCTTCTTCTTCTTCGCCTTCGCCTTCTTCTTCTTCTTCGCCTTCGCCTTCTTCTTCTTCTTCGCTTTCTTCTTCGCCTTCCCTTCGCCTTCTTCTTCTTCTTCGCCTTCTTCTTCGCCTTCTTCTTCTTCTTCTTTGCCTTCTTCTTCTTCTTCTTCGCCTTCTTCTTTTCGCCTTCTTCTTCTTTCGCCTTCTTCTTCTTCTTCTTCTTCTTCTTCTTCTTCGCCTTCGCCTTCGCCTTCTTCTTCATTCTTCGCATTCTTCTTCGCATTCTTCCTTCTTCGCATTCTTCTTCGCTTCTTCTTCTGCACTTCTCTTCTTCGCATTCTTCTTCTTCGCATCTTCTTCGCATTCTTCCTTCTTCTTCTTCTTCGCATTCTTCTTCTTTCTCGCATTCTTCTTCTTCCTTTTCGCATTCTTCTTCTTCGCATTCTTCTTCTTCGCTTCTTCTCGCATTCTTCTTCTTCTTCGCATTCTCTTCTTGCTTCTTCTTCGCATTCTTCTTCTTCTTCTTCTTCTTCGCATTTTCTTCTTCGCATTCTTCGCATTCTTCTTCGCATTCTTCTTCGCATTCTTCTCATCTTCTTCCGCATTCTTCTTCTTGCATTCTTCTTCTTCTTCGCATTCTTCTTTTCTCTTCTTCGCATTCTTCTTCATCTCTTCTCTTTGCATTCTCTTCTCTTCGCTTCTTCTTCTTCTTGCTTCTTCTTGCTTCTCTTCTTTCGCATTCTTCTTCTCTCTTCTTCTTCTTCTTCCATTCTGCTTCTTCGTCTTCTCTCTTCTTCGCATCCTTCCATTCTCTCTTCGCATTCTTCTTCTCTCTTCGCATTCTCTTCTCTCTCTCTTCTTCTTCTCATCATCTTCCTTCTCCTCCTCTTCGTCTCTCTTCACCTCTTCTCACTCTCTCTCTCCTCTCCTCCTCCTCTTTCCTTACTTTTGCATACTTCTTTGCTCTCTTCCTTTCGTCTCGTTTACTTTCATAATGATGTCATCAGTTAGGCAGCTTTTCGGTCTTACCACTCGAAAACACTTTTCGCCACCTACTCCCACTCCCCCCATCACCCCACCACCACCATCACTACCCCCAATCCATCCACGACATCTGATACGACGTTTTCGTGTACAGTTTCCTTTTAACTCCACGAGTTTGAAGTTAAACCCTTTGACTCCCTCACCCTGTCCACCAGCATCCTGCTTTGTCAACCATGCTAGCAAAGCAAAAACTTAACCCTTTGACTCCCGCACCCTGTCCACCAGCATCCTGCTTTGTCAACCATGCTAGCAAAGCAAAAACTTAACCCTTTGACTCCAGTACCCAGTCCACCAGCACTCTGCTTTGTCAGCCATGCTAGCAAAGCAAAAACTTAACCCTTTGACTCCCGCACCCAGTCCACCAGCACCCTGCTTTGTCAACCATGCTAGCAAAGCAAAAACTTAACCCTTTGACTCCCGCACCCAGTCCACCAGCACCCTGCTTTGTCAACCATGCTAGCAAAGCAAAAACTTAACCCTTTGACTCCCTCACCCTATCCACCAGCTTCCTGCACATCGCACCCAGACAATTCCCTACCCGCTCCATCCAAATCTGCCAGCAATTTTATCTGGCAGATTCCTTTGTTTTTTGTTTTGTTTTTGTTATTGTTGTTTAAAGCCCAGCCGACAGCGTAGAGCCATGTCAGGGCTATAAGCGTTTAAAAACATACAAAACTTCATCAGGAAAAAAAAAGAAAAGAAAATTAAGTACCCACATCAATGCATTCGCGCACATAATCTAAGGACATGCCTCCGGCGTTGACCACTCCATCCAATATATCGCACAGAGGATTTGAAAAACACCTGAAGACAAATTCAAGCATACATAAGGACACCAAAACATATATAAAAACGGGCATAAATTACTTAAAATTCCTTTCGCATATCTCACCTCCCTAGAGCCAAAAATGCATTTAATACATGGACCCAATTATGAAGCTTAAGAAAAAGTACGTCAGTTTTTATCGAACACGTACAGGTGAATGGGCCAGCGAGGCAGAAAATGAGAGGGAGAAATGACAAAAAGCAAAGGAACGAGGTAAAAACAAAGAGAGTGACAGAAAATCGGAAATTTCTAGCACAGAATTTCCAGAAAGTGGGGGTACTATTTATACTGAAAGAGCCCCCGGCATCCCTACGGGGGTAGGCAGATTTCCTGAGACTGCCTCAAACCCTGAGTTTCAGTTTTAATTTCTCAAGATGACGTGTCCGCGCTCGGAATGAATTCTATATGCACTAACGTCGCAGGTGCCATGTGATGGAGAAGATCCAGAATGATCACAGCACAAGCCTTAAGCCTGCGCATAAACCCTAAGCACTGACAAGGTCGTGCAATGGGGTGGGAGATGTGACGAGTGACCTATGAAGCTATACCGACATCATCAGATTGATCGAAACATTAACCCACCGACTCCCGGATCCTCTTCACCAGCATCCTGCATTGTCAACCACGTTAGCAAAGCAAAAAGTTAAGCCTTTGATTCTCTCACCCTATCCACCAGCTTCATGAAATCCCCTCATGCAAAATAACAGTAAATGGCACAACCTTGATTGATTCATTTGGTTCAGTTTTTACGTCGACACCCACCTCAGGTGATATGGCGACGGGGATAACTATCCCAGGGAAGTGGGAGAAGGGGGACCTATCTAATCCTAGACTGACACCACCAGAACAACAATGGTGTTAAGATGGGACAGTGAGATGGCCAGTTTTAATATAGCGCACCCCAGAATTCGAACCCACAACCATTAGCATGTGAATCCGACGCTCAAACCAACTGAGCTACTGGGGCCCGCCCCGCACAACCTTGACAGAGGTTGTTATATTTCAATAAATAGGAACGATCATTTCACCAGACGGCAGATGCACATCAGAAATAGCCAGCACAATCGGCCAAGCCAAAACAGCATTCAAGAAGATGACAAGCATTCTTACCAACAAATGCCTATCAATTAACATCAGGAAGAGAGTTCTTGAATGTTATATAGAACCAATACTGTTGTACGGATGTGAGGCGTGGACAGTCAACAAGCAAAGCCAGAACCAGATTGAGGCAGCCGAGATGTGGTTTCTAAGAAGAATGTTGAGAGTTCCATGGACAGCAAAGAAAACAAAGGAGACAGTCTTGATGGGGGCAGACACAAGTAGATCACTCATAAGGAAGATTAGGAAAAGACAGGCAACATTTATAGGCCATTTTATGAGGAAGGGGGATTTGGAGCACCTGGTCACAACGGGAAAGCTGGAGGGAAGGAGAGCATCAGGTAGACCCAGAGAGAAAATGCTGGACGGACTTGCAGAGTGGCTGGGGATGAGGACGGTGGGGGAGATGCTAGGGGCAACGACAGACAGAGACAGATGGAAGTCCATGATCGCCAACGCCATGCGGCAGGGCACCTGATGATGATGATGATAATCCACCAGCTTCCTGCAGGATGAGGGGGTCAAAGGGTTAAGTTTTGCAGTTGGTGGAGAGGGTGCGGGAGTCAGAGGATTAATATGGGCAGCCAACAGGCCAGTCTGTAATGGTGTGGGCTCCATCAAAGGAATTCAGGCCGTGTGGGTATATTTATTATGTTTTTAGTCTTCTGCTACAGTGCGATGTGGTTTAGTGGGCTGCAATGTGTAGTGAGTGAGTGTGTGTGTGTGTGTGTGTGTGTGTGTGTGTGTGTGTGTGTGTGTGTGTGTGTGTGTGTGTGTGTGTGTGTGTGTTGTGTGTGTGTGTTGCATGTGCGTGTGTAATGCATGTGCGTGTGTACTGTGTGTGTAATGCGTGTGCGTGTGTACTGTGGGTGTTTGTGGCGTGTGTGTGGGTGTGTGTGTGTGGTGTGTGTGTGTGTGTGTGTGTGTGTGTGTGTGTGTGTGTGTGTGTGTGTGTGTGTGTGTGTGCGCACGCGTATGTGTGCACGCGCGCGTAGGTGTCTGTGTGTGTGTGCGCGCGCACGCTTGTGTCTTTAAGACACTCTTTGATTGATTGTTTTAGAATGTGGTGCGATGCGCTGTGATTTTGACAATGGTGTGGTTTTTGTTTTAAAGTGCCATTTGAGTCAATGTTTTAACTGCTGAACTTTTGCACACAAAAAAAAAAGAAAAAAAATCTTCGTTTTGTTCGTTTTTTCACTTGCTCGTTTGCTTATTTCTCGTTTGCTTGTTTGCTAACTTGTTCGCTTATTTGTTCGTTTATTCCTTCCTTTCTTTCTTTCCTATCTTCCCTTCTTTTTTCTTCCTTCCTTTCCTTTCCTTTTCTTCCTTCCTTTCCTTTTCTTTCTTCCTTGCTTTCCTTTCTTCCTTCCTTTCCTTTTCTTTCCCTCCTTTCTGTCGGTTTTTTTCCTTCCTGTCTTTTTTCCTTTCTTTCTTCCGTCCATCCTTCCTTCCTTTCTTGCAATCTTCCTTTCTTTTTTCTTCTTTCTTCCTCCCTTTCTTTCTTTTACCTTTTTTTCTTTCTTCCTTCCGTTTTTCTTTCTTCCTCCCTTTCTTCCTTCCTTTTTTTTCTAATGATTACAGAGCAAAACGGCTGGGCAAAACAGAACATGACTGGTTGCTAGGGTAGGGTTGGACTGAAGTGGGTTGTGTGTGGAAAGACAGGTTACATGTACTCTAAAGTCACAGCCCTCTTTCATAACTCACGTTGAATGCTTCTGCAGCCAAGCAGTAAAAACATCCTGCTTTAACCATGATCGTTTGCATGACTTACCATGATCATATGAGTTCAGCTAGTACGTATAATGTATGTGTACATGTGTCTATTTGTGCAGATTTGTAGGAATGGATATATGTATGTATGTATATATGTTTGTATGCATTTTGTGTATATATGCTTGCTAGTACGTAGTGTGTATGCATCGTATGTGCTCATGTATCGTGGATGTGTGCATGTGTACACGCATATATGTATGTATGTATGTATGTATGTATTGTATGTATTATGTTTGCATATGTATGTATGTATGTATGTATGTGTATGTATGTATGTACATGTATGTATGTATGATGTATGTATGTATTATGTTTGCATGTATGTATGTATGTATGTGTGGTGTGTGTATGTGTATGTATGATGTATGTATGTATGTATGTATGTATGTATGTATGTATGTATGTATGTATGTATGTATGTATGTAGTTGTATGTATGTATGTAGAATGTATGTATGATGTACCTACGTACGGACGTGTGTATGTATGTGTGTATGTATGTGTGTATGTATGTGTGTATGTATGCGTGTATGTATGCGTGTATGTTGTATGTATGTATGTATGTATGTATGTATGTATGTATGTATGCATGCATGCATATATATGTATGCGTGTATGTATGTTTGCGTGTATGTATGTATGTATGTATGTGTGTATGTACGTATGTACGTACATACGTACGTATGTATGTGTGTGTGTGCATGTATGTATGCGCGTGTGTATGTTTGTATGCGTGTGTGTGTGTGTGTATGTATGTATGTATGTATGTATGTATGTACGTACGTACGTACGTATGTATGTACGTACATATAAGTGTGTGTATGCATGTATGTAATCACCTGTAATTTCATATCTTATTTTGAACTTATTTGATGTCAACAAAACTAGAAATGTAAACCCACTAAAAAAAATTAATTACAAAAAAGGAAAAACGAGGCGGATCTCAGTTTCAGCTTTCTCAAAAACGCGTTCCATATTCACAAGGATAAAAAATGTCAAGTGATGCACAAGGATCCAAAATAATCATGACTCGAATCGTACGTCTGCCTACACATAAACTGTACGCACTGGCAAGGTGTTATAGTTCTACCTAATTTAGGAGTGTTGCGTGATACTGCCTGTCCTTGTAACAATCTAGCGTTGAGTTTGAAAAAAAAAAAGGAAAAAAAAAAGAAAGGCTAGCTATATTGTACTGCAATGCGTCTCTTTTAGATATTTCCGAGCAATCCACAGAAAACAATGATAAATGTTTTCAGCCTGGCTGCTTGTCTAAAACCCGCTTCAGTCAGTGTCAGTTTATTTAGAATAAGTATCTGGTGTTAGCGAAGTCTTGAAGTAGGGCATGATATATGGGGCTTTGTGCCTAAGACAGACAGACAGACAGCCAGCCAGACAGACAGAGAGACAGACCGACAGACGGAATGACGGACGGATAGATAAATAATGAGAGAGAGACAGACAGATAGATGGACAGACAGACAGATAGATAGAGGACGAGACGAGACGAGACAAGATGAGACTAAACAAGACAAGACAAGACTACACTAGACTAGATCACACTACATTATATCACACAGACAGACAGATAGATAGATGGATAGATAGATAGATAGATAGATAGACAGATAGATAGATAGATAGATAGATAGATAGACAGATAGATAGATAGATAGATAGATAGATAGATAGATAGATACAGGACGAGACGAGACTAGACTGACAAGACTAGACTAGACTAGATTACATTATATTAATTACATTATATTACATAGACAGACAGACAGGTAGACAGATAGATATATTGATAGATAGACAAGACAGACAAATTGAAAGATGGACGGCGGTCGGGCGGACGGATACATTTTATTCTTGTATAACGCCATTCACCAAACTCATGTAGACACACTGCCCATCACACCAGCACTCAGTGGAGCACAGACAACTCAAGTTTTTAGGCAAGTTGACCACACTCAACTATGTTGTAACACAGTCTGCATTTTCCATGAGCGTGAATGCTCGGTATTTTTATGTGTCCATAAATATTGAAGAGATAGGTTGATCTCCCAGGTCCTTCCCCTTGAAGGGTAGTAAGCCTTCTTGCCTTTCTGAAAGTCTTGATCCAAACAAAACTTGCGTGGCGCTGCACTGCGGCGACGCTCTCTCAACGTGGATAGCAGCCTGAGTTCGACATGGTAAACCCACTGTGACAAAAGACATGAATATGAATAAACCATCGGACGTTGACATGACTTAGAGAATCTGCATACGTATGCATTTGAAGGTTTAGGCACTGGCAGGTATGCACACGTGTTGATCTTGGAGATGGGACAAATCTCCATCCTTTATACCTACCATATTTTTTTTTTCTTTTATTGTTGTTTAAAGCCCAGCCGACTGCGCAGAGCCATATCAGGGCTATAACCGCTTCAAAACACACAAAGCTTCAAAAGGAAAAAAACAGAAAGTTAAGTACACATATCAATGCATTCGCGCACATAATCTAAGGACATGCCCCCGGCCTAGGACCATTCCGTCCGATTTATCGCACAAGGGAGATTTAAAAAACACACCTGAATACAAATAAAAGCATACATAAGGACACCAAAACATAAAAACAAGCATGAATTACCTAAAATTGCTTCCGCATATCTCACCTCCTTAGAGCCAAAAATGCACTTAATACATGTACATGTACCCAATTATCAATCCGAAGAAAACATGTACCCAATTATCAATCCGAAGAAAACATGTACCCAATTATCAATCTGAAGAAAAAGTACGTAAGACTTTATCGAAAAAATACAGGTGAATGGATCATTAAGGCAGAAAATAAGTAGAAATGACAGAAAGCAAAGCAACAAGGCAGAAACAAAGAGAGTGACAGAAAAGAGGAAATTTCTAGCACAGAGTTTCCAGAAGGTGGGGATACTATTTATACTGAAAGAGCCCCCGGCAACCCAACGGGGGAGAAGATATCTTTCCTAACAGCTCAAAAAACAAAATCCGCCTATCATCATCATGTGATGCACATCAACAGACGTGCAAGGTGTTGTTTTTCAAAGTTTCACAGAATTTCCAGAAGGTGGGGATACTATTTACACTGAAAGAGCCCCCGGCAACCCAACAGGGGGACCTACCAGGTGGAGATATCCAGGCAGGATCTAAGCCAGGACCATGTGATTGGACGTCTGACATTTACCCACTGGATCACCGCGCTCGTCATGGATATATAAAGTACTATTTCTATTCCGAGCCACCTGCAGGCCAAAGTAGCTCAATTGGTTTGAGCGTCAGTTTCACATGCTAATGGTTGTGGGTTCGAATCACGGGGTTGCGCTATATTAAAACTGGCCTTCTCATTGTCCCATCTTAACATCATTGTTGTTCTGGGAGTGTCAGTGTAGGATTAGATAGGTCACCCTTCCCCTACTTTCCTGGGATGATTATCCCCGTCGGCCATATCACTTGAGATGGGTGTCGACGTAAAAACTGAACTAAATTAATCAATCAACCGTGCCACTTGTTATACAACAGCCCATGCTGGTTATGTTGGAATAAATTTGTTCACCAGCAGCTCCACTCAATGCAAGCCCCAAACCATGCCTTGGAATTACTAGTGACGTTATCAACTCGACCCAACAGTGTTTCCATTAGTGTGAATCAAGCAGAGTAGAACACGTGTACCATTCCAAGGAGTCAAATCATTCAGCAACACAGACACTAGATTTTAACCGTAAGACTGAAGCACAGGCTCGTGTAATGGCATGCCATGGTAACCTTCATCTGAGCACAACCCCTCCGCCTTAAAAGAAAAGATGCAATCTGTCGTATGCAGACAGGAAACTCGTGTATGAGCAGATTCCGAAGACGCTTCACACAATCGTGTGAGCCACAGACCTTTATTTCCCCCGATACTTATTCCACCATATTCCAGCCTCTCCCCAACCCACTTCACTGTCTCCATCGCACCCCTCTCAGTACATCGTAACACCCAATGACCAACCACCTCAAAAACGCATCATTATTTCCCTCAGCACACCAGACTTTTTTTTTCTTTTCTTAAGCTAATAGTTTACAAACTTCAGCCTTTCTCTCTTTCATGTCCTTTCTCTCCTTACTGCTTCCATCTCTTTACATGTGTCTCTAGTCTCTGGTTCAGGAAAAGTCCCCTAACATACCATCCCACGCTGCAAGAGCCTGGGCAGTGTTGCTTTTGAGACTATCATACTTGACCCGACACTGTTACACGGTTGTGAGGCGTGGACAGTCAACACGCACAGCCAGAACAAGATCGAGGCAGCCGAAATGTGGTTTCTAAGAAGAATGTTGAGAGTTCCATGGACAGCAAAGAAAACAAACGAAACAATCTTGATGGAGGCAGACACAAGAAGATCACTGATAAAGAAGATCAGGAACAGACAAGCAACATTTATAGAACATTTTATGAGGAAAGGGGAATTAGAGCACCTGGTCACAACAGGAAAGCTGGAGGGAAAGAGAACACCAGGTAGACCCAGGGAGAAACTACTGGATGGACTTGCAGGGTGGCTGAGGACAGAGAGGGTGAAAGATGTACTTGCAACGACAGGGGATAGATTCATATGGAGGGCCATGATCGCCAACGTCATGCGGCAGGACACATGATGATGATGATACTTGATACTAGTTGTGAGATTGATGATGACTTGTTTTTTTCCGTCATGGAGGGTTTTCCGCTGCTCTCTGGTTTATTTTCATCAGAGGTGATCGATGGTGTGATGGCCCAAGGTTTGTTTACGAGAATGTAAGATTTTCCCAAGATGCAGATTATTTGATGATGTCGCCTTACCTGCGAATTTGTCGACACGTTCATTTCCCTTCACATCAGTGTGGCCAAGACAGCAGATCCACGTGAGCTTTTGCAGCTGATTACTTCTCTTGGTCTGAGCCGTCTGGATTGTGAATACAATGCATGTGCGCACTAGAGGGAGAAAGGGAAGGACACACAGGAAGTCCCCTCTCTCTCTCTCTCTCTCTCTCTCTCTCTCTTTCATTTTCTTTCACTCTCATTCTCTCTCTTTTTCATTCTATCTCTCTCTCTCCTCCCTTCTTCTCTCTCTCTCTCTCATTCTCTCTCTCTCTCTCTCTCATTCTCTTTCTGTCTGTCTCTCCCTCTCATTCTCTCTCTCTCTCATTCTCTATCTCATTCTCTCTCTCTCTCATTTTCTCTCACTCTCATTCTCTCATTTTCATTCTATCTCCTCTCCTCCCTCTCTCTCTCTCTCTCTCTCTCTCTCTCTTGTTCCTCCTCTCCCTCCCTTCTTCTCTCCCTCCCTCTCTCTCTCTCTCTCTCTCTCTCCCTCTCTCCCCCTTAATCTAGTGAACCTGGCCACGATACAGTCCATGCATGCCACAATGAACAATAAGTTTGATCAGTTAAAATGAGCGAATAAATCAGCAAAATGAACAATTGCAGTATTCTTCGCTGGATAATCGTATTAAGGGTCTGAGGGAGGAAATGGGAATTTTATGGACAGAAAACGAAAAACTGATGAAGACAAACTATAATTTGTCGGGAAAAAAAACTTGAACTTCGAAAGAAAAGCAGACAATTTTGAGGGAAGGTCAGAACGGAATAACCTTTTATCTTACTGGATTCCTAAGGGACAAAGTAAGCCGAACAAACAGTGTGAGGGTGAAACCAAAAATCTCATAACTGACAGAGTAGAACTGACAAAAGATGTTGAGTTTGACAGAGTATCTCGCCTGAACACAAAGACAAGATTCCCCAGTCATTGCTCGCTGCTGCTTCTATAAGGACTTTTTTTTTTAATCTAAAAGAAAATGGCATGGCTGAAGTGTATTTATTGGAGATTTCTCAGTGCGGCTTCGAGAGATAACGCGCAGGCTGTCACCTCATCTGTAGAGAGCCAGGGACAGTGGTAAAAAGGTGACAATGGTCTTTGATCACCTTATTACTGACGGGAAGATACTCTTCCTAAGGGATAACGATATCCTGAAAGAAAAGGAGAAAAAAAAAAAGGGGGGGGGGGGGCTAGCCGATCCAATGTCAGTCATCATTTTTGTCCTGGCGACGAAGACACAGGGAACGAAATTGTGGCAGGACCGGCAATTGGTTTGCATGTCAGCGTTGCACTTGATCACACTGTCTTAGATCGGTACAATGGTAGCCAGCGATCTGACTGACCAGCACGTGCAAAGTGCCAAGGTCACAGAGATGAAACGTCCCTTCTCTTTGCTGTTATGGAACACGAATGATTTTCTGACCAAACTTTATGATCACGATTTTGTCTTTTGCGTTCGAAAGTTTGATTTTCTTTGTTTGGTTCAGACTGTCATGGACGGCTGTCAAATTGATGTATTTCAAAGATTTTGAGGGGTTTTGTTTTGTTTTCTTTTATTTTGTTTCCTTTGTTGTTAGTGTTTGGTTTTTGTCTTTTGCTCTTTTGTTTTTTTCTCGGATTTTTAATTTTTTTTTTTTTTCTCTGTGTGTGTTCGTGTGTGTGTAAATTTGCCATAAAACTTTCTAAACAAGGAAGATGTTCAGAAGGTATTCTTTGTCTAATTTTAAAAAGTGAGTATCTTCCTCTCATAAAAAGTATTGATATCAATGAATACGTTCATTGTTGTGTATAATTTGTAATTGATGAAAAGTTACTGACATCGAGAAAGATATATATTTTCTCGTAGGACCCACCTGAAGGTTCTTTTTATGATTATTTTGACGTTTTTAATGGAACTGATTTGGTTGATGAATATCTTACTGATTTTCTGCTAATGACGTTTTTGCTATTTTGTGTGGCGATTTAAACACTAGAACGTGTGATGGGTTTTAATATTTTTGTATAAACAATGCATGTGAAATGCAATATAGAAGTCAATCATACAGCGTGAGCCACGGATCTCAGGTTTTAAATCTGAATGATTATGGTAAATCTCTTTCGAACGTGTGTACTGCTTCAGGTTTATGCATTTCGAATGGCGTGTGCACAGACGACACAGGGTCGCTAAACATACATCTCTGATTTCGGAAATAATGGCACTGATTATTTCATACTGTCAAATGATCTGCTTTCACTTGTGAATGATTCATGTAAACTATATGTTGGTAAAAGATATGAATCTAACCGTATTGTCTTTCCAAATGACAATGAAATTATTGTTGACAAAGCAACAGACATTACTGAAAACTGTAGAAACG
>CM060308.1:25852503-25860003 GCA_030674185.1 Monoplex corrugatus | reverse complement strand
CCTTCTCCTCCTCCTCCTCCTCTTACTCCCTCTCCACCTCCTCCTCCTCCACTACGTGAAGAGTCATTGGAGCGCTGTATTACAGAACTGTTCAGATTCTTCCAGCTCGGTCAGTCCTGTACCAAAGCCTGGGTCTTTGCAAATGGTTTCTCTGTCCATTTCGCAATATTGTCAGTCCACCGCTTTTCTTTCTGTCTTGCCCTCCGTCTCCTTCCACCAACACCGTTGTTATTGTTTCGTTGTTGTTGTTATTGCTGCTGCTGTTGTTGTTGTTATTTCTGATTTTCTTTTTTATCTTCCCCTTCATCTCCTTCCCTCAACAGTTCCCTGGAGCACTGATCTAACAACGCCATTGTATCTTGTTACATGGCCAAAACCATTGTATCTTGTTACATGGCCAAACCATTGTATCTTGTTACATGGCCAAACCATTGTATCTTGTTACATGGCCAAACCATTGTATCTTGTTACATGGCCAAACCATTGTATCTTGTTACATGGCCAAACCATTGTATCTTGTTACATGGCCAAACCATTGTATCTTGTTACATGGCCAAACCACATGGCCAAACCATTGTATCTTGTTACATGGCCAAACCATTGTATCTTGTTACATGGCCAAACCATTGTATCTTGTTACATGGCCAAACCATTGTATCTGTTACATGGCCAAACTCTATTGTATTCTTTACATGGCCAATACCTAGTGTTATTTTCTCTAAAACCAGTACAGCTTTATGCATATGTTAATGTCCCTGCATGTAGATCGTGACTTGTCCTGATTGTGATATCGCGTTATGTACCTGATGTTAGTATCGCGTTACTGTACCTGATGTTAGTATCGCGTTACTGTACCTGATGTTAGTATCGCGTTACTGTACTGATGTTAGTATCGCGTTACTGTACCTGATGTTAGTATCGCGTTACTGTACCTGATGTTAGTATCGCGTTACTGTACCTGATGTTAGTATCGCGTTACTGTACCTGATGTTAGTATCGCGTTACTGTACCTGATGTTAGTATCGCGTTACTGTACCTGATGTTAGTATCGCGTTACTGTCCTGATGTTAGTATCGCGTTACTGTGCCTGATGTTAGTATCGCGTTACTGTGCCTGATGTTAGTATCGCGTTACTGTGCCTGATGTTAGTATCGCGTTACTGTACCTGATGTTAGTATCGCGTTACTGTACCTGATGTTAGTATCGCGTTACTGTACCTGATGTTAGTATCGCGTTACTGTACCTGATGTTAGTATCGCGTTACTGTACCTGATGTTAGTATCGCGTTACTGTACCTGATGTTAGTATCGCGTTACTGTACCTGATGTTAGTATCGCGTTACTGTCCTGATGTTAGTATCGCGTTACTGTGCCTGATGTTAGTATCGCGTTACTGTGCCTGATGTTAGTATCGCGTTACTGTGCCTGATGTTAGTATCGCGTTACTGTGCCTGATGTTAGTATCGCGTTACTGTGCCTGATGTTAGTATCGCGTTACTGTACCTGATGTTAGTATCGCGTTACTGTACCTGATGTTAGCATCGCGTTACTGTACCTGATGTTAGCATCGCGTTACTGTACCTGATGTTAGCATCGCGTTACTGTACCTGATGTTAGCATCGCGTTACTGTACCTGATGTCTAGCATCGCGTTACTGTACCTGATGTCAGCATCGCGTTACTGTACCTGATGTCAGCATCGCGTTACTGTACCTGTTAGCATCGCGTTACTGTACCTGATGTCAGTATCGCGTTACTGTACCTGATGTTAGTATCGCGTTACTGTACCTGATGTAGCATCGCGTTACTGTACCTGATGTTAGATCGTGTTACTGTACCTGATGTTAGTATCGTGTTACTGTACCTGATGTTAGCATCGTGTTACTGTACCTGATGTTAGCATCGTGTTACTGTACCTGATGTTAGCATCGTGTTACTGTACCTGATGTTAGCATCGTGTTACTGTACCTGATGTTAGCATCGTGTTACTGTACCTGATGTTAGCTCGTGTTACTGTACCTGATGTTAGTATCGCGTTACTGTACCTGATGTTGTATGCTTAGTCTGATGTGTTCGGTTACTGTACCTGATGTTAGCATCGTGTTACTGTACCTGATGTTAGCATCGTGTTACTGTACCTGATGTTAGCATCGTGTTACTGTACCTGATGTTAGCATCGTGTTACTGTACTGATGTTAGTATCGTGAGATAACACCTCTATTTCCACGGGATGGATTCGTCGGGGTTTTTTTTTTATTGTTCGTCTGTTGTTTGTTGTTGTTGTTGGTTGTTGTTGGTTGTTGTTGGTTGTTGTTGGTTGTTGTTGGTTGTTGTTGGTTGGTTGGTTGGTTGTTGTTGTTTGTTTGGTTGGTTGTTGTTGTTTGTTTGGTTGGTTGGTTGTGTTGGTTGTTTGGTTGGTTTGGTTGTTGTTGGTTGTTGGTTGGTTGTTGTTTGGTTTTGTTGTTGGTGTTTTGGTGTTGGTTTGTTGTGTTGGTTGTTTGGTTGGTTGGTTGTTGTTGGTTGTTTGGTTGGTTGGTTGTTGTTGGTTGTTGTTGGTTGGTTGGTTGTGTGTTGGTTGTTTTGGTTGGTTGGTTTGGTTGTTGGTTGTTTGGTGTTTGGTTGGTTTGTTGTTTGGTTGTTTGGTTGGTTTTGGTTGGTTTTGGTTGTTTGGTTGGTTTTGGTTGGTTTTGGTTGTTTGGTTGGTTTTGGTTGGTTTTGGTTGTTTGGTTGGTTTTGGTTGGTTTTGGTTGTTTGGTTGGTTTTGGTTGGTTTTGGTTGTTTGGTTGGTTTTGGTTGGTTTTGGTTGTTTGGTTGGTTTTGGTTGGTTTTTGGTTGTTTGGTTGGTTTTGGTTGGTTTTGGTTGTTTGGTTGGTTTTGGTTGGTTTTGGTTGTTTGGTTGGTTTTGGTTGGTTTTGGTTGTTTGGTTGGTTTTGGTTGGTTTTGGTTGTTTGGTTGGTTTTGGTTGGTTTTGGTTGTTTGGTTGGTTTTGGTTGGTTTTGGTTGTTTGGTTGGTTTTGGTTGGTTTGTGGTTGTTTGGTTGGTTTTGGTTGGTTTTGGTTGTTTGGTTGGGTTTTGGTTGGTTTTGGTTGTTTGGTTGGTTTTGGTTGGTTTTGGTTGTTTGGTTGGTTTTGGTTGGTTGGTTGTTTGGTTGGTTTTGGTTGGTTTGGTTGGTTTTGGTTGGTTTTGGTTGTGTTGGTTGGTTTTGGTTGGTTTTGGTTGTTTGGTTGGTTTTGGTTGGTTTTGGTTGGTTTGGTTGGTTTGGTTGGTTTGTGGTTGTGTTGGTGGTTGGTTGTTGTGGTTGGTTGGTTGTGTTGTTGGTGGTTGGTTGGTGGTGTTGGTTGGTTGGTTGTGGTTGGTTGGTTGGTTGGTGGTTGGTTGGTTGGTTGGTGGTTGGTTGTGGTTGGTTGGGTGTGGTGGTTGGTGTGGTGGTTGGTTGGTGTGGTTGGTTGGTTGGTTGGTTGGTGGTTGTGGTTGGTGGTTGGTGGTGGGTTGGTTTGGTTGGTGGTTGGTTGGTTGGTTGGTTGGGTTGGTTGGTTGGTGGTTTTGGGTTGGTTGGTTGGTGGTTGTTGGGTTGGTTGGTTGGTGGTTGTTGGGTTGGTTGGTTGGTGGTTGGGTTGTGGGGTTGTTGGTTGGTTGGTGGGTGGTGGGTTGGTGGTTGGTGGGTTGGTGGGTTGGTGGGTTGGTGGGTTGGTGGGTGGTGGGTTGGTGGGTGTGGGTGGGGTTGGTGGGTGTTGGGTTGTGGTGTTGGGTTGGTTGGGTTGGTTGGGTTGGTTGGTTGGTTGGGTTGGGTGGGTTGGGTGGGTTGGGTGGGTTGTTGTTTGTTGTTTGTTGTTTGTTGTTTGTTGTTTGTTGTTCGTCGTTCGTCGTTTGTCGTTGTTTGTCGTTGGTTGTCGTTTGTCTTTGTTTGTCGTTGGTTGTCGTTTGTCGTTGGTTGTCGTTTGTCGTTGGTTGTCGTTTGTCGTTGGTTGTCGTTTGTCGTTGGTTGTCGTTTGTCGTTGTTTGTCGTTGTTGTTTGTCGTTGTTGTTTGTCGTCGTTGTTGTTGTTGTTGTTGTTGTTGTTAATGTTGTTGTTTTTCAAATCAGCTTTAAGGCTCCATGTCTACCATGCATAAAGGTTTCAGCCTAGACAATGATGTTGTCTCTACTACCCACGAGATGATTTCTGGTTTGGATCCGTCAGTGTTAATGGTGGATCCCAGATAAGTGAACTGTTTATCAGTTCCTAGCTTCAGTCCACGGACAGTTCTGTCAATACTGATTGTGACGTTGTGGCTGGCCATCAACTTGGTCTTTTCGGCGTTGATTTCTATAGAAGGTTATATATCCCATTTTATTACTCTTTCTGAAATCAGCCTTACAGAGATCACTTAGACTGCATTTAACTCTGACCCATCTTGGTTACTTGAGAAAGTCTCGCACATAACTTGACTACTATCATGCTAGCAAAAATGAAAAATCCCCTTTTTTTACCTGGCCGTAGTATGAAAAATAATTCATACTGAATAAGGATTATATCATTATATGTATGTCAAAATGTGTCATCACGCACCTTCGACTTGCATTATAACTTATCATCGTTGATTCTTTGTCCTATTATTTTACCTTTTATTCTATATTTCTAACTCTTCTTGTTGTTGCTGCTGCTGCTGCTGCTGTTGTTTTGTTGTTGTTTGTTGTTAATGTTGTTGTTGTTGTTGTTAATAAGTTAACAAGAAACACCAAAGGGTGCTGGATGGGACCCCCAGCAACAATACCTCACCATGATTAAATGAAAACTTGAGATTTTTAAATGAAAGAAAATTTGTCTAAATGCAAGTACCTACACGCGTGCAAATGTATAATTACCTGAATAAGGAGTGAAAATGTATATATCAACTATCAGACAATGAATTATGGCAAATCGCCACTCAGTCATCAAGACAGCATGTGATAAGTTCCGACATATTTCAATGCGAGATCAAACAGGGGTCAAGATGTACTCTAAATGGGAAATGAGGTAAATTTCAAATGATTAAAACGTAAATGATCAAAATATATCAGCCAATGTATAATTTGATAATACCGTAAAAAATCTAGAAAAACAGCCCAGTGGAATGGGTGTCTCTAATGTACGTGATAAAAACTGCTATAGCTGGCTTCATGGAATTAAATAATGGAGATTGTGTGTGCTTGTCAGTTCAGCTCAGTTCATAGCCCAGCCGACTACTAGAGCCATATCAGGGTTAACACCACGTCAAAAACAACCCGTCAAGATAAAAGACAACAGTTAAAAACCATGCTCACCGTTAGTGTGTTTGTCAGGGTATGTGTGTACGTGTATATGTGTATATTATATATATATATATCATATACATGTACGTATAATATATATATATACATATATATATGTGTGTGTGTGTGTGTGTGTGTGTGTGTGTGTGTGTGTGTGTGTGTGTGTGTGTGTGGTGGGGGTGTGTGTGTGTGGGTGTGTGTGTGTAGGTATATATGTGTAGGTATAAAATGAGCAAAACTGTAAATTAAAAAAAAACAATGCCCTATCATTGGCCAAATATCACCTCCCAGGTTTCGACGCCACACTGTAGCCATTTCGCTATGCAAAGACAGGGGAGGGGTGGGGGATGTCTATGCGTGCTTCTTACTGCTGTGTTGTTGTTGCTGCTGTTGCTGTTGTTGTTTTCTTTTGCTTTATCTTTTCAGCTATCATGAATTACACTTAAGTGTCATCATCATCAGGTGCCTTGCTGCATGGCGTTGGCGATCATGGACTTCCATCTGTCTCTATCTCTTGTTGCCTTAAGCATCTCCTCCACCTTCCCTATCCCCAGCCACTCTGCAAGTCCGTCTAGTATTTTCTCCCTGGGGCTACCTGGTGCTCTCTTTCCCTCCAGCTTTCCCGTTGTGACCAGGTGCTCCAAATCCCCTTTCCTCATGAAATGGCCTATAAATGCTGCCTGTCTTTTCCTATTCTTTCTTATGAATGATCTACTTGTGTCTGCCTCCATCAAGACTGTCTCGTTTGTTTTCTTTGCTGTCCATGGAACTGTCAACATTCTTCTTAGAAACCACACCTCGGCTGCTTCAATCTTGTTCTGGCTTTGCTTGTTGACTGTCCACGCCTCACAACTGTACAACAGTATTGGTTCTACATAACATTCAAGAACTCTCTTCCTGATGTTAACTGATTGATTGATTAAGATTATTTTTCTTAATACAATGGTACTTAATAAATAGGTTTTGTATTGCAATGATCCACTTAACGGCAGTATCCATTTAAAAGCCCCGCTGAGAGTATACAAATAATACCACCCACCCACCCAGTAGCTCAGTTGGTTTGAGCGTCGGATTCACATGCTAATGGTTGTGGGTTTGACTCCCGAGGTGCGCTAGATTGAAACTGGTCTTATCACTGGCCCATCTTAACATCATTATTGTTCTGGTGGTGTCAGTATAGGGTTAGATAAGAGCCCCCCACCCCTCTTCCACCACTTCCCTGGAATGGTTATCCCCGTCGGCCATATCACCTGAGGTGGGTGTCGACGTCAAAACCAAACCAAACCAACCCACCATCTGAGACTGTCCGTTTCATTTGCAACCGTTTAGAGCACGCGCATGGCAACCCTGCAATGTTCTCTCCAGTATCTCGAGACAGAAGATACAACAACACTTCAGATGTGGTAGAACAGTAGCTATCTTTTCCTTCTAACCCCTCTTCAAATACACTGTTATATATAAACTGCCATGGTAAATCGACAGCAACATTTCCATTCCAAGCGAATTTGAATGGTGGTGAGCTGGGCTATCTCTCTGACGTCGTGTATCGTGTGTGTGTGTGTGTGTGTGTGTGTGTGTTGTGTGTGTGTGTGTGTGTGTGTGTGTGTGTGTGTGTGTGCGCGCCGCGCGCGCACGTGTGTGTATGTGTGTGTGTCTTTGTGTTGTGTGTGTGTGTGTGTGTGTATGTGTGTGTGTACGTGCGCGTGTGTGTGTATGTGTGTGTGTGAGGGTTGTGTGTGGGGTGTGTGTGTGTGTGTGTGTGTATTTGTGTTTGTGTGTATTTGTGTTTGTGTGTGTGTATGTTCGTGTGTGTGTGAGAGAGAGAAAGAGAGAGAGGTGAGCGGGGCTATCTGTGACGCCATATATTGTGCGTGTGGTGTGTGAGTGTGTGTGTGTGGGTGTGAGGGTGTGAGGGTGTGTGTGTGTGTGTGTATGTGTGTGAGGGTGTGTGTGTGTGTGAGGTGTGTGTGTGTGTGTGGTGTGTATGTGTGTGTATGTGTGTGTATGCGTGTATGGTGTGTGTGTGTGTGTTGGTGTGTATGGTGTATGTGTGTTGGTGTGTGTGTGTATGGTGTTGTGTGTGTATGGTGTGTGTGTGTATGGTGTGTGTGTGTGTGTGTGTGTGTGTGTGTGTGTGTGTGTGTGTGTGTGTGTGTGTGTGTGTGTGGTGTGTATGTGTATGTGTATGTGGGGTGGGGGTGTATGGTGTGTGGTGTGGGGGGTGTGTGTGT
>CM060308.1:25842503-25847503 GCA_030674185.1 Monoplex corrugatus | reverse complement strand
CTGTCCCCTCCCCCCCCCCTCCCCCTTCTAATGTCATCCTCCATGCCATTTTTCCCCGTCTAATATCACTTACAGTGAAAAGACGTTAAATCAAGCAACGAACGAACGAACGCGCACTGAGAGAGAAAGAAAGAGAGAGAGAGAGAAAGAGGGAGGGGGAGAGAGAGAGAGAAAAGAGGGAGGGGGAGAGAGAGAGAGAGAGAGAGGGTGGGGTAGGAGACTGGGGGAGACGGAGGTAGCTTTAATCTTTTCCTCACTAAAAAATATCCCACTTTTTTCCGGATGTGTTTTGATTTGAAAACAACAAAAACTTTAGAAAAAGTTAATGAGAATGTGCGATGGGATTCGTGTAGATTATCAAAGTTTTTATTCGATGTGAATGAAATGAACTACGAGCAATGTTTTATTTATTATAACGAAAACTGCGAGAGAGAAAAAATACAGTTTGGAGATGGGCAAGATAGCCAAGTGGCTAGAAATTTCCTCTTTTCTGTCTTTCTGTCATCTCTTACTATATTTTCTGCCCTGCTGGTCCATTCACTTTGTGTAATATAATGCTTTAAGTACTTTCTATTAAGGTTGATAATTGGGTTCATGTATTAACTGCATTTTTGGCTCTAAAGAAATGTGATGTGCAAAAGCAATTTGGGTAATTTAGGCCAGTCTAAGTGTGTTTTAGTATACTTAGTTATGCTTATACGTTTGTAATGAGGTTTTCTGTTTAAACCTCGGGTGATACATTGGGCAGCATGGTCAACGCCAGGGGCGCATCCTTAGATTGTGTGTGTATGCAATAGTATGTGTATTTTCCAGGGGTTTTTTTTTTTTGGGGGGGGGGGGAGGGGTTGTTGGTTGTTTTTTGTTTTTTGTTGTTTTTTGTTTTTGTTTTGTTTTTTGTTTTGTTTTTTGTTTGTTTGTTGTTGTTTTTTTTTGGGGGGGGGTTCAATGAGGTGTTGCGTGTGTTCAAAGATGAATAGTTCTGATGTGATTAGGGCTTCGGGCTTCCAAACAGAAGATCCGGTGGTCATCATCATCATCATGTGCCCTGCCGCAAGGCGTTGGCGATCATGGCCCTCCATACGAATCTATCCTTTGCTGCTGCAAGTAACTTGGTGCTCTTTTTCCCTCCACCTTTCCTGTGGTGACTAGGTGCTCTAATTTTTCTTGCCTCATAAAATTTCCATTAAATGTTGCATGTCTTTTCCTAATCTTCTTCACTAATGTTCTTTTTGTGTCTGCCTCCTTCAAGACTGTCTCGTTTTTGTTTTATTTGTTGTCCATGGAACTCTTAACATTCTTCTTAGAAACTACATTTCGGCTGCCTCAATCTTGTTCTGGCTTGGCTGTAGGGTTGTAAAAAGGGATGTCTCGGGAGAGACCAAGGCTAAGGGAGTTAACTCTAACAGAAAATCACCACTATCCTGGTTATCTCGGGAGAGACCAAGGCTAAGGGAATTAACTCTAACAGAAAATCACCACTATCCTGTGGTTATCTCGGGAGAGACCAAGACTAAGGGAGTAAACCCTGACCAAAATAAAATCACCCCCACTGCCTTGTAGGTAGTCGTGGGAACGACAGAGGCTAGCGTAAAGTCCGTACACAAAAACTGATGGAAGGCAACGAGCAACCACCATCGTATCTTCCCACGTATCATGGCCGGCCGTACGGTGGTAAAGAGGGGATATTTTTCTGATCTCCCAGGTCAACGTATGGCCACACCAGTGCCTCATCAGCATCATCGTTATAACTGTTTAAAAGCCTAGCTGACTGTACAGATCCATACCAGGGCTATGCCTATCTCAACACCTTTGAACCTGAAAAGAGATGTAAAAGAAAATTCGGTACACTTACCGATGCATATGCGCACGTTATCTGAGGATATATCCCTAGCGTTGAATATTCCCGCCAAATTTATCATCAGAGGGTTTCAAAAAAGAAACGTCAATACGAATGTGAATAGAAACATAACTAAGTAGACTAAAACATATACAAAAACGACCTAAATTAATTAAAACTGCTTCTGCACGTCGCATTTCCTTAAAGCCAAAAACGTAGTTAATGAATTTGCCCTATCATCAGTCCTTAAGAGAAAGTATGGAGGGTTTGGTGGAGAACATACAGGTGAAAGGGCCAACGAGACAGAAAATGATTGGAAGAAACCACAGAAAGCAAAGCAGCAAGGCAAAAAAAAACCAAAGAGAATGACAGAAAACATTTCTAGCACAGATTTTCCAGAATGCAAGGATACTGTTTATACCGAAAAAGCCCCCGGCATCTCCATGGGGGTAGACCAGTGCCTGAATCCCCTTAGAGCGTGTACGTACGTAGAATATGAAACATGCGCGTGAAAGATTCTGTAAAACGTGTCAGTGTTTGATGTTTATGGAAATACAAAAACACATAGCACCCATATACACCAAAGATGGTGTACGCAAACTATGCGGCAACACACCACCTGCATAGTCTGGGCCTAAAAATGTGTCTACACGCCTCCAAGTAAACATTGCACGGAACGACCAAAAACGGAAAAATGTAAAGTTCGGATTTTGGAGTTTAATTAACCCTTTGACTCCAGCACTCTATCCACCAACTGCCAAAAACTTAACCCTTTGGCTCCCTCACCCTATCCATCAGCTTCTTGTAGGAAGGTTGTGTGTAGGATGAGGGACTCAAGGGGTGAAGTTTTTGCTTTGCAAGCAGGATGCTTGTGGAAATGGTCGCGGCAATCAAAGGGTCAAGAAGAATTTACCGTACTCGTTCACTGTCATACGCATCCCGCCCAAACTGTCACCAATTACCTGCTCCATGAGTCTTTGGAAAACAATGAAACACTATGTACTACGCAAGGTTCTTGAAATAAGGAACGGAGGAGAGGTACTAACGAGATCTCTGAAACACTGATTATACACCAGAATACCTAGAACATTAAGCTGGGCAGCCAGCAGGCCAACTGTTATACTACATGCTGAGATTAATTAAACACCAGCCATCAGGACCTAACTTCCCGGTTCTATAAACCAGTCAACCCGGTAACTGAAACTCTAAAATCCATGTCCTGAATAAATCCACTCCCACGCAAGCACATACGCATATGCACGCACACACAAACACAAACACGCACATACACACACGCACACCACACACACACACACACACACACACACACACACACACACACACACACACACACACAGCCAGACACACACAGACACACACACAGAAACACAGACACACACACACACACACACACACACAGACAACACACACACACACACACACACACACACACACACACACACACACACACACACACACACACCCCAGTATGAACCACGCAAGTATAGCGCATGGCACACCCAAAATTTCTAACACCCCCTCCAGTAACCCCACCCACACACACACACACACACACGTACACACACACGCACACACACACACATACACACGCACACACACACACACACGCACACGCACGCACACGCACACACACACACACACGTACGAATCTGAAATTAAATAATTTTAAATTCGGATAAAGCCAAGCGGATGATTTGATCGTCTGGTTAATCGGCTTTCCATAAATTCGTGTGTGTGTGTGTGTGTGTGTGTGTGTGTGTGTGTGTGGTGTGTGTGTGTGTGTGTGTGTGGTGTGGTGTGTGTGTGTGTGTGCGTGCGTGTGCGTTGCGTGTGGTGTGTGTGTGCGTGCGTGCGTGTCGGCGTGCTGCGTGCGTATGTCGTGTGTGTGTGCGTGCGTGCGTTGTTCACGCGTGTGCATTGGTGTCGTGTGACGTGTTGTGTGCGTGTGCGTATGTATGTGTGTGTTGTGTGTTGATGGGTGTGTGTGCGTGATTGTGCGGTGTCGTGGGGGGGTGGGTAGGGGTGTTTGTGGATTTGTACGCTGCTATGTTGTGTGTCTTTTTGGGGAATGAAATGGAGATTGTCTTGTTGATTTTTGACCCATTCTGGTGGTCTTTTGATCACATACAATGGTAATATCTATTGCTTAAAGTTCTGAATTCCAAGTGTAAAATTACTCTATTTAACGCATATCATTGCTATTTTTCCTTAGAGTAACATAATAGTAGTAGTGATAGTGTTATTGGTGATGGTGATGGTGGTGGTGATGGTGGTGGTGGTGGTAATAGTAGTAGTAGTAGTTTGATCCTTCTCAGACGAGGAGTAGCAGTAGTAGTAGAAAGTAGTAGTAGTAGTAGTAGTAGCAGCAGCAGCCATAATTCAATCCTTAAAGATGAGTAGTAGTAGTAGTAGTTCAATCCTTAAAGAGGGTGAGTAGTGGTAGTAGAAGTAGTAGTAGTAGCAGTAGCAGCAGTGGTAGTAGTAGGCGGAGGAGGAGAAGAGAGGAGGAGGAGGAGTAAGAGGAGCAGCAATAGCAGCAGGAGTAGCAGTAGTAGTAGGAAGAGTATGAGGAGGAGTGGTCGAAACTTTATTGTTGACAGAACAAAAAAAAAGTTGTAAGACAATCCCTGATCACGTTACTGCGATGGGATGTTAAGATAAACCACCACCACCACCTGAAGAACATCCCCTCTTTGGGGTGTATGGGACTCTGGGTAGTAGTTTGTTCTCTGGCACCTGCATCCTACACAATTGTAGGAGGGACGGAAACACTGGCCTTCATCTATCTGCTAAATCTCTCACGGTTGGCTTAACCTTTTGACTCCCCCACCCTGTCCACCAGTATCCTGCATAGCTAACCATACTAGCAAAGCAAAACACTTAACCCTTTGATTCCCTGACCCTATCCACCAGCCTACAGGAAGCTGGTGGATAGGGTCAGGGAATCAAAGGGTTAAGTTTTTGCGGTTGGTGGGTAGGGTGCAGGCGTCAAAGGGTTAAATCCACATCACGATTCATCGCCTGACTCGGTGATGTTCATGCAGCATCACTGGGTGGAGGAATTTCCTCAAAGAAACAGACGGCCAGGACTGAGGGGCTTCAAGTAGTCCAACGGCCTCATGTTCTTGACCAGGACGAGCCA
>CM060308.1:25822503-25837503 GCA_030674185.1 Monoplex corrugatus | reverse complement strand
CAGCGCACTGCGATAGCAGGTGAGACGTTGGATGACCAAGGCCAGGAATTAAACCATAGTGCCAAGGACATCCACGCTGACGGTTCTGATGCGGATTTTGCACAAGCTCTTAACGCCAAACGTGGAAAACTCAATTTGCCGCCTGCCGGTGCAAAAGAACAATGGGAGAAATTAGATGAGGAACTTGTCCTTAAGCTGAATGCGCTAATAGGGAACAGTACGCTGGAACACAAACTTGACACATACGGAGACATCATATACTCTATCTGCAGGGACACTTATGGAGTGAAGCAGCCAAAGACAAAAACGCCTCCCAGAAATCCAGAAGACAGCAACAGATGGAGAGCATCCGGAGGGAGAAAAGGAAGCTTAAAAAGCGAATGAAAACTGCCTCAGAATTCGAGAAGCAAGGGCTCCTGGAACTCTGGAAAGATCTGAAGGCCAAACACAATGCTCTCAGCAAAGTGGAATCAGCAAGGCGAAGAAAGAGCAAAAAGAAGAAGACTCAAGATCGTTTCTTCAAAGATCCCTTTGACTTTTCAAGAAAGCTGTTTGAACAACCCAAATCAGGGATTCTCACAGTGGGCAAGGAAACCCTAGAGCAGCATCTCAGGGAAACATATTCCGATTCTCAGCGCGAGGCACCACTTGAAATCCAGAATCTGGTTTGGCCTGCAGCGCCAGAAGGAAAATTCAATAACAAACCACCAACACTGGATGAAGTGAAGAACGTAGTAAAGAAAGCCAGAGCCAAGTCAGCACCTGGACCAAACGGAATACCATACCTGCTCTACAAGAAATGCCCAAAAGTGCTCGAGTGGCTCCACAAGATGATTCGATCAGCATGGAGGAACCAGAAGATCAGCGACCAATGGATGAGAGCTGAAGGAGTGTACATTCCGAAGGAGCAGAACTCCAGCAGCATCAATCAGTTCAGGCCAATATCACTTCTGAACGTCGAGGGGAAAATCTTCTTCTCTGTTATGGCAGCAAGATTGACAAAATACCTGACTGAAAACAAGTATCTGGATATGTCAGTCCAAAAGGGAGGCATACCAGGAATGCCTGGATGCTTGGAACATGCCACGTTGATTTGGGATGCCATCCAAAAAGCAAGAACAGAGAAGAGAGACATTGACGTAGTTTGGCTTGATCTGGCGAATGCATATGGATCAGTTCCACACGATATGATCCAGCTGGCTCTTGAAATGTATCACATCCCAGAAAACATCCGAACAATGCTGAGGAAGTATTTCCAAGGGTTCTCAATGCGGTTCTCTACCAAAGAATACACCACGGACTGGATAGACCTAGAGGTGGGCATTGCAATGGGCTGTGCAATCTCTCCCATACTGTTCGTGTTGGCAATGGAAGTCATCTTGAAAGCTGCAATGAAGAGTTCAGGTCCAGTGAATCTGGGAGATGGATACCAGATGCCTCCTCTGAAAGCTTTCATGGATGACACAACAGTCTTGTCCACGGATGAGGAAGAGACACACCAAATCTTAAAGCAGCTGGATGAGCTGGTGGCCTCTTCAAGAATGAGGTTCAAACCTAAGAAATCCCGAAGTCTCTCACTGCGAAAAGGAAAAGTGGCAGATTCAGTCAAATTCATGGTAGCCAACCAAGCCATCCCCACTGTCACAGAAGAGCCAGTAAAAAGTCTCGGAAGATGGTATGATGACTCCCTGAAAGACACACAAAGGGGATGTGAAACCAAGCAAACAGCAGAAGAAGGCCTGAAGAAAATAGATAACTGCGGACTGCCAGGCAAATACAAAGTCTGGTGTCTACAGTTCATGCTGATACCAAAGCTGCTGTGGCCACTGCTAATCTATGACATTTGCACCAGCACAGTCGAAGCAATGGAAGCCAAAATCAACAAATACACAAGAAAATGGCTCGGTGTCCCACCTGGTCTCACTGATGTTGCATTCTACTGTCGTCAAGCAATGCTGAAGCTACCTCTCAAATCCATAGTGGAGGAATACAAAGTTGGAAAAGCAAGACTGTTGAGCATGCTGGAGGAATCGGAAGACAATATCGTGAGATCAGTTCATCCAAAGCTGAGAACTGGCAGAAAATGGAAAGTCCAAGAGGCTGTAAACAATGCCAAGAGAAACCTCAGCATCAAAGAAATAATTGGACACACGCAAACCAACAGACAGGGACTGGGAGCAACAAAAATGCAGTGGTGGTCCAAAGCCAAAGGGAAGGAAAAAAGAGACATGATCATACAGGAGTTGAAGGAAGAAGAAGATGTCAAAAGAGTGCAGAAGGCAGTCCAGCAAGGTCAACAGGGGCAATGGACAACATGGGACAGTGCACTCCAAAGAAGTCTCAGCTGGAACGATATGTGGCACATGGCTCCTCTAAGGATAAGCTTCCTCCTCAGATCTGTATATGACCTGCTCCCCTCGAATGCAAACTTAGTGAAATGGGGGAAAGCAGACGACCCAGCATGTCCGCTCTGTCAGAAGAAACAAACAGTGGAACATGTCCTAAGCTCTTGCAAAGTAGCGCTAGCCCAAGGAAGGTATACATGGAGGCACGACCAAGTTCTGAAAGTGATCACAGATGTGGTTAGCGAAAAAACCATGACCCCAAACGCACCAATTGCTATGACAACGTTCTACAAAGCAGGAGGGAAACAGGTCTGGCCCGAAAGTGCTATGACAACCAGCACATTGCCAAAGGTCTTCTGGATGGAGCAGTCGACTGGGAGTGTACAGCAGACCTCCCAGAGTGGAGAAATTACCCAGATGTCATCAGCAAGACAGGCATGAGACCAGACATCGCTCTCCACTCTGACTCCTCGAAACAAGTGATTCTGATAGAACTCACTGTGCCATACGAAAGCAGAATGGAAGAAGCACATATCTACAAGACCGAAAAATACGCCGGTCTTGCCAGCACCCTGAAGAAAGCAGGTCTGCGGGTCAAAATCTTCGCCATAGAGGTCGGGGCAAGAGGGTTTGTGGGCACCTCCGCTTATGATCTCATGAAACAACTCGCCATTTCTGGGAAGAAGAGGACTAGAGCCCTTAAAGCGATGGCAGAGGCAGCAGAAAGGAGCTCAAGCTGGATCTGGGCAAGGAGGAACCAAAAAAGTGAACTTCATAAGGATTAAATTCCCTACAGATGATGTGTGCCCCGTTAGCACATTGGTAAAACCGCGTACCGCAGTTCTGAAGCGCAGAATCGCCCAGGTTCGATCCCCGGCGTGGGAAAAAAAAAAAAAAAAATAGACAACAGCAGAAGGGCATCCAGGAGTCATGACCTGGATGTGGCCCGGCCCCCCGAGGGTGTAAGGAATTCAGGGCCGAAACACTTGTCTAAAGGGGGTTACTTCTCTGAAGACCTTCTGTTGTCTAGCTCTCCCTAGAGTTTCTTTCTACCTATGGGAAAGTCCACCCCTTTTTAACATTGTTTTTTTGCTTTTTTTTGTTGTGTTGTTGTTGTTTGGTTGGTTGGGTTTTTTGTTTTGTTTTTTGTTTTTTTGTTGTTTTTGTTTGGGTTTGGGGTTTCTTTTGTTTTGTTTTTTTGTCTGTTTTGTCTGGCTTCATTTTAACGTTAAACTTTAAGTTTAAACAGCAATTCTAAAGTTTATTTGTATGATTTTGCAATCTAGATATTTTCTTTTCAGTTCCCCCCTTTTTAAGAGTCACAGACAAGAGGGAAACACCGTCAGTGAAAAGTGATGTAAATACTTTCCCGACTCAAGAGAACAGATTAATATCAAGTACATTTCCCCTGGATTACGATTTGCTAAACGATTAATGAATGTACAAAATATGTTTCATTCAATGTCCTTGTCAAACACCTAATGGACAATAAAAAAAAATTCCGAAAGCTAAAATTTGGCCCCGACACATGATATCCATTATCTACAGTTTGCAAACGAAGAAAAAATCCTTTTCACGTCCTGAATTTCTGATAGTTATAAAATTTCTTTTCTTGCTTGCTAAATTGATTGCCTTTTTAAAATGAAGAGATATAATATAAAGTATCCTTCGATTTTGACAAAAACGTTGCATCAAATTAGTTTCAATATTTTGTAAATAGAGAAGTATTTGTGAAATCTAGACTAATGATCAGAAATCAGGCATTTAAATTCTACTCGTTTATAGTTGTCTACATTTTCAGCACTTCCTTCTTTTTATGAACGAGACTGTTGACAGCTTTCATACATTCTCTGGTTGGTAAATACCTTTAGAAAACGACACGTATAACAATACTATCATGAATGGTCATACATTTTATATCCAGTCTTAACCATTTCTACTATAACTCCGTTGAAAACAATATGCCTTGCCAAGTTTTAGCTATATTTCCCTGTTTTTCACTATAGTTTTATCTACGAGTATTTTCCTGTGAAGTGCTCACTCTTCGTCCTCTGCTATATCAAGATTGTTAACAGAATCGAGGCTTGTGATCACCATTAATAACATGAAATAAAAAAAGAAAGAAAAACTACATTTCTTCAAAGTAGTGATACCACTGATCGAAAGTAAATTTGTTACCGAAAGTAGGTTTCTTTTTCTGTTATTCATATTTAAAGCCCAGACGACTGCGCAGAACTATATCAGGGAGATAACCATCTCAAAAACACACACACTCCATTGATCTTGAAAAAAATACGCACACGTGGAAAAGAAAAGTACACATATCAACGCATTAACGCGCATAATCTAAGGATATGCCTCTGTCGTTGACAATTCTGCCCAATGTATTATCACAGGGCCCCCCCTCTAGGGGGAAGAAACATTCCTTCGACTGACTTGGGAGACGAGTTAATGAGGTGGGTGTGCTGCAGATCAGGCCGTCCATAATTCAACTGGTCACTCAGTTATTTCCATTCGGACAGGGTCTAGCGCCCACGTGATTCTCATCCATCTTTAGTGGGCACAAAGGGCGGATGGCCTGAATTACCAACATTCCTTTGACCGACTCGGTAGATGAGTTAATGAGGTGGGCGCACTGGAGATCACGCCATCCATAATTCAATTTGTCACTCAGCAATTTCCATTCAAACGGGACTGCGGAATGACGACCATGGCCGCTATGTCAATATCGCCATCACTGTCCAAGAAAATTTATAGGTATGTTGAATGACGACCAAGGCATCTATGCCAGGATCGCCAAGTTCCCCAAATTTGAAATGCCCAGTTTTATTGATATCGACAGCTAGAGGGCAGCTGGGAATGTTTGTAGCTGAGACAAAGACTGGTAAATGGGAATCGCACTGTATATAGGCTAGCAGTCAGTCGTTAGGAGGGACTTACTAGTGGGAGAGTAACTAGAGTGGGAGAGTCAGCACTGAGTCGGCACCCAGTGTGACAGTGAGTCAGTGAACGAGAGAAGTCTCCAATCTATCTTAAAGGTATGTGACTACGTTTCATCTTATACTTTTGTTAGGGTAGGGATAGAAGTAGGTAGTATGTTTTCTTTGCCATGAAGCAGAGAGAGAGAGAAGGAATAGAGTAGGAATTATGGAAGTGCTCAGTATTTCAGTGATAAGTAAGTTAGTGAAGATTCGTAGTGCATCTTAGGGTTTTAGACTATTAGGATTCATGGCACACACGCTTGGTGAATTATGCTTTTTCTTAATTGAATAAAGGCTTTGTAGTTATCAATTTATGTGTGGACTGCTTTGAGAATCATGTCCAGCGTATTTGTGTATTTCTTCTCGTCACTCTCCTTTCTGGTTGTATGTGATGTTGGAGACAGAGTAACCCTAAATTCTCCTATGATAAAAAGAGACTAAATTCTTTCCCTGATAGATGGCAAGACCAAATTCTCCTTGCGATACTTCAAAGTAGAGAAACAATTTCTCATTCTCACCCCCAATCCCCAAACGAATCTCCCCCCCCCCCCCCCTTGCGATAGTATCATCAGGAGGATAAAGAAGAACAAAACTGGATACAAATTCATAAACCTAATTAACTAAAACATAATATAAATCGGGTTTGTATCAACTAAACTTGCTTCTGCCCATCACGTTTCCTTAGAGCCAAAAATGCAGATAATACATGTACCCATTTAACAGTCCTAAGAGAATGTAAGGCTTGGCAGAACACATACAGGTGAATGGACTAGCCAGGCAGAAAATACAAACAGATGACATACGGGAAAAGAGCAAGGCAGAAACAAATACAGTGCCAGTAAAGAGGAAATTTCTTGCACATAATTTGCAAAATGTGGGGACACTACACTGAAAGTACCTCGCCGGCACCCTCACGAGGACATTTTTCTGACCGATCTCTCTCTCTCTCTCTCTCTCTCTCTCTCTCTCTCTCTCTCTCTCTCTCTCTCTCTCTCTCTCTCTCTCTCTCTCTCAAAAACATGCGCGCACACACACACGCGCGCGCGAGCTGGTAAGTGAACCGATTCAGTTACATCTTCTGCAGAAAGATGACATACTGGCCGGTTTTGCCAATGTCACAGAACGTGTGGCCTAGTGGTTAAAATAACTGACGCGAAAAACACGGGTTCGAATCGATTTTCGAATGAGATTTTTCTCACCAACCCCAGCCCTCCCTCCACTCCACCCCTACTAGATCTTAATAAAGTGGCTGAATAGATGCTGGTGTTCAGGGTATGTGTGTGTGTGTGTGTGTGTGTGTGTGTGTTGTGTGTGTGTGTATGCCTGTGTGTGTCTGTGTGTGTGTGTGTGCCTGTGTGTGTGTATGTGTCTGTGTGTGTCTGTGTGTGTCTGTATGTGTCTGTGTGTGTCTGTATGTGTCTGTATGTGTCTGTGTGTGTGTCTGTGTGTGTGTCTATATGTGTCTGTGTGTGTGTGTGTGCGTGTGTCTGGGTGTGTGTGTAAGCGTGTGTGTGTGTGTGTGTGTGTGTGTGTGTGTGTATGTGTCTGTGTCTGTGTGTCTGTGTTTGTGTCTGTGCCTGTATGTGCCTGTATGTGTCTGTGTGTATCTCTGTGTGTGTCTGTGTGTCTGTATGTGTCTGTGTGTGTCTGTGTGTATCTGTATGTGTCTGTGTGTGCTGAAATATTTTCTCCCTGGGTCTACTGTGTTCTCTTTCCCTCCAACTTTCCTGTTGTGGCCAGGTGCTCAAATTTCTCTTTCCTCATAAAATGTCCTATAAAAGTTGCTTGTCTTTTCTTTATTAATGATCTTCTTGTGTCTGTGTCCTTCAAGACTTTTCTTTATTAATGATCTTCTTGTGTCTGTGTCCTTCAAGACTGTCTCGTTTGTTTTCTTTCCTGTCCATGGAACTCTCAATATTCTTCTTAGAAACCACATTTCAGTTGCCTTGATTTTGTTCTGACTTTGCGAGTTGACTGTCCACGCCTCACAACCGTACAACAGTATCGGTTATATATGACACTCAAGAACTCTCCTCCTGATGTTAAATGAAAGGCAATCGTTGGTAAGAATGCTTTTCATCTTCTTGAATGTTGTTTTGGCTGGGCTTTAGGCAGTAATAAGAAGAAAAATAAGGTGCTAGTCTTTCGGATGACATGTAGACGGGGGACCTGTGTTCAGCGCATGTTAAAGATCCCACAGCAAGAAACCAATTGTCCCTGGCAACATTCTGTAACAAAATCCACTTTTTATGAGAAGTACAAAACCACATGCAGGACAAAACGACAAACTGGGTGGTGCTGCACTGTAGCGACGAGCTCTGCCCGATGCTCCGCCCGCGGAAGAGGAGCACGAGGTTCACATTTTATATCAATTGTCACAATAATAACAAAATATAATAAATATAGTAAGTCCTCCTTCATACCAGTCATAATGATAATAATAGTAATTATTATTATCATTATTATTACTACTATTATTATTATCATTGTTTAAAGCCCATCCGACTACATAGAGCCATATTAGGGCTACAGCCATTTCAAAACACACACAATATTTCAACAGGAAAAAAATAAGAATAGAAAATCGAGTACACACATCAATGCACTCGCCCACACAATCTAAGGAGATTCCCCCGGCATCGACCACTCCGTCCAATCCCTTCACACAAGGGATCTAAAAAACACACCTGAACACATATCTAAACATACCCAAGGACACCTAAACATAGAAAAACGGGCCTACATCGCCTAAAATTGCTTCCGCCTGGAGCCAAAAATGCACTTTATACATGTATCCAATTATGAATCCTGAGAGAAAGTACGTAAGGCTTTATCGAACACATGCAGGTGAATGGACCAGCAAGGCAGAAAATTACAGAAAGAAATGACAAAGTAAAGCAACAAGACAGAAACAGAGCGACAGAAAATGTCTAGCGCAAAATGTTCAGAAGGTGGGAATTTTATACTGAAGGAACCCCCGGCATCCCGGGGAGGGGGGATAATGATAATAATAACAATGATAGTAGCAGTGAGGCGTGGACAGTCAACAAGCAAAGCCAGAACAAGATTGAGGCAGCCGAGATGTTTCTAAGAAAAATGTTGAGAGTTCCATGGACAGCAAAGAAAAAAAACGAGACAGTCTTGATGGAGGCAGACACAAGTACATCACTCATAAGGAAGATTAGGAAAAGACAGGCAACATTTATAGGCCATTTTATCAGGAAGGGGGATTTGGAGCACCTGGTCACAACGGGAAAGCTGGAGGGAAAGAGAGCGCCAGGTAGACCCAGGGAGAAAATGTTGGACGGACTTGCAGAGTGGCTGGGGACGAGGAGGGTGGGGGAGATGCTAGGGGCAACGAGAGTTAGAGACAGATGGAGGTCCATGATCGCCAACGCCATGCGGCAAGGCACCTGATGATGATGAGTAGTAGTACAGATAGTAGTACAGTAGTAGTAGTTGTAGACGTAGTAGTAACAAAAATCGTTATACAATAAAATAATAGTAATACTACTACTACTACTAAAAATAATAATGTATACACCGGTTCCGGGAGGGGGGGGGATGTGAGTTTCTGGCTCTATGCATAGACATTAATCCTTTCATTCCCTCACCCCATTAACCAGCTTCCTGCATTCTCCTTCACTCTATCCACCAGCATTTTGCATTGTCAGCCATGATAGCAGAACAAAAAAATAGCCATTTCACTCCCTCATCCTATCCACCAGCTTCCTGTAATATCGGCCATGACAGGAAAGCAAACAACCATTTCACTCCCTCGCCCTATCCGCCATCTTCTTGCATCATTTACCATGACAGCAAACCAAAAACATAACACTTTCACTTTCTCACCCTATACACCAGCATCCTGCATTATTGGCTATGATAAAGCAAACATTAAACTTTCATTCCCTCACCCTATCCACCAGCTTTCTGAATTCTTATCTAAGTCACACACACACACACACACACACACACACACACACACACACACACACACACACACACACACACACACACACACGTGGGGGATGCCGGGGGGTCTTTCAGTATAAATAGTACCCCACCTTCTGGAAAATCTGTGCTAGAAGTTTCCTCTTTTCTGTCACTCTCTTTGTTTCTGCCTTGTTCCTTTGCTTTCTGTCACTTCTACCTATCATTTTCTGCACTGCTGGTCCATTCACCTGTATGTGTGCGATAAAGTCTTACGTACTTTTCCTAGGATTGATAATTAGGTACATGTATTGAGTTCATTTTTGGCTCTAGGGATATGAGACATGCGTAAACAATTTAAGGCAATTTATGCCTGTTTTTATGTTTTGGTGTCCTTAGGTATGCTTAAATTTGTATTCAGGTGTGTTTTTTATATCCTCTGTGCGATAAATTGGACGGAGTAGTTAACGCCGGGGGCATGTCCTTAGATTATGTGCGCGAGTGCATCGATATGTGTACTTAATTTTCTTCTTATTTTCTGTTGAAGTTTTGTACGTTTTGAAGTGGTTATAGTCCTGATATGGCTCTACGCAGTCGGCTGGGCTTTAAACACCAATAACAATAATAACAATCTAAGATAGTCAAGCAAAAACGTATCCTTTTCACCTTTCCACGTTATCCACCAGCTTACTGCATTGTACCATGATGGCAATGCAAAAATTTAACCCTTTCATTTCCTCACCCTGTCGATCTTCTTCCTGCATTTTCAGCATGATAGCAAAGCATAACCTTAACTCTTTCCCTCCTTCACCTTGTCCACCAAATTCTTGCATTATCAGACATGATAGCAAACCAGATACTTAACCCTTTCACTCCCTCACCCTATCCACCAGCTTTCTGCCTCATCAGCCATAACAGCAAAAGCAAAAATTTAGCCCTTGTATTTCCTTACACTATTCATCAGCTCCCTGTTACTGTTATTTCTGTTTAAAGTCCAGCCGACTGCGTAGAGCCATATCAGGGCTATAACCGCTTCAAACCATACTAAATACTTCAACAGGAAAAAAAAAGAAAAAGAAAATAAAGTACACATATCAATGCATTCGCACACATAATCTACGGAGATGCCACTGGTGCTGACCACTCCGTCCAATTTATCGCACAGGGAATTTAATGTGCGCTTATATATATGTGTGTGTGTGTGTGTGTGTGTGTGTGTGTGTGTGTGTGTGTGTGTGTGTGTGTGTGTGTGTGTGGTGTGTATGTGTGTGTGTCTGTGTCTGTGTATCTGTGTATGTGTGTCTGTATGTGTGTGTGTCTGTATGTCCTTGTCTTGTATCCCACACAAAAATACCCGATGCGGACCAACATGCCTGCTCACCCGTCGGACCGACGAGATAATCCAATATCAACGTCTATGTACACATGTAAAACGATCGTGTCGGCAAAAATTTGTCAGCCGGTTGTGGACAGACCTTCAGCAAATTTGGTCTTCACGTCCATCTTAGTTAGCGTGCATTAAGGCAAGAACCTGGACTTGAGCGAACTATCACATGGAACGGGTTAATTCAAATTCTGAAAATGTCTAACTGCAGATCTCTTGGTCGTTTGAGATTGGATGTAAATGATTAATTTGGTAAAATGATTGATGTGGTAAGTAGTAGTTTTTTCCTGAAGTTTCAAGCTCATATAGCTTATAGTCCAGCCGACAACTAGAGCCATATCAGGGCTAACACCACGTCAGAAATAACTACCAGGTTAAGATAAAAGACAAGAGTTAAAAAACATGCTCACTGTTAACCTTGCAAGTCTAAAACGCAATTAAAGAAAACCTTACAAGGACGTAAGATCATATCAGGTGAAATTTATTGATCTCTTGTAAAAACTGGAAAATTGCATCAGGAGGGACGTCTTGGAAGAGGTTCTTAAGGAGTCCGCCGTGTAGTGCTTTTGTCTCACATTGTACAAGTCCCAGCAATCAAGGTGATGGTGTCTGATGCTCAACGGCTCGTCGCATGGAATACACCACGGTGTTTCTTCGTTTTATAAGTGTTTTTTTTCGGGTTTTTTCCCCCTAGCGTTTCGATTTTTTCTCGGATGCTTGTATGCACTTTGACTTGCTGGCACTGTGCAGACTTCGATGAATATACTTCCTAAGTACTTAAATTCAGTACTTTGATGAAGTTATTGACTCTTGATTTGAATGTGTAGTTTGTTGAGTGTTTGTCTTATTGACATCATCTACGTCTTGCTGCAGCCGAAGTTTTCATGATTCAGTGATGTAAGGTCCAAATCGAGATTGGCCAATATTTGGTACGCTAGAGTTAAAAAACGCAAAATGATTAAGCACATATATCCAGCTATAAGTGAACCGATTCTAATCAAATCTAAGTCATATGTTTGATGATTTTAAGAAATCGGTCTTTTAAAAAGGTTCGTGCAGGTCACTAGCTCTTTAGGATATATATTGCACGTGATGTATAAGAACACAAAACGGAAGATTTACAGTATGGCTTGGCCATTTGAGAGTTCCTTCTTTTTTTCCCCCTATTTTTTTTTTTTTTTTTTTTTGTCTTTAATGTATGTCCAACCAATCCATTCCCTTAAGTTATCTTCCTCCTTCCTGGGTGCAGTACTTTCTTTCGGCGTCTTCTATCCACCTCCATGCAATCAACATGCAGAAGCGTTCAACAAACTTTCCAACGAGTATTTGACTTTCCAATCGACAAGAATTTTAGTGATGACAAAATCAAACAATCGCTGAAAGCTGATCGATGCTACCCTATGCGCAGTATAATTGAACTTTGGTAGGAGACGAACGGACGAAGAATGCGTAGCCAGACTGGTTCCAGGGGTTCTTTTAGACTTTATCTCTGAAACGAGCTTTCTATTGGACGTGAGGCGTTACAGAACTGCCTCCAAGATAAACTTGACTCTCCTGCACGAAAGGAGCCTTAAGTCAGATTGCAATGTTTGCTAGCGAAGGATGTAGATGTTGAGGGCGTCCATGGTCTCTTGGGGGGAGGGAGGATTTAACTTTGCTTCAAAGAACATCGCACTTACTTATTGTTTACTGATATTGTTGTTTAAAGCCCAGCCGACTGCTTAAAACCATATCTGGGCTATAACCAGTTCAAATCATACACAATAGTTTAACAGGAAAAAATGGAAAAGAAAATTAAACACAACTATGAATGTATTCACGCACATAATCTAAGAATATGCCCCTGGCGTTGACCATTCCATCCAATTTATCGCACTGGGGATTTAAAGAACATATCTGAATACAAATTTAATCATAAATGAGGACACTAAAACGTATATAAAAACGGGCCTAAGTTACCTAACACTGCTTCCGCATTTCTTATATCCCTAGAGCCAAAATTGCACATAACATATGCACCCAATTATCAATCCTAAGAGAAAATATGTAAGACTTTATCGAACACATACAGGTGAATGAGCCAGCAAGGCAGAAAATGATAGGAAGAAATGACAGAAAGCAAAGGAGGAAGAAAAACTGTGACAGAAAAAAGGAAATTTGTACCACAGAACTTCCGAAAGGTGGGGATACTATTTATACTGAAAGGGCCCTCGGCATCCCCACGGGGACCATCTCAGTTTAATTTGAGCTCATCTTGTCTTTCCTTTCTGTCCCATTTTCTACGCCACATTGATGGTCACAGAAGCTGGGACAATTCTACAATGCTATGCGATGATAATAACGAGGGGGAAAATAATCATGGGGCTATAAAATTCCATCTGGGACCGATACTTTGTGACAGGGCTGTACTCTAAGCTTACACACTGTAATGTGTCTTGGCGCCAACCAGGCCCGAGAGATAACCACACCTGCGATGCTGGTCGGGAGACTTAAGCAACATCCTTAATAACGCATCGGAATGAGGCCCGATTGTGTGTTCCCATTCTTCCAAATGAACCCACAGTGCACTCAACTCTGGATAGGAGTCCATTGGAGCTGAAAAATTTCATAGTGATTTTTGTCTGATGGTGCTCAAACCCCCAACTTTCTCATCGGTCATCCGTTGTGATAACCACTGCACCATAGCGACATGGGGCTAAATGAGTACTTTAGGCGGGACTCTCCTACAGTTTTGTTTTTTTCATCATAATGGATTTACCGTGCGAAATTTAGGCTGGTGTCTCCGGAACAGCATGTCTCCGAAGCGCTGCGCCATCCATATTTTTTTTTTTTTTCGTTTTTTTTTTTTTTTCGGTTTGGATGTGTTTCTATTCACCTATAAATGTAGACATTTTTGCAGACTTCTGCAACCTCTTTGTTGCTATGGGATCATTAACGTGAGCTAAGCGCGTGCTGTACGCGAGATTTCGGTTCGTCGTTTCATCCGAAAGAATAGAACGTATTCCACTACTTAGAGATATCTATGCGAACAAAATATCGACTTTCGTATACTGGGTCACGATCGAGCAGATGGCGTCAGTCTCTCTCTTCCAGCCCACGGCAATCACGAACAAGCCAAGACAGCTTACTCAGCATCTTCCAGACCTGTTTCGTCTCTTGCTGAGTTGTGTGCTGCCAGGTGCCTGTTGGTCTGCCTCTGTTCCTTTTATATATGTATCTTTTTAAGGATCATCGCACTCAGGGAGGTTACCTTTGTGCTCACCTATTTTTTCGCCCCATTTTCTACACCACTTTAATGGCCACAGAAGCTGACGCAGTTTATGTACTTTTTTTTTTTAACAATGTGATGATGATGATGTCGGTGAGGATGATAATCATGACGCTATGGAGTTCCATATAGGATTGAGACTGCATGATAGGGCTGTACTCTACGCTTACTATCACAATATATCCTGGCGTCAACCAGGCCCGATAGATACAAACACCTGCGGTGCATGTCGCAAGATTTGAGCAACACCCTCAATGACGCATCCGTGAAGTGGATGGGACTCGACTGTGTGGGTTCCAGTCTTCCCCATGAGCCTATAGCACGCCCAGCTCTGGGTAGTAGCTGATCAGAGCCGGAAAATTCCACCATGATTTTTTGAAGGGACTGATGGGGATTCGAACCTACAACCTTCCAGTCGGTAGTCTGTTACCACGGCGACTGGTCCCGTTCCTTTTCATAGGAGGTGCCTATGGAAGAGCAGCGTAAGTGTGTTTGGTTTTTCGTCCTGAGGACGCGGCTCAGCCATCTCTTCTTCACGTCATCAACTATATCGCTGATGTCAGAAAGTCCGGTCACCTGTCCTCGGAGATCTTTTGCTTTTGTCTGATCTTCAGGAACCGTCGTAGTCATCTTCGAAGCTTCTTTGCCGACTCTAGGTTTCACGCTTAGTTCACACTATGTAATCCAAATCAGATAATAGAACTGATCAGATACTGAGTTGTAAATTTTCAGCTTGCTGTTAATTAGATGGTGTAAAACTTTCAGGTGTGATTACTTCTACCTTAATGCTGTGAAGAATCACTGGGGCGCCGCAGGAAAGGACTGCTCACCAATTCCTCCAGCTATGTCGGTTGTATGGCAAGGCCAGGGTCTTGGCAAATGGTTTCTCTGTTCATTCCACAGTGTAGTCAGTCCATTTTTCCCCTTTCGTCACCTTCTCTCGAGAGTTCCCTGGATAATGGGTTAAGCTAGACCATTGTTGTGGCTTAGTGTGTGATGAATGCCTGTGCTGCCATTGCAAGTCTTCTAAAGACTTCTTTCTCGATGTTGCTGTCTGCAGATATTCGAGTGTTGTAGTTGGTGTTGTTG
>CM060308.1:25647503-25817503 GCA_030674185.1 Monoplex corrugatus | reverse complement strand
TGATTTAAACATAACTACGGACACTGAAACAGATATAAAAACGGGCCTAAATCTACATCTGCGCATATTTCCCTGGAGCCATGAATACATTTAATACATATATCCAATTCTGAATTTTGAATCCTAAGAGAAAATATGTAAGACTTTATCGAACACTCAGGTGAACGGACCAGCAAGGCAGAAAATGATAGGAAGAAATGACAGAAAGCAAAGGAGCCAGGCAGAGACAGAGTGAAAGAAAAGAGGAAATTTGTGGGACAGAATTTTCAGAAAGTGGGGATATTATTTATACTGAAAGAGCCCTTGGCATCCCCACAGGTAATCTGACTATGATGAATCTTTCTCGAACCAATTCTAATCGTCAAAAAAATCTGTCAGTCAGTCAGTCTGTCTGTCTGTCTGTCTGTCTGTCTCTATTTATTTATGTCTGACTGTATGTCAGTCATCAATGAAGTCTACCAGAAAAGTCTGCTCAGAAGCCTGAAGACAGACCCTTACCAGGTTTAGACAAGTGGTTAAGTCCCAAAGGAAATTTTGAATGCTTGAGTACAAACTGACACGATCGATAATTTCGATGGTTATCTACCCATCACCCACCTCCATCCACCCACCTCCATCCCTAATCTTACACATATCTAGTATACATGGATATCGCCGAGCTGGGATTTCTGGGGTATTTATCGGTAAAACTGAACGATAATGCGGTTCACATGCTCACCATACATTCAGGACTTGTAACCATGTTTAGTTTCAAATACGTCTTATTGCGTAAAGGGTGTGCATGTGTGGTAAGGGGGGGAAAGGGGAGGTCACTGAAAGAAAGTTTTGTTCACGTGGCTTGAACAGCCGTTTTCCTACATTTTTTCACCTCACTTACATGCAGACAATATTCCATTGGCAGTGAAGTGCTTTCGGCCAAACTGAGCCCAGCGCTGGAATACTCTGGTCATTCCACGCCTAATTGGTTGCTGACTTCCTAGCCAGTGCGTAAATTCAGAAGAACACACACATACACACACACACACACACAACACACACACACACACACACACACACACACACACACACACACACATATATATATATAAGCTACGCACAAAAAGTTAAGGATCACTATGAGAAAACAGGTGCGTAATAAACTCAGTTCGCTACTGTTATTTATTTCTCAGTCCAGCCAAATTGTTATGAATTCTTGTTCAGCTGTAAGTGGGCGATGTTGTGTTAGTGCGAAAATTGCACGGGATTCTCTACTACTGAGCTTGGCCGCAAACGGAAAAGCGGAAACTTGCGAAAAAGGACCTTGTTTTGGACCGTTCTGCCTGAACACATTGCACAAGCCAGATGGAAAAACCATTATGCACGTGCAAACACTGCTGTTTATGTGTGAGATGCTGTCTCTTGCTTGGCTTTATAAGAAGACATTCCACCAGTAGTAGGCCTGATCTGACAATGCCTCCACGACGAAAATTGAGCGAGTTTGAGAGGGGACGAGCTGTTGCATGGTTCCAAGATGGTGTTCCCAAGCGAGAAGTGGCCAGGCGACTTCAGGTGTCCATCTCGGTCATTGTCAGACTGATTCAACGCTTCACAGCCACTAGGAGGGTCCATGAAAGACGCAGATCTGGTCGACCGAAGAAGACAAACCCACGTGAAGATCGTCTCATTGAACGACAAGCCCTGCAGACAAGAACAGCCTCTTCCAGCATCATTCGAAGGCAGCTGAGAGTGGCTACTAACATCAACATCAGCCAGCAGACCATACGGAACTGCCTTCATGGGTTTAACCTCCTTTCTCGTCGCCCAGCTGTACGGCCACGCTTAACTCCAGCCCATAGGGCAGCACGCCACGCATTCTGCAGACGTCACGTGAGGTGGACACGTCAGCAATGGTCCCAGGTCCTGTTCAGTGATGAATCACGCTTCACCATGAACCACAACGACGGCCGACTGAGGGTCTGGAGGCGCCCAGGGCAACGCTTTATTGACACCACTGTCCAAGAAAAGGTGGCCTTTGGTGGAGGTTCTGTAATGGTCTGGGGGGCCTTCAGCCTTCACCACAGAACACCCTTGTATCATGTACAGGGTAACCTGACTGGCCTCCGATACCGGGATGAGATCCTTCGACCGCTGGCTGTGCCTACACTGCAGCAGATGGGACCGACAGCTGTCTACCAGGATGACAACGCTCGCCCCCACAGGGCAAGGGTGGTCAACGACTTCCTGCAGCAGTCTGGAGTCAACAGAATGGAGTGGCCAGCATGCAGTCCCGATCTCAACCCGATTGAGAACCTCTGGGATGAGCTGGATCGCAAAGTGAGGAGCAACCACCCCCCTCCCAGGGATGCCCAACACCTCTACCAGACGCTGCAGGCTGAGTGGCAGGCGCTTCCACAGAGGATCTTCACCAACCTGGTCAACTCGATGAGGACTCGCTGCGTCGAGTGCCAGAACAGCCATGGCGGTTACACGCATTACTGAACTTTTGGGAGCATCAGAATGCCCTGTCTTGTGATTTCAATGACTTCGGAAAATCAAATTTCGATACGTACCCACTTTGATCAAATGTACACACCAAACGATTGCTCGAAATTGAAGGCAATTGTGTATCGTTATCACTAAAGCATGGAATTAAATGTTTGCCAAACTTCAACGCATTGGCTTTCTTATTTTGAAAGTTATGAATTTTTGTGCAAGTGATCCTTAACTTTTTGTGCGTAGTGTGTATATATATATATATTATATATATATATATATTATATATATATATATATATATATATATATATATATATATTATATATATATATATATATATATATATATATATATATATATATATATATATATATATGTATATATATATACATACATACATACATATAGGGAGACAGAGTGAGTGAGAGAGAGGAAGAGAGTGGGGAGAGAGAGGAGGGAGAAAACGGGAGGGAGAGAGAAAGGGAGACAGAGAGGAGAGAGAGAGAGGGAGAGAGAGAACGGGAGACAGAGGGGGAGAGAGAGGGGAAAGAGCGGGATAGAGAGGGGGAGAGAGAAACAGACAGAGGGGAGGGAGGGAGGGAGAGAGAGAGAGAATGTATATACTGTTACAAGACGGAAAGGGGGAGAGAGAGAGACGGAGACAGAAAGACAGACACAGAGAGATAGAGACAGAGACAGAGAGAGAGCGCTAGAGTCAGAGAGACAGAGAGAGAGAACGCATGTATTGTCACAAGACGGAAGGGAATAAAGTATGCTCCTGTAGTTTGCTGTGATAGGCTACATGATTATCCTACGCACGGAAACCACGCTGTTCAGAGTAGGTCTTAAGTTTCCAGTTGGCTGGTATGTGCCTCTAGTTTCTATTGTCCTTTTCCGGTGAGTTATTCCACGGTCTTAAGCTCGAGTTTGTAAAGGTTTAAAGACAATAGAGTCAATGCGTACCATGTAAGAATATTTCTGTACGGTGATCTGTCGATTTCTTTCAGTACGCATTGACTGAGTATTCAGTTGACATTTAGCACTTCATGGCATAGGTTTTCCTTTCCGCATGCTCGGACAGTCTGCCACTTCATTGTTGGCAGATGTGGGTGGAGCGCATATGGAATTGTCCGAGTGCGACGAATCCGTCTTGAGCAAAGTTTGAATTCCTAACTGACTACAACGCAAACTAATTATTCTGCAGCTATCCCCCCACCCCCCACCCCCCACCCCCCAAATAAATAAATAAAATCCGAAATAAAGCTGATAATTAAAGGAATTCAGCACCACTTCTAACTACCAAGTTTTAGTGTAATTATGTTTGACCATGATGCAAACGAACTGGTTGGCATTCAGTGACAAACGATTTAAAATACTCTTCACATAGTCATACTCAGATCTCACAAGCAAAGTATATGGCCTATAACGGAATTTTCGTTTGTTTCTTGATGGTGTTTTCCTGTTTGGTTGGTTGGTTGGTTGGTTGATCGGTTGGTTGGTTGGTTGGTCGGGTCGGTTTTGTTTGTTTCTTTTTTTTTTTTTTTTTTGTTTATTTAGTTTGTTTTGTTTTGTTACTGAGATCAGTTATTTCCACTGTGATGTTCAAAGCAAAGTAGATGTGCACTTTTGATCTTATCTGGTCTGCTCCTGTATTTTCTTCCATTCTTTTTATCTAGGCTGTGTCCTTCCTCTGTAAAAAGTACCTCTCCGTCAAGTCCTCCAACTTTGCCTTTTGCTGTCCTTGACATTGTTACTAGTTGTTGCCAACTAACGTCATCTCTCCAACGACTTTACGATCTTTCAAGTGATCTTGCACCCTCTGTCATATTGGATGTTACCTTCTCTGGGCTTCAAATCGCTGATCTACCATATACTCCTAATCATAATTTAAGGGCCACTTCTTCCTTCCTCTCTAATTTTAAGTTGAAATAATTGACAATGTTTAGAATTGATTCTATGTTTTATTTCATCATTTCCACACCTGTTTTGGAAAAAGAAATTAGCACAATGACCCATTAGTGAACAGCACATGCATTTAAAGGAACATCCCCCCCTTTTCAAAAAACAGAAAGTGTCAGATTTGGCCAATCTGTTTTCAATATCGCGTGTGTCCGCCCCGAGCCTGGATGCATGCTTCACAGCGCCGATGCATCGACCCCACAAGGGTACGGAGTGTGTCCTGAGGGATGGCCGCCCACTCGATCTGCAGGATGTCGACCAGCCTGGCCAGGGTGCCCGGTGGGGGGTGATTGTCCCTGATACGCCTCCCGAGCACATCCCAGAGGTGTTCAATTGGGTTCAGGTCAGGTGAGCACGCTGGCCAGGCCATACGGACGACTTCATGCTGCTCCAGGAAGTCGGTCACAAGGCGTGCTCGATGCGCAGGTGCATTGTCGTCCTGGAAGATGGCGCCTTGACCAAGGTCCACAAGCGCAGGCAGTGCCACGGCCGCCAGAACCTCGTCCCGGTACCGGACCCCGTTCAGGATGCCGTCAATGGGGAGCAGGGGGGTCCGGGTACCACGGCTCATGCCACCCCACACCATCACCGACCCGCCGCCGTACCGGTTATGCTCTTGGACAGTGGCGTCAGCGAACCTCTCCCCTTGACGTCGCCACACCCGAGCCCGGCCATCGTTAAAGGTCAGGGTGAACCTGGACTCATCCGAAAACAAGACCCGGGCCCACTGTTGCCTTGTCCAGGTCACGTGCTCCCTGGCCCAGGTCATGCGGCGCACTCTGTTGACCGGTGACAGCACGGGTCGGACGGCCGGTCTCCGTGACCTCAAGTTTGCCTCATGTAGCCGTCTTCTCACCGTGCTGCAGCTGATGTTAGCACCTGTTGCGTCCCTCAGCTGACCCCTCAAGGTCACCGCAGTGGATGCCCTTTCCCTCAGGACGGAGAGGGCAAGGTAGCGGTCTTGCTGTCTTGTCGTTACTCTGGGTCGACCCGTGTGACGCCTTTCCTGGACTGCTCCAGTCTCATTGAAGCGCTCCAGCAGTCTCTGGATTGTGGAATGCGACACTTCAAGTCGTCTAGCAACTTCCCGCTGCGCTAGGCCTTCATCAAGCAGAGCGAGGGCTCTCCCCCGTTGCTCATCCGTCATCCGTCGTCTTGCAAGCATGGTTAAAACGAACCAAGAACGGGTCCTTTTTATCCTCGTCTGCGGGCAACTTTGGCTGGAGTAGTGTTCAAAAAGGGCTTGCCTTGCACGTGCAAAGCGAATTTTGTCGCTACCTTGCCTGCGTCGTCAGAGAGACCCTGCTGAAGATTCGACAATTTCGTGTGGAAATTGTCTTCCTTGGGCCGCCCATTGCAAATCGGCAAATCCCCAAACACATGCCAAAAGGAAACTGCAATGTTGTCTGAGCTCTTATCCATTCAGTTACGGCAACGAATTGGAGAAAAGAGTAAGAGAAAATAGGTTATTTCTCCTTTCAAAAATTGACTCAAAAACGTTCCTGGCCCTTCAATAATGACGTGTAGTATATTTCATGCCAACGATATGTTCAACCCATTTCCGTTTTAGTTTTGTGGCATTCAGCTATGTTTATCACTTTGATTTTTGTTTAACAGTGGCGTTTGGGATTCTGTCTTGTAAGTTAACGCTTAGCATTCCTTTCCATAATCGCCAACGCCATGCGGCAAGGTACCTCCTGATGATGATGATCTGGATCTGGATAGTTACGTCGCCTGGCCTATTCAGCATATATGCGACGGATGATGATTCCTTTCCGTTACTCGTTGACTTGTTTCGGGGTTCTGCGCTATTGTTTTTGTCAGAGACTACGTTTGACATCTGTATGTCATTGTTGGTAAGACACACTGATTGAAGATTTTCCCTTTTAGACTGAAGGGGAGGTGCTTGTCTAGGAAGAAGTCTATCATAATCATCATCAGGCGCCTTGCCGCATGACGTTGGCGATTATGGACTTCCATCTGTCTATCTTTTGTTGCCTCAAGCATCTCTTCCATCTTCCCTGTCCCGAGCCACTCTGCAAGTCCGTCTAGTATCTTCTCCCTGGGTCTACCCGGTGCTCTCCTTCCCTCCAGCTTTCCCGTTGTGACCAGGTGTTCCAATTCCCCTTTCCTCATAAAATGGCCTATGAATGTTGCCTGCCTTTTCCTAATCTTCCTCATGAATGATCTACTTGTGTCTGCTTCCATCAAGACTGTCTCGTTTGTTTTCTTTGCTGTCCATGGAACTCTCAACATCCTTCTTAGAAACCACATCTCGGACAAGTCTATATTTTCCGAATATGTTCCATTCTGTTTTTATTCATTTCGAAACTTATGTCTTGTTCTGTTTTCCATTGTTGTTGTATGTCCCAGACACTTATAGTTCATTACTTTCTCTATTTCTGTTCCTTCCATTTGTGTTTGATCTGTTGTACCAAAATCAGTTAGTTTAGAGCTGGTTTTTCCTGTCTTGAGATCGTCCTTCAGACTTTCTTTACTGCCACTGAAATTCAAAGTCTTCAATACTTTCTATTGTCAGGGCTTACACTGTTCGCAAAACTTAGGTCTGACAGTCTCTCTCCATCTGTGTTTATACCTTTCTCTTCTACTTGGACATTTTTAAAGACTTCCTGAAGTGATGCGGTGAATAATTTTAGTGGTACTGGATCCCCCTTTCTCACACTTCCAAGTATTGGTGTTTTTTTCTTATTATCTATGTGTTGTCTTGCAGTAGCTACAGAGTAGGTATCTTCTCGCACAGTAACCTAGGTTTTGTTTACACGTATTGTTCTCAACGCCTTGAATCTTGCCGCATGTTCACTGAAGCCATATGCTTTTTTCTAGTCGATTCATCCGACGCAAAGGAGTAAGCTGAATTCGTTACAGTTTCTATCAGATATTGATTGAAGATGGTCAGCTGTTGAATAACTTTTTCTGAAACCAGCCTATTTTCATGGGTTTTGTCGAGAATCTTTTCCAATCGCCTGTACAGCATCCTTATGAACAATCTGTACATGTGGGACAGGAGGCAGGCCTGTAGCTTTTAATATGTTTTGCGTCTCCTTTCTTATGTAGTATGATCACTTTGTTTTTGTTGTTGTTTTTTTATTCTGTTGTATCTGTTTTCTCTTTAAAATCTCATTAAAAACTTTCGAAACAAATCTTTCTTCTCGTTTTCAGTTTTACATCAGATGGACAGAGGTTATGCCTGCATTATTCTCTCTCTCTCTCTCTCTCTCTCTCTCTCTCTCTCTCTCTCTCTCTCTCATATTTTCTGTTCCCCTTTCTCTTCCCCTCTTTCATCTTTCTCGTTTTGTTTTCATTCTCTCTTCTTTGGTGGTGTGCCCACGGTCATTCTTCCTCTCATTTCTTTGGAGTTGCTTCTTTTCTCGTGCGTTACTCTGGGCTATGTGATCTTTGAATTTTGGCATTAGTTATGCGCGTGCTGTGTTCACAGAATGTAGTTCTAGTTTCTGGTTTGATTTTTTTTGTTTGGTTTTGGGTTTGTTTGTTTTTTGGTTTTTGTTTGGTTTTCTTTTTCTTTTCTTTTTTTTGCCGTTTTGTCTTGTTTTGTTTTGTTTTTGTTCGTTTTTTTTGTTTTTTGTTTTTGTTTTGTTTGTGTATGTGGGTGGGGGGGGGGTTCTTCGATTTACTTTGCTATCTGTTGTTTCCAATGACTCATATGTCTTGAAATCCACGCTGCCGATCTTCGTGGGGTTTGCTGTGACCGTGTTAGTGATGTCCCTCTTTTTATTTCTCAATCATCATTCAGTCATATGTGTTGTCGTTGTTGTAATTTTTGTTTGTGTTTTGTTTTGTTTTGTTTTGCTTTTTTGTCGTTTGTTTTTGGTAATAATTTGATTTTTTATCATTCAAACCTGGTCAACATTCTGAGCTTACTGTTTTTGTACTTTGTATCTGCTTCTATGCTTGCTGAATGGGTAGTGCAAACTGTGTTAGATTTGAGAAGTTCTATACAACATGGGAGATAATTCTCAAGAGTTATGTCCTTTGATTATATTCAGTTTAAAGTCTGAATATGGCGTACCCTAACATAGCGTGATAGTATGATGGAGGAAACTAAGAAACATTCTTTGAATGATCGATTAATAAATGAATTGAAAATCTGCACCTTCTCAAAAGTAATCTCTCTCTCTCTCTCTCTCTCTCTCTCTCTCTCTCTCTCTCTCTCTCTCTCTCTCTCTCTCTCTCTCTCTCTCTCGTGCGTGCAGGCGTCCTAAACCCGTAAACTTGTTTGTGGTATTTTACATAAGCCTACCTGCGCTTGAAAAGAACCTCTGAAGAATCGTTCAAAGTTTCTTCTCCGACACCACCTCCAGCCAACAGCTACTGACCCACCGCAGTCAAGACAGTACTGGCAATATCATTATATAAAGACGATGGAGACGGACTGGGCTTACCATCCGAAGAGAGAAGGGTAACATCACCTGGAATGCCCTTCACTGAACACCAAAAGGATGACGCAAATAAGGAAGCCCCCAGAACACCTGGAAACGAAGACTAGGAGAAGACCTTAACGTCCTGAAACATACTGGAGGTACTACTACTTAGGCTGGCTTAGACCAGACATAAGTGAAGAGCCTTCTTTAATGCACTCTATGCAGAAAGGGGCTTGAAACTGGAGATGAAGTGTGCAGTATACAGAGCAGTAGTCCTGACTGCATTACTGTATGTATACGAGTCTTGGATTCTCTACCGTAGGCATGTCAAGCTGCTAGATCAGTTTCACTAGCGCTGTCTCCGACGTATCTTAAACACCAAACGGTACAACAGAATCTCAAAAGTGAATGTACTTTTGCAAGCCCAGATGCTAAGCATAGATGCACTGCTAACACAGTCTCAGCTAAGATGGTCTGGACATCTCGTGCGCATGCAGGATAACAGGCTACCAAAGCAGCTCTTCTACGGTGAACTGACAGAGGGCCGGCCTTTGACGTAGAGGACGGTCAAAGCTTCGGTATAAAGACACCCTTAAAAATTCCCTCCAGAAATGTGACATTGATGAAGAACAATGGGAAATCATGGCCACAAACAGGTCTGAATATAGGCAAGCTATTCGCAAGGGAACAGAAGTTTATGAAAACGAAAGACGAAGCAGCCAAATGGAAAAGCGTGCAGCAATAAAGGCGAGAACCAACTCTGCAGAGCGTTCCATTGAGTGTCCAGTATGCGGCCGCCTGTGTGCATCAGACTTTGGCCTGAGATCCCACATGAGGGTACACAAATGTGCATCAGACTTTGGCCCGATATCCCACATGAGGGTACACAAATGTGCATCAGACTTTGGCCCGAGATCCCACATGAGGGTATACAAATGAATAAAGTGCTAGGTTGGACTTTATCGACCACGATATATGCCAACAAATCACATAATAGACGGTAAGGAAGTACGTATGTAGGTCTAAGTGTGCTTTACGATGTCCAGCTAGATAAAACTTTGCGCCTACCCGATTTCAGTACAAAACACGGAATCTTGGTTTTCTTTTTGTTTCTACTTTCAGTCGATTTATCTTTGTAATGCAGAACTAATCCACTTCAATTTTCATTTTTCATTTATGTGCAATTGTTAAACTGATATGACTAAGACTGATACAAAGAATCCCTAGAAACAAATGAATAAATAAATATATAATGGATTTAAAAAATAGTCAAACCAAAGGTCAGACTGATTGAGAAAAAGATGAATGGATAACAGGCACCTGGACGGATGGGTGAACAGACGGATGGATAAAAAAGCAAATCGACACGTACATATATAATTTTTTATATACATACATAAATTACACATATATACATACATACATACATACATACATACATACACTTATACATACATACATACGTACATACCCCGATACATATACACATCCATGCATGCACATACACTTATACATACCCTCACGCACACAGACACATACCCACACACGTAGGTACATGCATACATACATACATATATACACATACATAGATAAACAGGCTGATGGACAGAGATAACAGTCATGTTCACTTTAGCATACCTTTACTTACTTTACTTTATCCGTCCTCTTATACCATCTTGGGCGTCGAGGGGAGAAAGAGCTTTCTGTCTGCGGCAAGTTTGAAGGCCTGGTTGAGTGGGATGTTGTGGGTCTTCAGTGTTTCTTTCACACCCTCGATCCAGGTCTTCCTCGGTCTACCCCTTGCCTTGTACCCTGACACCTTTGTGTTGTAAGCTTTACTGGCAAGCTGGTGAGGTGCCATGCGTGTCAGGTGCCCGAACCACCTGGTTCTCTGCTGTTGGATGTAGTGGAGAATTGGTGGTGTTCCAATCATTTCTCTGATCTTGATGTTCTTGATCTTATCATGTCTGGTTTTGTTGACTGCTCTCCTTAGACATCTCATCTCGCAGGTGGTGATCTTTCTTTCAAGACTTTTGGTAAGGGTCCATGTCTGACACTGGTAGGTCAAGGTTGATCTAAATATGGACTCGATGAGTTTGGCTTTGGTCTCGATAGGGATGTTGGGGTGTCTTAGGAGTAGGGCAAGCTGGTAGCTGACGCTGTTGGCCTTTTGAACTCTTGTCTCGATCTCTCTGTTGAGACGTCCATCTTCTGTGAAGATACTTCCAAGATACTTGAACTCGCTGACTTGTTTCAGTGCTGTCCCCTCGATGTTGATGTTGAGGCGGCCAGGTGTTCTACTGACTGTCAGTGTCTCGGTTTTGCTGATACTGATTTTCATGCCGAAGTTCTCACATTGTGTGTTCAGGTTGTTCGTGTGCTCCTGGAGTTCCCCTTCTTTTTCATGTGCAAGGCTTTGATCATCTGCAAACAGCATCTCGTTCAGATCTTCAGGGTTGGGATTTGCTTCCTTCGTGATTTTGTCCATATATACAATGAACAGCAGTGGTGATAGAACACACCCCTGCCTCACTCCCGACGTCACCTCAAACCATTCCGTGAGTCCATCTTGGGTGCGTACTGCACTCATGCTGTTGGTATAGATGGCTCTTATATTGTCTAGAAGTTGCCCCCTAACGTCATATTCTTCTAACGTTTTCCACAACTTGTTTCTATTTACTCTGTCGAAGGCCTTTTCTTGATCCACGAACACGAAGTTCAGTTCTTTATTGTGTTCGATAGTCTTTTCGCTCAGTTGTCTGAGAGCGAAGATAGTGTCAGTGCATCCTCTTCCTTTTCTGAAACCCATCTGCGCCTCACTCAGTAGAGGTTCCACCTTGTACCTTGTGCGCTGTTCAAGGATCTTTGTATACATCTTTCCCGTGTGGCTCAGAAGGGATATACCTCAATACGTGCTGCAGTCTTTCTTGCTGCCTTTCTTTTTCCAGATTGGTACCACGACTGCACGCTGCCAGTCTTCTGGGACTTTCCTCTCTGTCCATGCTTTCTGGAATATTGTGGTCAGCCAAGTGGTTCCTGTTTCTCCACATGCCAGGATAGCTTCGGTTGTAATGCCATCAATTCCTGCTGCTTTGTTCTTTGGGCTGGTCTTCAACGCCTGTTGTACCTCTGATCTCAGGATGTTTGGCTCTTCGTGTTCTGGATAGCTAGGGTGAAACTGGCTCTGTGTGTATCCCTGTCTGTTTGGGTTGAGGAGTTCCTTAAAATATTCTTGCCATCTCTTCTTGATGCCGTCTTCATCACTGATAGGGTTTCCATCTCTGTCATTGACTACTGTTGTTGGGCTGTATGGCTCGTCTCGTAATCTCATTGCTTTGACGCTTTTGTAAAAATGTCGTGTCGAGAGCTTGCACAGTTCGCTTAGTTCCTCTCCATATGTTTTCCATGATTGTTCTTTGGCCATTCTGACTGTCCTCTTGCTGTGTCTTCTTGCCACTCTATATTTCACGTAGTCCTCCTCTAGCTTTGATTTCACCCACACCTTGTACAACTTCTTCTTTTCCTTGATGGCCTCCTTTACTGTGTCATTCCACCAGGCTGTCTGCTTTACCTGCCCTTTTCCGGTCTTTGTGCCGCAGGTTTTACTAAGTGTGTCTGTCAGTGTGTTCTTGAAGACTGACCATGCTTCTTCTGCTGTCATGCCTGTGCTATCTACTTCTTCCAGCCTCTTTGTGATTTCTGTCTGTACCTCCCATTGTACCTCTTCCTTCTGGAGTTTTCTTAGGTTTATCTGTCTGTCGCACGCTTTACTCTTTGTTCTCGGTGTTCTTCTTTTCTTCATCGTAGAGACCAAGATCACAGGGCAGTGGTCAGTGTCCAGAACTGCATTTGGAATGGCTCTTGCGTCTGTGACCCTGCTTCGTTCTTCTATTCGTGTTAGAATGAAATCTATCTGAGATGACACATTCAGATCATTCCACCTGTACCAAGTTTGTCTCTGGCTGTGTCTGTGTTCGAAAAAGGTGTTTGCAATCCACAGCCCATGCTCTGCACAGAGTGCTAGAAGTTGTTCCCCGTTGTAGTTGCACTCTGTATTGGTGTCACTGTGTGGGCCCAAGTGCTGTTCCCAAGGTGCTCTTCTTTTGCCCACTCTCCCATTGAAGTCTCCCATGACAATGAGTTGTTCTGTGTCTGGGACTGTGTTGATGGTGTCTGCCATCTTCTCAAAGAATTCCTCCTTCTGTTCTTCAGTGTAAGAGTCATTACAAGGTGCGTAAGCCTGGATGAAGGTTGTGGTCTCCCGTTCTCCTCTTACTCGGATTTTTATTAGTCTCTCTGATATAAACTCTGTTTCCAACAAATTCTTTGCCGTGTCTGGGTGTAAGAAAAAGCCCACGCCGTGTGTTGCCCTTGTTGTCATGTCCACACCACTCCAGGTCAGTACATAATCCTCGTGAATCTGTTTGGTCCCCGTACCCTTTAGCCTACAGTCTGAAATTCCCATCACTGTTATTCTCCATTTTTTCATGAAGTCAATGATTTCTGGTTCCTTGTCTCTGATTCCACACACATTCCAAGTGCTTGTTCTTTCTCGTAGTCCTTTTCCATTTCCAGTTCGTTTTCCGTTATGATCCATTTCTTTCTCCTTTTACTTTCTCGAGCAATGAGTAATCCACCGCCGGCTTGCTAGGCCCATCGCAGCTTCACATGAACACCACTTTAGCATACCAAACCAAGTAAATGCTCGCCTACGTGACATTCTGAATTTAAACAGCATATCAGAAATGCCCATGACAAACGACCAACGTTCATCTCAAATTCAGACACACACACACACACACACACACACACACACACACACACACACACACACACACACACACACACACACAACTCATACTTAAAAAAACGCGCGCACGTGCACACACACACACACACACAAACGCGCGCACACACATACACATCCTGCATACAGAAAAATTTGTGCGCATGCGTTGTGCCAGACGATTTAACATATGTTTCAGCCCCGATATGGCTCTACGCAGTTGGCTGGGCTTTAAACAAAAATATCAAAACGTATCGGTTACACTCGTATAATACAACTCTAACAATATATGTTTAAATGTTCTTATCGCAAATTTCGCACATGAACTACAATCTGTGTGGGTGATGCCAGGCAAGCATTTTCATTCTTTCAGATGTTAACATCATCGAATAATCAGCTTCAATTCGCTTCTATTGATATCCGATATGTAAAAAATAAACGCACGTGCGCTTGACTGGGATTTCAAGCATTATGATCAAAACTAAACAATCTACGGAGACGTAATTTGCAAGGAGATCAACGGATTTTAAAGGTTCAAATATTAAATTGTAGAATTCATGACTGATCTTTCACTGGTCTTTAACTTGCGTTGAAAGATTAGTGGGTTTTAACATTTCATAAGCTTTTGGTCGAAGAAACAAAACATTTCTAAGTAAGAGAACTGTATGTGAAACATTACAGATTACTGACTGAAAGATTGTGCGTTCGAATCCCATAATCCCATCCAAATGGCCGTGGGATTTTACAGCCCTAACCATCGTGAGAAACCTTGAAGAAGGCCATGGGATAAAGGCTGGATGAAAAACAATAACACTGGTTACGCAGATGACACTGTGCTAATTGCAAAAACTGAAAAGGACATACAAAACACTGTGAATACAATAGAAATAGCAAATATAAAGGGCTGGAGCTAAATAGCAAGAAGACAAATCATGATAATCAGTAAAAAAAAAAAAATTTTTTAAAGGAAAAAAAAAAAAAGAAAAAAAGAAATCTCCTCATGCAAAATAACAGCAAATGGTACAACTTTGAGACAGGTTGATAAGTTTAAATATCTGGGAATGGTCATCTCACCAGACGGTAGATGCACATCTGAAATAGCCAGCAGAATCGACCAAGCCAGAACAGCATTCAAGAAGATTGAAAAGCGTTCTTAACAAATGCCTGTCAATTAACATAAGGAAAAGAGTTCTTGAATGTTATATAGAACCAACACTGTCGCACGGTTGTGAGGCGTGGACAGTCAACACGCAAAGTCAGAACAAAATTAAGGCAACTGAAATGTGGTTTCTAAGAATGTTGCGAGTTCCATGGAGAGCGAAGAAAACAAACGAGACAGTCTTGAAGGAGGCAGACACAAGAAGATCATTAATAAAGATTAGAAAAAGACGAGCAACATTTATAGGACATTTTACGAGGACAGGAGAATTAGAGCACCTAGTCACAACAGGAAAGATGGAGTGAAAGACAGCAACAGGTAGATCCAGGGAGAAAATATTGTATGGACTTGCAAGGTGGCTGTGGACAGAGAGGGTGGGAGATGTACTTACAGCGACAAGGGTATGGAGGGCCATGATCGCCAATGCCCTATGGCAGGGCACATGATAAGCCAGCTCTACCCAGATTTGAGCGAGTTGTGGGCTCATTGGGATGGCTTGGTACCATGCAGTCCAGCCTCATTTATTTTATGAATGCGTCAATAAGTGTGTGGCTCAAATTTCACTCTTGACCAACACTGCAGTCCATACCATACCGCTGCAGACTGGTTTAGGCTATTCAGCCTTTAGTCTGGTCTTTTTCACGAAAAAAAACTTGGTTATTCATACAGTTGAAAAACTTCTTGCGTGGGTATTGATGGCGCAACCGTCTGAAAGTCTACCCAATCAGATACATTACTCTAATCACCTCTCAGACAATGGACTTTTGACTTGACCCTTTCACTGCCACTGGTTTTTTTTAGCTCTGCGCCAACTATTTGCCAAGCCATATTACATCGCGGAGGGTAATAATTTTAAAAAAATTCTGACACAAAAACTACTCAATAAAAGTCCATAAAACTAATACTTTTCTGAAAGGTAATTGAATCCTCTATACACTGATCACAATTACACATCCATTCAACAGGACAGATGAAAGTTTATGTCCAATGAAACAAGATTTATTTTTTTACATTATTCTAGACATGTCATATAAACATAAAAAAAAGTGAAAAACAGTGAATAATAAAACTTAATTATTATCAGAAAGCAAAAGAATTATAATGAAAAATGTATTTCCTTACCTTCTGTCCAAGAAGAGTTTTCACAATCACCATATCTACACACACTTACTTTGGGACTCGAAAGAATTTTCCGTGTCACTGGGTTTTTTTTCCTTCCTTTTTTTTTTTTACAAATTTTGCAATAGTACATCACACAACACACACACAGAGATGAAAAATACATACACATACTGTGTCTACATAGATCTATGTACAGGGCATCAGTCAGCAACTAGTAGTTTTTCTTGGTGTGGTACGCCACGAAGCAAGGCTGCACACAAAGAGAATGGGTTTGAAGGACACTGTCCACACACAAAGTTGGTTTCTTTCCTGATGCCCCTCTTGCTGTACACCTTGCACCTCCTGCCAGAGGAAAGCTTTCTGACAGTCTTCTCCAGGGTGGTAGGGAAGCTTGTCTAGTATCTCATTGAGGAAGAGCCGGTAGTAGTCCACAGGCCTGTCCCCATCAGGCTGAATCTTCAGGCCAGGTCCCCCTGTGAACTGTGGAATATCTGGCTGGGTGTTGTTGGGTGGCACAAGGGTCTCCTCTCCCTCTCTGCTGAGTAGCTCCCTGTCCCCTGCCTCTGGTCCCATGGCCTCTGGTACCACCTGTGAATATAAAAAAAATCCTGTTCACATCCTTGTGCATGGAAACAACCACACATCACAAAACACACACACACACTACACTACACCACACACATACTACACACACACATACACACACACACACACACACACAACACACACACACACACACACACACACACACACACACACACACAAACTACACTGACACATGCACCATTGCAACACTAGTTCTCACTCAGTCTTGTTTCAAGCACACACACATACACACACACACACACACACACACAACTACATGCAACCATATACACACAACTCCACACACAGACACACGCACACACACAGCTACACACACACACAAACACACACACATACAAACACACACAGCTACAAACACACACACACACACACATAAGTACAGTGATGACACAAACACACTCAGTCAGTGCCACGCCCACACACCCATTCAGCAAAGTCTTCTCTTTTGCAGTCACTGCTCCGTGATAACACTCCGTTTATCAACACACTGACACAAGACAATAACAATGGGTCTTACCTACGCTTCTGCCAACGCCTGACCGTCTGTGGCTGACGCAAGCTCGCTTGACCACGAGCAGGCTGCTCCACCGTGTCAGTTCCGGTGTTAGCTGTGTAGCAGACGACGCTTGTACTAGGTGTCCAGTTTCACTCCCTCCCCTCCCCCCTCTCTGAGCCATTGTTCCTTGCCTGGCCTTCACCCTCTTCAAAATCTGGGTCAGTTACAGCCTCCAAACTCGGCTCTCTCTCCTCTTGCTGGTCTATTCTCGTAACTGCGATGTCAACACGCCCCCTCCGCTCCACTGGACTGCTGATTCGACTTTTTCCTCCTCATTTGACGTAGCAGTTTCATCATAACAACTGAATTCGTCGTCCTCTATCAATTGTAGAACTTTCTCATCATCAGTGGTAACAAAATCACTGTAATCTTTTGCTGTTCGCTTTCATTTCACGCCACTTCGGCCAGGTTGAGTTTCGTCATCCGCCATGTTGATCAGTGGGTTCGAAAGTTGCAGGGGGTGGTTTGGGAAAGAGCCCAGACTGACTCCTTGAAATCTCATTGGATCCTTCTACTTATACATATTCATTGCAGACACACTAAACGTTGTGATTGGAGTGAATTGGGAACCTCTGGTCTTACTGTGGAGATAGGAAAATTCCACTACTGACGCGAACGGAAATAGCCGTTCTACGGCACTTTTTAGACCATAGGTGCAGAACGGAAATTGCCGTCCCATGGCAGTCTAAGGGTTGATGTTGATGTGGATAAAATTATTAGATTAAATAAACATGTTTTTCTACGGGAACGATAGAAGAGAAAGTTACACAGACACGTGAATCCATGCCATCATTATCCTCTCTCTCTCTCTCTCTCTCCCTCCCTCTCTGTGTCACACTGCCTCTGTCTCTTAAAACACTAAAATATTTCGTAGTCTCTGTGTGTGTGTGTGGTGTGTGTGTGTGTGTGTGTGTGTGTGTGTGTGTGTGTGTGTGTGTGTGTGTGTTTAAAACATTAAAACATTTCATTCTCTCTCTCTCTCTCTTCTCTCTCTCGTTTCTTTAATGCCAAGAAAAGTTACCAGTGGGATGGAGTTTTCCCCTCACAAGAATTCTTAAAAGGTTGACATTTATTTGTATAAAACATCTTTTCACGTTCCTCTGCATTACTTTTTTTGCATAGCAATTTGAGTAATCATGTACTCGTTCTGTACTAACCTGTATACAATCCGATGTATTGCTGGTAGTCTTGGTTTGATTCGGTGCCGCCACACATCAGAGAAAAGCTGGCAAGGAATATACTGCCAAATCCACATCGAATGACCCAACTCACCAAGTCTTCGTAATCAAGGCTCCAGAGTTAGAGACACAGATCAGTCTTTTCAAAGACGAAACCTACGTTTTCTTTTAAAAAAAAATCTTATACTGACTGCAAACATTTGCATAAAAAAGAATCAGATAAACAAAAACAACTGGCAATGACTGCAAGCATTTGTCATAACAGCGAACATCTTCAAACACACAGCGAAGTTGTGTTTTCTTTTCTTCTTCCTAAGGCAAATACTTCCGGCGTAGAACTGACAAGCTGTGACTGCGTAAAAGAGCAAAAGCACGCAAAAAGCAAACGCTTGAGTAAAACTCACCGGCCAACAGGCTCCGTGCTGCACGATGTATCCTGTACCTTTTTTTTTAACCCTTTGACTTCCGTACCCTGTCAACTAGCATCCTCCATTGCCAACCTTGCTATCAAAGCAAAAACTTAACCCTTTGATTCCCTCACTTTCCGCCAGCTTCCTGCCAGGGTGAGGGAATCAAAGGGTTAAGTTTTTGCAGTTGGCATATATGGTGCGGGAGTCAAAGGGTTAATGTGTGCGTGCACGGTGTTTTGTTCACAGCATGCTAGAGGTATGGCATGGCATTGTTGCTGCAGTGTCTACATACTTTGTCTTTGATGTGCGTGCATACGGTTTGGGGTTTTCATATTTCCATACTCAACCGGACATTGACATGATTTACAAGATCTTTAACGTGAATATTTTATGTCCTATCTGCGCAGACACACGAAGCGCATTGATGCACTATCAGTTCTGCACTGCACACATGTTGACCTGGAGATAGGAAAAATCCCCACCGTTTACCTGTACCATGCAAGAGGTACCCTAACAGAATTGAGCACATTCCGTCCTATTGAAAGGCTGAAGTCTTAATCGATTTGACTATCACGCCGTCAACTTTTCACACAGGTTTTCGGTCTGTTGTGTATATGATAAAAAAAAATTTTTTTTTTTAAAGCAACAGACACCGAAGATCAAGTCAGTTATATGAGTAATTTTGCAGGTAAAATTTTATATCGGCGCTTTAAGCAAGCTGTGTCGATCAAGATCACACGTGAATACAATACAACAATACAATACAATACATACAACAGTACAATACAATACATTTACTGAAACACAGTACGATAATACCTTTTTCATCCGTCAAAGGAAATCACATGTTACTCAAATACATGATACGGCATATGAAAGCATAAACCTTCTCTTTACTCTCCATTCGCCTCCCCCACCCCCACCCCCATCCCCCGCTACATACTCAACTACAACCCCAACTTTTCTCTCCACCCATGCACAACAAACACGAGCGCGCGTGCAGATACAAACACACTACACACACACGTGCTCAATACTGTGTGTGTGGTGTGCATGTATATGTGTGTGCGAATGTTACTCTGTGTGTGTCAGTCTGTGTCTGTATGTGTGCGAGTATGTCTGTGTATTCGGGGTGTTTGTTTGTCTGTTTGTTGGTTGGTTGGTTGGTTTTTGTTGTTGTTTTTGTGTGTGCGTGCGTGTATGTGTGTGTCATGTACGTAGGTATGTATGTATGCATCTATGTATGTATATATGTATGTATATATGTATGTATATATATCTATGTATCTATGTGTGTATATATCTGTGCGCGTGTCTGTCTGTCTGTCTATCTGTCTGTCTGTCTGTCTGTCTGTATATGTATGTATGTATGTATGTCGTTGATGTTGTATTTGGCTGGTTGGTTGGTTACGTTTGTTGGGAGTATCAGCGTTTATGTTATCCAACCTTGCAGTTGTTCATCGTTATTTGTTTGGTTGTTTACTTTCTGTGTTTGTAAGTATATAAATTCATTGTATGTATATGTAAAACATGTAACAATTAAAAACATTTAAAAATAATAATACAAAAAATTCTGGTAGACAGTCTATTGGACATATGTATCTGATTGTGTTAACATGACGATGAGATGATGATGATGATGATGATGATGATGATGATGATGAGACACGAGAGAAAATTCATTTGACAATTGGAATAAACGTATCTATTCAGCTTCATTTGTAAAGATTTGTTTGTTTGTTTGTTGTTTGTTTGTTTGTTTGTTTGTTTGTTTGTTTGTTCGTTCGTTCTTTCGTTCGTTCGTTTGTTTGTTTGTTTGTTTGTTTGTTTGTTTGTTTGTTTGTTTGTTTTTGTTTGCTATTTTGTTTGTTTGTTTGTTTGGGTTGTTTTTTGTTGTTGTAGTTGTTGTTGTTCGGGTTTAGTTAGTTTGTTTCTTTGCTTGTTTATTTCTTTCTTCGTTTATTGTTTTTTTTTACTTTGTTTTATTTTTAATTATGATACTTTCTTTCCCCCTTTCCATATCTTATCCTGCTGAAATTCCTGAAATTGACTATATCATCACCAACTTCCCATCTCAGTGAGGTCTTGGCTATGCGGCTGCACATATCCCCCCCCCCCCCCCCCCTTTTTTTTTTTTTTTTTTTTTTTTTATCTGTTCTAATTCTCGTTCCCAAGACAGGCCCAGCCGCGTCTGACTAAGGGTTTTTACTCCGGGTGCTCCGGTTTTCCCTTCAGCCCCTTGGCTGTTGGTTTAGATGTTTTTCTTCCTATTCCAAGGTCAAACTGAACTCGTTGCACTAGGCACGATCCATTTACATCAGCCTTACCTCATAGTTAAAGCCCTGGACCCTCTTCAGGACAAAACAATACTAATATGGCATGACAACTTTTCAAATTGCAGAATTCATCTCACTTCCCCTTTGGCATCATATTTGCCTCCCCTCTCCCCACTATTTACCATTACTCATAAACACATTGCGATTTCATTTAGTTCCTTTCCACCTCTGGACGAAGCAGCAGGGAAGTTTCAGTCTTTTTCTCATAATTTTGTATTTGGTGTTTGTTTGTGATCGTACATTCACGCTTGACAAAGGCCAGTTGGCCCAAAATTTGCGGCTGTCTTGTCTTGTTGTATCAAATACGCGTTCTGATTCTATTTTCGTGTTTTTCTGGTTCCTGTTTGCTTGAACGCGGGCAGTCGCACTTGTTTTGGATTTTGTTTTATTTTGGTTTTTTCTCTGATTCTTATTTTTTTTTCTTTCTTTCTTTCTTTCTTTCTTTCTTTTATTTATTTATTTATTTATTTGTTTATTTATTTGTCTGTTTCTTTCTGTAATCATTTCTTTATTTGTTTCTATGTTTCTTTTCATTTTTGTGTGTGGTGGGGTTTTTTTCTTTGTTTTTACAACTGTGTTTATTAATTTGTTTTTGTTTTCTTTGTTTCTACAACTGCATTTGTTTGTTTGTTTGTTTGTTTGTTTGTTTGTTGTTAATATCGTCACTAGCTGAACATAGTAAGAAAATGTTGGAGTCTGAAAGACGACCATGATCATATTTTGTGTATAGCAGTCATACAAGCATTATATTGTTGTTCAGACAAGGTTTCATGTCTGTCTAATATTGAAATCGTATGTCCTGTTAAAAAAATGGTAATGGCACCAGAAAGAAGAAACTGTTATTGGTTGTCTAGCCACAATCTATGTCTCTGACACATCTCTCTCTCTCTCTCTCTCTCTCTCTCTCTTGTGTGTGTTGTGTTGTGTGTGTTGTGTGTGTCTGTCTGTCGTCTGTCGTCTGTCTCTCTCTGTCTCTGTCTCTCTCTGTCTCTGTCTGTCCTGTCTCTCTCTTCTCTCTTCTTCTCTCTCTCTCTCTCTCTCTCTCTCTCTCTCTCTCGCTCGCTCGCTCGCTCGCTCTCGCTGAGGATGTGGGAATTTGGTGTAAGGGAAGCAAGAATTATAGCTTCCGATGAGAGGCAGGGGCAGGTTGCTCCCCTTTAAAACTCATTTGCACTCACTTCGTACTACGTCTGTATAAGATACAGTCTATATCACACATACACACATATAAGAATAAACACACTAATGATGTTACGTTACGTTTTCTTTGATCCCTGCCGTCGTCGGCAGGATTCGAGGGCAGAGGAAGCTGAAAGCCCCATCCATGTTGGTCTGTCGGCGGCCCGCACCAAGAGCTCTGGCATAGTCGTGTCTGTCCGTTTTTTGATGTTGGCGATCATGGCCCTCCATATGAGCCAGGATCAAAAGGTGCTTTGGGGTGACTTTTCCTAGTTCAAATCACTGCAATTAATTTTCTTGCCTTTGCACAGCCTGAACAATCCTAGATATTGAGCTTTAAATGTCAAATCAAATAGCAGACATGAATTTATGGAGGTTGAACAAATCATTTATTAGCCTTCCTTCCTTCCTTCCTTTCCTTTGGTGCCCACGATCTTGAGGATGATCATTCCGGACATAAAGGGGGGGGGGGGTGTTGTAGACACAGTCCATTCGTAAGTTCCGATCATTTCACTAATCTCATTGTCCGTAGACATTGCTGAAATCCGTTACCGAAAGGGCCACGTGGTGTCCAGAAACTCACGGTTGGGCGGAGGCTCGCGACACAAAAGCATCGACTGTTGCTGCCTCTGCTGTTTCGTTGGGAAGATGGTTCCAGTCCCCAACAGTCCTGGGCAGAAAAGAGCCACCTCTGTACTGAGTTCTGGTGTTGATGAGGCAGAACTGCTGGTTGTGGGTCCGGCGCTGTCGTGGTGAGGGTGGGCTAGCTTGCTCCTGATAATTGGGCACTGGATTAGTCCATGGTGGATTTTATAAATGAACCCCAGGCGTGTGGTTCTTCTTCGCTGCTCAAGAGATGGCCATCCCAGTTGGTCGATCAATCGCCAGTCAAGTTTATATTTACACTTTTACTCAAATTCCAGCCTTCCTTTTACGGATAAGTGTAGTAGGCTGAGATAAAGTTTGGTGTTAAACCAATAGTTGTACCTAGGTATGTTTTTTTGTTTGTTTGTTTGTTTGTTTGTTTTTTAAGTTTCTTATCAAGGTTACTCATTAGTTTATTATTTCATTTGGGTTTTTTGCCTAATTTTGTCATACATTCTGCAATATTAGAGTGTAAATATAAGGTTTCGTTCGGACGCTTTTGCGTCACAGGCCTACAGTTCCGTGATCAGTCACAGTGGAAAAAAATGATTAAAAACTGCAATGAAATAGGGCTTTTTAAGTTTTATGCATAAAACTGTCTGAATAGAACTCATCAGTATTGCAGTCAAATGGATACTTTGGAAACTATTTGAGTTTTTAGCGTTCGTGTGACACCTGTCACGGATGAAACTATGCCCTATAAAGTATGAGCTACTGCCTCTGGAAAAGCCAAATGATTTGTTCAACCACAATGAACTCATGTCTGTTATTTGATTTGACATTTAAAGCTCAATATCTAGGATTGTGCAAAGGCAAGAAAATTAGTTGCAGTGATTTGAACAAGGAAAGTCACCACAAAGCACCTTTTGACCCTGGTTCTCTACGTATCTATATACAACTATTATACATATGGAGGGCCATGACTGCCAACGCCATGCGGCAGGGCACATGACGATGATGATGACTCAGAGCACAAGACCAATGAGTACATCATGAGCAAGCTCAAGAGTCCTATGGGTCTCCAGGGACCTCCACATGCCACGACCATAAAAGCGATCAAAAGCTGATAGGGTTCAGCCATTTCAAGATTGCACGACAGCCTATGCCAGATCATCATGCACAGCACTGTCAGGGGAAGGTGTAGACGAGGACGGCAACGGAAGAGCTGGTCCGACAACGTTGTTCAATGATGACTCTGTAGTTGGTCTGTTCCACTGTGCTCCGATCTATTGTGAAACATGTTATTAATTTAAGTATGTAATGGAGGATCTAGGCTCAACCAAGAATCCCATCTCAATATGACAGTGTAGAATATGATGTCGTTTCTCAACTGAGAGATATTAAATCAAAGGGGAAAACAAGAACCGATCAAACGTCGACAAAACACCCTCCTGGTGGAACCATGACACAGGATCATCAGAAAAAAAATTGCGCCGCTGGAAAAGTTTGGCAAAAATAGAGAAGAAGACATTATTTAGACCATGATAGTTTTAGAAAAATGGACGAATACAGATGAAACCTGGACGAAAAATCAAAGTGCTTCAAACCCCTAACACAGGAACCAAACGGCAATAAAAGGAAACAGTTCTGCGAAAGGCTCAGTGCCGAAACAACATAAACACAATTCGGGCATTTCTATCAACCAGTGAAAGGGAAAACCACAAACACCACGACCCCTGATATGACGAACACAGAATGGAACCATACTAAGAAAAACGAAAAGAAAGGTCAAGCTCTAAACATCGTTTGGTGCAGCAGAATGACCAGAAAACAAAACTCGGAAAAAAAAGAACATTCATTGCTTACCTAAATAAAACAAAAATGACACAAACTGGACTAGATGATAAATATCTGAACAGAACATGCATGAGGCACTTGCACGGTGTAGAAAAGACACAGCCCCTGGTCCATACAAGATTTGACACTTTGACGCCAAAACACTGTCTGAAAACAATAAAACTCAATTGCACATTCTCTATCAAGACAGTTTTGAAAAAGGTCACGTTCCTGAAGACTGGACACCCAGTTCCTAAACGTTTTATCTCAACCAGGAAAACATCATCGCAGACTAATGGACATCGCATTCTGACTATGCAATATGTAACTGTGAAACTGATAGACAAGAAACTAGCTAGAGACCTAGAAGACAGAACAATGCTCCTACCAAATCAAGAAGGCTTCAGAACATGAAAATGTACATGAGAAAACTCACAAGTTAAACAATGTAGATCAGTGGTGTCAAGAAACAGGATCGGCAATCAATGTCACCAAAGAACAGGCACTGCTCTACACGCTTGATAACAAAGCATTTAGTGAAAACATCCCACCAGTTACGATCAGAGGAACCAATATCGAGCGAACATACAACTTACGCTGCCTTGGCATCAATTTTTTATAGAATGCTAACCTTCAGAAAACATGTGGAAACCACTACGCTCAAATGTTAAAAGGGCCTTTCGATCCTGAAAGCGGTGGCAGCTAAAGGCATTGAACGTCTTCTCTTTCAGCCATACTAAGCTATAATACTGAGTGTGGTCGACAATGAGCTTGGCCTCACAACTGTTGCCAGACAAATGTCTTGAAACTAGACAAAATACAAAATGAAGCAATGAGAGTGATCCTCGGAACCACAAAAGACTCACGTATGGAAACTATGCTGTACCTGCTCGACCTTCCCTCACCAAATAGTATAGACATACGATAGAGCAAGTAATGGCAAATTTCAGGGTGTTGGAATGCCTCAAAAGTTTTTAAATAAATAAAAACACCTTCACAGGATGGTTGGAACAGCAAAAGGTAATTGACTCCAACACGGAAAACCATGGATGGGACAGGCAGAAGAATCCATTTAGCACGTATGTCTATTGACAGAACTCAGGGCCAGAGACAAAGGAAGGGGGAAAATATCCAAACCGTTTAAAAAAAATCTATAAAAAATCATCATACAAAAAAACAAAAAAAAAGTCTGGGGAGACACTGTCGCGAATAGCCAGAAAAAAAGTGATACAGACATTGAAATACTCAGGAAGCAATTAAGCTGGAACTCCAAACATGTAATCACATTCGGTCGCCAATAGCAAAATAATGTGGATGGGACTTCACTATCAAACAAGACGGAAACGCTATATGTGAAACAAATGCTACATAACTATGATATCGCATGCTCTAGTCTAACAATGAAAATTGAGGCAGTCACACATGCGTTAAAATGGTTCACTTCACTGGACGACGAAATGAAAGAAAGTCAAGCCTTATCCTGACTGACTCGATGAAACTACTCCCAAAAGTAAAGAATGGAATAGGAACCCCAGACAGGCACAAAGCAATGAGCAGTATTGACCTACAAAATTTTACGTGGATCTACTGCCCCGGACAAGTTGGTGTTGAAGGAAATGAACTTGCCGACAAACTTGCAGGTAATGCCACTACAACAAAAACTCTGCTTCTTGGAAAGTCCAAAGTCCTCAGGTGCTTAATACCATACCTTAGCAAGGAAAATGATGTAAGTCATCACACCACACTCAAAAAGGAATAGCTAGAGAAAGTGGCCGAAAATCTTTAGTGGAAAGAAAAACAAGAGCTATCATCAATCAAATATAATCAAAGGACATAACTCTTGAGAATTATCTCCCATGTTGTATAGAACTTCTGAAGTCTAACACAGTTTGCGTGACCCATTCAGCTAGCATAGAAGCGCAAACTGTGTTAGATTTGAGTTCTATACAACATGGGAGATAATTCTCAAGAGTTATGTGCTTTGATTATATTATAAAAATTCTCCCTGCTTCCCTCTTATTTCTTTGGTATCATCAATCAAACATTGGTACTATGTCAAATGTAACATTGCACAGACTCCTACAACATGAAACGGAAAGTTTGGGGGCTTTTCTGGACGGAGATAAAGGAAATGGAAAAGACAGCAGGAGACCGACGAATGTTGTCACACTATTTGTGAGTTTGTTAATAGTTTGTTTGTTTGCTGTGTGTTGTCTGTATGTCTTTAAGTTTATCATGATATTTATATCCTTTTTGTTTAGCTTTGCTTTCTTATCTATGTGGATTGGTATTACGTGAATGTGTATGTTTCCGGGTTTTGTTTTTGTTGTTGTTTTGTTGTTGTTGTTGTTGTTGTTGTTGTTGTTGTTGTTGTTTTGGTTTGGCTTTTTTTTTTTTTTTTTTTTTTTTAGTTTAAAATTGCGTGATTCATTACCTGGCATTGTGATATGTGTGTGTGTGTGTGCGCGCGCGCGCGTGTGTGTGTGTGTGTATGCGCGCGCGCGTGTATGTGTATGCGCGCGCGCGTGCTTATTGTTATTTGTTATTTATTTATTTATTTATTTATTATTTATTCATTTCTTTACGTATTTATTTTTCTTTCCTCGCAGGTGAACGATAGTCTGGAGGAGGGATGATAAAGGAGACATTATCTTCATCATGTTGATAGGCAGGGGTGGCTAAGTGCAGGACTGACTGGGGGAAGAGGGGGGGGGCTTTTTATGATGGGAGACAAGTTTATACTTTGTGGCTGGTTACACACACATACACACACACACACACACACACACACACACACACACACACACACACACACACACACACACACACACACACACACACACACACACACACACACACTTTTTCTTTTCGAGATGAGATACACAGATATACATGTCATTACAATGTAGCCAAGCTTGTTCCAAAGACAGATTGATACAAATACTAGTATAAAATACAACTCCCATATGCTAGGTAGGACCACAGGACCTGGCCAGCTCATGAGTTTATGTGCAGAACTAAGGCTTGTGCCACGATCTGTTTGGATTTTCTCCATCATGTGGCACCAGTGGCATCAGTGCATACTGAATTCATTGTGAGCTCAGAGGCATCATCTTGAGAAACTGAAACATGTGAGTAAGATGTGTGTCACTGTTGTGGCCTGGTGAGGTTTGCAGGATGGTCTTTGACCAACAGCGCTTGATGCAAATGTCCTGACGTTTGTGCTCGCATCAACTGATGTGTGTAAGATGTGTGTCACTGTGTGTGTTGTGGCCTGATGAGGTTTGCGGTGTAAATGTCCTGACATCTGTGCTGACAGCAGTTGGTGTGTGTAAGATATGTGTCACTGTGTGTGTTGTGGCCTGATAAGTTATGCAATATGACCTTTGACCAACAGCGATCGGTGTAAATGTCCTGACATCTGTGCTGGCATCAGTTGATGTGTGTAAGATGTGTGCCACTGTCAGATGAGGTTTTATATACTACAATTATTAATTAGATATCATCAGCAAACTGGGAAGTTTTGTGTCGTACGCCATGAATCTAGATTCCTCTTATAGAGTCAATCTTCCGTGTCATTATGGCTAGAATCTCTGTACAAAGAATGAAAAGGTAGGGCGAGATTGGATCTCCTTGCCTACATCCCCTTTCTATTCTAAACCATTCTGTAGTCTGACAATTTATAATAACAGTTCATTTTCGTTGTTATACAAAGTTTCATTCCAACGACAAATGCCATTTTCAAAGCCATAAGCCCTCAAAACATTGGGCATGAAAACAAAAGTTTTTCGAAATCGATACAGAGTAACAAACCTGGTACGATATTAACATTTACATGATTTATCAAATCCTATATTAATCTTGTATTGTTTCCAAAAACTCTGCCATAAAACCTGTCTGATATTCATTGATAAGCATTGGAACATATTTTTGATTCTGGTCGAAGTACGTGCTGAGCCTATTTTATACGCAACGTTAAGGAGAAAAAAGGGACGCCGGTTGTTTTTTTTCCCCCCATGAATTCTTTAGGTTTCTCATCTGTTGGGATGCAAGTAATCAATCCCTCTTTCTGCGTTGTAGAAAGTTTTCCATCTCTGTAGGCCTCATTCAATGATTTGATTACAAATGGTCCGATTTGTTTCCGGAAAATTTTGAAAAATTCTGAGCTAAATTTGACTACCCGGGCTTTTGCCATTGTTTTTTTTTTTTCAATGCTATACTTGCTTCATACAAAGCAAGTATAGCATTGGAAAAAAAAAGAAAAAGAGGAAGGGGGATTTGGAGCACCTGGTCACAACGGGAAAGCTGGAGGGAAGGAGAGCACCGGGTAGACCCAGGGAGAAAATGCTGGACGGACTTGCAGAGTGGCTGGGGACGAGGAGGGTGGGGGAGATGCTGGGGGCAACGAGAGAGAGAGACAGATGGAAGTCCATGATCGCCAACGCCATGCGGCAGGGCACCTGATGATGATGATACTTGCTTCGTTTATAGTTATTTCATCATCATCATCATCATCATCATCATTCTTCGTTTGGTAATTTGGGGATCATTCTGATAATTTTTTTATTTCAGAATCTGCAATAAGCCTTTTCTTATATGGATTTTCATAAAAGGATTTTATTTCATGAAGTGTATTTTGCTGATCTTCTAAAATAGTACCGTCTTTGCTCGTTAAATTTGTCATCTGCTTACTCACATATTTTTTTTCAAGATGGCAAACATACTTAGAAATCTTTTCCCCATCTGCAATCCGTCTTTCCTTCGAGCTCAGTAATACTCCTCCATTCTTTTGTCCCGAATCGTCTGAACTTCTTGATTTCTTTCTTGAAGTTCTCTTATCTAATTTTTTGTTTTATTTTCAACCCCTTCAAGATCTTCTATATACTCTGTTTTCTTTCTCTTTTGTTTTCTTATTTTTATCGTGGAATACGCTATGGTCTTTGATCGTACCTTCATTAATAGGAAATCAAGAAAGAGTTTGTCAGGGAATTTTAGTTCAATGTCAGGCTTTGCCATTTCGACCAAGATCGATTTATCATAATCATCAACTGCATACTCGTTTATCACATTAGAAATTTCTTCATTCATTTCTTTCACATATCATTCATCCTTTAAAAGAGATGTATTGAATTTCCAGGGCTCCACTTTGTATGTATAGATCAATCCAAAGCATTTGACGTTGTTCATCAGAAGGGCTTGTTTGGAATACTTTGAAAGTCTGGTTGCCCTCTTAAACTTGTCTGTTTGACTGCCTCCTTCCACAATAATATGCTGGCCAGCGTGCAAGAAAATGGAGAGACATCCAAACCCTTCCTAGTACAGAACGGAGTGGAACAAGGATGCGTTCAAGCGCCCACATTCTTCTCTATTCCGTCTTGTATCAATGCTTGTTAACGCAATCAGAAAATTCGACAGCAGTTTTTACAAGTTCTGCTGAAACGGAAAACTCTACAGAAGTACACACCTACAGAGAAAACAAAAACAATCGGTGGTAATGCACCGTGGCCAGGCGCTCTCTCAGTGGACAGCAGCCAAAATATCATTGGTGAATTCTTTGACGCAAAAATAAAACTTGAAAAATAAATAAAAAATAAAAATTGATAAAACAATGGCTATCCGTCAATCAAATTTCGTGACAAAAATGTGCAGGTATCGTGAAAACAGGAACCTGTCCCACTACATCCCTGTCCCACTACATTCCCTTCCCGGCACTTCATTCCCTGTCCCACTAATTTCCTGTCCCACTACATTCCCTGTCCCATTACATCCCTGTCCCATTACATCCCTGTCCCACTGCATTCCCTTCCTCGCGCTACATTCCCTGTCCCATTACGTTTTATGTCCCATTACATTCCCTGTCCGACTATTGTCCTTGATCCATGGCACACTAAGCTGACACCAGTAGAATGATGAAATATTAAACTGGACAGCGAACAGGCCATTGTTTATGTCGTTGGCGGGCAGGAACTGAACACGAAATAGCGGATTTTAGGTCCATAGATTATCTAAACATTGTGCAGGTTTAGAACATCATTCAACTAATTTGAATCAATATGAATTTATAATGGATTTAATGAATCTGTTCAAATGCCGCTGTAGTAATGATGAGTGATGATAATACTACTGGTAATAATGATGATCATTGTAGAGATGAAGGTGTTGTCGTCATCTCTGTTAGTTGATACCATTCGTTCTCACTGTCTTCGAGATTCGACCTCAATACGAGATGGGTGGGGTGGGGAGGGGAGAGTCGAAACAGCTGATCGAGTTGGAGAGAGGAGTGGTGGGGGGGTGACACCTTTTTTCAATCGGGAGCGTCCATTTTTCCGGAGAAGGGTGTTAAACATGCGGAGTTCACCATGACCGCTGATTCGACTTGGAAGAATCCGTATCTTTAAGAATTGCAAACAGACGCTAATTCTGACGAATTTTCCACAGTTTTAAAATGAAACGACATATGTAATGAGCAAAACGATAGCGAAAACATTAGACCGGAATTTCCCATCATCCCTGCTCTACATGATGACGTCACACAACAAAACAAATTTGGTCACAGAGGTCTCGGTGGCGTTAGTATTGATTGTTTTTCTATGAATGGAGGCTATGGTTTGTATTTCTTGACCAATACAAACCATAGCAGTGCTGTAGACTAATACTGGCATCGTCCTCGAGCTCGGAAGACGGTGGTCTTTCGCCCCCACCGCATAAAAAGCAACGCATCTCTTCGGATAACATGCAGGCTAATGGCTGCCCACAACACAATGGAGAGAGCGAGGAGGCGACAACATCACAGCAGAACGGGCTATGTCCTTCTGCTAATAACGGCGAAATTGTCGAAAATGGCAACAAACCAACTGCATTCAAGGTTTTGTCACAAACAGATCAAGATATTGTTCGTCTGATCGGACAACATTTGCGAGGCCTTGGACTTCAGTAAGTGCACTGACTGACTGTGGGAATGACATCAGAAATTTTTATGTCGATCGTTTTATTCAGAACTGCCTTTGGCTTTAAGGTTTCATGAATACGATATCAATAAGCTCGAGTCTTTCAGGCTGTAATGTATTTGTTATGTTGTTTTGACGTGAGGGTCGGGGAGGGGGACAATAGCATTTAGATCTCCCGAAAGTTTTTGGTCGTAGACATCGAGTCGACGTACTCTAGCAGACTGCTTTGTTTACAATCTGCTTCTTTGTTGCCAGGCTTGACCCGATTCGTTAGGCCTACTTTCTTGAACATAACGTCAGCTGTTGAAGTAGTACACATTGAATTATGCTATTGAGACTTGAGGATATGGCATTTGACAATAGACATATACTGTTTTCAGTCAAACAGCAGAGCAGCTTATCGCTGAATCAGGATGCACACTGGAGCACCCATCTGCTGCCAAGTTGAGAGCTCACATCATGGAGGGCAACTGGGAAAAGGTTTGTGTAATTTGAAACCATACAGTTTCTTCAAATTATTTTATCAGAGTAACACTAGCAGATTATGTGCATGTCTGTGTCTTTGTGTATGATGTGTGTGTGTGGTGACAAGGTTCAGTATCTTTCTAACTCTGAATTAGTGGTGGGTGAGCTTGGCAGGATTGGGGGGGGGGGGGGGGGAGATGTCTCCTCACAATACAGTTTGGCTCAAGGGTGCATATCATAGTACATTTTGGAAATGCTGTTTCTTATTCATAAACACTGTCTCAGTATCAGTGAAATATTGTATGTTTATTTTCTTTACATTAACTGAAGTAACTGATACTGAAAAAGTAGACATTTTATTACTTTGTGCAGTTTTTTGTTTGTTTTGTTTTTGTTTGGCATGTTTCACTTTTTTTTGGTTTGCTTTCAGTACTGCTGAGGTGCTGTACAAATAATTAGGCGTATTATTATATTTGTGTTATTATTATTGTTGTCATTACAGGCCTGGAGAAGATAAATATTTTCTACTAGCCAGCTGGGCTAGTGGATTTTTAAGATCTACTAGCCTGCAGATATTTTCACTAGCCCGACATGTTGCCCTGAAAAATAGCGAAATTCTCTTTATGATGATGACCAAAAATATTCAGCAGAACAAGCCATTGTTGCAGCAAAGGTGGTCAAACTTTCTTCTGGAGACTTTCATCAGAGTGGGGGTGGGTGGGGAGGTGAACAATAGGAAATTTAGTGATAACACGAAGATGTAAAAGGCAGATGATTGATCTCTGTGTGTAGGTTAGACTTAGAGGGAGTTCTTTAGTTTATTTTAGTCCATCTGATCATTTGTTATGTTTTGCAAATTACTTCGTCCTCGTCCTGCAACATTTTTCCCCTTTCATACTTTTAATCATTTACTTTTAAAGTGTGAGTGTGTGTGAGGGAGAGAAAGAGACAGTATGAAACCATTAAACGAGAGAGAGAGAGTATATATATATGTGTGTAGCACACACGTAACACAAATAGTGAGAAATATTGGCACTTGTGAGACTTGGTAAGTATGTTTATTAAAAGCAAGTCTAGCAGAACAATCGGCAGTTTTATACACATATGCCATGGTTAGTGTGCAGCTTTTAAAAAAAAATTTTGTTTCATTGGATCACCAGCCACACCTATCTGTTGGCTAGGCCTGTAGGGTACTGAAGTATGTATCTGTTAGTTTTTCTTGATTGGTTCAATGGTTGTGTGTGTGTGTTTGTTTTGTTTTTTGTTTTGTTTTGTTGTATTTTAAAATTTATTTCTTTTTTGGGTTTTTTTTTCCAAAATTTTCTAGTTGTTGTATAAGTATTATGTCTCTTTAGTGTGTGTGTGTGTGTGTGTGTGTGTGTGTGTGTGTGTGTGTGTGTGTGTGTGTGTGTGTGTTTTTTCTTGATTTTAGTAGCTCAGAGTGAAAAGAAAACACTTTGAAAACATTTAATCCACCCCAAACTGAAATTTATGTTCTGAGAGACAAGTGAAGAAAATGCAATCGCCAAGTAGCGTCTATACCTTTAAACTAGTTTCTTTGATGGAATCATCTTATCAAATGATAATCAGTTTTTGCTCTTGTCTCTCGAATTTCCTTGCCAATAGCAAACACATTCTCTTCCCCTCCCCATCCATGACCTCGATAAGACATACGGTGCATTATTTTTTCTGGTTTCCTACTTAATTAGAAGCTTCTAACTGTTGACCAAAACTGACAGAGGAAAGATCACTGATCTGTAAACACTCGATTGTATTGCACCAACTCCCTTCACTGACAGGCCTACGGGAAGCAAGAGTTGACTTTCCCTAGATAGCCTTGTTTTTCGCGTGAACATTGGTAGGCTCGATCATTGCAGAAGAAATCAGTCGGAAGATCAGAAAGTTTTAAAAATCAAACTAAATTATAACTGCAGGAGTCAGAATTGTCACTCGCCCAACGGGCTAGTAGTTTTTGATTTTGACTCGCTCGACAGGTTTTTTTTACTCGCCTCGGGTGATCGGGCGAGTGGAGTTCACCAGCCCTGTCATTACACATTATTATTATTATTATTATCATTATCATCATCATCATTTATGACTTAAGATTTAGTTAAAAGTAACACTTCATGTATTTATAAATCAGTAGTAACAGTTGAAAAGGGGATTCTGCTGAGAGAACAATTTACACCTAGTTCAGTGATATCATTGGATTCATTTGCTCGCAGAAAAAGAGAACAGTAAGCATTATGCTAAAATCCAACATGTTTTGACTCGCTGAGAGCTGCTTGTCAAAGGTGGCTATCCACAGCAGGAACTGTCAAGTCTCTGCCTATAAATAACAGGCAGATAACTGATAAAATGACAGTACATAATCACTTTATCAGCCTGGTACTAGTAATGCGGGATAATTTGGAAATTTATGAAAGAATATACAAAATGTTTCTGTAAAATAAGTAGGTGAATGTATTGTATTTATAGTAATAATAGCAATAAACTTAAAGATTCGGTGGTGGTCATGATTATTCTTCCAGAAAGTTCTATGTGTTTGACAGAGTCTGGCAGGAGGCACTGTTGGCCCCAATGAAGAAATTTTACATCAGGCAAAATGTAATCAACACAATTGAGCAAGTACACTCTAAAGCAATCAGTGTAGTACTTACAAAGGGTGCTATTAGAGAGTGGTTCCATTTGGTGGTTGGAGATCATCAGGGCTGCCTTCTGTCACGTTTTTCATGCTCCTGAAACGCTTCATGACCGACACACTACATTGGAGGAAGAATGATCACAGTCTGCTTGACAGATGACATTGATGGCCTGGCACGGCTAGTGAGCAAGAAATTGCTAAGCTTGTTAAAAGATAAGATGAAATATCAGCAAGATATGACATTGAAATCAGTGGTAAAAAGACTTAAAAATGAAACTTTTCCATTCTTGCCAACATATTCAGAAAAAAATGTAGCAGAGAATGGAACTAAAGCAGTTAATAAATTTGGCTTCAGTGTCTCACTAAGTTAATGCAAAAGTATAATAGTTGGATAGATAAATAACACTAATTGTAAATTTGTTTTTACAAATGGTTTGTACGTGCGGTTTTTGTTTGTTTAGTTTGTTTTCAGTGGGAAGAAAATCTAAAGAAGTTTGCTTGTTTGATCAAATACTCAGTCACTCATCAACTTGAAATGACTTCCTTGCTCGTCTCTTTTTGATTTTTGTTGTCTGTTTGTTGTTGGTTGGTTTGTTTACTTGATACTCTGTTTTAATTTGTGGGATTTTTGGGCACTTATTTTACATATTACAGACAATGTTTTACATTTCAATTGTAGTGCAAAATATATGTATAGATTAGATGTGGCACAGTATGGAAAAACCAGGCTAAAGTGCAAAGTTGTCAGTTTTTACAAAATATTAAAAAATGCCTTGTTTGTAAATGATCCTTGGGAGTATAAGACACAACGTTTCGAGCCCATGCCCTTTGTCAAGTGAAAGAGAAGTGGAAAATGAAATGACAGAGGAGTATTGAAAACAGTTCAAGGAAAGAGGGGACAGAGTGAGTGGGTGTTACTCAGGATAGACAATAGCGAAATTATGCAGTTAAAAACAAAAACTTAAAATGACAGAGCAGAACTGAAAACAATTCAAAGGTAGACTGCAGACTTATTAGGGGAAAAAAAAAAGGAAGGAAGGGGTGGGGTGGGGGAAGAGGGGGAAACAGTAGGGATTAAGTAGGACAAGGAAAGGACCTGGGCACTGCTACAGGTCGGCAGTTCTGGACTGTTCCCAGTCGGTGGATGATGCAGTTCACCATATATTTCCTGTATTGTTGGTCTCTGGTATTTTGCCACACTGCTGAAATCTGTGCATGGATGTAGCTGTGTTGAGGGCTATTGTAATGTTGGCCTATTGGGTTGTTGTAGTTCAGTTTTCCTCCCGAAGTTTTTTTATAAATTTACAAACAACAAACGAAATATCTACACGCAAACGGTGGGTTTACATTAACCATGCTGTATCAATTGTCTAGTACGCTGTTAGTCAAACAACAAGGTAAATTGATGCAAATCACAATTTCTGTACAAAATCGGATGCAAATGTCTCTCTCTCTGTCTCTCTTGGCACATGCATATTATTCCACAGGCTAACGCCATTAAGAGTAAAATCATTTGATGTACAGTGCAATCGTCAAATGAAGAAAAAAAGCATTGTGGTTCTACAGCACATCAATAATTTCTTTTGATACCTTTAAGCAAATCATGATTAGGACTTTATATATATGTGTGTATATATATATATTATATATAATGTAATATACACATGTGTCCATAACCTGGAATACCAAACTTGTGTACTTGTTTTTCGAGCTTTGAAAAAAAATTGTCTCCTCTTTTTTGTTTGCTGTCTGCTAGGTCTGGCCACATCTGGTGATGGGATGGGTTTTTTTGTGTTTTTTTTACAGTTCTGCTGGCTGCTTTAGAGGTTGAGATGCAGGACTTCGTGTTGCTTCATTCTGAAGGGACCTCGATGAAAGAATGACATTCTAATAATAATAATATAATTTTATTTATATAGCGCAAAATCTTGATAAAATCAAATCTAAGCGCTGAGCGTATACATACATACCTACATACATATGAGCGTATATCATGCATACATACTTACATACATAAATCTAAGCGTATACATACATACATACATACATACATACATCTACGACAATGCATACATAATGATTACAATATTTATATAGCGCAAAATCTCGACAAAATCAAATCCAAGCGCCGAAACGCGCGCGCACAACACACACACACCACACACACACACACACACACACACACACACACACACACACACACACACACACACACACACACACACCCCACACGCATGGCCACAAATGGGGAGAAAGAATAAAAGCAATAAAAGCAAGAATAAAACCAATGGAAAACCACAGAGAGCACATCATATACAATTATATATTAAAACAAAGTGATTCCCCTCCGAGCGGAGACAGGCTGCAGAGGGGGGTTGAGTGAGGTTAGGATTTTATGCAGAGGAGAAAAGGTGAGTTTTGAGAGCGGACTTGAAGGAGGCAAAAGTAGGTTGCTGACGGACTGAGAGAGGAAGTTTGTTCCAGGAGAGTGGACCAGAAACAGAGAAGGCTCGTGGACCATAGGTATTGAGCTTAGTGCGTGGAAAGCGAAAAGTCAGAGGATCAGAGGCAGAGCGGAGGGTACGTGAGGGAACATAGATCTCAAGTAGGCTTGACAGGTAATCGGGGCTGCGTTATTGAGGCTTTTGTAGCACATGGTGTCTAGTTTGTACTGTATGCGCTTTGATACAGGGAGCCAGTGAAGTTGTGCCAGGAGAGGAGATATGTGGTCAGCTTTTTTCTTTTTGAGTACAAGGCGTACAGCATTGTTTTGAATGCGCTGTAGGATGTGAATGGTGGAGGCAGGAAGACCAGACAGGAGTGAATTGCAATAGTCAATGCGAGACATTATGAAGAAGAGAACGAGTTTTGCAGTTGTTTCAACAGAGAGATACTTCCTGATCAGGCTTATACGATGGAGATGATAGTAGCAAGATCTGGCATTTTGAGAAACAAAGTTGTTCATGGACAGGGTAGAGTCAATGCAGACACCAAGGTTTTTAGCTGAATCAGAAATTGGGACTGATGTGTTACATAATGGGAGAGAAAGAGGAGGCAGCTGGGAAAGTTTCTGACGGGTGCCAATGAGGATAGCTTCTGTTTTGTCGTCATTAAGCTGAAGTCTATTGTGTGTCATCCAGTTCTTAATGTCCGAGTAACACTCAGTGGTGCGAGTCAACAGGCGCTGTATATTATCAGGTGAGTCACTGTCTTGAAGTTGGGTGTCATCAGCATAGAAGTGGTGTTTTATAGAGTGGGAGTTGATGATGGTGGACAGGGGGGAGGTATAAAGAGTGAAAAGAACAGGGCCAAGGACAGATCCTTGTGGAACACCACAGGTCAGGTATGCAGGTTGAGAGTAAGTGCCATTGATGAGAACAGTTTGTTTTCTGTTTGATAAATACGAAGTGAAAAAGGAGAGAGCAATGTCAGAGATGCCAAAAGTATGATGAAGTCTAGAAAAGAGAATACCATGGTCGATGGTATCGAAGGCTGCAGACAGATCAAGGAGTGTGAGGAGAGAGACTTTGCCAGTATCAGTTGCAAGGAGGAGATTGTTGAGAATGTGTAGTAGGGCAGTTTCATTGCTATGGCACTGGCGGTAGGCTGACTGGAAAGGATTGAGGAAATTGTTGGCAGACAGGTGAGAGTTCAGCTGGTTGAGGACGACCTTTTCAAGGAGTTTTGACAAGAAAGAGAGATTAGAGATAGGCCTGTAATTTTTCAGTTCATTTGGGTCTAAATTGTGTTTCTTGAGGAGAGGGTGAACAATAGCAGACTTGAAAGAATCTGGGACAGTTCCAGTTTGAAAAGAAGTGTTGATGATGTCAGTGATGAATGGGAGGAGAGTAGGGAGACAGTCGGAGTAGAGAGAACCTGGAAGAGGATCCAGTTCGCAGGTTTTGAATGACATGGATCTGATTGTGTTGAAAATTTCTTCTTGTGAGACTGGGGTAAAAGTAGTGAGAGGTGTGCCAGAGAAGGAAGGGTCAGGTGGGCATGGTTGACAGGGTGTCCTGTCAAGCCTGTCACGAAGAGTTTGTATTTTGGTGGTGAAATACTTGGAGAATACAGATGGGAGTTCTTCATTTGTATGTTTTGTTGGGAGAGGTAAGTCTTTTCGTGTGCCAAGGAGATGATTCATGGTTGTAAAGAGTTCTTTTGAAGAAGAGGCATTCAGGATTTTGGTTTGGAAATAGCTTGTTTTTGCAGATGCAATGAGGGTGGATACTTTTGTTTTAGAGGCTTGGAAAAGTTGCCTGTGTACAGTGAGTTTGGATTTGCGCCAGCGGCGCTCTGCTCTGCGGCGGGCACGTTTTGCACAGGCAATCTCATGAGTGAGCCAGGGGGTAGGGGGGCGGTCAGGTAAAAGACGGGTTGTGGCTGGAGCATGAGTGTCCAGAAGATGGTATGATGTAGATGATTGTATGAACATTTGCATTATATTACATGTGTACTCCACCTCCAGTTCATTGCCAAAAGACCTACCTATCCCATGAGCAGAAGGGCCTAGGACTTCCAAGATTATTATTGCTATCATTTACAGGCTTTCTCTGAGTACAGAGAGTAATATATGTATTGCAGTCTCTGTTCTTACTTTAATCTTTGCAGACTTGGCCAGCATCTCATAGAAATAAATATTTAGCAAAAGTGATGTTATGATATCAGTATATTGATATTTAAAGTATTTTCTTGCAGGCTGAGCTGGCTGTTGCTGAGCTGAAGGACATGGTGGAGGCTCCTATGGGTACAGTGGTAAGTCTGATTTTGATTATTGTAGCTCAGCTTTTTTGTGTTAAAACATTGATATCATTCAGATGTGTTTATACCCATTGTTTTGCCATTCTATGCTGGTGGTATGTTTCTGCACTGTCTTGCGTATTTCATCTTAGTGCATGAGGGATGTTTTCATATTTCTACAAGCCACCAGATGCTAGCAGGATCTTTAACCCTCTGGGCCCGAATGCGACCTACAGGTCGCAACGCTTTGTGTGACCGTATTCCGAGTGCACGCTGTACGTCGCCACAGCACAGTGGGTCAAACAGCCGGGTCTCGCTCTATTTTTATATTATCCAATCAGAATAATTCCTTCCCAGTCGCTGCAGAACACTTCAATTTGCACATGGCAGCCTCCATTGTGATAGTTTGGTGTACGTTTTGTCAGTTTTCACAATGAAAAGATCAACTCCTCAACCTTCGACCTCTCGTGAGGCAAACAAGCGCCAACGTTTTTTCACCACTGAGCAAGTGCTCGAAGCTTTGTACGATTCCGATTCAGATGAGCAGGTAGTCCTTTCTGTAATACTTTTACACTGTTTTTTGTGGTTGTTTGTCAGTAGTTTGTCTCTTATGCATGCATTACTACGATGGGGTAGATTTTCAGTGCACTCTGCTCAGGAGCCCAGGAATAGTGTATTGTATGGCTCAGGGGGCTAGGGCTCAAAGGGTTAACTCTATCACGCTTGAGGTCTGAATGACCATATGCTCTCTAATATTTAAAACCATTGCAACAGTGATACAGAAAATGCAAGGTTGGCGCTGTTTCCCATAAACTGAACTCAGGGGTTTTGAAGTTTTATTTGAACGTGGGGGTTCCCATTTTTCAGTATGAGTATTTGAAGAATTCTAAGTCAACAGGACATAGCAATGCTCTTAGCACCAGTGGCTCAAAGTTTCATTTGAAATGAGGGTTCCCAGTTTTCAGTGTGGGTGTTCCAAAAACTCCAATCCAGCAGGACAGCACACCATTTAGTTACTGGCTGATTTGAACACAAAAATGGTCAATATGCATATTTGATGTTATGCCTGTTTATGATATACATATGCTTTTGTTGACCTTGGAAACTGGATCACTCTCTGCCCTTTACCTACCAGGCAGGAGGTACCCAGGGATGATCTTCCAGATGAATGTCTGACAGGCTGTGCCCACTTGATCATCATGCCTGTCATAGATATTGTACTTTATTCTGTTCTGTTCTGTTGTATCATAATTGTGTTATACTGTATGTTATTTAGATCACATGTTGTGTTATTTCATTTCATTTTATTACCTGTTTTGGAATGGAGTGGAACGGATTGACTGAATGGGACATAGTATTTTACATATGATATGCTGGAAAAATACACAATAGATGTTGTTAGTGCCTCCCCCCCCCCCCCCCCCCCCCACTTTTTTTTTTTTTTTTTTTTTTTGGTGTGTGTGTGTGTGTAAAATTTGTTTTGGTACAGAATTAGTTCACAAAGTGAGAATGTGAACCTTTTAGATCATGATGTTTATTGGCTGTACTATGTATGTGATAACTAATACTTAGAATACAGTCAACTATGTTACATGAATAAATTCTTAAACTTGTTACAAAATTATTTAGTATATTAACAAATTGTCCAAACACACATGCTGTGTGATACTGTTTACAGAAAATGCGTTTTTTGCTGCTGGAGCAAAAATATATGGAGTACCTGGAAGATGGTCGCACCATGGAAGCTATCAACTGCCTGCGTCACCAAATGACTCCATTGAAATACAACACCGAGCGTGTTCACACACTTACCACGTGAGTGTTATTGTGAATACATTTGACTCTGTGAGGGGTATATGTGTGTGTGTGTGTGTGTGTGTGTGTGTACAGTCGCAACATGGACTAGGAAGGCTATCAACGCTATCAACTACCAGTGTTATCAGGTGACCCAACTAAAAAGTGAAAAACAAACGAACAAAACCCATTCACACAGAAATTACCATATGGGTGTTCTTGTGAATATTTGCGTATGTGTGTTAGTGTGCGCTCATGTGCATGCGTGCACATTTGCACAAGTTTACATGTTCGCACATTCCTTCAGTGAAAATCATCAACTTCCTGCATCAGCAATTGACCCACTTCAATGGAACGTGGAGTACACTCACACTCTTACACATGTGTTCCTGTGAATGTTATGTTCCATTTTGTGTGAATGTCATATGTGTGTATGTCACTATATGTGGTAATGTCATGGAAGTTATTTGTTTGCATCATATCTTGACCCCACTAAAAAAAAAAAAAAGTGCTGAGCATGTTCACACACTTACTATGCAAGTACACTGGTGAATATTTACTGCAGCTCTGTGTTTGTATGTGTGTGTGTGTATGAGTGTGTGTGTGAGTGAGTGAAATACTTTCTGTGTATTTGTATGTGTTTGCGTTTGTCTGTGTAAAATCTGTGTTTGTGTTATGCTGATGTAAGTAAGGCTGAAATGTTGAAGACAGACTGTTCCATTTGTATTTTCAGGTACATGATGTCCAGCAGTGCTGAAGGTCTCCGGGAAATGTCTGGCTGGGAAGGCAAAGGAGTGGAATCTCGACAAAAGCTAGTTGAAAAATTACAAAGTAAGCCATCGATTATCAAAAATAATCCTTTAATAAAGACTGCAGATTGACAAAAGGGTTTGTAGAAATCTTTCTGTTTTACATTCATTATTGAAGAGTGCTCAGGCTTAAAGTGAGTTGGGAGAGGGCAGTGCTTAATAAAATGGGTTTTTTAGCCAAGTTTGAAAATTTCATGAATAGTAGTTGTATATATCATTTTGCCAGACGTGATATGTGTTGAGTAGTACTAAAAGTTTTTCTTTTGATTTGAATGTTGTAGTCAGATTTGCTTACTAGAATTGATGCTGGTCATTGATTTTGATCAAAGTCAGATGTCGACTGTCTTCAATGTTGATAGAAATTTATCTGTAAAAGTTACAGAGAAGCTCTCGGGAAAAAAGGGATGGGGGGTCGTGTGGCTTCCAACAAAGAGGAAGCTGCCAGAAAGTGAAGGTAAAATGTAAAGCCAGAAAAGGCAGCTCTGTGTACTTTGTCTTTTAACATTGCAAGCTCGTGTTATATTTCGTAATTGTTTTTAATTCTGGTTGGTATTCATACTATCTGCTGTAGGTTGGTTATTATTTTATACCATTTTGAAGTATATTTGTAATGTTGACACCAGATCATTTCAATAGATTTGTGCACAAACGGCCCAGGTCCATCTCAGATGTCACAGTCAATAGCAGATGCATGTGCACATGCATGCACATACACACTCTCACTCACACATGCACGCACGCATGCACATGCACGCATACACACGCACACATTTTAATACATACATATGTAAAAACCATTGCTTTTGCAGATAGAATGTTTTTTGGGCAGACAATTATTTTGAAGTGAGCCTATACCAAGTTAACTCTTCCTTCCTTACTTTCCATCTCTCTTTTCTTTGTCTCTCTCTGTCTGTGTCTGTCTCTCTGTCACACGCTTACACATGCACACATACACACACACACGCACGCACGCACGCACGCAGCACGCACGCACGCACCACACACACACACACACACATATAACACACACACACACCTACACACACACATCACACACACACACACACACACACACACACACACACACACACACACACACACACACACTCACTCACTCACTCACTCACTCACTCACTCACTCACTCTCTCTGTCTCTCTCGCTCTCTCTCTGTGAACAGCTGTGGTTTGCATATGCTGGTGTTTCCCTGTTTCTGCCCATGTCTGTCCCTCTTCTCTCTCTTTCAGAAGTATTAACAAATCTTCATGTTTGTCTGCATCAGTGTTCCTGCCACCCAGTGTAATGCTCCCCCCACGGAGACTGCTGACACTGCTGAACCAGGCTATTGACCAGCAGCAAGCACGCTGCCCCTTCCACAACACTCGCCTCGACAACGACCCAGGGGCTGTCTGTCTCCTGAACGACCACCAGTGCAGCAAGTGAGTCAGTCCAGCTTGTTTCGAAGAAGTTGAAAAACATTTTTTCCATGTGTCTGTGTGTAGGGGAAGAGGGGAATGGAAGGTGTGCACATGTGTGTTATGGTATATATGTTGTGTGTTTTTGCCCCTCCCCTCCTCCCCAGTGACCTGGCTGCTGTTTTGTGATGCAGTGTCTGCTTGTAATTGTTTATGGACTTTGTTGTTATGTATTTTTTGTTGTTGTTGGTTTGGGGGTTTTTTGTTCTGCTGTTTTGTTGTATATTTTGTTTTCGTTTCGTTGATTTGGGGTGTTTTATTTAGTGGGGGATTGTATTAATGCAATGTATGTCTGTCTGGTTTCATTGTATGTTGTAATTATTTAATCAGTGTATGCATGCTTGAACAGACAGCTTCTTGTATTCTTTAGAATTGAATTCAAAATGTCAAGTCTTTGCTCTGTCTGGTGTTGTGCTTATTTCAGTGCTATTTCACACTGGATGGAGCAGCAGGGAAGTTTCAGTCTTTTTCTCCTAATTTTTTGTATCTGGTGTTTGTTTGTTTGTGATCTTACACTTGGCAAAGGCCAGTTGGCTGAAAATTTGCACTTTTCTTGTCTGGTTGTATTAAATTTGTGTTCTTATTCTTTTTTTCCTGTTTTTTTTCTTTATTCTGTGTGGGGGAAGGCGGGAATGTAAGATGCGCACTTGTGTGTTATATATGTTGTGTGTTTTTGTCCCTCCCCTCCTTTTCAGTGACCTGGCTGCTGTTTTCTGATGCAGTGTATGCTTGTAATTGTTTATGTATTTTGTTGTTGTTGTTATGTATTTTTCATTTTTTGCTTTGTTTTGTTATGTTTTTTGTTTTGTTTTGTTGCTTTTGGGTGTTTTTAGTTTAGCGGGGGATTGTTCCGGTGCAACACATGTCTGTCCGGTTACATTTTATGTTGTAGTTATTAAATCTGAGTGTATGTATGCTTGAACAGACAGTTGCTTGTATTCTTTAGATCTGAATTCAAAATGTCAAGTCTCTGCTCTGTCCTGGTGCCTTGCTTATTTTAGTGCTATCTTTTTTCTTTTTTCTGTGATTGAGCTAATATTGTCTAACATAAAGCTTGATGCTGATCAAGTCAGAGTCTCATTTTTGTTTGTTGCTTTTCACATTTCATCTTTAGCCCTCTCCCATTTGCATAGCTCGCAGTGAAACTTCCCCTGGTATTCGTGGTTTTTCAGCTTTTTTCAAGGAAAATATGGTTCATGTATGCTATACAGCACTACTCAGCTGTCATTTGCCGTAGAGCAACAATTTTTGGCAGAAGTGTTTATGAGTGAACATACTTTGGTTTACATGTCAATATGTGTGTCTCACTTGTGGATGTCATGTTGTTGTCCCCTCTATTGTCACATGTCACAGGTGTTTTCGAGGTGACATCATGATGTTAGTAAAGATACACGGTGTAACATGACATGCAGACGTTTGTAAGTTACAAACAATACAGAGAGGCCTACCTGAACTTGTCCCATCACTCCCATCACTATGGTAATCCATCTGAATTGTCAGTGTCACCAAATCCATGTCACCAACTATACGTGTTTATAGTCAAAGAACAGGAAAAGCACTACAAACTAACACTGTTACACAGTCTACTTTGTACACTTTATGGAGAAAAACAAATAGCTATATGTATATATATGTATGTATCTGAGAGTACAATCGTGTCGGTCACTGCCAGTGTGCTGGTTGGTTGTCATTTTATCTGAGTCATTTCAGTGTCACAAAATTGTCAACTTTCAGGTGCAGATCCTAACTTGTTTGCGTGTAGTTATTGGTTGTTGTTTTGGTGCACAAGATTGCTGTCATGGTAGTCCCTAAAACAGTCACGGCCGACACGACACAGTGGAACTTGACAAAATCCGCACTGAAATGACGTTTCTACCTGTCGATTTGCGGGTGTCAGTCGCCCTGCGATGACACACTGGCGACAGACTCTTTTGCATCCTTCTATCTTGGTCACTCGTGTAACATCGATTTGTCAGAAGATCTGGGAGACAAAACAGTGGCCCACAGAATGGACTCAATCACTCATCATCCCCCTGCCCAAAAAGGGAAATATGTGCCAATGCCAGAACTACAGAACAATAAGTCTCATTAGCCACACCAGCAAGATCATGCTCAGAGTCATATTGAATCGACTGAAGAAAGAAGCGGAAGAACACCTTGCGGAAGAACAAGCTGGATTTAGGGCGGGCAGAAGCACAGTAGAACAGATCTTCACCTGCCGGATAATGATGGAGAAACATCTGCAGCATCAGAGAGACCTGTTCCACAACTTCATAGACTTTAAAAAAGCATTCGACAGGGTGTGGCATAAGGGTTTGTGGCAGGTGCTAAGAAAGTTTGGCATAGAGGAAGGTCTCGTCCAAACCATCCAGGCGCTGTATAACACTGCCAGCAGCACAGTTCTCCTCAACAACCAGATAGGGGACTACTTCAAGACCACAGTTGGAGTCCGTCAAGGCTGCCTACTCTCTCCCGTGCTGTTCAATCTCTTCCTGGAGAACATCATGCGTGAAGCCCTCCATGACTTCCACTCCACTGTCTCCATCGGAGGAAGAACCATCAACAACCTGAGGTTCGCAGATGACATCGACCTGATGGGAGGCAGCAACGAAGAACTACAAGACCTGACCATGAGACTGGAAGAAAGTGCAGGTGCACACAGAATGGAAGTGAGCACAGAAAAAAGCAAAGTCCTGGTCAACAGCACAACCAACACCCATGCTGAAATCTACATGAACGGGCAACAGCTTGAAGAAGTGGACGCTTTCAAATACCTTGGCGCCACTCTCACCAAAGACGGTCGCTCTACAACAGAAATCAAGACCAGACTAGCGATCGCAACAGCAGCAATGGTAAAGCTAAACAAGATCTGGAAGAGCAGAGAGATCGGCTTTCCATCGAAGATGAAGCTGTACAAGTCCCTGGTGCTCCCCATCCTGCTGTATGGATGCGAGAGCTGGACCATGACAGCAGAGACCACCAAGAGAATCCAGACGTTTGAAACTAAATGCTTCAGGCGCTTGCTCGGGATCTCTTGGCAAGATCGGAAGACAAACGACTTTGTGTGGAGCCAAATAACAACACTCGCAGGCCCACAAGAACCCCTCCTGGCAACAGTCAAGAACAGGAAGCTGTCGTGGTTCGGGCATGTCACACGCCACAACTCACTGCCCAAAACGGTCCTCCAGGGTACACTGGGAGGCGGCAGACGAAGGGGACGACAAGCCAAATGCTGGATGGACAACATCAAAGAATGGACCAGGTTGGATGGCCCCACGCTGGTGCGACAGGCGGAGGACAGGACCGGTTGGCAACGGCTGGCTTCAAGAGTGTCTCTCATCTCTCCTCTACGCCCATCACGGGCAGGAGAGTGATGATGATGATGATCTTGATCAGCTTGTGGTGGTTGATTGTTTGGACAGCAATCGGAGCCTCGGGGATTTGTTTCCGCTTTCCTGTTGTCTTCTTACGGCAAGTAAATCCACCCCTCAGTTGGTCAGCGACATCAGCTCGGAAGGAGAGATGATCGTACCTTTTCTTGACAGGTGGATCGTGTGTCGATTTCTCCCAGGTGAGAAAAGCCTGTACAATGCATAAGTTGACGAAGGAATTGAAGATGTACTTCCACCATTTCTTGTTTTTATGTCCCACGGGATAGTAGGCCATGTACTGGTCACACTTGTCAACACCACCCATGTACTTATTGTAGGCAGCGATGACAGTGGGGATCTCTTTGTCACCTACAGTTGATTTGCCCGGTGGCTGATTGGTGCTGAGCATGTAGATCTGGCGTTTGTCTTTGTACACGGTGGCCATCAGAGAACTTTGTTGCACCTGTAGCAGATCACCTCTGTTGGGTAGTTTGGCCGCCTTCACCTCATCAGGAAGTCCTTTGCGGTTTGGCATGATTGTCGCACAGGAATAGGTCCCTTTGCTGGACAGGTGTTTCAAAAGGGGCACTGACGAGAAAAAGCAGTCAAAATAAAGGTGCCTGTGTTGGTTGTAGTAAGCTGAGGCCAATTTGTCGACCACCTCCTCCCCCAGGCTGATGTTGGTATTTTGGCGGCTATGACGACCCGTGAAGATGTCAAACGCCATACAGTATCCACTTTCTGCATCACACAGTTGCCACACCTTGATCCCCTACTTGGTAGGTTTTCCGGGCATATACTGTTTGAAAAACACCCTCCCTTTGTACCCAATCATTGATTCATCAATGCTCAAGTCACGGCCAGGGTTGTATCGTGACTTGAACAGTGGCTGGATAATATCAGTGAAAGGCCTGATCTTATACAGAGGGTCGTAGTTCGCACTGTCATGCCCAGGTGTGTTCGATGTGTCACGCAGGTGAAAATACTGATTGATTTTCAGAAACCTTGTTTTAGGCATAATACTGCTAATCCAAGGGTCATTGAATCGTGGATCAGTCGACCAGTACATATCAATCCGCGGTTTACGGTTGATTCCCATCATAATAAGGATCGACAGGTAGGCACGTATTTCAGTTGATGATATGTCACTCCACAATGGATCACTGGCCAAGCCTCTAGCTACGATCTTCTGTTTTGCATACTTGTTAGTCTCCTCTGCCGCCGTTTGAAAAAAAGATTCCGGTAGAAATAAAAAAAAATAATCCAAAGGTTTTGCATTCGCGGGCAATGCGTGTGAAGGGCCAGTTTCGAGATGGAATTCGTTCACCCGGCTTGCTACAGCAGCGCGTCGCCACGTCGTCTGCAAATCCCTTAACGGCACATTGTCTTCAGGGTCGCTTTCTTCCTCGCTTTCCTCCTTCTCATCATCTCCTTCAGCAACATCAATTTCTACATCTGATTCTGCATCTTTTTCTTTTTCCATCTGCTCCATTTCTCTCAAAATAATTTCTAATTCCTCCTCTGTATACTCCTCCCATTCTTCTTCTTCGTGCTGCGTCGCCATCTTTCTCATTCACACATACACAAGAATGGAATGCGGTCATTTCCTTCTTCTGTCTTGTGAATGATGCCAGTGGTGGCGTCTTAATTTAGTGTTAATAGTTCATTGGTCCTCCGTGGACCTACCTGCCAAATTTCATTCATACAGAGTGAGCTAGTTCAAGGTTACAGCGTGATGGAAAAGTACTGGCCATGTGTGCAAACATGCGGCCGGCCGCGGCCGGAGTGAACAGATGCGGGAAAGCTGTGTTTGGCCGGATGCAGCCAGAGTGAATGGGATAGGGTTAATCAAGCTAGTATCTAACAATAAGTTTGATTCTGCTTAAGAACTGCATGTTTTTGTATAGAGATCTAGTTGTTTAATTATCATGTAACATGGTGGAACTTGGTCAGCAGGAAGCAGTTCATGTACAAATGGCTCAGTTTTTATTTCCAACATGTACTTTTCACAAAAGCTGCAAAAATCATGGATAAAATTTTGCAAACTTGTGACTGCTTTTGAGTACCGTTATGATAGAAACAGATGTGGAGAGTGTGGGCATCCCAATGCCATCAAGACTCCATTGAGTTAAATATCAGGGACTTATTTTGTTGTGTGTGTCTATATCTCTCATGGCAAGTTCCTGTTGCAGAGATCAGTTTCCCTGCTACACCACTCAAGTGTTAAACGACCACTGTGATGAGGTTTGGTTCTGCAAATTCTCACCGGATGGTACCAAATTGGCCACTGGCTCCAAAGATGGCACCCTGATTGTCTGGGATGTAGATCTGGTAAGGGCTGTTTCTTTGTAATCACTGGGAGAGTAAGAAGCATTATGATAATGATAAATCATTGTTGTGTAGCACTATTCTCCAAACTCCATCAGACTTGTTGTTTTATTACACAGAGTATGATATATACAGAAGCACTGACTGATACATCACAGTGCGCAACACACACACACACACACACACACACACGCTCGCTCGCTCGAAAGATTTTTGGTCATATATGGGAGAGAAATCAAATTCTGCTGACCTCTAAGTTGGTAAGGTTGGTGTTCTTTTCGGGGTAGTATCCAAGCTGTCAGAATGACAGATTTTCAACATTGAAAAATTTTTTAATGCGTAACATTCATGAGGTAATTATATTAAGATCAAGACCAAAAAGAATGGCAGAAAGCAAAAGCAAGACGGTCCAGCTGTTCTGTTATCTGCCTTTTTATATAAAAATTAATGAAAATAAAAAAAATATTTGGGAATTCCAAACATCTGGGCTTCATGAAATTGAAAGCGTGCTCGCCAACTGATCAAAAGTTGTGTTTTGGTGCTGTCAGCAGATTTTCAATCACAGTATCAACTATTTACAAGAAAATGCACTTGAACTATAAAAAAATGCACTGTGAGTGATCACAACTCTGTAATTTGTTGTGATACTGATAAGCAAGAAGGAAAAAACTACACATATTGAATTTACATTCAGTTCTACGAGGGTGAGTCAAAAACTAATGCCTTTTTCTGTAGTACAGGAACAATTACCGACAGGTGAACATGTCTCATACATCAAAATGAAACTGGTCCTCTGGGGGATCACATCCCTGCTTCTCAACGTAGTCACCATTTCTCTCAATAGCAATGTTCCACCTTCGAATGAGGGCATGTATCCCTGCCTCGTAAAATTCTGATGACTGCTTGGAACCATGTCTTCACTGCAGTTTTCACTTCTTCATCACTGGCATAATGTTTGCCTCTCAAACCCTCTTTCATGGGGCTGAAGAGATGATAGTCTGAAGGCGCCAAGTATGGTGAGTATGCAGGATGCGGTAAAGTTGTCCACCCAAATGAGGCGATTGTCTCCCTTGTCCTGATGCTTGTGTGTGGTCAAGCATTGTCATGCAGAAGGACATTATCGATTTGCCAGTTGGGTCTCAGTTGTTGGATTCTTGCTTTGAGCCTCATCAGGGTCTTAATGTGTGCCTCAAGAGTTTATTGTTTCTCGTCTTGGCAGGAAATCAACCAGAATGACACTTTGAGCATCCCAAAAGACAGTCGCCATGATTTTTCCAGCTGACTTTTCCGTCTTGAACTTTTTTGGTTTTGGTGACATAGGGTGGCGCCATTCCATTGACTGCCTCTTTGATTCCGGTTCATAATGATGAATCCATGTTTCATCACTGGTAATGAGCCTTCCAAAGAAGGTGGTGTTGTCTTTTTGACTTTGTTCAAGAACTTCAGTGCAGGCGTTGACCCTGTCAGTCTTGCATTCGGAAGTCAGTTCTCTTGGTACCCAACGGGCACACACTTTTGAAAACCCAAGTGATTCAACAATGTTATAAGCATTTCTATGGCTCACTTCAAGGTTTTCTGCCAACTCCTCAAGAGTTATGCACCTGTCTTCTCTAATCAGAGCATCTGCTTTTGCTTTATTGGCAGGATTCACAGAAGTGGACGGCCGTCCAGAACGGGGTCTATCGGCTGTGCTCGCAGTTCCCACCTATTCATCATTCAGACGACAGACCCACCTGCGAACATCACTATAATCTAAAGTATTCTCCTTATACACATTATGTAATTGTCTGTGAATGTTCACAGGGGTTTCTCCCTCAGTATTGAGTCACTGCTCTTTGTTTTTGATGCAGCTCTAAGGGGGCAGCCATTTTTAATTTTCCTCACGAGTCTATGTACCGGAAACATACCAAACAAAATATTCCAGTCCATAACAGTTATAATCATTTGTAATTGAATAACATTTCAGGTAATTTTATCAAAAACTTCATCTGATATAAATAAAAAGGCATAAAAAGGCATTACTTTTTGACTCTTCCTCGTATTTGTCCTCCACTAATGAAGTCGAGGTTAGATTTTTAAGAGGGATACAGGGAAGGGTTAACCAGGGTATTGATTTGTTTAGATTTTTTTGGCAGCATATGCATGTATGTATACATATCCCAAAGGGTCAGTAAGGTCTTTTCTGCAGGTCATACCTGGATGTTTCATAACAAGATTTGTGTCAAAGATTATGTGCTTCCAGAGTATGCATGCATCCCAGATGAGGCCCTGATCTCTTCTGCTATACAAATTTGAATGAATGGCTCATTTTGATTGTCCAGTCTTGTTACTGTTCTGTTGTCTCATTTGATATTTACATGATCTTTTCCTTATTTTCATTTTTTTCCATCCTCTCTCTGTCTTTGTCTCTGTCTCTTGTCTCTGTCTCTTGTCTCTGTCTCTCTCGGTCTCTCTGTCTCTGTCTCTTTCTTTCTCCCCCCTCTTCTCTCTCTCTCTCTCTCTCCCCCCCTCTCCCCCTCTCTCTCTCTCTTGGAAATGTCATTTTCTCTCAGACTGCTTATTGTGAAAGCTTATTAATGATTAGAATCCATGACGGTACACACTTTTCTTTCTGTTGCAGGAAACACATGAGATAAGGTCTCCAAAATCATTTGAGAACCATTCTTATGGTGTGGCATTCATCGCATGGAGTCCAGACAGTACTTACATAATAGCCTGTGGTCCTGATGATTGTGCTGAACTTGGGATATGGAATGTTATTGTGAGTTTTTTGTTTATTTTTTGTTTCATTTTTATTTGTTATGATATGTATTAATAGTTATATACAGAATTAAGACATAGCAGCTTAGAAGCAGAGAGACAGGATATAGTGGATAAAAATGAATTGGATATACATTGTATTTTACTTGATTTCATAGTTTCTATAGTTTAAAACTTAGGAAACATTTATGAGAGTACTTGCATTAGTAGAGTGTGTTTATACCTTATTAGTATTTGGCCAGGAGATCTTTGTGTTCACATATATACATGTATGTGTGTTTGGATAGCAGATTCCTTTTTTCCCAACACTGGTTGCTGCAGTTTGTTTATGTGATAAATATGAATGTTCATGGTTTGTTTTAAGTGTTTGAATTTGAATTTTTTAAAGCGTCTGTGTGACTTTGGTTTGGTTTTGTTTTTTAGTGAGGAGCCAGGGCCTTTATGAATTGATAATTGGAAATCTGAACTCTCTGTGTCTCTCTCCCTGTCTCTGTCTGTCTGTCTGTCTGTGTGTCACTTTCTCTCTCTCTCTCTCCTCCCTTTGCCCTGCTCTCTTCTTTGACATGGTGGTGGAATCTGTGAAAATGTACCATACCATGTGAAGACAGAAAGTTCTGATTGATGTCCTAAAGATGATTTAGTGACCAAAAAAACCCAAAAAAAACAAAAAATGCCATGTGAAAGTTGTTAGTTGTAGTGATGTTTTTTATTCTACAGACATGCATATGAGAAAGATATTTTGAGGTATGTGAAGCATACTGAGTATCTTGCAGACTGGGGATCTGCGTCAGAAAGTGAGTCAGTCTCCAGAAGACAGCCTGACCAGTGCGGCATGGCTTCCAGATAACCGTAGATTCATCACTGGCGGCACCCGTGGCCAGTTTTATATGTGTGTGAGTATCCGGTGGGGAAGGATTTGGGTAACTTGGCTCCAGCAGATATATTGTAATGTATTGATGTGCATTTGATGCCTGATGTAGTTGAGTGTAACTAGTCAATGATGAGTGTACCAGCAAATTCTTAAAGAAGGAATGACTGAGAAAAGCTGTATGAGTAAAAGGAGATGGACTTCAGCCACTCCACTCCCTCATTCCAGTAAGCAAACATGATTATCAGTGAGAGAAACAATGAAAGATAAAATGAATCTAAATACTATAGTGAAATGAAAGTGTCTTACCGCTTGAATGCCAGCGCTTTTTGATATCTGGTTTTTCCATATGCTGAGGAAAAATGTTGCCTCAAAGCCATGTACACTTAAACTACTGAAGCTTCCATGTTTGTGGGAATCTATACATGAAATTACATGGAATGATGCATTAGACATAAGTTATTTCAGATGATTTGTTGAGTAGTTTCCTGAAATTACTACATATTTATAATCTTTTGTGAATATTTTCATATAAAAACCCACAAGCGCTTTCCATTAAAACAAAATAAAGGGAGATATGGTCTTCCTAACAACTGGATTTTATTCTGAAAGTGTTCTTATTACACTGAATGACCACATACAGGCTGACCACTGAGACCGCTGTACTAAAAATAGATCATAAGAAAGGACTGCATAGTTTGACTGAGTCACGCCGTCCTGGCACCACGCCTGCCTCTATCACTCTGTACCCTCCTGTCTTACTTGAAATACTGCCACTTGTAGTGAGTGGTTTTCACTAATGGTGCTGTGAATAACAAAACTGCCAGAATCGACTATGGCCACAAACCCTTTGTGAATGGCCTTTGTGCAGGTCGCCTTTCATTGTCTGCTCTATATATTACATGTTTTTCACCAGCAGCAAGTTTATCTCTATTGTCAGTCTCCTCTTTGTCACAGTTGTCTTCTGAAGTGTCGTATTATAAAGCCGTAATTTCTTCAAGCACCTCTGCTGCTCTCATACATTGAAATGTGCATCATTATGAGACAGTCTGGCATCATTGGTTCGATGAAAACCAGTTTCAATTCTTGAAAAAATACAACTGATTTGTTGAGAGTCTTAGAGCTTACTGAGTCATGTTAGGGAGGCAGACTCCTTTATGAACCCTTTCTGAGACTTGCAACATTGGTCAGTGATTTTCTCCCATTTACACAATGTTGAAAATTGTGACAAACTATCTGTGTTAACCCTTTCACTGCCACTCGTTTTGTTTAGCTCTGCGCCAACCGCGTGCCAAGCCATATTACATCGCGGAGGGTAATAATTAAAAAAAAATTCTGACACAAAAACTACTCAATAAAAGTCCATAAAACTAATACTTTTCTGAAAGGTAATTGAATCCTCTATACACTGATCATAATTACACATCCATTCAACAGGACAGATGAAAGTTTATGTCCAATGAAACAAGATTTATTTTTTTTACACTATTCTAGACATGATGTCATATAAACATAAAACAAAGTGAAAAACAGTGAATAATAAAACTGAATTATTATCAGAAAGCAAAAGAATTTAAATGAAAAATGTATTTCCTTACCTTCTGTCCAAGAAAAGTTTTCACAATCACCATATCTACACACGCTTACTTTGGGACTCGAAAGAATTTTCCGTGTCACTGTTTTTTTTTCCTTCCTTTTTTTTTTTATACAAATTTTGCAATAGTACATCACACAACACACACACACACAGATGAAAAATACATACACATACTGTGTCTACATAGATCTATGTACAGGGTATCAGTCAGCAACTAGTAGTTTTTCTTGGTGTGGTACGCCACGAAGCAAGGTTGCACACAAAGAGATGGGTTTGAAGGACACTGTCCACACACAATGTTGGTTTCTTTCCTGATGCCCCTCTTGCTGTACACCTTGCACCTCCTGCCAGAGGAAAGCTTTCTGACAGTCTTCTCCAGGGTGGTAGGGAAGTTTGTCTAGTATCTCATTGAGGAAGAGCCGGTAGTAGTCCACAGGCCTGTCCCCATCAGGCTGAATCTTCAGGCCAGGTTCCCCTGTGAACTGTGGAATATCTGGCTGGGTGTTGTTGGGTGGCACAAGGGTCTCCTCTCCCTCTCTGCTGAGTAGTTCCCTGTCCCCTGCCTCTGGTCCCATGGCCTCTGGTACCACCTGTGAATATAAAAAAATCCTGTTCACATCCTTGTGCATGGAAAAAACACACACACACACACACACACACACATACACACACACACACACACACACACACACACACACACACACAACTACACTGACACATGCACCATTGCAACACTAGTTCTCACTCAGTCTTGTTTCAAGCACATACACACACGCACACACACACACACACACACACACACACACACACACACACACACACACACACACACTACATGCAACCATATACACACAACTCACACACAGACACACGCACACACACAGCTACACACACATACAGACACACACAGCTACAAAACACACACACACACACACACACACACACACACACACACACACACACACACACACACACACACACACACACACACACAACTACACTGACACATGCACCATTGCAACACTAGTTCTCACTCAGTCTTGTTTCAAGCACATACACACACGCACACACACACACACACACACACACACACACACACACACACACACACACACTACATGCAACCATATACACACAACTCACACACAGACACACGCACACACACAGCTACACACACATACAGACACACACAGCTACAAACACACACACACACACACACACACACACACACACACACACACACACAAGTACAGTGATGACACAAACACACTCAGTCAGTCAGTGCCACGCCCACACACTCATTCAGCAAAGTCTTCTCTTTTGCAGTCACTGCTCCGTGATAACACTCCGTTTATCAACACACTGACACCAGACAATAACAATGGGTCTTACCTACGCTTCTGCCAACGCCTGACCGTCTGTGACTGACGCAAGCTCGCTTGACCACGAGCAGGCTGCTCCACCGTGTCAGTTCCGGTGTTAGCTGTGTAGCAGACGACGCTTGTACTAGGTGTCCAGTTTCACTCCCTCCCCTCCCCCTCTCTGAGCCATTGTTCCTTGCCTGGCCTTCACCCTCTTCAAAATCTGGGTCAGTTACAGCCTCCAAACTCGGCTCTCTCTCCTCTTGCTGGTCTATTCTCGTAACTGCGATGTCAACACGCCCCCTCCGCTCCACTGGACTGCTGTTTCGACATTTTCCTCCTCATTTGACGTAGCAGTTTCGTCATAACAACTGAATTCGTCGTCCTCTATCAATTGTAGAACTTTCTCATCATCAGTGGTAACAAAATCACTGTAATCTTTTGCTGTTCGCTTTCATTTCACGCCACTTCGGCCAGGTTGAGTTTCGTCATCCGCCATGTTGATCAGTGGGTACGAAAGTTGCAGGGGGTGGTTTGGGAAAGAGCCCAGACTGACTCCTTGAAATCTCATTGGATCCTTCTACTTATACATATTCATTGCAGACACACTAAACGTTGTGATTGGAGTGAATTAGGAACCTCTGGTCTTACTGTGGAGATAGGAAAATTCCACTACTGACGCGAACGGAGATAGCCGTTCTACGGCACTTTTTAGACCATAGGTGCAGAACGGAAATTGCCGTCCCATGGCAGTCTAAGGGTTAATTCTGTTTGTAGGTGTAACAGAAGGCTTCGTGAGCTTTGTAGTGTTTGTGCATCCATGTGTGTTTTGATTTGTCAGCGGGTTGTGGGGTTCTTTTATTTTGGTTGTGTGTGTGGGGTGTGTTAGAAATGTGAGTTTCTGAAGTTGAACAATTAATTCTTTTCTTTGGTTACAAATCATGACCTGGTGCTGTGAATAACAAAACTGCCAGAATTTTGGTTGTGTGTGTGGGGGTGTGTTAGAAATGTGAGTTTCTGAAGTTGAACAATTAATTCTTTTCTTTGGTTACAAATCATGACCTGATATTTTTTAATGCAAAACATGTGTATCATAACAAACAAAATCAAAGTTGGATGACTGTATACATTGTCTACAGGATGTTGATGGAACGATACAAGAGAGCTGGGAAGGGGTCCGTGTGCAGTGCCTTGTGTGTGCGCCTGACAGTAAACTGGTTCTGGCTGCTGACACACATCATCGCATCAGGGGATACAATTTTGACAACATGACAGACGTTCCAATGTATGTGGCCATGCTGTATGGCTGGCATTTTTATTCTGATTGTAAACGACTGCTGTGTGTGTCATTGTAAGAATTCTGAAAGACAGCAGTAAAATGAGTAGTATATAAGATCTGTTGTACTATAGTGAGCACTATACATGCTTGCTTGGGTGTGGAGATAGAAATGTTATCCTTCCATATTCTTCCAGTATAGGTTTATGGCTGATCCTTGAAAACTCTTTTATGACTTCCAATCCAACCAGCCAGCTGAAAATGAGTTCTTAAATCTTATTCAGGATTGGGGAAAGTACAGCAGCAGGGAAAGGTGTGGGACCTGTCCTCAAAAACTTGACCCTAGAAAAGTGAGATCTCTTACCACTGTATGCCTCAGTGACTTTGGTGTATGGGACGGTCAGGACCAATTTTTCACTATACGCAAGACTGGCCTTTTTAAAATGCAAAAATCTTCCAGTTGTGTTATTCCGTTGTTTAATTTCTTGATATAATCCCTACAGTGGTTTGTGTTATTCCGTTGTTTAATTTCTTGATATAATCCCTACAGTGGTTTGTGTTATTCCATTGTTTAATTTCTTGATATAATCCCTACAGTGGTTTGTAAAGTATCATGGATTGTGTTAACACATTTATGCATTGCATCCTTCTAGCTGCATATTCACATAGTGTCAGAAAATTAGATATTTTGAGATGTTTTGGTCAACAATACCAGATATTTAAACCTCCATAAGTCCAATCAAATGCTACTTGTGTTACAGTTTACAAGAAGAGCACCCCATCATGTCTTTCACAGTGAGCGACAGTGGGAGGTTAGCTCTGTTGAATGTAGCTACTCAGGTAAGAATCACTTGGAACTATTTGTCTCTTGCAATCTCCCTACCTCTCATAAACACACACAGGGTACACTCTTGAGAAAATAACTCACATGCGTGTGCGCACACACACACACACATGCACATACACGCATATATGTATGCATCACGCACACACACACACACACATACATGCACAAATTGACATGCTTGCATAGATACACTTTTTTGAGTTGACAAATGATGAATGTCTTCCTTACTCACTGTGTTCATTTCAGAAATTTACTTCAAGGTTTATTTCATTGCCAGGAGTCTGCTGTCATGACTATACTGCTGTCAGATTTTGTTTCTTTGTTTGATTGTTGTTGTTGTTCTTCTGGTTCTTGTTTACGTTCTGTTTTGCTTCCCAGAATTCCTGTCAAGATTCTGGATCAAGCAAAAGAATGTGAGGTTTTGTCATTCTTTTCTTCTTCTTGGCGTACGCTGCTACACAATCAGCTGAGTCCAGGTGATGAATGCAGCTATCTTTACCAGCTCCTGTCTGCAGCCATGGAGTTTGGTTGTCAGCGGAGTGTGTGTTGGCCACACGTCCTGTCTTGCCACCTGGTGATGGGGACATAAGGTTTTGTCATTCATGCAAGAGTTCCTGTCAGTTGGACACGTGGTACTTATGTGTCTTCCTTTCCCACTTTATTCTACCTTTGCTACATGCTTTGGGACGAATTTCTTGTTCTGGTTAATAACTGTGATTTGTAATTGTATTTTTCACAACTCTGGAATTTCTGGTAAGCTACACAATGCGATATTAATTATCTTACACTGTTGACTGCCCAGTGGAGTAATTGTGTGCAAACAAGCATGTCATTGAATCTACCCAGCGACCTCCTTGTGTCTGTAACTTCCGGCTACTTTTACCCAGACTTTAAAGTCATATTGGCCACTTTGTGGTCATATTGGCTACTTTCATAGTCTCATTTGGCTATTTGCATAGTCTCATCGGCTACTTGCATAGTCTCATTGGTTATCTACAGTCTCATATACTGCTTTGCAGTACACGATAGTTTACCATCATTTGGTTGGATGGTACTGTTTCCTTGTCATTGTTACAGATACGATGGTGGATGTTAACCCTACCAGACCGAGTTCCCGCTATTGCGGGAATGACGAAAATGACTATATACCGAGTTCCCGCTATAGCGGGAATAGCACACTCACATGATCGTCACTTTATCAAGAGCTAAAAATAACCACCCAACTGTTGCTAAGTCTCGCGTGAGCGTGAGTTCAGCCTATTGCAAATGTCTGCCTTTGTGTTGAGATGATTTGGGTGCAAAATTGACCATGAAGCGAGCTAGTGATGAACCAAGCACTTCAACAGGTAAACGGGCGAGGCCAACTCGCTTCACAGTTCAACAAGTGGTGGACATTTTGCACACAAAAGCTGAATACTGGCGTTAGATGAAAGGTAGGCCTATTTTCTACAATCTCTCCCAAGTTTCATATAATTCTAACCATTGGTGTGCATGATATGAACAGTTTTCTAACGTATATACATTTTTTTCAAAATTTTGCTCAGGAGGCCAGGCAGGGGGCACAATTACGCTCAGGGGCTCAGGTCTGGTAGGGTTAAACCAGTAGAGACACAGAAAGAAGGCAAAAGCTAAATTGAATCCCACTTTGAAGTTTGGACAACACAGAGGGAAAAAAAGAAAGATGATGAAGACTCGCAAACTAGCCTTTAATTACACATACTGTACCGTGGCTCACTGATGCAATAAGCGGCAGCGATTTGCCATTCCTGCCTCATAAACAATAAAGTCCGAAGGGACCATAACTCTGAGAGTATCCATGTCTTGCGCATGCACATGTGCTCTTCCTCTTTTCTCGGCAGCCATCTTCCAGCTCGTCTCGTACGCTCTGAGCAGCTAAGTATTTTTCGATTTCGCTACACGATCGATCAATTCTTGTTACTGTTTTTGTGTCTTGCCTATGTTTTCGTTTAAGGGAGAAACTTATGCGAAGCGATTGGGTGGCAAAGCGAGGGTTAAGAAGATTTCGTCCGCCGAATTCTCCAACCCACAGACCGGTGGTTCGACCGGTGAACCAAAACCCGCTCTCTCTCTTCATCTTTGTCTCTCCCTTCTACTTCTTCTCTCTCTCACTCTCTCAACAAGTCATCGCAACTCAGCTACGGTTCTGTTGCGGTGACCACGAGCCCTCAACTCAGCTGCGGCTCAGTTGACTTTTCATCATTTTGCGGCCTTCACACTGCCCATCACGGTTATCGACTTAACTGCGGTTCTGTCGATTCTGTGCTCGCCCCCTTCGTACAGCTCAACTCCGGTTCTGCTGATACCGTTTCAGCCCCTATGGCTGAAGGGCAACTTGGGTATGGGTCTCCTTCGGGAGGCAGGAAGGCCAGCACTTTGACTGAAACTGGCTCACTCCCTGGTTCGCCAGGCGGGACACCCCCTGGTTCGCCAGGTGGGCCAAGGGAGACAACCCCCCCCCCCCCCCCTTTACGGGCGTCAGATCGTCGATCCGCCCCGGTTAGGACACAAAATTCTGTTTGCGATATCCTCTTTAACATCAAAAACAGCTGAACATCAGTTGGCTACAAATGAATTTCACTCTCGCATCGGCTATATGGAAGGTCAAAACCAAAAAAGTGCATGACCAGGATTGGCGCAGAAGACAAAACAGCAATGATCCAAGCTTGAGCAAACCCAGAAAAAGGAGAGCTTTCAGTAGCTTTGACTTCAACAACATCATGGAAGACGATGACACTGATGATACTCCAGACACTGATGACAATTTTTGTTGTGGTTTTGACTTGTATATTTACGTAATGTGCTTGCATCTTGTGTGTTTGAGTATGGTCAGTCTGGTGGTCAAGTAAAGGACGTTATTTCAGTCATTTTTCCAGAGTTGCTCCTTTAGACCACCTCTTGATTCTTTCATTTCTGAACAATGGTTAAAGCAGGAAGCAGTTTGTTCTGTCAGTATTGTGGTCCTGTCATGTGGAGCAGGCCACAGTGTCCTGTCTACATCTGGAATTTATTGCTGCTGCTCAGGGCATTGAATGAGATGCACACTAGCTATATTTCCGTCTGAAAACAAAAGGATAAGTTATCTCATGGGCCTCCTAACAGCTAGTTCAGTTGTTTTTGTAATTTCATGATAATTGCACTTAGAGAAATTTTCTTTATGTTTTCTGTTTTTTTGTTTGTTTTGTTTTGTTTTTTCTCCTGTTTTCTGTGACATCTAGTGGCCTCAGAATCTAGTACAGTTTTTGATTTTTTTACATTGCAATGATGATGATGACAATGAGGATGGTAATCATGATGCTATGGTGTTTCATCTAGGATTGAGACTGCATGACAGGGTAGAACTCACTATCATAATATATCCTGGTGTCATTTCTGTGTTGATGTTTGCAGGGAGTGCATTTGTGGGATCTGAAGGACCGTGTTTTGGTGCGCAAGTTCCAGGGTGTGACACAAGGCTACTACACCATCTTCTCCTGCTTTGGGGGACTCAATCAAGACTTTGTTGCTAGCGGCAGTGAAGGTTAGTGTGGTTTTTCTAGTATCAACATAATGTGAATGCATATAATGCATGTCCTCCAGCTGGAGAACTCATAAAGATTAGGAGGAGGTGAAACACTTGGTTATTGTGCTTAGTCTATTATTTTAAAAACTCGGGGGAACAAGAGCAGGATTTATATATTGATGTTTTCATGTTAAGTGTATAGTTGTTGTTGTGTAAGTGAACGTCTCAGGTCAGGTTATGTTACTTTCGTTTGATTTGATTTAAAGAAAGCAAATATGCATGCATGCTAAATAACATACACATATCGGCATTGTCAAAAATGCTACTAAGATGCCAGTGGATGACCATTTCCATATATAATGCATTCCAGAAGAAAAAGACTTGGGCTTGATATTGAGGTGTGAGCATATGTTATTATGTTTTGTAAGTCTTTGTACTTTATTTCACAGACCACAAAGTGTACATCTGGAACTGCAAGCGTGACCAACCTGTGGTGACTCTGGAAGGTCACTCGCACACTGTCAACTGTGTCCACTGGAACCCCAAGCTTCCCAGCATGCTGGTGTCTGCATCAGATGATGGCACAGTGCGTGTGTGGGGTCCTCTTTCCAAAGTTCGGCAAGGTAAAGGTGCTGTCTGATGTATTTTTCTGTCTGTAACCCTCAACCCTCTTAGATTCCTGTTCAGATTATTCCCTCGTATTTTCTAGGGGATCTCTGAACCAGTTTTTATTTTCTTGGCTGTCCAGCTGTTCATCAAGCCATTTCTGATTCTTTTGTGTTACCTAGTTCAGTTTGTCATAATGTTTATTGATATATAGTTCACGGCGCACAAATCCGTGATACTTGGGTTGGCCGTAGTTCTGGTTCTGCCCTGCCAGCTATAAATAGCGTGCATCTTTCCCTTTCCCTTCCACTCCCCACACCCTTTTCACCCGTCCCGCTGCCGTATAGCGAGGCCACTCACAAAATGTATGTGAGCGAAGCAGGGGCGTGCGCGTGTTAGTTATTGCACTGGCCACTTGTACTAAGTTCATGGTATGTGCTTCCAGATTGACCTAGATTCCAGTACTCGGGAAGAGCACAGCAGTTATAACACACACACACACGCACACGCACACGCACACGCACACGCACACACGCACGATGCATGCAGTAGGCAGAGAGATATGCATCATAACGTATATATTCACACGCACACGCACTCACAACGCACACGCACACACACACACACACACACACACACACACACACACACACACACACACACACACACACACACAGCACACAAACACAGAGTTGATTTATACATTTTAACATGCATTTGAACACACACACGCATGCACAGAGAGACAGATACAGAGAGAGAGAGAGAATATCAAATCAGAACATGCATATCACACACACACACACCACACCACCACACACACACACACACACAATATCTGATTCACATAATATGGTATGCATGTAACATGCATTTAACACACACACACCACACACACACACTCACTCTCTTTTGTCTTGCTTTACATACTGTTATAATTATGATGTGGTGCATGTGACATGCATTTTGAGAATACATGCTTGAAAACTCTCTCTCTCTCTCTCTCTCTCTCTCTCTCTCTCTCTCTCTCTCTCTCTCTCTCTCTCTCTCTCTCTCTCTCCTCACACATTACATGTACATAATAATAATAATAATAATAATAGTGCATTTATAGAGCGCTTTCCGAAACCTCAAAGCGCTTTACATCAGTAAACCATACATATATAAACCAAATAACAGGCTACAATACAAACAAACTCATCAAAAACTATCCACAGGAAATCAACAACCACACAGACACACCAAATAATCTCTCTCCCTCTCACCCCCTCCCCGCCCACCCTCTCCCCCCATTTTCAAACCACACACAAACACCCACACACACACAGCCACACATCACACACACACACACACACACACACACACACACACACACACACACACACACACACACACACACACACACACACACACACACACACACACACTGCATACACCCCATTATGCACAATTCAATCCAGAATGTCAACAGGATCAACCCATTTACCCAAATATCGGGAAAACTTAGTGTATATGATGTGCATGTACCATGCATTTTGAAAATACAGCTGAAAAACGCACGAACACAGACCACACACACACAACACACACAACACACACACCCACACACACACAACACACACACACACACACACACACACACACACACACAACATCTGCATACATGTACAACAAGCACAGACACACAGTCACACAATCCACAAGCAAGTTATCACTCACAAAACAGGTGTATACTCACAGGTATTGGTCAGAAAATGTTCCACACTCCAAGAAACCACACATTATGGAGGATACTGTGTATGTACTGTGCAGTGCATACTATTCCTCATTACTTTTCTTCTCTGTCACTAACCACAAGCTGGTGCAAATTATCACTCACCACACGATGGTGCATATTTTAAGTTCCATATTGATGAGGCAATATAGGTGTGTACGTGATAATACAGTTATCTCACAAACTAAATTTTTGGATAGATTCTGTAAACACTGAAAGGAATATACAAAGTGTCTCACAAGTAATGAAAATACTAATAATCATGATAATGATAACATTAATACTGCACATTATAGTGCACCTAACAGTGTTCTAAGTGCTTCCAATTCTAGAATACAAAAGTAAATGAAATCTAGATCTATGTCCCACACAACACACACACAACAACACACACACCACACACACACACACACACACACACACACACACACACACACACACACACACACAGATGTATGTTAGACTCAACTCCAGAGAGAGACAGACAGACAGAGGGAGAGAGAGAGAGAGAGAGAGATGTGTCGGAGGTTGCCCTGGATAAAGACCGGCTTAATTAATACACGCGCGTGGCCTAGTTTATAGCCGGCGCAGCGCGTGCCTTGGTCAGGCAACAGCTAACACCCGATTTTAGTCAAATGTAAGCCTCTAAAAAAGAATGAAAACAAACGGCCTAAAGCGATTTTTTTTTAATTTTAGAAAGTTAAAGCACTGAAGACCACGAATCAGACCTTGCCAAAACTGAGGAAATTATGTGAAGATTGTAAATTTTACTATACTTCCGTCACTATTACGAAAATAATCTCACTTTATACTGAACAAAGAGCAACCTGGAGATGTCAGTCGATCATCACATTAGTAATTTCTACAAAAACTCAAAGACAAGGTAATCCTAAAAGTAAAGATCACTTCTTCAGAACAATGAATATTCACAGCACTGAATGCACACAGGTAAAGTGACGAAAATAATGCAGATCATTGCACAAATTCACAATACACACAGAAAACTGCACTCGGCTTCCTTCTTTATCAGTAGTGCCAGAACACAAAGGCACGCTAGCCAGTGATATGGACTTTGGTCGACCCTGCATGGACAAAAATAGCACTCGCAGGCGATGCCGCTGCCGGCTCGCAATTAAAAGGTAGGAGAATGGCTGGGAAAATGCAGCCGTGAGTTTTGATTAAGAACATTATCTGATGCTTTTTTGGTACTTAGTTCAATGTAATGTAACGTTTTAAAGACTTCAGCACCCATAATCATAGTCTCTTTGCTTGTCCCACTTTGACTGAGGACTCTCTCCTATTTGTCGTAGTGTGTCTTGCTCTCTCCTCTTTCCTTAAATTCTCTCCTACAATTACACGCATCTTCTCGCTTACTCTCCTAGACTTGGCCACGCTTTTCTTTTGCACACATTAACACAAGTGATTACCTGTTCAGGTGATAGCGAGTCCGGACGAAGCACACCGGTATGACATTGGTCACATGCCTAAATAACATCTCCCCCTGTTTTCATCACCACGGTCGACAACGTCATCTCCCCGCTCCACATCTTCTTCGTTGTCACCATCATCTTTGCTGCTCCAGCCACCTGCTCATCGACCAGACTCTGCTGCCCTCTGCATTCCCTGGCCGCTTCATTCTCATTGTGATCAATATCAATCACCACAACCTGCCGGGGACCCATCGAATCAGGTGGAGGGAGGGAATTCAGACCGAGAAAGAGGGAGAGACATGCTCTCCATACTTGGAATAGGAGGGGAGGATGGAATATTATTAATGCGTTGTCTTTATGAAGTTTACCTGTTGGCTGAGAAAAGTGAAGATGCTGCATGTTTGAATGAACATGAAAAGTATACATGTATGAATGGGCGACTTGATTGGATGAGTATGTTGGGTACATGACTTATGTAGATCGTATCTAATTCTGAAGTGCTTTGATTTTTATTCAGTGCTTTTTTTTGTAACTATGGATTTGTTTGTTTCTTTCTTTTTCTTGTTTTTTAAATGGTGTTTTATGCAAGCAGCAAGGGGAGGTTACAACAACATCCCTGCACTTGTGGCAGTTGCCACTCAAAACTAAGCCTTGAGTTGGTTTCTTGATTTTCACCAGTAACCCTCATTTGAAAATTGCTGAGAGAAGCTGTATGGTAATCATAGACAGTAATATTCATGGGACTAAACAGTCATGGGTCTCTAAATATTTTGTTCATTTATCTTCACTTTTTGTTCATTTATTGTTGCTGTTGTTGTTCAAATTATTGTTGTTGTCTCTATCTTCCATGTTGTAAAATGGAGTCATATAAAGACACAGTGATCTTTACTTATATAACTGTTCTGTTGTAAGTGTTAAAAACCTTTCAGATCATTGCAGGCAGATAATGTGTAAAATACATAAAATTATTATCTATACATAATTATATATCTAATGATGATTATACGAGTATACAAGTGCAGTCAGCCTCTCTTGAAATGAATTTTCAATTAATTCCCTGTGTTTAGACAGTGTATATTAGTTTGTATTTCTTGGCCGTTTATGGATAGATCTTTACCAGATTCAGACCATATATTTGACTCGGTTTGGAGTTATAAATGCTATGATAGGCCTATAACTCATAACAACTGAAAATGGCCAAAAAAATTACATTGAGGGCTTCTCTGCACAGTTTATGCTAAAAAGCAGTGAGATGACTGAATTAAACTGGGGTCAAATGTGTGGACTAACATGCAGTTGCAGGAGTTTTTGGTCCGTTTGTAAGGTCACAGTTTCAAATTTTCAAGTAAAATGTAAATTCCCATAACTGAAACAATCAGTTGTTAGAGAGCAAGATGTTGAGATCCCTACATTTCTTAGGGTCAGCATCATACAAGTTCAGGTGCAGAAAGAAAGATGTCTGCATGGGTTATCCTTATTTGTTATTTTTTTCCTTGAAATGTAAGTCTTGTGTAATAACCATGAAATATGATGATGAAATGGTATGTAGGTCTTGTGTAATGAACAGTGTTGGCCTGTGACTGCAGTAGGTTTGCTTTGAGGTATAGTTTTCGAACTTTCTGAATTTGTGTTTTATTTTTATACGTATATATCCAAGTACAAGCCCTGAATTTAGCTTTCGATCTGGCTGTAATGGTTTTCTCACTTTTGGACAGCTATGCTGAATGTGTCTCCGCTCTTAGCACTTCGCTAGAGACTTCATTTCATCTTTTCTTAATATTTCTGCCAAACCTGCTTTTACTGTATATGTTGTTCTTCTCTGCATGAGATGGCAGCAAGACATTCAAAAACGATAACAGGCACTGTAGTCTGATGTTTCAAACATTTTAACAGGTGCAGTAGTTGATGATGTTCCAAACATCGTAACAGTTGTAGTAGTCAGTGAGGTTCCAAACATTTTAAAATGCCCATCAGTCAGAAAGGTTCCAAACATTTCAACAGGCCCAGTAACTAGTGAGGTTCCAAAATTGTAGTCAAGTGGGTAGACGTCCAGTCAAAAGGTCCAGAATTTGATCCAACTAGACATCACTGCCTTGTGGATAAAAAATAAAAGATTTTTTTCTGATCTTCCAGGTCAGCATCTGTGCAGACCTGCCGGTGCCTTAACCCCCTTCATGTATGTATGCTTGTAGAGCATCAGGTATGCTTGTGGAAACATGAAAATACCCAGCATGCAAGGCCACCAAAGATGCAGACTGTGCAACAATAAAGGAGAATGTGGTCAGCTCATCTAACAAGTTGATTTATCTTTGCTTCTCTAGAAATGCACAGTGAGTCCAAATTATGGAGAATAGTGCTATACAAGAATGATTTATTTTATGTAGCCATCCAGTCCTCTACTGAGTGTGCAGCTACTCTTAGCTGTCTGAGCCCAGTGCACGGCAGTGCAGTGAAGCTGGAAGAGCCATGGTAAAAAAGTGATGATGTGACTTTGTCCAATTCTGCTGTAGGTTTTTATCCTAAGTGCATCTTGGTTCTTTTCATTCCCTGTGGGATTGCTTGGGATAGTTTTTTTTTCAGTTACTAACTGATAAGCTCAGTATGTGCATGGGTGTGATAGTTAGAGACAGCCTCTCTTCCTGTTTGCTTCTTTGTCTTTCTTTTTTCTGTGTTTGTATCTGTTGTGTTTGGATGGCGAGTGTTAGAGGGCGTACAGACAGATCAGATAGCACACAATTTCACAGAGACAAGGGAGACGCCATTGAGTTGATAACCGAAGTGTATTCTGGGAATGACTCGTTTACCAAGTGGTCTAAGGGATGCAACCCAATACACAACACCTTCCCCTTTAAGTTGAATACTATTAATATTACTATTATTCTTACTATACTATACTGCGTAGCGTCTTTTCCTTGAAACCAAATAAGATGACTGCATAGCGTCTTTTCCTTGAAACCAAATAAAATGACTGCATAGCGTCTTTCACACCTTCCTTCACTCGTCTCAACCACACGCATACCTTAACTACACCAGGTATGCCACATTCACTCTAGCCTAAATGGCTATTCTGCAATCACCCGCACCTAACACGTATTCAGGTGTATTTCTACCTAAACCTTCGAAAATCACTGAGCACAATCGCGGAACCGGGTCGGCCTGGTCACGTGTCGACCCGAGCGAGTGGTGTAGCCAGTGTCCGGTGGTCGGTCCTGGAGCGGCCCCCGTAGCGGATCCGATGGATCTGGTGGATCAGCCGATGCCTTCGCCTCCGTCGCCACAGGAAGCTGGATCACTGCCTCGGGCCTCGTTGACTGGGCTGGAACGGTGGACTTCTCGGCCGCTGGTGGTGCTGCCGCTGCATTGTTTGGCTGGGACCGGATGGTGTCTCGCCTCAGGTGTTGCCGGTTACGCCTCCTCTCCCCGTCACAGGTCTGGACAAGGTAGGACCGAGGCGCACACTGACTCGAGACTACCCCTGGACGCTGCCATGCCTTATCCTCGTTCAGCAGAACGGGATCTCCAGGCTGCAGCTCCGGTATGAGTCGTGCACCAGGTGTGTCGTGGTAGGCCTTGGTCTTCGCCTTATACACACTGTCTCTGCTCTTCACTGTGTCTGGGTCAACAGTGTGCGGCTGAAGCTTGGCTGGGGCCATAGGTAGGGTTGTTCTCAACTGCCTACCCAGTGCCAACTGTGCTGGGCTCACTCCCAGTGATGGTAGTGGTGTTGCTCTGTATGACAACAGTGCTAGTTTGTAGTCCTTCTGAGACAACATCTCTTTGGCCGTACGCACAGCTCTCTCGGCTTCTCCATTACTTTGGTGGTAGTGAGGGCTGGAGGTTGTGTGTATGAAGTTCCAGTCCTTGGCGAATTTCTGGAATTCTGCGTTCTTGAACTGGGGACCATTATCACTGATCAGCTCTTCTGGAATACCAGAACTGGTGAAACTGGTTTTAAGCTTGTCAATGACAGCTGCCGCGGTGACTTTCCCTGAGATAGGGTGGATATCAATCCATCTTGAGTGGTAGTCGACGTACACAAGATAGTTCTTGCCTTTCCTTTGGCACAGATCTGTTGCAACTTTCTGGAAGGGTCTAGCAGGCAGTTCTGTGGTCAACAGTGGTTGTTGGCTTTGCTGAGGTTGCTTCTCAACACAGTGTTTGCAGGCTGCCACCCTAGTGATGCCTGGCCACCAAACTGCTTGTCGCGCCCTCTCTTTGCACTTGACGATCCCCATGTGACCGTCGTGGATCTTGCCAAGAATGTACTGTCTCATGCTGTAGGGAACAGCGATCCTGTCTCCTTTCAGTAGAATGCCATCTACTACGCTCAACTCGCCACGAATAGCAAACAGGTCTCTGGCTGCAAGTTGTACATCTTCCTTGAACTTGGGCCAGCCTTCCAATGTGTACATGATGGCTGTTCTCAGGTTGACGTCTTTTTGTGATTCAGTGCGAATGTCGTTGATCACTCTGTCAGAAACAGGCCATGACGTTGTCACCATGTTGACATGTAGGGCTACGTCGGACTCAAGCAGTTGAGGTTCACTACTGTCCGTAGGGCTGCGAGAGAGAGTGTCTGATGTCAGCATAGTCTTTCCCGGCTGGAAGATGGCTTCTGCGTTGTAGCGCATCAGGCGCATCAGCATTCGCTGGCATCGTAGTGGCGTGTCAGACAGATCCTTTGTGTTCAGCAATGGGACCAGAGGCTTGTGGTCAGTGAACAGCTGAAATTTCTCCATGCCGACAAGGTATCGGTCAAAACGCTCGCATGCGTACACCTGCGCCAAGCACTCCTTTTCAATTTGTGCGTATCGCTTCTCAGCGTCTGTCAGAGTTCTTGAGCAGTAGGCAACGGGACGGAGCTCACCATCTGTTTCTTGGAGCAGCACTCCTCCCAGGCCATAGCTGCTGGAGTCGGCTTCGACGACAGTCGGCTTCTTTGGATCATAGTAGGCCAAAGTCGGAGCGGTTGTCAGCATGCCTTTTAATCTCTCAAACGCTTTCTTCTGCTCAGGACCCCATGTCCATGCGTTCTCCTTCGCCAACAGTTCATTCATGGGCTTCAGCACTGTCGACAGGTGTGATAAATACCTGCCAAGGTAGTTCACCATCCCCAAGTATCTGCGCAACTCAGCCTGATCTTGAGGTTCCTGGAGTGAGATGATGGACTCGATCTTCGAGGGGTCTGGTCTCACGCCTTTGGCACTGATGATTTGGCCCAAGAAGTTGATTTCATCTTTGAGATACTCGCACTTCTCTTCATTGAGCTGGAGACTGACTTCTTGGAGTCTCTCTTGCACTCTCTTGAGGAGGATCTTGTGTTCAGGCACGTTCTTGGTGTGGAGGAGTATGTTGTCAAAGTAGATTATGACACCGTCTATGCCTTGAAGTATCTCCATCATGGTTCTCTGAAAGATCTCTGGCGCGCTTGATATGCCAAATGGTAGCCTCTTCATGTAGTATCTCCCAAAGGGCGTTATGAAGGTGGTCAACTTCGACGACTCTGGGTCGAGGGGAAGCTGCCAAAACCCCGCCTGAGCATCAAGTTGGGAGAAAACAGCAGAACCTCTCAGCTGGTGGATGATGTCATCAACAGTGGGGATAACATACTTTTCCCTCTGAACTGCTTGATTCAGTTTCTTCAGATCTATGCAGATGCGCACGGATCCGTTTGGCTTTAGGACAGGTACTATGGGCGACACCCACTCGGTCGGCTCTTTTATCTCCTCGATGACGTCACAGTCTTTCATGCGCTGCAACTCTGTTCTCACTTTTTCGTGCAGAGGAATCGGGACATGCCTCGCAGTGGTAACACTGTAAGGGACAGTTCCTTCTTTGAGCTTTATCTTGACTGGCTGACATTTGACTGCACTGAATGTTGCTGTAGCTGAGTCTATTCTTTGAACTAAGTTCAGCTTGACTGACATCTCTCTGCTGAGAAGATTGTCGACGGCACTGTCAACTACGTACACTACAGTCGAAATGTTCTGGATACTTGTTGGGAAGTAGCCTAACATCCTGACTTCTCCTCCTGGGCTGTGGAGTGTGACTTTCTGGCTTGATGAAAGTCTGGGTTTGCCTATTCTGTTCCAAACTTTCTTGCTAACGATGCTCACATCGCTCCAGTGTCAATTTTCCAGTCAACTTTCTTGCCACACAAGTCTAGGTCTACTCTCCAAGGTTTGTTTTGCCCTGTCCCTGCTGAGTCAATGAAGAAAACTTGATTTTCTTTCTTCTTAGTTGGTTCTTCTCCTTCTGTTTTGACTTCAGCTTCTTGCCTGACGAAAACTTCTTCGTTCTTGAGCTTGGTCTTACACATTTTGCAAAATGTCCGTTCTTGCCGCATTTCTTACACTTCTGTCTGTATGCGGGACAGCTCCTCTTGCCGTGTGAATAACCACATCTGCCACAGTTCCTAACTTCTTCTCTCTGTTCTCTGTGACCGTGTGCCGCTTTGCCAGGTTTGTTTCTGTGTACTCTGTCTACACTTTCACTAGTGCCTCTTTGCTGAGTCAGTTCTGCTTTAACGGCTTCATGGCGTCTTGCTTTTTGTATTGCTTTCTGAAGCGTCAGTTCCCCGTCTTCAATCTGAAGTTTCTCAGATAGTTCTTTGTCCAGGATGCCTATGACCATTCGATCTCGGATGGTTTCTTCCTTTTTGTCGAAGTTCGCATGTTCAGCTAACTCATAGAGAGCTCGTACATATTCTTCGATGCTTTCCCCTTCCTTCTGGTCTCTGCGGTGGAATGTTGCTCTTTGATGGATAACGTTTCTCTGTGGGATGAAATAATCATCGAACTTGCCCAACACTGTATTGTAACGCTTACTTTGATCTTCCGTCAAGTTGAACTGGGTGAAAATCTTATCAGCTTCAGCACCCATCGTGTAGAGAAGAGAGCTAACTTGAACTTCTTCATCCTCTTTGTGGAGTTTAGAGGCTAGTCTAAACCTTGAAAACCGGTCTTTCCACGCCGGCCACTTGCTCGGCTCGTGGAAGGCGAACGATTCCGGTGGTTTGTACGACATAATGACGACAACGCTAAATATTTCAAAGAAACGTTACTTACAGTTCTTTCGAGTTCACTCTGACACCATGTTGTGTTTGGATGGCGAGTGTTAGAGGGCGTACAGACAGATCAAATAGCACACAATTTCACAGAGACAAGCGAGACGCCATTGAGTTGATAACCGAAGTGTATTCTGGGAATGACTCGTTTACCAAGTGGTCTAAGGGATGCAACCCAATACACAACAATATCTGTGTTACATTTGCAGAAAGTCGCTCAATGCAAGCATTTGACAACTCGTCTTTTAGAGATATGTTTGTTTTCACACATTTCTAAAATCTTGAGGTGCCGTACAGAGCGGAAGGGCTAACACCCCTAGCATGGCAGTGCATATAGGTTTCGATTTTTGTTTGTTTGTTTGTTTTAAAATGTAGTAATGATGTAGTTTCTGTCTTTTTGATAGAATAAGTGATTGTTTGATGATGGTGTCTCATCATCGCACAGTTCAAATTTGACGAGGTACAAGCTTGTCTGTTCAGTTTTGTGATGTTTTCACAACCATGAACCGACTCAGTCATCAATTAGGCTATACTCAAGCAATCTAAAATGATACTGAATGTGTCTGTGCTCTCTTCATGCACTAAGACTACTTGATTTCAACTTAGACGTCTCTGCTGAATTCATTAGTTCAGTCTGGGGTGGATTTGCTTTGTCATCTTGGATAATATATCTGCAGAGTGCAACTGCACTGTACCAGGTCTGTTGTATTGAGTTCACAGTTTGTTCCTTGCATTGCAGACATGAAAAGAAACTTTACAATATCTTGATGATTTGAGTCTGTACCATTTGGACATCAAGAGGTTTGTCATACAAGAGGAATTGTCTTTTAATTCCATAACTTGTGCTTAGGATAAGTACTGTTTAGTGTCAACTGGTGTGGGCTACTTTCCATTCATATTACTGTTATTGGTTTTAGCCGTTAAAATCGGGGCTGAAACCGGGCGACTTGCTGGTTCCATTATCCTATTAGTTTAATGTGGTAAGTATATTTAGCCAAACATGTTTAGATTAAAAAAAAAAATGCTGCTTTTTTGTTGTTCTGGTGATGGTATTTGGGAGGTGTCATTAGATGTTAGGAGCTGTCCACTCATACTTAGTTCACACTTTTGCTTTCATGAAATGAACAGTATATTTATTTATCATACTGATTTATGTATGTATGTATTTATGTTTTTGTTTGTTTAGTTTTGTACTTATTTTACCTTTGATTTTATTTGTGTACTTATTTTACCTTTGCTTTTATTAACAGTGTGTTTTTTGGTATGTTATGTTAGAAGTCAAGATGACTTCTGTTCCATCGGTAAAAGAAAAGTCATATGATTCAACAAACTCTTATCTTTTATACTATAGTCATTTACTGTAAAAGTCATATTTTTCAGTGCTTTACATGTACCTTTGTAGGATGACTTGGAGATGCTCACTCAGTGTACGTCTGAGACAAATACATTTAGAGCATGATTTGCTACTCGCCAATGTTATGGTTTCACACAAACAAATTTTCCATGTACTGTTATAAAATGTAAAATTGTTGTGTTGGGGAGGGAACAGGATTTGGGAAACGCTGATACAACAAGAGTGATTGGAGCATAAAAATGGGCAGGCAGCACAGAGGCCAATGGTTATGTTGCACAGTGGGATTGAACACAAGCAATAAGATCTTGAGTGAACCGCTCGACCTGAATAACCGGCCAGTCGGAGAATCTGTGTGTGGAGTTTGGAAGAGAACAATGTTATTTTCTGACAAACATCAGATGAGAGAGAGAGAGCTCTCTCAGCCTATGACCATTGGGACTTGATGCTTATAAGACAACAAATCAGTCGGTGTCCCATCTGTGAATGCTCCTCACTGTTTTCTTCTCTGGCATTGATGTGTATACTTTTGTGTGTGTGTTTTTTTTTTGTTTTGTTTAGTTTTTTTTGTTGTTTTTTTACACAATGTATCTTGTGGGAGGTGGGTCAGGAATCTTCTTCTTCATATTTGAAAAAAATTAAATGTGTACAATTGTTTTGCAACTCTGAACGAGGAATTATAAACAAGAAAGAAAAATCTACGGATCATTTTTGTCAGGATTATCTTAAGACTTGAACAGTTTGGTTTTGTGAATGCATGGTATAGAAAGCTCCAGTGGAAACGGAAAATAACAACATTCTATCAAATGAGGATTCTTCAACTCCCAACAAACAAACAAAAATTGAACATGATTTCCCAGAGTTGACAGTTTTTGCAGCTGTGATTACGGTGGAAAAAAAATGTGCCCCAAATTCTTGGTGGGAATTTACCATGAATGCACATGAAATGGCACAAAACATATTAAGGAAAGTATGAAAGAAGTTGCTGTGGTGAATTTTATTATTTGCTGATAATGTATCTTTATGAACCTGAGCCCTGTCAGGGTTACAGACCCACCTGAAGTGTATAAACAGTTGGGCTGGTGGAGGTTTGTCTAGTTGTTAGTCTGTAATATGTGCATTGAAATTTTATTTTACTTGGTCTTGTAACATTCACAGAAGTTGGTGTTATGGGGTAATATATTTCTTTAGCGAAATTTTTAATATTGAAACTAAAGTGAAAGCAAATGGCAATTCTTTTTAATGTAGCTTGCTTTCATGCTCTGGTAAGTTTTGTGTTCATTGTTACATTAGAGATGGTATAATCCATAAACTTGGTAATGAATGTAAACTTGGTAATGAAACTGATTTCAGGTAAAATAAATTTTTTGATTTTTCCTCAATTCTGTGTGTGTGTGTGTGTGTGTGTGTGTGTGTGTGTGTGCGTGTGGTGTGTGTGTGTGTGCACCCACATATTGACTATGATTTTTGCCAGCCTATTTCTTTATATTCCATAAGTCTTTTGTGACGTAACATTTGGTAGAAAAATTTGTGCATTTTCCACATGAAGTTCTCAGCAGTGCTTACAAGCTTTGAAACAATGAATGTTAGTGAAAAAGGAAGTTACAGTGTTCAGTCTAATGCAAACTAACACTATGATTGTAAAAATAAATTCATTTTATCCTTTTTAAAACTGATACCAAATGGCCAGTCACTTTCTTCTTTGAGGATTCACAATATTTTGACACTGTGTTAAGTGTGCCTGTGCCTGAAGTGATTTTAAATAATAAGCAAATGGTACATTGAGACTTTGTGTTTCATTAGGTCATAAGGATTACCCAAATGCGGAGAATTTTCCAAACACAATAGGCCTGTTTTGCCCTGTTTAAATATCAGTAGTTTTGTGTGTGTGTGTGTGCAAAGGAGTAAAAGATGTTGCTGGTTGGATTTGCTGATCATGATCTATAAAATGTGTTTTGTATTATAATGTTGCTCATAAGATTGAATGAAGCAAACAGTGTCTATCGTTTATACACACATCAGCTCAAAAACTATAATTTTGTCATGGGATCGTATACAAATGTAAACCATTCTCTCCTCCCATTTTACTAGCGAAATGTGCATGCACTTGTGTAAATGAAATGACATGTCGGGGACTAATGTGCCTCCAAAGTGCATGTTTGTGATTCCTTGTCAGATGAAAAAAGACAAGTTCATCAAGAGAGATTCATTACACTGGCACAATGACATATGTGCTCTGCCCCAATATGACTGTAATTACCTGGTGTGTTTCTTGTGCCATTGCAAAACTTTGTGCTGTCAAGATCTTAAAATGACAAAGGAGGAGGGGTGAAGGAGTACAAAACCTATGAAAAAGCTGACACTGTTAGAATAATCAGAGCATTAAGATACCAAACAGGAAATGAATATTTAACCGGTCAAACGACAAGCACATACTACAAAGACTGACGGAAGACAAAACTCATCTGTTCAAGAGAATCTACTGTCTATAAAATGACTGAATCAGAGCAGAGCATATAAAGGGTTTCCAAACTGGACAGTTTACCTGTTTGCCTTCTTCCTTTTTTCTTTTTTTAAGTCTATGTGTGTGCAGGGTCTTTTGTTTGTATTTTGTTGTTGTTATTTTTTTTCATTGTGAGTGCCGTTCTGGCATGTTGTCCTGAAATATCATTAGGGATTTCCTTCCGTAGGTTTGCCCAATTGACTTACTTATATCTGGAACTGTCCTTTTCTTTCAAAGGCTTTGTTCAGAGGGCAGCATGTATAATTTGGACTGTTAGAACTTGTAACGTAGATAGCATCTCAAGATCTCCCAGTCTGTGTAGTTTTTGAACATTTTTGTTATCCACTGTGATTAAAATACCCTGTAGCATCCCCATTGATGTTATAAATTTCGGAGTACAGTTGAGTCGCATAACAGAATCGTAGATACTTACTCAGTATTGCCACCTCCACCAACTGCCAACAAAAAACAAAAAACAAAACAAAAAAATAAAGTGCAGTCTTCTTTGTTTTTATTGTGTGTTTTCTCTGTTTAGCTTTCATTGAATTATGAAGATGCAAGGGCTTCAAGATTGTTAGCAAATGTGGTTGATAAAACAGAATATCATGGTCTTAATCAAAACCTGGAACAAGGTTTACAGGTGGTTTAACTATTGTATTATCATACTCCCATTCTGTTCTGAGGTGAATTGCATTTCCAGCATTGAAAATGAGATTGTGTGGGGAAAACAGAAGTAAGGTTTTGATGGAAATGATTCTGCTGGTACATGAATATTTTTTAAATATATATATATCTGTTCAAACTTCTCTCTCTCTGACTCACTCTCTCTGTCTCTCTCTCTCTGTACATGAAAGCATGTGTAAACTATATGTCCACTGCACTATTTGAATGTCACGACAGTTCAGTCCAGTTTTTTGTTTTGTTTTTTTTTTAAAAAAGAAAGATAATGGCATATAGCTTATGGTCTTCTGTAACAGCAGACCACATATGATATTCTATAACAGCAGACAGTTTATGTTACTCTCTCAGTCCTGTGAAGGCTGGACCACGTCGGCTATTTCTCTTCAAAACGTGGTATCCAGAAATTAGAACTGTCCTAAGGGTTAGAAAAGGTACAGCTGATAAAGTTTTTTTTCTCCTCTTCCTTGGAGAACATTTGAACCATGTACATTAATGTGTTTTCTGACATAGTTTGGCCAGAATTCCATTCTTCTTTTGAAGAACACTTGCAGCATGTATTACTATGTTTTGGGATGAATTTAGAATTTGCAAGAATTATGGAAAAGTGTGCAACTAGACTCCATACTTTTCTCTTTCAAAACGCAGTCTTGTAGAATCAGCTTTCTGACTTGTAAACCTCTTTAGAGATGGGGTTTACCTTGTCTCTTGACTCTTACTAGCTTGGCAGCTAGTTTCTCATGAAAATGTATGAAACATCTTTTATTGTATCCAAAATACCTCAGTAGTTCAGAGAAAGAAAGTTTCATTTGGGTGCGCACATGCCAAATAAAAAAGACCTTTCAGCCCTGTCCACCACCCCTCCCTTCACATCTAGTTCATGAATAAATATGTTTCCTGAATTGTGTTTTTGAAAATCGCAGTACTATACTAAAAGATAAAACTATAATAATATTGTAAAATATTATAATGAAAGAACAATTGCATGCTATTAAAAAAAAAGGCAGCGCATCACACACATAGATGCGTAATAATGCAATCATGCATGCACACTGGTTGATGCTATGGAAAGTAAGAGAAAGGTTTTCCAGTATTTATTATCCTTGGTAAATGACTTGGATATGTTTGGTAAATGTCTTTGGTATGTAACAGTCAAATCTTGGTCATTATGAATTTTTATGCATGTTTGTAAACTTGTTTTTGAATTGAACTGGATATTGTAAGCCATGGTATTCTATCGACCTGTTATGGTTTTGATATGTTGACATTGTCATATTAATGTAAATACGTTGAAAACAGAAGAGAGAGGAAGTTGATTGTGGAAGAGTGATCTATTCTATATTGGACATTTTTAGTACATATACGACATACTGAGTTGATAAGATTTGAGCTGGCACACTCCTGCCATTTGGCGTGAAGAAATAGGGATAAGAAATAATGAAGTGAAAAACAACAAAAAAAAGGCAGTTGGAGGTAGCTAGATATAATTAAGCTGAGGTGGGTGGTAACTACCCATTATTAAGCCAATTTATAACATGCACCATTGATTCATAATATGAATCATTTATCAATTTGCTGATGGTAGTAGTATTTCTGCTTTCCGTTTGACAGGAACATATGTGCAGGTCAAACTCGGGACAGTTACACTGTCATTTTTGGATATTTTCTTGTTACTGATGGAAAGTCAGTAAAAATTAATACACTCTTTTATTTTGGATATTTGCGTGGTGTTCTTCATCATCATCTTTAAGTCAAGGGTTATTGGGCTATGACTGATGGCTTCTTGACAAGTCAGTCACAAAATGCGTGCTGTTTCTTTCTGAAGGTTTCATTGAAGTACAGAAAATCTTAAATCACTATCAAAGTAACTGCCTGCATTCATGTGAGTAGGAACCAGAAACAGAAGAAAATCAAATGAGAGCATTTGTTTAATATACAAAACAAGACAGGCACAAAACAGATTGAGAATCAGAGCAAAGATTTTCCTGGCAGAAGATGCATTTGATGAATGATGTCCAGGTAAAATGCAGTCAAAGAAAGTGAATTGTGCCAGGTGTTGCCATGCTAAGTGTTCTCAAGTGTCCGGTCTGTGCTGTGGTTTACACACTAGAAAACCCTTGTCCAGAGTGAGCTAAATGCTCCGTGGGATGGACTGGGACTATCTGGTTAAGTGCCAAGCATGACTTGGGGTGTTTTGCTCAGATTTAGATATGAACACCACAGGGGTCAAATCTTTTTAAAGTGCTTGACATGTACATTTTTGTGGTAGGAAACATAAATGTTAACTTGATGGCGACACTCCTCAACTATAGCTGCGGAGCTCTGTGTCTCAATTGTGACGCTCCGCAGCTATAGCTGCGGAGATGTTACGATTTTTTTTACCGAGACTATTTGCATAATATATATAATAAGGGAGATTATACTGACAGCAGAGTTTAACCATTTTTCTAGGTAGATTTCTTTCGCCTGTATTTAATCATTTTTGGGTCAAAATATTCATAAAAGTATAACTCATAGTGACTTCTAGTGAAGAATGTATTTCCTGTGACATGTTTAAGTGCAGTTTTGTGACATGGATATTTAATGGATTACAAGTTTGATAAGTCATGTGTGTGTACTTTCGGAACTTTTCTTTTTTTTTGTTGTTGCTATTTTCATACCTTTTTCAATGGTAAACCAGAAAAAAATGAAAGAATGCGTAAACAAGCGGTCTGCACAGTTACAAAGTAGACATAATAACCTTTTAAAACATATAACAGGATAGGTTTATTATCGTTGGATATTCTTCATAATTTTTTTAAAAGTACCAAAAACTGTGCATCTCGAGAGTTTCAGCAGCCATTTTAGGGCGCGTCTTCAAAGAGTTAACAGTCAAATCTCTCACAACTGCTTGATATACAATTTATTCTGTTTGGTAGGAAGTGAAAGATATAAACAAATTAGAACTCCATCTTGGATTTTATGGCCCTTGATGTCCTGGTCTGATTGTTGCATTTGTTTTAGTTTATCTTATTGATCCCATGCCTGGGATAACTTTTCAAGTCTTCAGTGTTGACAGATAGTGAGATATGGGTATTGAAAGGCTGTAACGGCAGTATCCATACTAGAGAGAGTGGGAGTCTGGCTCTCTGATTAAAAAAACCATTGTCATCATTAGAAGGCAAAGAAGACAGTAGGTTTATTTTTGTTTGTTTTTCCTATGTTCAAAACAAGTACTACCAAACATCAGATTGATCCATGAGCAGTGTTGGGTCTCTTTGAGTCCTGATTGCATGGCTTCATGATGACAATAGCTTCTGTTGTTACAGACAATGGGATTGCAGTAGAATGAACCTAAATTTGATAGTGTGTTGGAGTCTTGGACCGATGCCTGTGCTGCAGTAATCGTCATGATGTGTGTGTTGGAGTCTTGGACTGATGCCTGTGCTGCAGTAATCGTCATGATTACTAATGGTCCATCTGTGTTGACTTGACATATGAATATTCCATGATATTAATTGTGTGTGCAGATTGATTGGTGATGAACAAATATGAGGGATTACAATGATTTTTGTTTCTTCAATTTTTTTAATCATGAATTACATTTTTGCATGCATGAATGATTTCAGAGCTGTATGCCTGATTTTACTGAAGAGAGTTGAGTGTTCTGGAAAAACAAAAAAAGCGGCTTATTAAGAGAATGATATTATGCAAAATTCTCCATATTTTGCCTTGAAACTCCAGCTTGAGTGTCTGTTATACTACCTTCGTAGAAGTGTTGTAGTAACATGTTACACCATTTTTTATTTAATGCCAAATTTTGCTGTCACATAAACCTGAAATCTACTTGATCTCCCTTGAGTTGACCACCTGTTAGTGCCATCTGCATGGGTTGAGTTTGTTGCAGTTTTTTCTAGTTACTGTTGATTGAAGTGTGTATGCTAGTTTTTATCCCTGTAAACTGAGCAGTTGAAAATCTGTGCATGTAGATAGCATTTGTAAATTAAGTGATAATTCATTCTGTGCTTATTTGTTTCGCTCAGAATTTTTTATTCATCCTTTCTTAAAGCAAGGTAAGGAAATTTTTTATGTCACTTTTATGAAATTATAATGGTACATGTCTTGCTGCTTCAGAACTTTATCAAATATGATGGTAGTGTCAACAGCAGATTGATAAGTTTCTGAGAACAGCTTTTTAAATAGTAATTCAAAGGAATCTGAAGGAATGGACATTTTGTTCCATTATTATTATAGTATTATACTGTGTAAAAACTAAGGATTTGCTGTTCTACCGCTCTTCAGAGTTTCCAAGAGTTTATGGACTGAGATATGGACATTGCTAGAGTTGAGGCCAACAGTTAAAGATATAAGGTCCACCAAAAATACATGGCAAATGTGCTGGAGGTGGAGAGCACAATAATTTGCATCTGCAAATACATGTTTATTTTGTATCTCAGTTTTGAAAGATGTCAGATGGAATTCCATGAAACACACCAATCATCTGTTTCAAGATTGTCAGTGATCAAGTGTTAGCCTTCAACTGTGCAGCATTAATGTTTTCCTAAACATGACGCTTCATGTCTAAGAGTTGTCTATCAATTTTTCAAGTCTTTAAGCCAATGTTCCCCCAGGAACTTTTGTGCTGTACTTTTTTTTTACTGTTTGTACAAAGATGACGACAGATTACTGGTAATTTATTTCTAAATGTATGCATCATGTACCCCTCCCCTGGATGTACGCCCTTACCTTAGGTGATTGGAGGAATTCTTAAATCAGATATCCATTTCATTGTAATTTCAGAAACTGTTAGTGGCACATCTATTTAATCAGCACCCAGTTCTGGTGCCTTTGGACACATTTTGCTGCATTGTGACTTCAGCAATAGTGTATTCAATTCACTGCCCATCTTAATGTTTCCATCAATCTGGTGGTGTCAGTTTAGTGTTTGATAGGTCCCTTCTCCCCTTTCCCCATTTCAAGACCTTGCCAGCGTGTACATTTTGTGCAGGCTCAAAAAATCTGTCAGATAATTGCTGGCAGATTTGGGTGGAGCGCATATGGAATTGTCTGAACGCAGTGAATCCCTCTTAAATTAACTCCAATAAGTATTCGATTGTCCTTTGTTTTCCTTTGTGACACGGCAAGTCTGACCAAAAGTTAGTAAGATTGCTCACAAATCATAGAGAATTCATTGCTAAAAATAGTAAAGTATTTGTAGTTAGATATGACGAAAAAAGTTGTGTTGGGAGGGGTGGGGTTGCCTTCTTAAATGCGCATTTTTGGTTTCCCATTGTGCCAGTTGTGTGATCCCAGATTTGGCAGAGAACCATAAACCACTGATAAATTGGAAACATAAATTTTTTGTGAAGTTTGAAGCGATGTATACAGGCCTTTTTTGTAAAAAGACGACATAATTTTTTATTATGATGCTGGTTTGAATATTTATTAAAGAGAGTGAAGCAAGGCGATGCATCCCAGCTCTTTGTAGTTTGTGATTCATCTTTTTCATTGCTGGTTATGGTTTTATTTCCTCCTGATTTAAAAGTTTCTGGTTTTCTTTCTTAGCGGTCAGCATCTTTCCTGGGTTTTCAGAAAAATGTTGGATTTGGGTAGTGAAAGTTTGGTATTAAGATCATAATGCGTCATATTATTTATCTAAAGACAATGTGATTATGATTTATCTGAAGACAAATGATGTGATTATGATCTATCTGAAGACAAATAATGTGATTATGATCTGAAAGAAGCACACAATGTACACAGTATGCTTCGTGAATGTAGCTCTAAAATATGACCTAACTCAGACTTTCCCTGTCATTGTGATGAGGTAGTGGTTGATGTAATGATTTGATGTAGGATTAGAGAACTGTCAAAAGTAATACACTAGTAAGTACATGCAAGAAAGGTCTTGTGTACTGTTTTGTGTGGTTTGATACGAACGCCTGATCTGGTTAGTGTGTTACAGCAGTCTTAACATTTTCGTTTGTTTGCAGATACTAAACAAGTTATGTGTGAAAGTGAAAACAGCCAGTTACATTATGGGCATTTTACTTGTTATTGTGGCAAGACTGCACATTTTTTTTTGTAAGAAGAGAATGTGTGCGTGGATGGAGTGATTTAGTCATGTTTTCTGCATTTTATGTATTCTAAAATGTTTAGGTTTGGATTGAGAGGAGAAGACAGCAGTGGAGTTTTTACGATTCTATAACTGTACAAAGTTGGGAAATGTATAAACTGATTGTCTCATATATGAATGCGTAATTTTACCTTGTAAATTGCCATGTTGATCATTACACACTTTCAGCATGTTGTCATGTGTTTACAGCAAATTGTTTTGAGATGTATTACAAGAACTCAACTGACCTCATAGGGGTCAAATTGGAGCCAAGATGAGTGCAAGTGAGTTAACAAGTGGACTTTACCTTGGGAGAAGGGGAGGGGGAAACGAAATGACAAAACAATCCCAGTATCTTTAATTTAAATTGAGAGGAAATAAAGAGAACAGCTGCCATCACCAGCACAATCTAAGTAGTGGTTTCATTGTTTACTTCATCCACAGAATGCTGGTAAGAGTTTGTGTTGTGTTTTAGAGAGTAGAATTGTGGTGAAGGTGGGACAAGGTCGATTTGGATTTTTTGGAATGGTTTCACAGTTTAATATTGGCCCTACCAACTTATCAACTCAGCTGTAAATAATGTAAAATATAGTTGATGGTGATTATAGTGGTTGATGGTGTTACCATGACCAGAATGGTCACTATAGCCTCTTAGGTATATGAGCTATTTCCCATCAGCAGTGGGGCAATGCAGATGCAGAAATAAGACCCTCCTGTTTTAGAACCATAGGAGCTGTCTAGTTTGCTTTTAGATAGTTAGGGATTCCTCTTTCCTGTTATGCTCTTTTCCTCACAAGGTTTTCCGTTATTTCTGCCTTCCAGCTCATTCATCTTCCTTATCTAAATTCTGTCTTAGCTTCCTATGACTGCCTTTAAAGGCGGATACAGAATGGTCATGCATGCAAAAATCAGCTCCCTCTGGTAGGAGAGTAGGTTTGTATGAACTTGCCGTAATGTTCGGGCTATTGGGCGCACCAGTATATAAGGTGCACCCACTAAATTATAGAAAAATCTTAACTATATTCACACATAAGCCACACTGGTTTATAAGTGGCACTTTTTCAATGGCCAACTTGAAGGCTGCTTCGTAGGCATTATGTCACGTTTTCAGCATGAGGGTATACGCTTGACCAGAGCAGATCTGAATACCGATCTTAATGCTTCAGTGTGTGTGGATTTGATTTTAAAATGTGAAAGTTAACAGTGAACACTTTAATGTTAACACTTTAACATGGAGCTCACTGAAAAATTCATGAATGGTAAACACGATTTTGGTGAGTTAAAGAGAAGCTTAGAATAGACGAGAACGTGACGCTGCTGGGATCGGGAAAATCCTCAAATAAGCCGCATAGTTTTTTAAGCCGCAGAGATTAAAGCTGGGGGGAAAGTCTCGCCTTATAGCCCGAACTTTAGGGTAAATGTTTAGATATAGAGTGCTTGCAGGAGCTCTAGCCTGTGTCAGAAAAAGGAATTTCAGCTGTAATCACTGTAACATACAGTGGCTGATGTTGTTGATGGTGATTACTATGACCACTGTGGCCTCATACAAGTCATTTCCAAACTTTATGTATTTGAGACTTCTCATTTTATCAGACATCTTGCTGACATTCGTTGAAAGTTCACCCACAGTCAGGAAGTGTTTTCTCTTTCTGTTGCTTCTGATTTACCTATGCAATATAAAAGATAGAACCGATATAACAACGCAAAAACCTAAGGCACATTAAAGGAACAGCATGCATCTTGACCATCTTGTCCTGTGGCATTTTCTATTTGTTTTTGTTTCATTTTAGTTGAACAGGTGTGAGAATGATTTGAATAGAGAGTAAAATTAATATAATGAGCCACAATTTTATTTTTTGATAAATGAGGTGACTGGTTGCAAGGAGCATGTACATGAAGTGTGAAATGATCTTAATCATACAAGTGTATTCATGATACATAAAAACGTCAGATTTATTTTTTACTGGTGTGTGTAATAATTGATTTGGCTGTGTTGTTGTATCCTCTTTCTACCTGTCTTGCTTGTCATGTTGAGGTATAATAATAATAATATCTGTTATGCTGTGAATGTTTCTGCCTTTTGGTTGATTAGTGGACGAGATTGGTTTGTGTACGAGTAGTCATGTGTGTACGAACATACATTTTTTTTCGTTAACACTTTGAAATTATCCTATCTATAATCAGTACACTTGAAAAAGAAATAAATCCTGTATTATACATGTTTGTTCTGGAGGTGATTTTTTTGCCTGACCTTGTGGTTGTGCAGTCACTTGGACCAGTGAAAGGCAGAGGATGCAATTAGTGATGACATTAGTTACAGTGAAAGGCTTAGCATACAATTAGCAATGACACAAATTACATGGAGAAGTCATCAAAGCACTTCACTTTCAGTGCAGTCCAAAGTACACCAATTCAATCTGGCACTTATGAACAGAAGCATCACATCTGTACATTAAAAAAGAAAAGGATTACTCTTTATTGTTTAAAGCCCAACTGACTGCTTAGAGCCATATCAGGGCTAAAACTACTCGTACCTCAAAACATAATGAGCATTTCGCTGATATGGTAAAAAAAAAAGACCTGGAAAAGAAAATTTATATATATATCAATGCATTCACACACATAAAGATATGCCCCTGGCGCTGACCACTCCACCCAATTTATCACCAGGAGATTTACAAAAACAAACCTGCAAAACTATGTACACTAATACATGCATAAAAACTGGCCTATATTATCTAAAATTGCTTCTGCACATCACATTTCCTTAGAGCAAAAAATGCAGCTAATATATGTACCCAATTACCAATCTGAAGTGTGTATTGCATTATAGAATACATACAGATGAATGGACCAACAAGGCAAAAATTGGTAGGAGGAGATGATAGAAAGCAAACGAACATGGCAGAAACAAAGAGAGTGACAGAAAAAAAGAAATGTATAGAAAAGAATTTCCAGAAGGTGGGGATTCTATTCATACTGAAAGACCCCCAGCATCCTCACAGGGGAAAGAAGAGAAGGAGACAAGCGTTTCAAGTGTCTTTAGTGGCTTAAAAGCAGTACTAAAGATCAGAAACATAAAATATATTAAAAAAAGGAGTCGGGTGTTTCAAGCATTTCTCAGTGGGTCTAAAGCAGTGTGTTGGAAAAGAAGTATCAAGTACTTTAAAGAACAAGAGGTCTCAAGTGTTTCATGGTTTTTCAATGGGTATAAAACTGCTAGTACATTTGCGATGGTCTACTCCTGTTTTACTGTTTGCTTGAGAGACCAACATAATACCATTGCACAGAGTGTTTTGGGAACTGTTTGATCTTTAGAAGGCAGAGATTAATGTACAATGTTTTTGTTAGCTCTTGACTTAAGTCTGACTGACAGGTTCAAGTTGAGCTTGATCAAAACTGCCCACTCTATTGTGTATGGGTACCCTTTTACTATCACAGGATTTTGAGGTAACCTTTGAAATCAATAGTGTACATATATGAAGTTGGGGCACAAGCAAGTTATGGTGCTAACAGTGTACATATGTTTATGACACGTGTATGTTTCATAAACAACCATGGCATAACTTTTAATTCTATAAGGGCAAAAACAACAGAATTTTAATGAAAACAAAGTGGTTTCTAATATATGTGTAACACAGAGGAACATAATACAACACAGACATTCTGCATTAAGATCACAAATGCTGCTACTGCTGTATTAGTTTTATTCAGAATGAGGACAGAAATTAGAACCTTGGGAAATGCTGACATCAAACGTACATAAAACAACAAGCAGATAAATGTGCTCTAGTAAATACCAAGACTCGTATTTCTAACTTAAATCCATCATATTTATGTAACTATCATGCTTGGCCACAGGGTCATCTCAGGACCCTGAAAACCAAATCAATCTCATAAAGCAACACAATTACCCTGTACCACAATTTAGATATAGAATACACAACATTCAGTCAGATATATATGTAACTTCTCTGTGAAAGTCTTTAAGATGTATGAACCAGGCCATACAGGGAAAAAAATCAATCCTCCCAATAAACTATCATGTCAAGGTTGAAAAAAGGTAAAATTATGTATTCAATAAACCTAATGTAGGATGAAATAGAATCAAAAAAGGCCACAACTGGCAAATAGCACTAAAGAAAGGATAACTAGCGCTCATTCCAATGTTTATGAACCTGTAATGCAAGCATCTTGCATAGTGTGATGTGACAAGCGACTCAAGGAATGTATGACAGACCAATGGACTGAAAGACAGAAAAAGCAGACAATAGAAATAGGACATGTACAGCACAGAGCAGAGTGTTTGTAGTATACTTCAGTCAGAAAAATGAAGCATCTTCTGAATACGTTATCCTTTGCAACGTACGGTAGGTGGGAGTAGCAAGTGCCATTAAAGATATAATACCAACTAGCTCTTTTAATTTCTTGCTCATTTGAGCATGGCTGTGCCTCAAATGGTCAGTGGATTCATCTGAGGCATCGTCCTGAGTTCAATCCACTTGACACCTCCATCTGTTGCTTATAGATGGTGAATTTTTCAGTTTCCCAGGTCAATATATGTGCAGACCTGCCAGTGCCTAAATCCCTTCAGGGTATACACACATGGAGAATATGAAATATGCTTGTTACAGATCCTATGTCACATAAGTGGCTGGCTTATGGAAATATGAAAACACTCAGCATGCACACCCACCAAAGAAGCAGACTCACAGTGGAATGGGTCAGCTCACCTGATGGCTCAAGATCTCCTAGTTCCACAAAGTAGCATGATTGTGTGCATTGTGCAATGAGTCCAAATGAGTTCAGAAAATAACATTTTATAATAAAAACGATTATGATAATGATAATGTTTAGTTTAACTCAGATGCTTGTTGATCGGATGCACACACTGCAGGAAACTAATGTGCTGCATAGTCTGCATTCTGTGACTTCAGTAGGGAAGAAAAAGAGAGGGAAAATATGTGCAGTGATTTTTTAAATGAATGGACTGATTGAAAGACAGAGGAGAAAATGAGCAAGGATTTCTTGATAATGTATGAGTGAATAGGCTGGTTCTAGCATAGATTTTCCAGGAGACAGACATACCATTTATACAGAAAGAGCCTCCAACATCCCAACGAACGATTTTAATTTATCAGGACTGAACTCACAATAACAGGGATTGTGGCTAAAAGTTCACCAAGTGCCACAAACTATTTTGCAGAAAACGTAAGTTTATTTTTACAAGAACAAAAGCTTCAGAAAATAAAGACATGGCATGATTATACTGCAAATCGGAATACAACAAAAGTTTGCAACAGTGTGAATATCTGACACAAAACAACGAGATCAATTGATAATAGTACTGTCATTTTCATATTGATGGCAACAAAGGCAAATAACATTTAACATATAAAGTGCCGCCAACCTTACACAGAAAAAGATGATCAGCTTAATCTTACAAGAGCAATCAAATGCAATTTTACAAGACTAAATCAGAATGAACAACTATACAAAGAATACTGAGATACAGGTACTGACACAGACACAGGTATTGTTCATTTCTTTAGGATATACAACTCAAAGAGGGGCAAAGGTAAATGCTTGCATGGCACAAACTAACACAAAAATTTCAAAAGTTTCCTACAGAGAAAAAAAAGTACATGTATAAAAACATGGCACAAATCAGATGAACTGACATCTTCACAGCATGATTTACACACAACAAAAACTAGAGCAGAGGTGTACAATCCTATGAAAATTCAAATGAATCAAACAGACATGTTTTGATCCAAGCATAGGCACATTTCAACAAAATAAAAACAAATAAACATGAAAAAACTGAGATACATAAAGATTTGACACACATCAATTACACATTTTTATATGGTTCATCTATTTTTATAATATCAGTACGGGATTAAATATAGTTGCTTTAAGTTTGTATGCCTCTGTCACTCTTCTGAAGTACTTATTTCATCGGATACAAAGCCAGTACACATTCATAATAGCAACAGCAAACACACAAAACATTTATGGCCGAAATGAAAATGAAATATACAAAGAAAATCATAGTCATTTTTAGGAAATGTGTCTGTGCACCGATGTCACATTTCAATTCAGTTGTTTTTTTTCCCCCATTATTTCTTTTTTTAATTTCTTCTTGTGCCATTCACATCACAAGAATAATTTGATATTGATGATACGACTTTCATATGCGCCATTATGGAGACCAAGCTGAACTCGATTCACAACAGACTAAATAAATAAAAATACACAAAACATTTAAGATCAGCATCATAAGCAAAACACGAAAATATTATATTCCCCATAACAGGTGATAATGTTCAACTCCTTGGGAATGAAATCTATGAACAAAGAAAACAAACAAACAAACAAAAAAACCAACAACAACAAAAAATCAGGAAAACCATTCTAACAATTTCATTGTTTATACAAAATTATTACATAAATTCAAGATTTGTATTTTTTCGAGGCGACTTTCATTTTGAAGAATCTTTATTTGTCATAAAAGTTGATGCTATTGTTATTGCTATTGTTATTGTTGTTTAAAGCCCAGCCGACTGCGTAGAGCCATATCAGGGCTATAACCAGTTCAAAACATACACAATACTTCAACAGGAAAAAAAGAAAAAGAAAATTAAGCACACATACCATTGCATTCACGCACACAATCCAAAGAGATGCCCCCGACGCTGACCACTCCGTCCAACCTATGGCACAGGGGATCTAACAAACACACCTGAATACATATCCAAACACAACCAAGGACATCAAAACACATATAGAAACGGGCTTAAATTACCTAAAACTGCTTCCGCATATCTCATTTCCCCAGAGCCAAAAATGCACTTAACACATGTACCCAATTTCACTCCTAGGAGAAAGTACGTAAGACTTTATCAAACACAGGTGAATGGACAAGCAAGGCAAAAAATGATAGGAAGAAATGACAGAAAGCAAAGGAACAAGGTAAAAAAAAAAAAGTGACAGAAAAGAGGAAATTTCTAGCACAGAATTTCCAGAAGGTGGGGATACTATTTGTACTGAAAAAGCCCCTGGCATCCCCATGTGGGAAACTTGACGTGCATCCAGGCCAACAGTGAAAACAGATTTTCAAAATATTGTTGGACGTGCCTGAGAAAGTGCTGTTCACATATCTCCCTCCAAAAGTAAAGACTTTTGGCACTTTAGGGGGCTGTGTGGCCTAAGTTTAGGTTCAGTCAAGACACACGATGGAACATGCTCAAAAGACATAAAGATGAGAATTGGAATGGCCAAGAACAGTATGGTTCAATTGAACAATATTTGGAAAGACCACAGCATAACAGCAGACCTTAAGATAAAACTCTTAAAATGTCTTGTCTGGCCAGTGATGTTATACGGCTGCGAGGCATGGACAATGAAGAAAGAGGATGAAAGACGAGTGGAAACAGCAGAGCTGTGGTTTTAACCGAAGACTGCTGAGGGTCAAATGGACGGATAGGCGCTCAAATGAAAGCATACTGAATGAGTTGGGTACTACATGCAAGCTTCTAGTACTCATACAACGGAGGAAACTGAAATATGTTGGACACGCAATCCGTAATGAGAGAACAGACTTGATGTCCACTGTCCTCCAAGGTAAAGTGGAAGGAAAGAGAAACAGAGGACGGCCACCTGCATCACTTGCTAGAAACATCACAAACATCAGTGGCAAGAAACTCCAGGAGGTGGTCAGACTTAGCCAAGATCGAGAGTGCTGGAGGCAACTTGTGAGGACATCATGTGCAGCGGCCAACACTGTTCCCGGTGACGCCGACAGGTGAGACAGGTGAGGTGGCCTAAGTTGACCTAGACATCTTATCCTCGAAATTTATGTCCTCGTGACATGTCAACAATCCACATCTTTGTACAAAATATGGAAAATATCCATGCACTGGAAATCTTGTTCAGATATTTTTGCCACAGACACATACAACTCTCTCTAGTCAATTAAAAAAGTATCAAATCTAGTGCAAGTTTTCCCATAACCAGAATGGTCAACTGGAACAAGATGTTAGTGACCTCACCTTCTTAAGGACCAGCACCAGGAGGGAAATGCTAATATACTCTCTGCCACCGCTTCATCATGTTCATCCTTATATTTAGGGTTAGGTGGATTTTTTTTAAGTGTTCCAATTTTTTTGATGCAGAAATTCCTGCTGTTTTGCAAAACCATGCAGACCACATGTTGCTGCAGACTGCATGCTCCTTTTTCAGTGAGCATACACACTGGTGTTTTCAAGTTCCCTAAGCCACTGGACTGAACACAGACATGACTTACATGATCTTTTAATGAGCATGTGTGATGTGCCACACATGTATACACATGAAGGGAGTGTAGGTACCAACAGGTCTGCACACATCTTGTTCTTGGAGATGGTGAAAATCTCCACCTGTCATCCACCTGGTGGGCAGACCCAGGCAGGATCGAACCTAAATCTTCCCATTCCAAGTCCAACATCTTACTTTACCCATGACTGTCCCTCCCATCTGGGCTGCTTTGTAAATGCAAAGATATGAGTATTTAGGGTTTTTTTCCAGATTTTTTTGTTTTTTTTAGGTCAACAAGGTATGTGAGTTTTGAGATGGTCATAACCCTGATAGGGCTCTGCACAGTGGTCAAAACCCTGATAGGGCTCTGCGCAGTCAGCTGGGCTTTGAACATTAATAATGCCAGTAATGTTAAAGCCTGGGCATAAGTGTACCATATACATGCTTAATCATGTTTAATTAACTTTGATTATCACAAATGAGTGCTCTAACTACTACATTACACAGAGGTACAAGTCTTTATTCTATTAACAGTACACAACAGGCAGGATGGCACCTAGATCTTCAAAGTCCAACATTTTATCCACTTGACTATCATGCCTGTCTGGGATGGTGTATTCAAGTCAGAGCATGAACATGTGGCCTACCCATGCTTAGTCATGTTTAATTAACCTATCGTGACAATAAGAAATGAATATTCTACATAGCCTACAAGACAGGTACAGTATTTTCATTAACAGCAGTTTTTTTTGCTCATTTTGCTCAGTCACAAAAATACCATAAGAAAACTAATGTGCCTTCAAGCATTTAATTTAGAAGTTTTATCTAAAATTCACTAACACATGTTGTACAGACTGGTAACACATTTTGTAACATTTAATTCTAGAAAAAGCAAAAACCATCATGTTACGCTCCTTCTAAGATACAGCAATATCAAAATGATTTTGTTATTTGTTATTTTTGTTTAAAGCCCAGCCGACTGCGTAAGGCCATATCAGGGCTATAACTGTGTCAAAACATATACAATACTTCAACAGGACAAAAAAAAATGGAAAAGAAAATTAAGTACACATATCAACGCATTCGTGCACATAATCTAAGAAGATGCCCCTGGCACTGACCACTCTGTCCGCACATGGGATTTAAAAAACACCTGAATACAAATTTAAACATAACTACGGACACTAAAACATACATTCAAACAGACCTGAATTACCTAAAATTGCTTCGCATATCTCACTTCCCTACAGCCAAAAATGCATTTAATACATATACCCAATTATCAATTCTAAGAGAAAGTTTGTAAGACTTTATCGAACGCATTCAGGTGAAAGGATCAGCAGAAATGACAGGAAGAAATGACAGAAAGCAAAGAGGAAGGAAGAAACAAAGAGAGTAACAGAAAAGAGGAAATTTCTAGCACAGAATTTCCAGAAGGTGGGGATACTATTTATACTGAAGAGTCCCTGGCATCCCAATGGGGGAAATCAAGATGATTGATGGGCTATTCAAACAACATAAAAATTATAACGATTGTACAAAAACTAAGGAATAGCAAACACAATGTCTTTCTTCTAAGATAACGAACATTTATATCTGAATGACCATGCAAAAAAAACATTAACTCACTCACTACGTACAATTATGCCCCTTCCCGTTCCCCTGATACACACCATTTGTATAAGTCATGAGAAAAATTCTCATACAAATAAATGACAACAGAGAGTTTTGAAATTCGGCGGGTCATATATTAAAAGATTGGTATACAACATGCTAAAAGTTCAACTGTTAAATCCTCATGGTTGCTGAGAAATGGTACAAGTAACATCAGAGACATTTTCAGATGAAAAATGCTTTACAAAATACATAGGTCAATACATCAGTTCCTACAGTCACATTTTGAATGAAATTTGATACAATCCAACGCACACACACACCACATGCACTGAAGGAAGAGATCGTGTTGAACAGTGCCAAGTTGTTGAGTATTGTTCAGCCATTTGCTTTTCCGTCTGCTTCGCTGCGGAGATAGTGGATCGTGAACTTTACACTGATCACTCACCACTGTGTAGTACAGTGACCTCATGGCCTGAAACGATGCTAGGAATGACCGGACAATCTATTTCTGGCTATTAGTTTTGGTTAACAGAACTATTGAAAGCCACGCGAATTTTCAAAACTCAAGTCAGATTTCTCTGACACTCGTAGACAAGCATTGTTGAGACATGGTCGGGAAATCCCGATGCTCATAGCGAGAGAGTTAATATCAGAATAACTGCGCAAAATTTTTTTAATAGCAAAGAAATGACTGCGCAAAAACTATTTAATAGCAGAGATAATATCATTTATCACTGTTAACATTTTGTTTATAGTAAAGGTTATGACACAACCAGCAGAGATAATATTATTTATCAGTGTTAACATTTTGTTTGTAGTAAAGGGTACGACACAACCAGCACAGATAATATCATTTATTATTGTTAATATTTTGTTCATATTTTGTTAATATCATTTATTATTGTTAATATTTTGTTCAACCAGCACAGATATCATTTATCATTGTTAATATTTTGTTCATAGTAAAGGGTATGACACAACCAGCACAGATATCATTTATCATTGTTAATATTTTGTTCATAGTAAAGGGTGACACAACCAGCACAGATATCATTTATCATTGTTAATATTTTGTTCATAGTAAAGGGTGACACAACCAGCACAGATATCATTTATCATTGTTAATATTTTGTTCATAGTAAAGGGTGACACAACCAGCACAGATATCATTTATCATTGTTAATATTTTGTTCAACCAGCACAGATATCATTTATCATTGTTAATATTTTGTTCATAGTAAAGGGTTGACACAACCAGCACAGATATCATTTATCATTGTTAATATTTTGTTCATATAAAGGTGACCAACCAGCACAGATATCATTTATCATTGTTAATATTTTGTTCATAGTAAAGGGTGACACAACCAGCACAGATATCATTTATATTGTTAATATTTTGTTCAACCAGCACAGATATCATTTATCATTGTTAATATTTTGTTCATAGTAAAGGGTATGACACAACCAGCACAGATATCATTTATTATTGTTAATATTTTGTTCAACCAGCACAGATATCATTTATCATTGTTAATATTTTGTTCATAGTAAAGGGTGACACAACAGACAGATACATTTATTATTGTTAATTGTTCAACCAGCACAGATATCATTTATCATTGTTAATATTTTGTTCATAGTAAAGGGTATGACACAACCAGCAAGATAATATCATTTATCGTTGTTAATATTTTGTTCACAGTAAAGGGTATGACACACCAGCAGAATACATTTACGTTGTTAATTTTGTTCAGTAAGGTATGACACAACAGCAGATAATATCATTAATCGTTGTTAATATTTTGTTCATAGTAAAGGGTATGACAAATCAGAACACATGCTTATCACAACAAAACATTAACTGTTAAAACCACCATGCATGTTACACAACCTGCACTAATCATCAATCACCAGCAATAAACAAAATACACAACCAATCTCAAAAGATCAACATTTTCCTCTTCATTTTAGCAGCGTTTTCAGCAACCGTGTTCAAACAACTCACCAAGGACACAATGATGTGCATGCTTGCTGTTGTGGTAGTTTGACCCACAATCTGCATGTAATATGTGTTGCTGCATAGTCTGCACATTTCATCATTAGTGGGTAGTGATTGTCAGTCAGAGGGAATGACAACAAAATTACATGAGTGTCTTGAAAACACAGGTGAATGGACTGGTATGAAAGAGAAAAAAAAAAGGAAAATAAAACAGAAAGGAAAGAAAAAAGAAATGAAGTGTGATATAAAAGGTGGGGATGCTATTTGTACTGAAACAGCCCCCAGCATTTCTACAGTGGTAAATATCACTATTATTACACATATAAAATAGCTAAGTTGTAAGTTGTAAGTTGCCTCATGGTAAAACATCTAAAGAGCACAGCACTGTTGTAGTAAAAAACACACCAAAAAGGAACAACAAAGATACAAACAAATCTCACTGCAAGCAGCCAGTAAGGAATTTGCATGCTCACATCACAATAAACCTCCGAACAATTCATTTTCAACAACACATTAATGTAACTGTAATCCACTGCCTCCCCATACAGTGTAACATGACAGATGTTGGGAAGGAGACAAAGTCAGGATGGAGGAATGGAATAATAATGATTGGTGTGTTGATCATGCTTTTGAATTTTGCCAAAAGGCCATGATTTAGGGGTAAATTTACTTGATTCTTGGAGAATGAATGGACTGAACATTATACAGAAACAGAAACATCCGGTAAATTATGAGAAAACACAACAATCACAAAGAGGTAAAATGAATAAGAATAGACAGAATTCAATGAAAATATGACTAAAATTCAGTGAATAGCAAGAATGCCCTAATAACTTAAAAAGTAATTGTCACAGCACTTTGAAACTTTACACACACTTCACCCAATAATTCCTTATCCAAATATGAAATTACATGCAAATATTGTGACGTCATTTGTTTTGTCATGCTGGATAGTCATTCTACTCCTCTTGACCACACTTAGCACTGAAACCAGCACGATTATGTTAAAACTGAACTTTCTCGAGAGAATACTGGTGCAGATATACTAAAAGCACCAAAAAGTATGTGATACACAAACTCTTTCAAAGGCTGCAGTTTCTAGGTGGATGTCATTCTATAAAAATGGATGAAATGATGGCAAAGGGTAGCACAGTCCAGGGAGGCCTGCTGAAGCTACCGAAAAGAAAAATGTAAAAATCTAGAACATTTTTTAGCAAAGACAGGCAAATAACATGTGAAGAGACCACTCATGACACTGGTATTAATTGTGAATCAGTTCATGCAATTTTAACAAGTAAATTTTGGATGAAATTTGTTGCAACAAGGTGAGTCCTACACTACTTTACTGAAGATCGTTGTAGAGACAACTTTTTAAATCAGATAGTTGCTATCAACAAAGCATGGGATAGAAGCTCTGAGGCACACTTAAACAGAAAATCATCGGAGTGGCACATTCCTGTCTCTCCAAGGCATATCAAGTTCAGAATAAAGCAAGAAAGTTTCAAGACGATGACAACATGTACTTATGATAACAAGGATATTTTGACAGCACATCATGTTACAATGGAACAAACTGTTAAGCAAAGACTATTACAGGATGTTTCTAATGAAAATACCAAGCCCTGCAATCTGAAAGAAACATAAAACACTGTTACATGATATGCTATTGATATTTCATGACAACATATACTACCATAATGCAGAGAGGGTAACTTCACTTATGATAACATAAGTGGGATGCTCTGTCACACCCCACCTATTCTCCTGATACGAGTCCTCCAAGACTTTGGTCTATTCTCCAAGTTGAAAATACCTTCCATACAAATTACATGACTTAGAAATGTGAGTGGCCAAGCAGGTATGATACATCAACTCTGGTTGCCTAGCAACACAGATCTGGAACTTTCCCAACAGATGAGAATTGATCATTAGGTCACAGAATACTTGGCCAGGTGTGTAAAAAGTTTCAAAGCACTGCAACAACTGCTCTTTCAGTTATTAGTACACTGTCAGGACTTATCGGATGACCCTTGAACAATAAACAAACAAATGAAATGTTACACAAAAACACAATAAAAATACATCTATAATAAAACAACAACAAAAAATTCAATGCATAAATAAAAACAAGACAGCACACTAAACAAACAAAAATAACAAAAAAATCAGAACACCAAAATCATCCTGCAGTTCCTGGAACAGGAATGATAATTTCAAAACCCACAACAACCCATTATATTAAGTGCAAGATTACAAAATAATGCTTTTACAAACAATACTTACCCTCATACATGAGAATATTTCAGAACAGATGTTTAACAGATCTAAGGCAATTAAGCGGTCATGAAATCGTAACACATAACGGGGAGGGGAAGGTCTTTTCCAAGATCACGCTGACTTCAATTATTCCAAAACAAGCCAGAAAAGGAAAACTGTTTGATGGTTTTGTCATCCTGTTATTGTAAAAATCCTACACTACTAATCACAACATAGATGATATGTAGAGTTTAATGTAAAAAAAAAATATAAAAAAATGAGTATTTACTTGCGATGGCACACACAGTCCCACCAGAATATTTACCTGAGGTGGCACACACAGCCCCGCCAGAGTCAAACATGCATGCTTAGAACAAGCATGCTTAGACTGGCAAGCAGGAGCTCTACCTCTACACCAATGATGCCTCCAGATGATATGATACAGTCTTTAAAATATCAACAACAAAACAAAATAAAACAAACCAAACGTAAACAAAAAAAGAAAACAATCCCTCCTGCAGTGAAGTACACTTAATTATATAACATTATCAGCATTATCACACTACCATTGAAGAAACTGCACCAAGATCATTATGCCCCAAAATAAGCCGCACAGATGCAGTCAGCAGGAATGCACACAAGCACTGTAGACAGTCTTCTGCTGCAGTTCAAGGACCAGGGTTAGACTCCCTTCACAAGTGAGTAAATCATCCTGAAACAGAGAATCAGAATTAAATAAACTTGTCAGTTATGCCTATGTGCCTTAAGAAAGTCTGACAAGTTAAAGTGCTGCAGTGTGATGTCAAATATCACGAAGGCATGTTAAAGTACCGGGTAAACTTCAAACCACCATTATTCCCCATTAAGATTTAGATGTTGTTAACTGAGGCATTTTCATTAACTTCATACATAAGCTTTAACTGCTTGAACGCAGCTTGATTACTGTGCGTAATTCACCTTTATTCTTTGTTTCCTCATCAAGTTTTCATGGTTCAGAAAGCTGTAATTTTCGTAAAACAAACTCTTATACTTTTTTAATACAAAATTCATCATTGGAGATATCAAATTTGTCATTGTAGAAAATGGGTTCTGCTGTAAACATTTACTGTTGTCACATCCTAAGAAATCTTTTTTTTTATGCATTTACATCTAATTGACTTCTTGTTCCATAGCACCAAGAATTCTCTTTCTCTGTAAAGTGTTTGGAGTGCCTACTATGGGTATTCATGATAACATTAGTGTTTGCGCAAAAGTTTGTATAGATTTGGTATTCCTATACCTCCACTTTCAGTATCATGTACTGAATTTTTTTCTTCTTATCATCTAAATTTTTGTATCATACAAATTCAAAGCACATATTCCATGACCATTTAATCTCACTGTTAGACAGGTTTGGTTATAAAACATATGATCCATGGTCATTAGCTTTGAAAATATCAGGGATTTCAACACTGTTGCTCTCCCCAAAAGGTGCATATTCTTCTTGCCCAGAGTCAAAATAATTTTTTTACTTTTTTAAGTTTATATACCATATTAATGGCTGTTAAACTGGATATTTTTTTCTAAAACAAAAACTGTAATATTTTGTATTTGTTTGGCTTCCAATTCATTCTTTTGTTAATACGTATTCTTCATTTGAATGTCATATTTGTCCTAACCAAATATTACAGGCTTATTTCAATGCTGAGCTTCAGACCAGAAGATAATTTTTTTAATTCATTTAACCCTTTGACTCCCTCACCCTGTCCTCCACCATCCTGCATTGTCAACTATGCTTGCAAAGCAAACCTTTTACCCTTTGATTCCCTCACCCTATCCACCAGCTTTCTGCAGGAAGCTGGTGGATAGGGTGCGAGTCAAAGGGTTAAGTTTTTGCAGTTGGTGGATAGGGGGAGGGAGTAAAAGGGTTAACATTTCAAACAATTGTTAAATTGATTTCCTGTCTCCTTTTAAAAAGGATGACGTGTCATGCACATACTGTCTTACTCTAATTTCATACCCGAAATCTTTATATTCTTAAAAGTTTTTGTTTTGAATTTTACATATGAGCATTTTTGCGCATGACACAAATAGTTAAGAAGATACTGGATGACTTTGATGACACTCTCTCTTCACAGAAAACATTCTAGGATACTCAGCCACTTACTACAACATAAGACTTTACAATGTTACAGAAAGCAGATAGCCACAAATATTATACCTTTTATATGCATTAAGGTAAGGGGTTGGAACTAAACAGCAGGAAGACTGAAGTCATGGTGATCAGTAAAAAACATGAAATCCCCTCCTGCAAAATAACAGCAAATGGCACAACCTTGACACAGGTTAATAAGTTCAAATACCTGGGAACGGTCATTTCATCAGACGGCCGATGCACATCGGAAATAGCTGGCAGAATTGGCCAGCAAAAAACAGCATTCAAGAAGATGACAAGCATTCTTACCAACAAATGCCTATCAATTAACATCAGAAAGAGAGTCCTTGAATGTTATATAGAACCAACACTGTTGTACGGATGCGAGGCGTAGACAGTCAGCAAGCAAAGCCAGAGCAGGATCGAGGCAGCCGAGATGTGGTTTCTCAGAAGAATGTTGAGAGTTCCATGGACAGCAAAGAAAACAAACAAGACAGTCTTGATGGAGGCAGACACAAGTAGATCACTCATAAGGAAGATTAGGAAAACACAAGCAACATTTATAGGCCATTTTATGAGGAAGGGGGATTTGGAGCACCTGGTCACAACGGGAAAGCTGGAGGGAAAGAGAGCACCAGGTAGACCCAGGGAAAGCTGGACAGACTTGCAGAGTGGCTGGGGATGAAGAGGGTGGGGGAGATGCTTGGGGCAACGAGAGATAGAGATGGTTGGAAGTCCATGGTCCCCAACCCATGCGGCAGGGCACCTGATGATGATGATGATGATGATGATGATATGCATTTATTAGTTGTTTTTTTTGCATTTAACTCCAATTCACAGAATCAAAAGTCTTTTCAAAATCTATTGATACAGGTGGTCAGGTACTGTTTCCTGTACCTTACAATCATTTACATGTTCATAATTACAGTAATCTAGTTAGGATTAAGCAGTAAGTTCCAAACCGCAGAAATGATGACATTTGGAATACCAAGTTCTTTCATTCCTAAAAAAAGTTTATAAAAAAAGTTCTGCTCTTTTCTAGTTAGTACTATTATTAATGTTTAAAGCCTAGCTGACTATGCAGACCTATTTCAGGTCTATAATCATCAAAAAACACAAACAATGCCTCAGTGACCTGGAACACAAAAAGGATACTTGGAGAAGACAATTTAGAACACACATCAACGCATTCATGTATATAATCTATGGACATGCCCCTGGCACTGGATATTATACCCATTTTATCATCAAAGGTTTAAAACAAACAAACACTAAGTATAAATGTTAAACATTACTAAGTACACTAAACCATATATAATAAAACTGGCCTAAATGCCTAAAATTGTTTCTGCACATCACATTTCCTTAAAGCCATAAATGGTGTTAATACATGTACCCAATGATTAATCCTAGTAACAGAAAATATTCAAGGTTTTATACAACACATATAGGTGAATGGACCAGCAAGACAGAATCAGAAAGCAAGGAGTAAGGCAGAAACAAAGAGAGTGACAGAAAACGAGGAAATTTCAAGCACAGAATTTCCAGAAGGCAGGGGATACTATTTATACTGAAAAAGCCCCTGGCATCCCCATGGGGAATCTAATCTTTTTTAAATCTGTTAAAAATATGGTATTATCTGTTTGGTTGATACATGTTAACTAACAGTATCTGTTTTGTCATTGTTTTTATTGCCCAAATGTATAACACCTTGACAATGAATAGCACTGAGCTGTGAGCCACATTGAGCTGTGAGCCATGTTGAGCTGTGAGCCATGTTGAGCTGTGCTGTTGATCTGTACCTATCACTGATATAAATCAGACACGGTGAAGTCTTTGTTTTATAATATGCGGTTATAGAAGTTTGAGGGAAACGCTGAGTAATTTACGTGACTGTTGATTTGACTGAGTCGGAAGGCTCAATACATGCATTACTATTCATGGGCTAAGGAATGGATCCAGTAATATAACTTAAATTGCATTCATATGGTAATAATTGGAATAGACATATGGTCTTAGTTTGTGCTACCATAGAGTAAGTACTGAGTGGTACAATTCATTATTCTGCCTTTGTGTTTCATTTTGCATGATTTTAAAGAGTGGAGTCAGCAGTGATAATTACTTGCATTCCATGACAAACTGGTTGTGGAGTCAGAGAATGCATACACATACTGAGTACTGATGATGGTTTGGACCATGTTTCAGGAGTTGATTACCAGTGGGGTATATATACAGGTTTTATGTTTTTGTGAAAAGACAGAGTGGCCTGGAGGGAGATGGTGGTGTCTAGGTGTGCAGCGGCCTACATCGAACCCGGTGATGCTAACAGGTGAGACAGGTGAGGTTATATCATGGTTTGATTATAGTATTCTGGTTCAGTTTGACTAGAAATTTGTACATACAAGTCTTGTGTCCCAATTTGCATTATATGTTTGTTTCTTGTTTGTTTGTTTGTTTGTTTTTTACATTTCACCCTTTATCACTAACTAAACAAGAAAGACATTTTCAAAGCACTGGCCTTTTCATGTACGGATGTATGTTGTTTTGTACTTGTGAATAGTGTGCACTGATTGGACAAGCATGTAGGTAGCTTAGGATAGAAGAAAAACAAAACAGAGCATCACGGTGAATAAAGTAACCTATGTTAAAGAAATAGATTCACCACCATCTTGCATATGTAAAGTAATCCAAGAAATGTTATGCACAATAACCAACAGCAATACAATAACCCAACAATACAAAAAAAACTTCAAAATTTCAGATAAGACTAAGATGTTGAACAGGCTTTACCCCATCATTATTAAACAGTTTTACATCCAACTGAAATGTGATATTTCTGGTGATAATACAGACTAGTAACAAATGGTAACATATGCCAACATAAGCTGCTGTAATAAATCATAACAACCATCTTTTTGCTCCATTTCCCCAAGCCACAACCCAAATATCAAACCACACAGAAAAGAACTGGACAGACTGACACTTGCAAGAGAAAATATTATACATTATGCATACCAGTAGAGGAAAATGAAGAAAAAGATCAAATGGATACCCAGGCGGGTAAGACTTTCCTTCATGTAATTTTTCACCTGATGCCGGTTGTGGATCTCCGTGGGATCAAATATCCCTATGTCTCCTGATGGTTTCATTACAAGCCTGTTACATCATTTCCAACACTCAATTATTTTCATCAGCATTGGACAGCCCACTATGAAAACAACACAAAGCAATGCAATACAGTGAAAAGTGAAAATATGGATAATTTTTTAAAAACAATGCAATGAAATATGCGACATGAAATTCTCAATTTTGATCTTTAGATGTTAGCTGCTGACAAAGTAGATTTCAATGCCTGAGTTCAAATCAATCAAAACTGTGTCATCTGTTCTGCATTCCTACAAAACACTGATCTGAATAAGCCTGAACAAACAGATAATACAATACCACAAGAAGTAATAATCTAGCCTCCAAATGGCTTTAAAATCATGTATGCTATGCTGTAACATAAGAAATCTTTAACTTCCAAAGACTGATAATAATAACAACAACAACAACAACAGTAATTATAATAATCATCATCATCATCATAATAACAATAATAATAATAATACATTTGTATAGCGCAAACAAAACATGTCAAAGCATGCTTGAAGCACTTACACAGTTAACAACAACAACAAAAAGGGGAGGGTATTTTACCAAGTCCATACATGATCAACATAATATAAACCTTTTTCAACCTCTTGATTGCATCAGCCAAACCCATCCGTCAACAAATAGGCGGTACTGCAGTGCGACTGTGACCCCGCTTGTCCTCAACTCTGACTGTTTGTCGGTTGCCAATAATTGCCTGCATTGGGTTTGCACACCACCAGCACCTACAGTTATTATCCTTCTCATTGGTATGCAACACATGGTGCGTGTTTGGTTTGAAAATATTTAGCGACCCATGTAAACATTCTCTCAATCTCTGTTGCACAAAGTTAATATTTTCTCGTGGTAACAAAGCATACACTTGATGAAGCTGTTGCAGAAATACTGGCAGTTTGTGGTGAAATTTCAAGCAGTGAAACTGAAAATGATACTGTAGGGAATAAAGACAATGATAATGATTCTGTGCTGGTAGGTGTAATCAGCTATGCTCAATGCCACTCTGGGCCATTAACCGACATGTACTTCATACTGCCTAAGCAGTCAAAAGGTTAAACTTAGATTCCAAAATACATGTTTACCTGTAGGTAATCCATCCACTGAATGGCGCATACAATATAAAAAGTATCCAATGGCCTGTGAGCAACAATAACACTGCCAGGATATCTTGTGCGATAACTTCTGGCAGCACCCACTGTAAAAATAAAAACAGAAAACAACATAATAACAAACAAACAAAAATTGAAACACAAGATTTTTATACAAACAAAAACTGACGGACCCACTCAAGGTTCTCCCCTAACCCAGAAGTCGTTGGGTAGCAAAGTGGTATAACCCCCATTTTTTTCTGGTCAAGCATTATATATGATGAGGGCAGTCCCCATCTCTTTTCCCTTGCTGCTTCACCTATCCCAACCATGAACAGGGCTAGATAGCCATTCACAGCTGACAGGACAGGAGGCTGCATGCACAAAGTTTTTCTTGGGTGAGATTCAGACAACTGCAAATCTCCTGCAGTCAGTCTGGAAGATGGGAAGATGGGAGCTCAAACTCCACACCCATCATGCCTTGCCTCTTTCACTAGCTGAACCTTTGTAACAGAACTGCCCACAAGTATATTTTTCAAAACTCCCTCTGGCTGCCTTTCAATGAGTCTGCAATGAATAACATAATCGATCACTTATGTCATTTATTCAGTTGTATCAAACGACATCTAGTTACGTATCCATAGTATACTTCCTTCACCATAATGATAACATGTTTTCCTCACCATAAAGATTTGCAATGAATCTGTATTGTACAGTGGAAAACATGAGAGATGACTCGGTATTAAATAATCATTTTACCCAGATTTAATTTTAAGTGTGACATCATCATGTCTAGACATGTCTAGACAGCTTTAGCATACACAAGAAACTGGCATTATGGCTCTTCTCAACAGTAGAGGCCCTTGTACTCTATTGTATTGTATTGTACCATACTGTATTGTATGGTATGGTATATGCTACAGAATACTACTGTATGGACATGGTATGTTTAGTACTGTGATTTTTGTGAAGTATATTGCCTTGTATTGTAGAGTAATGTCTTGAGGACAGTGCAATGTCTATTTTACTGCTTTGTATAGCTTTGTTTAACTGAAAACAATGTCACTTACATCTAACAGTGGAGATGCATGAGCTGCTGGTTCCCTCCTTTCCTTCCGAGTGATGGCGGCGTTTTTCAGTTCAGCGTTAGGGAATTAGGGAAATTGAAGTCATATTATATATTATTTAACTTTGTGAAAGATTGTGCATATTTACTTGTATTAGTGAAGGCTGTCCAGTGCTGCTGATAGCTAGAACGTACTTCCAGGACATTATTAGATAGCAACAGTGTTGTGTTGTTGGAGCACGCACAGTACTCAGTATTCACTCTTAACTTACGTTCACAGTTTCATTTTTCGTTTTTTCATTACTAACCAAAGTTTTTGTCAGGCTGTAAGTATACTGCTCAATAGTTAGTACAATTGTAGTTTTATTACTTAGAAGGCTAAACTAAAATGTCCTGCAGGGGTCGTGGAGGTAGAGGTTGGAAATCAGGGTCGCGTGGGGAAAGGGCAAAGAGGAAGGAGCAAAATAGAGGAATTAGGTACATGGCAATGTACGGTGTGCGACACCCCTAACGAGGGACCTACAGACCTTGAGTGTTTTGTCTGTAAACAGTGGACACACCAGAAGTGCGCCCAAATGAAGGACGAAATGTATGATACACTGAACTGCCCGAATGTGCAGTATGTTTGTCTTAAATGCATGGACAGTCAGGACTTACAATCGCGTTTGGATGTCCGCCTAGACAAACTATTGCAAATGGTTTATGATCTGACCAAACAGATGAAGGATCTAGAGCAAGGGCTAGGAGGAGAAAGCTTGGACAAGAAAATCGATGAGGCAGTGAGTAAGAAAGTTGAGGAGGCGATGGAGGAGAGAGAAGAGAAAGAAAAAAGAAAGATGAATGTGATCATAGTGGGTGTTAGAGAGAGCTCTGAAGATAGTGCAGAGGATAGGAAGAAAGACGACTTGAAGGCTGCCAAAACGATTCTGGGAAAACTGACAAAGATAGAAGACAATGATGTGAAAGAGCCTGTCAGACTGGGAAAGGTGGGAGGAAATAGGCCCAGGATGTTGAAGGTAACCATGACAAATGAGGAAAAGAAGAAAGAAGTAGTGAGAAAGTCTCCTGAGCTGAATGCCGGAGTGACAGATCTGACAAAAAAAATCTATGTCAACCATGACTACACTCCCAAACAGAGGCAAAAGTACAAAGAGCTGAGAGAAGAACTGATTAGAAGAAGGGATGAGGGCGAACAGAACATAGTAATCAGGAATGGACAGATTGTGACTGTGAGTTCCAGGCCAAGAGGAGCAGAGGATGGGAAAGGGCCAACAGGAAGTGGGAGGGAGAAAGCTATATATTGAACCGACAAAGGAGATCATGTACATAATGTAGATAGTTTGTTAAACAAAAAAGATGAGTTTTTGGCCCTCATAGATGATTTAAAACCAAGTATGATTGGGCTGACAGAAATCAAGCCAAAGAATGAGAGAGATTTTATTGAGAATCAATATTCTTTCCCTAATTTTGATATGTTTGTGTCAAAAAATCCCCAAAGGGGAGTTGTATTATATACTGAAAAAAGGTTGAATGCAAGAGAGTGTGAAGAGTTATATAATGAAGACCTTGAAGAAAGTGTGTGGTGCTCTTTTAGTGGTGCTAATAGTGAAGAAGTATTGTTAGGACGTATATATCGAAGTCCTAATACAAGCACAGTAGAAAATGACAAAAAGCTGTTTGATGTTTTAAAATCTGATAAACTTAATAAGTATGATAAGATTTGTATTGTTGGTGACTTTAACTTTCCAAATGTTGGTTGGGATGGAGAGTGGAGAGGTGATAAAAGTGACAAAATAATTGAGAATTTACGTGATGCATTTTTAATTCAAAAGGTATCAGAACCTACTCGAAGAAGGAAAGGACAAATTCCTTCTCTGGATGACTGGGTACTAGTAAATGAAGAAAACTTAATCTCAGATATAGAGCACTTACAACCGGTTGGTAAAAGTGACCACGACTTATTCAAATTCAAATTGTATGTCTCAATGTATAATGCACCTATAGTAGACAAATACAAGTATGATTTTAATAAGGATGATTACAGAAAACTTAATAATATTGTGAAGGATGAAGATTGGAGTGACTTGGTCAATATGGATGTTGAGAGTGCTTGGGGTATGATAAAAAAAAGTGTTAAATGATGGTGTTGAGGAATGTGTCCCAAAAGTTAAAGTTAGTAATTATAAACATTTCAGACCTATATGGTTAGATAAAAAGGCTCTGAGGAAAATTAAAAAGAAGTATAATACATATAAAAGATATTTGAGAACCAAAAAAGGTAGTGATTATGATAGATATATAACAGTAAGAAATGAATGTGCCAAATTGTTGAAGAAAACCAGAAAAGAGTATGAGAAAAATATTGCTAAGGAAAGTAAAAATAACCCAAAAAAATTTTGGAAATATGTACAAGAAAGGACAAAAGTTAATACAGGTATTAGCCCCTTAAAAACCAATGATGGAAAACTGGTTGTTACAGATAAAGACAAAGCTGAAGTTTTAAATAAATTTTTTGCAAGCGTTTTTACAACAGAAGATATCAGTACATTACCAGATTTAATAGAAAATTCAAAGTCAAATGGTATATCATTATGTGATATCAGAGTTACTCCAACTGCGGTAGTAAAAAAGTTACAGGAACTAAACCCGAATAAAGCTAAAGGACCAGATTTGATATCCCCTAGGATACTAAAGGAAGTAAGTAAAGAACTTGCAAAGCCACTTTGTATATTATTTAATAAGTCCTTAGAATCAGGTGAGTTACCAAAGGATTGGAAAACAGCCGATGTTAAAGCCTTGTTTAAGAAAGGAAATAGGAGTGACGCTGGGAACTATAGACCTGTAAGTTTAACTTGTATTGTTTGTAAAGTACTGGAATCACTAGTAAGAGATTGTATCATTTCTCACTTTGAAAGTAATAAATTTTATGCAAAATGTCAACATGGATTTAGAGGGAAAAGATCCTGTGTAACCCAATTATTAGAAGTTATGGAGGATTTCACCAATATGATGGACAATGGGGACCCCTTTGATATCGTGTATCTTGATTTTAGAAAAGCTTTTGATTCTGTACCTCACGAAAGACTGCTCATAAAATTAGCATCTTATGGTATTACAGGAAATACACTCAAATGGATCAAAAAATTTTTGTATGATCGAAAGCAGAGGGTAAAGGTAGGAAATGCTGAATCAGAAGAAACAAAAGTAAAAAGCGGGATCCCTCAGGGCAGTGTACTGGGTCCAATCTTGTTTACAGTATTTATAAATGACTTACCTGATTCACTGCACTGTACTTGCAAAATTTTTGCTGACGATACAAAACTATATGACAAGGTTGCCAATGTTAATTTAATTCAAGAGGACTTGCTAATACTACAAAACTGGTCAGATACTTGGAATTTATATTTTAATGTTTCAAAATGCCATGTAATGCATGTTGGTAAGAAGAATATTAGACGAGAGTATTTCATGAAAATTGGAAATGATGTACAGAAAATTAGTGTGTGTGAAACGGAGAAAGACTTGGGAGTTACATTTGATAGTGAATTATCCTTTGACCTGCACATTAAAAGAGTAGCAAATAGGGCTAACCAAATGATAGGAATTATCAAAAGAACATTTTTGTACATGAATAAACATACATTTATAATGTTGTATAAGGCTTTTGTTAGACCACATTTAGAATACGCAAGTGTTGTTTGGAATCCGTATTTGATAAGACAGTCAAAAATGATTGAAAATGTACAAAGAAGGGCAACTAGGTTGCTTATACTGTTATAGAGTGTAAAAATATGAGTTATGAAGAAAGGCTTAAGTTTTTAAAACTTCATTCACTGAAAGGTAGGAGGGTTAGGGGGGATTTAATACAAGTATACAAAATAATGAATGGGATGGATAAGCTATCAGTTGAAACATTTTTTTCCTTTCCACAAGCTAGTATAACAAGGAATGCTGAAGGTAAAATATTTGTTAAACACAGAAATACTAACACAAGAGCATTTTGTTTTTCTAACAGAATTGTTATATTGTGGAATAAAATTCCTTTTGAAATTAAATTTACTAACAGCATTAACAAATTCAAAAATTTCCTGGACGATGACGCAGAATTCAAAATTTTATTTAAAAAAATAGACTGAAGCAGATTTGCTCAAGTATGAATATTAAGGCATGCTTTTCAGACCCCGATGAAGAAAGCGTAAAACAAAAAAGATAGGGCGTTTAAAAGGCCAGAAGGCCTAGGCTATGAGCCAGCCCTCAGCTACTACTACTACTTATAATACCTGTATGTGTTATGTGTGGTATGTGCACAACCATAACAACCACTGAAGTTGCCAGCAGAAGTAATTTGCACTGTCAAAAGATTTGGACTACTGTAAGTTATTCTGTCTGTCTATTTCTTTACGTTGTTGAAAACATGGCAATACAATACATAGATCCACAAATTGAACATGTTTAATTATTATTCGCCTGTTGCTTTGGTCAGGCGAAGTCACGTGAGTATTGGCGCGCGATGCTATCCAGGTCAGTTGGACGCTGACGCTTGTCTAGGTCGGTGGTGCCAGAGTATCGCTGCTACCATACTTAACCTTCTTTACACAGTTGGACGACAGTGGATGAAGTGCGTGTGTTCGAGTGGATTGTATGTATTTCTGTAAGTGGAATTTATGTGGTGTGCATCTTGTTGCTGAAAAGACACGTGAGTAACCCTTTCTTATTGCTTTTTACTGTCATCAGTCGTTAATGATGAGCACGGATAATAAAGCCGACGATGTTTTGGAATCGGACAATGAAAGGGCAGGAAACAGCTCGCCTGCTGTCCATAAAGCCGCTGAGTCGGCGGAGGACTTATTTAGAAGTTTAGAAGCGCACCTGGAGAAAAAACTAGAAAACATGATGAACAATTTTTTGTCAGCTAAGACCCAGGTGCGAGGGCGCGCCCCTGAGAGGGCAAAGACGCGCCAAAACTCTCCTGAGAGAGAGACTGCGCGCGCGCGCTTAGTCGCGAAGGACCACTCCCCTGAGAGAGCACGGTATGCGCGAATTGACCTTGATCGGGACAGCCCTGACCAAGATTCCACTAAAAGGAAAAGAGACCTGTCTTCTTCGGATGGCGAAATTACCGATGATGATGATGTAGATAGTTTGTCCATTACATGCTCTGTTGATGACCTCTTGAAAGAGATTGAAGCAGAGCTTGATGAAAGGGAATGAAAAGGGGAAAAGGTAGCCGAGTCGCTGGCCGAAGTAGTCAAAAAGTGTTTTGATAAGAAAAGAACAGATGAAAAGTTGAAAGAAGTCTTTGACAAAATTGTAACTCCTAGCAATTGTGAGCAGCTTAAAGTCCCCATGGTGAATCCCGAAGTATGGAAGAAGATGCCGGGGGAAGCGCGCAAGGCTGATGACCTAAAGCAGGTCACAACCCAGCGCGCTATTGTTAAAGCAGCCACGGCTGTGGTTAATTCCATGCAGTTACTACTAAAAGCGGCAAGAGGTGGTAAACCAATTGACAAAGTATTAAAGAAGTCCATTACGGACATGCATGCGAATGCCCTGCTTCGGTGGACATTTCCCATAGGCGTAGAGTTGCCATTCGGCCGTGTTTAAACAGAAACCTAGCTGGCCTATGCTCAGACACGGTCCCCATAACCGGCTATCTCTTTGGAGATAACTTGACCGCTTCCCTCAAGGACGTTCGTGCCATGGAAAGTTTGGGTGCAGCTGTGGCTGGCACCAGCGGCTGGCAGGCCCGCAAGAGATTCAGGCACCAAGCTCAACAAGGGGACAGGCGACCTTTTTTAGGACAGCCGAACTGGCGCCAACAGTGGAGGCGAACCCAGACGAGGCCGCAGTTCGGCGGCAAGCAAAGGCAATCGTACGGCCAGAGCGGCAAGAAGTAAGGCCTGCGGTGCCGGACCCTCCAGTGGTAAGCCCCGCCCACACTGTTCCCCTTGCTGGCCTTCCACACACTGAAAACCTAACGCCCTCACAGGCTGACCTACAAAAGGAGGCGTCCTTTTTCCGGGGTGGCAGAATACAATATTTTGTTGAAAATTGGAAACAGTTGACATCAGACTCAGAGATTATACAGACAGTGGAAGGTTTTCAATTAGAGTTTAACTGCCCAGTATCTCAGTTGTCTTTTATTAGACAACAAAAACAGTTAAATGAAACAGAAACAGAGATAATTGATATAGAAGTCCAAAAGTTAAAAGATAAAGGAGTTATTTCAGTTTGTAGTAAAACACATGAGAAATTTTTATCACCGGTTTTTACTCGTCCGAAAAAGGATGGAAATCAAAGAATGATTCTTAATTTAAAGGATTTGAACAAACATTTAAAATATCACCATTTCAAAATGGACACTCTTCCATCTGCACTGTTACTGATCACACAAGACTGTTTTATGGCTTCCATAGACTTGAAAGATGCATATTATTCTGTACCCATTCATCCAGAATATAAAGGATTCCTCAGTTTTTATTGGAGAGGACAATTATATGAATATAACGCTATGCCGAACGGGTTAGCTATTGCTCCCAGGAAATTTACAAAACTATTGAAACCAGTGTTTGCCACCCTACGGGAAAGAGGACATATCTCCACTTCTTTTCTGGACGATTCCCTCCTTATCAGTAGTACCTATGATGGTTGCTTACATAATATTGCTGATACAGTGCAACTTTTGCGTTCGTTGGGGTTTATTATTCACCCGGACAAATCAGTCTTTGAACCTACACAGAAAATACAGTACTTGGGTATGGTTATTGACTCAAGGTCTATGACAGTGTCCTTGACGCCTGAGAAGGCACTGAACTTGGCAGAGAATGTGAGGGCAATTTTGAAGAAGAAAACTTTGAAAATTAGGGACCTAGCAAAAATGATAGGGAAAATAGTAGCTGCTTTTCCTGCAGTTAAATATGGACCCTTGCATTATTGGAGCCTTGAAAAGGACAAAAAGGTTGCACTGGAACGGCATCACGGTGATTTTGATCAGCAGGTGTCTTTGTCCACTTCCGCTGAGTCGGAGCTGCAGTGGTGGATTGATAATGTTGTTGGGGAATACAACACTATTGAGCGGACAGAACCAGACATAGTTGTTACTTCTGATGCGTCTCTCACTGGTTATGGGGCTGCATGTAATGGTGTTACGTCTGGGGGGCAGTGGCTGCCTGATGAAGCAAAATTCCATATTAATTATTTGGAACTGAAAGCTGCATTATTTGCATTACAAAGCTTTGAATGTTGTTTGACAGGAAAACACGTGAGAATTATGCTGGATAACACAACTGCTGTTGCATGCATAAACCATATGGGGACCAGTCGCTCAAGCGCATGCAATGACATCACATTCAAAATCTGGGAATGGTGTATTGGACATGATATTTATGTATCCGCAGCACATATTCCAGGTCGTGAGAATACGGCTGCTGATGTGGAATCCAGGGTGATGAACCTTGAAGCTGAATGGAGGCTTGATAGCGCAGAGCTGAGAAGAGCGCTGACCGTCTTACAGACGGACATTGACATTGACCTTTTCGCTTCTAGGTTGAACAGGCAGTGTGAGCGGTATGTTGCATTTCGCCCAGACCCAGAGGCGCATGCCATAGACGCATTCTCTCTATCATGGAAACGTAACAAGTTTTACGCGTTTCCCCCTTTCAGTGTCGTTACCCGTGTGCTTCAAAAGATAAAACAAGAAGGCAGCACAGGAGTGATGATCGTCCCATATTGGAGGACACAAGTCTGGTGGCCGGTGTTGCAGTCCCTGCTACAGGCGGAACCCGTCCTATTGAAGAGCCATGCGTCTTTGCTGACCCTACCCAGCCAACCCCACCGTCAACATCCTTTGCTTCAGAACAAGACCTTGAAATTACTGGCATGTCGGGTATCCGGAGCAGATATGAACAGCTCGGATACTCAGACCAAGCAGCTACCTTAATCGTTAATTCTTGGCGACTGGTGACACAAGCTGCATACAATTGCTACATTACAAAATGGAAACGTTTTGCAATTGCAAATAATATCAAAGTGTTGTCCCCTTTGCCCGCAGATGTTGCAAATTTTTCAGCTATGTTGTTTTCTGAAGGAGCAAGTTATAGTGCAATTAATACTGCACGAAGTGCTTTGTCAGCCTATATACCCTTAGTAGACGGCAAAACCATTGGAGCTCACCCTGATGTGTGTAGGATTGTAAAAGGTGTTTTTGAACAGAGGCCTGCGCTGCCAAAATATCATAGTACTTGGGATGTGGGGGTAGTATTAAGGTACCTTAGTTCCTTACCAGCTGTGGAAGAAATGACTTTAAAACAGCTTACCCTGCGCATGTGTATGTTGTTAGCTTTAGTCACAGGACAAAGGGGTCAGACGTTGCATTTATTGCAGGCAACTGACATAAGATTTCACAACTCTAAATGTGCCATTTTGTTTACGAATAAACATAAGCAATCTAGATCAGGATTCCATACTGAGCCGGCAGATATTATGCCATATGAAACAAATCCAAAATTGTGTCTTGTAACTCATTTAAGAGTTTATCTGGAGAAAACAGAAACTGTGCGTGAGAAGCTGACTGCTGATAAAAACAACTTCCTACTCAGCTATACCAAACCTCATGTGCCTATTTCTAAATTCTAGGCAAACTCTCTCCCGGTGGCTCAAGGACGTTTTAGCGTCAGCAGGGATAGACACTGATGCCTTTGGTAGTCACAGCACACGCAGCGCGAGTGTGTCAGCGGTGGCCAATGCGGGCGTACCGCTTGATACAATCCTAAAGGCGGCTGGCTGGTCGAAGGATTGTTCTTTTAGAAAGTTTTATAAAAGACATGCTGTACAGAATTTTGGACAAACAGTTCTTGACAGTTTTATGGCTAACAAATGAATGAACCAGTGTTGTGTTTCTTATGACTTTTAAGAGATTTGCTTGCTGTATTCTACTTTGAAGTGAGCTAAGAATTTTGTCTATGGGTTATTGTATTCGGCCTATACCTGTTTGACAGTAGAAAGAATTTGTGTCTTATGAATTCATATACTTGTTTTAAAATTCAAGAATATGTTTCTTATATTACAAAGATGATATTTTGTGTTCTCTACTCCGCATGTATGACGTACGTGCCCACTAGACGCTCTAAATCCTCATGTCACGTCTCACGTGACTTCGCCTGACCAAAGCAACAGGCGAATAATAATTAATAAATTAAACTAGCCTTACTTTAGGAAGGGGACGTTTAATTGGAATTATTATGAGAATGTTGCTGGGAAGGGGAAGTTACGTGCCCACCCATGCAATGATCTCATGTCAAGTTCCTAAACGATCCCTCCCTATTCGTAATGGTCTAGTGGTCACTTGTACTCTGAATACTGACCTGGATAGCATCGCGCGCCAATACTCATGTCACGTCTCACGTAACTTCCCCTTCCCAGCAACATTCTCATAATAATTCCAATTAAACGTCCCCTTCCTAACGTAAGGCTAGTTTAATTTATTAATTAAACCAACCACTGATCACAACCACCACTATACATGTAATTACCATAAGCACACCACACCAAACTGCAACATATCAAGTACAGCACTCACAAAATTAAGTCTCTCACAGCATGTTGTGGCATTCAGGTAATCGCATTCCAGATCAGACAATGTAACCACCTGAGAGATGTTAAAGATTCATTTCATTTTCAAGTAAATGGTTGAAATATATGCTTCAACTAACTGATGACTGATTCAGTTGATAAAACTATGGACTCAATAGATCTGATATCTCAAGTTCAATCCTAGCATGCAATATACAAACTAGTATGTTCACAAGCAATTTTACTTCTCATCTTCTATGTCACTACGAGACAATTTTTTTTTTACAATGCTATGATGATGCAAGATGATGGGGATGGTAATCATGATGATATGTCTTTACAGTTCCATGTTGGATTAAGACTTCTTGACAAGGCTATACTCTATGCTTCCTCGAGCTGCCATCTTAATGTGCCAATCATTTTGGTGGTGTCAGCAGTGTTTGAAAGCCTTGTCCTCTCTCTCATTTCAAGATCTTACCAGTGTATGAGGATTTTGCACATGCCTGAAGAGAATTCCTGGCAGCTATTGTCTGGGCACATACGGGATTCTTTGAGTGCACATATGGGATTCTTTGAATGTGATAAATCCATCTTAAGTTCAACTTCAAAATGACTTAACTAAAACTTTTGTCAGACAACATTGGACAGATAAAATCTATACTAGAGATGTCAATTTATTCATAAGTGACCTGACTTGCAAATGCATTGTCAAATACGGGCTTGAAGTGGAATCCTTTAGAAGAAAGGGAAGTGGGGGAAATAAAGGCACACATAAAAATAAATGCTAAATGCCAGAGGTAGGTATAACTGAGAAGATTTATGTTATTGCGCACACCTCTTCTTGGCTTTGTAACTTTTCAGATTAAGTACAACTGACCAACCTCCTTTTATAATTTTTTTTATTTACAACATATATGACTATGAGTATGAGTGTCAGTTTTCTGTCTGTATTCATAAATCATATGAATCTGTTTTCTTTCTGCATTCATACATAATAAGATATAAATCATGTGTATATCGATTATACATGAATACACAACATATGTATACTTTATGAAATAGTATGGGAATAAGTAAATCATTCATCAAAGCCTCCGCACTGCAGTTCTACAGACACATCAAATTCAAAATGATAGTTACTGATGCTCCAAAGAAGACTACTCGGGGAGACATAAGCAACCTCAATGTGATGCTGAGATGTAGCATGGGCATGCTCTTCTGCACTCCATGGTTAGAAGTGGAGTAAGCAGTACAGCTGGAGATTGTTTTAACCTGAATACTAATAAATGTATGAGTTAACCTAACCCTAGCACTGGACTTCTTTCTGTCTTCAAAGTTTTCAAACCCAAGGGCAAGGCTGAAGATTATATTAGGCCTACCAGTAGCAGGGTGAATGAAATAATAATCATCATTATTATATTCATTCTGCTACTGATAGACCTAATTTGGCCTACAGCCTAACCTTGCCTACCACGTTTTTAAACCCACAACCAGCCTGCACACCAACCCTGCTACAGTTATCACTTATTGACTTATTCACAATACTTTCACAATTTTCGCCCTACTTGAGACACAATGATGCATGATAAAGAAAGGTAATAAACGGTAATACGCCCACCAACTTTTGGTTTTGGCAGCGTTACTTTATTCACATTGCAACTGGATAAATAACATAATGATAATACTAAATAGTATAGCCTATAGGAAGTGTCAAGACGAACGCTAAAAAAAAAACAACAAAAAGGTAAAAAGAACACCCCACAAAGGATACAAAGTACAATGACAGAAAAAGCAGCATCACTTCATCTATCATAGTGAAGATAAACAGTACGCCGTCCAAGCCCATTGTTTCAAATGTGTATCGTTCAGTTCGGAAGTTCTCTTCTCAACGAACTTTCGAAACTTTGCTTTTGATGGAAGGTTAACTGCACATGTCTTGCTGGAGTAACGTCCCCTGATCGCCCATTCATTCGTTTCACGTTATCAGACTACAAACACTCAGCAGGTCTGGCATTTGATCCTGCCTGCCTGGTATCTCCCGCCTGGTGGTAAAGAGTGGAGATCCCCCCCGCCTCGATATCCCAGGTCAACATGTGTACAGACCTGTTAGTGTCAAGTAGTGTAGCTAACTGCCTTGTAGCAGACGAACCAAGGGACGCAACTCATCAGTGCTTATCATGATACGGGTCCTGCGAGCCCAGTATGCTTTGCGAATACGATGGCGCTTGTATCTGAATGTACGACATGATGAAGCTGGAGAATAAATGAAGTTACAGTATGCCTCGGTGTTGTGCAGTTCATGTATGAACCCAGTGGTCATCTTACATGGTGTCAGAAGTGGGTCAGCTGTGTTTGGAAAGTCAAGACTACGAACTGTGAGTAAATTATGGCATTCAAACCTCCGTCAGAATTTTCGTTCAAAAGCGCGGAATGGCCGGCGTGGCGCCAAAGGTTTGAGCGGTTTGCAATCGCAACAGAACTGAAGAAGAAATCGGACGAGGTCCAAGTGTGCTCGCTAATATACGCGATGGGATCCGAGGCAGAAAAACTGTTAGATCAGTTTGATCTCAGTGATGAGGATAAGAAGAAATTTCGGCCTGTGCTCGGAAAGTTCAACGAGTATTTCATTCCGAAACGAAACCTGATTCACGAGAGAGCTTCCTTTCACCGGTTGGAGCAAGGGAATGAGACTATTGACGAGTTTGTGAGAAAACTCTATGAGAAAGCAGAAACATCAGAATTCGGGGCAGAGCGTGAAAACATGATCCGAGACCGCCTAGTGTTAGGGGTACGTGACAAAGACTTATCAGAGAAGTTGCAGTTAGAGGCGACTCTGACGCTAGAGAAAGCAATCACCCTTGCAAGACAAAAAGAGACCATTAGTGCGCAGATGAAGGAGCAGAGACATGCGAACGTGGATGCAGTTGGTCATGGACAGAGAAGTGGTCAGCATTACGCACGTGGCCGTGGACGACCTTTGAGAGGGGGTGCCACTGCCAGTCGTCAGGGAGCTGCTGGAAGTGGCATAATCGACTGCAAGTACTGCGGAGGGAAGCATGCCAAGAGAAATTGTCCGGTGTATGGCAAAGAATGTCGAAATTGTCACAAGAAAAATCACTTTGCCAAAGTCTGCAAGAGTAGGCACAAACCGAAAGTTGACGAGCTGCATGCCGAGGAAGAAGAGGAAGAGGCATTCCTGTATTCCATCAACACTGATGCAGAAGAACCGTGGAGGAGAACAGTCACCATCGGCTGCACCAAGACGCTGTTCAAAATAGATACAGGGGCTGATGTCTCCATCATGACTTATTCGACCTACAACACCCTCAACCCCAAGCCACCCTTGGAAAAGACAGGGATCGCTCTGAGAAGCCCAGGCGGAGTTCTTGATTGTATGGGGAGGGTGATGCTTGACTTCCAGGTCAAAGGACAGACTTATCCGGTGACAGTTTATGTCGCTCCGGCTCAGGAGAATTTGCTCAGCCGGGAGGCGGCAACAAGAATGGGCCTTGTGGTCCGAGTCGACAGCATTTTCAGCGAACTGGATGAAAATACCATTAGCAATGCCGCATGAAAAATTGAAATTGGGTTTTGAGTTTAAAGATTTATATGGTTTTGAAGATATTGTTATTCTGAGTAAAAAGCAGTTTAAATTTTTCAAATCAGACTAATAGTTCATGAGATATTCCAATTTGAAGCGTCAAAAATTTCTTAAATTTTGGTACCACGTTTTAGTGGGACAAAGAAGGACAAGTGTCACAGAACAAACTCATCAAATGGCATGGTATGCTGATTTTGCTGGAAATGACATTTATTTTGTAATTGTGAGAGACAGACCAGATCAAAAGTCATGAAATTTTGGTTGTTGATGTATTTTGGCGTGCCGAATTGAATAAAACCATTATTGGAACTCTGTGACGAGCCATTTTTGTCTTATTACAGGAAACGTGATATTTTGGATGTTTTATCAGTGTTTCATTAATAATTGCCCATATTATATTAATAACAGACAAAAATGAAGCTAGAAACAAAACAATCATTTCAAGAGATAGATATAAAATCATTTTGCTCATCGTTCAAGTGTCTTATTACTGCAAATTAAACCAAAAAAGTCACGACTCGCTACTTCAGTAGTCTTATGAATAACTTTTAATATTTCATCAGTTTCTGTACATATAAAAGGACATCTGAGAATCAATGACTTCTGGAATCACTTAAATAATTGAAATATTAAAAAATTACTGCATGCTTTTATGCTGCAGTCTGTCCAAAAATATCATCCGATCAATATTCTACTAAAAACTAAACACACACACATACACATGCACACACACATAACACACATACACATATATACACACACAGAGAAAAACATAACAGACAAGATTTATGTACGCTACATTTGATTTTTATTTTATACATCAGTCTTTAAAAAATAGACTAAACTGTCTGTGGATGAGTCAAGTCCCCGAACACTTAGCATAGCCAGCATCCAAAGAAAACTTCAGGAAGGATATGGGACCACTCAGTGACTCACCATTCAGGAACAGGTCACTTAACTCCTACAATAGAGAAATATATGAATTTCTGCATAATATATACTATTTATTGAGAGATTGGAAAGGAAAGTAAACCATAATGCATAGTCTTCACATTAACATTACTTTAACATTAAGCCCAAACTCGCGACTTTGATTTTTAGCATATTACTTGTAAAAATCCACCAAAGCAGAGCAATCCTGCTAAGTACTTCCGGTGTACTCTTGCCCTTTAATTAGCAATGCCGTGCGAACCGAAACGCGACGTCAAATTTGTGGTACAAAAAACTGGGGCCGGCCGCAAAATTGGGGGGGTCTTCAGTTCAATCAAGTATTACTGCCTCTTTAATCGGTGTTTCATTCTTATTTTTTGTCTTATGTGAATTAGAAATGAATAAAGATTTGAATGATTGCCTTTTTATATACTTAGAGCGAAAATAGAATTAGTTATTTGATGAGAAAGTCGAAAATCCGCGTTTCAAGCGCACTCGCGGCGACGGTATGCGTTTAGAATCGAAGTTTGTTCGAGGTGCTTCACTATTTCGGTCGGTACGGCTATATTTGTGAACCAATCACATTGTAATTTTGCAGCCAATGAGAATTAATGTAACAGAATGATATATCCCGACGAGAGCTATGTGTGCTAGTTTCGAACCGAGATCGACGCTTCCAAAGTTTTGCTTTTTTTCATCAGAAAAGTTTGCAAGTAAGTCGCCATTTTTGGAACTTCTCGTCGGCGGGATTCGATTTTACATGCTTTTTTCTATATGCATGTGTAATATGAAATCAATTTGATGTAAAATATGGCCGTACGGCAACTTTTTACACGAGGATCTATACCAGATCAGTAGCAAAACAACGTCGCAATGTGCCGACGCCATAGGCCTACTGCACGGAACAGAACAGTGTGCAAGTTTCAGCTCAGCAAGTTTCGTGTTGTCAGACAAAGACTAGCAACCAACAGATCAAGTTCTGTTTTATCTGTAACACTGTATTTTTCAAGAAAAGGACAACTGCGTTTGAACTCGATTCGGAGTTGTCAGCCGAAGCTATGTTCGTCAACCATTTCCTCCCCGAGGTCATGCTAATTTGCATGTCGCTGTGTAGATCTGCTCACCCCACGACGGGCGAGCTTACTACTAAAAATACTATGTGCTCGACGGGCTTCGCCGAGCTGTGGAAAATGGGTTTGCCCAAACAGAGGGGTGCGCATACCTGCCTCCCCAACTCTCTCTCTCTCTCTCTCTAATAAATAAATGAATGAATAAATAGGTCTAAATAATTTTTTTTCAAATCAACAAACAATTCTGTGCAAGTCATTGTACTTTCCTTGATATGAATCTCTCTCTCTCTCTCTCTCTCTCTTTCTCTCTCTCTCTCAGAGATCAAGAAATGAATAAATAAATAAATAGGCCCCATTACATTCATATCTAAGTCATTGTTAACAGGCATGATCCTCTCTCTCTCTCTCTCTGAGACAACACACACACACACTAACACACACAGAGATTTAGAATGTCACAAAACAAAATCTTCTGTCATTGTTATAATATTCTTTATTTAGGTTTTGCAACTGAATAGAAGGCTATGAGTTGTATTATTTGTAAAGTAGGCCATCCATTAGCTTACATAGTTGTTTCAATTTGTTGTCAGTATCTGAAAAGGATAGGCCTATTGTAATCAGTTTGTTTTAAAGGGAAGATTGCATCTTATTTAGTAGTAGCCTATTGTTATTGATTTGTATTAAAGGGCAAGATTACACTGGAAATACTTAGCAGGATTGCTCAGCTTTGGTAGATTTTTACAAGGAATATGCTGAAAATTAAAGTCGCGAGTTTGGGCTTAATGTTAAAGTAATATTGATGTTTAGACTATGCATCATGGTTTCCTTTCCTTTCCAATCTCTCAGTGAATAGCATATATTATGCAGAGATTCATATATTTCTCTACCTATTCCTGAATGGCGAGTGGTCCCATATCGGAAGTTTTCTTTGGACTCAGGCTGTGCTAAATATTCGGGGACTTGACTCATCCACAGTCTACTGAATTTTTTTTTCTAAACACATGTATAAAATAAAAATCAAATGTAATGTACAAAAATCTTGTCTGTAATGTTTTCCTTTGTGTGTATGTATGTGTGTTATGTGTGTTTAGTTTTTAGAAGAATTTTGATCGGATGATATTTTGGGATAGACTGCAGCTTAAAAGCATGCAGTAATTTTTAATATTTCAATTATTGAAGTGATTCCAGAAGTCATTGATTCTCAGATTTCCTTTTATATGTACAGAAACTGATGAAATATTACAAATTATTCATAAGATACTGAAGTAGCGAGTCATGACTTTTTTGGTTTGATTTGCAGTAATAAGACACTTGAACGATGAGCAAAATGATTTTATATCTATCTCATGAAATGATTATATATCCTTGTTTTGTTTCTAGCTTCATTTTTGTCTGTTATAAATACAATAAGGGCAATTATTAATGAAAAACTGATAAAACATGCCAAATATCACATGTTTTCTGTAATAAGACAAAAATGGCTTGTCGCAGAGTTACGATAATGGTTTCATTCAATTCGGCATACAAAAATACATCAACGATCAAAATTTCGTGACATTTGATCCTGTCTGTCTCTCACAATTACAAAATGAATGTCATTTCCAGCAAAATCAGCATACCATGCCATTTGATGGGTTTGTTCTGTGACAGCTGTCCCACACATCTCTTCTTTGTCCCACTAAAACGTGGTACCAAAATTTAAGAATTTTTTTACGCTTCAAATTCGAATATCTCGTGAACTATTGGTCCGATCTGAAAAATTTAAACTGCTTTTTACTCAGAACAACAATATCTTCAAAACCATATACATCTTTTAGCTCAAAACCCAATTTCAATTTTTCATGCGGCATTGCTACTTTAATACAAATCAATAACAACAGGCTACTATTAAATAAGATGCAATCTTCCCTTTAAAACAAATTAATGACAATGGGCCTATCCTTTTCAGATATTGACTACAAATTGAAACAACAACATAAGCTAATGGATGGCCTACTTTACAAATAATACAACTCATAGCCTTCTATTCAGTTTCAAAACCTAAATGAAGAATATTATAACAATGAACAGATTTTGTTTTGTGACATTCTAAATCTCTGTGTGTGTTAGTGTGTGTGCGTGTTGTCAGAGAGAGAGAGAGTGTGTGTGTTGTCAGAGAGAGAGAGATGGAGAGAGAGAGAGAGAGGAAGGATCATGCCTGTTAACAACTTGGATATGAATGTATTGTGGCCTATTTACTTATTTATTCATTTCTTGTTCTCTGAGAGAGAGAGAGAGATTCATGTCAAGGAAAGTACAATAACTTGCACAGAATTGTTTGTTGATTTGAAAAAAAAAATATTTAGACTTATTCATTCATTCATTCATTTATTTGAGAGAGTTGGGGAGGCGGGTATGCGCACCCCTCTGTTTGGGCAAACCCATTTTCCACGGCCCGGCGAAGCACGTCGAGCACATAGTATTTTTAGTAGTAAGCTCGCCCGTCGTGGGGTGAGCAGATCTACACTGCGACATGCCAATAGCATGATCTCGGGGAGGAAATGGTTGACGAACCTAGATCTAGCTTCGGCTGACAACTCCGAATCGAGTTCAAACGCAGTTGTCCTTTTCTTCAAAAATACAATGTCACAGATAAAACAGAACTTGGTCTGTTGATTGCTAGATCTAGTCTTTGTCCGACAACGTAAAACTTGCCGAGCTGAAACTTGCACAGCGTTCTGTTACGCCAGTAGTAGGCCTATGGCGTCGGCACATTCCGACGTTGTTTTGCTACTGATCTGGAACAGATCCTCATGTAAAAAGTTGGCGTACGGCCGTATTTTACATCAAATTGATTTCATATTACACATGCACATAGAAAAAAGTATGCAAAATCGAATCCCGCCGACGAGAAGTTCCAAAAATGGCGACTTGCCTGCAAACTTTTCCGATGAAAAAAAGCAAAACTTTGGAAGCGTCGATCTCGGTTCGAAACTGGCACACATAGCTCTCGTCGGGATATATCATTTTGTTACATTGATTCTCATTGGTTGCAAAATTACAATGTGATTGGCTCACAAATATAGCCGTACCGACCGAAATAGTGAAGCACCCCAAACAAACTTCGATTCTAAACGCATACCATATCCGCGATTACGCCCGAAACGCGGATTTTCGACTTTCTCATCAAATAACTAATTCCATTTTCGCTGTAAGTACATAAAATGGCAATCATTCAAATCTTTATTCATTTCTAATTCATATAAGAAAAAAAATAAGGATGAAACACCGCTTAAAGAGGCAGTAATACTTGATTGAACTGAAGACCCCCCAGTTTTGCGGCCAGACCCAGTTTTTGGTACCACAAATTTGACGTCGCGTTTCGGTTCGCACGGCATTGCTAATACCATCAAAACGCCACCTGTCAAAATTCAATTACGGGAAGGGGCACAACCCTACAGCGTAAATACGGCGAGAAGAATTCCTATTCCCCTTCTAGGGAAAGTGAAAGCTGAACTCCAGAAAATGGAAAAGGTCGGGATCATAAAGAAAGTTGATGAACCAACAGACTGGTGTTCGCCAATAGTCCCTGTGCTGAAACCTTCGGGTAGTGTCAGAATATGTACTGATTTTAAGAAGTTGAATCAGGAATTGAAACGAGAGACACATGCTTCCAGCAGTGGAAGATGTGCTTCACAAACTGAAGGGATCTACCATCTTCAGTAAGCTTGATGCCCGGTCAGGATTCTTTCAAGTCCCGTTGGACCAAGAGTCAGCAAAACTCACAACATTCATAACGCCTGAGGGGAGATATTACTACCAGAGACTACCTCAGGGGATCAGCTCAGCTCCAGAAATCTTCCAGAAAACAATGGAGAGAATTCTAGGAGAAAGAGATCATGTGATTTGTTTCTTTGATGACATTCTTGTGCACAGTGCTGATGCTGAAATCCATAAGAAACATCTTCAAGACACTTTGAAGACACTAGAAGATGCTGGAGTGAAGTTGGGGAAAGAAAAATGTGAGTTCAGGAAACCAGAGATCAAGTTCTTGGGGTTCATCGTCAACAAAGATGGTGTACGCCCAGACCCAGAAAAAACGGACGCTATCCGGAAGATGCCTGAACCTACAAACGTGACTGAACTGAAACAGTTCATGGGGATGGTAAACTACCTTGGAAAATACCTCCCCAACCTCTCCACTGTTGCAAGTCCACTTACAGAGCTGATGGAGAAGGACCGAGCGTGGACATGGGGTCCACCACAAGCAAAAGCAGTCGCCAAAATCAAAGATATGGTTACATCAGCGTCGACATTGGCCTACTACGACCCGCACTTGCCAACCATTGTGAGCGCTGATGCTAGCAGCTATGGACTGGGAGCGGTGCTGCTACAGATTCATGAGTCAGAGGGCGAGCGTCCCGTGGCCTTCGCTTCTAGAACACTGTCAAAATCTGAAAAACATTATGCTCAGATTGAGAAAGAGTGCCTCGCATCCACCTGGGCATGCGAGAAGTTCAACAGGTATCTCACCGGTCTTCCACAGTTTGACTTGATCACAGATCACAAGCCACTAGTGCCTCTGATAAATTCCAAAGACCTCTCAGATACTCCTCTGCGTTGTCAACGTCTACTTCTCCGCCTACTGAAGTTCAACGCTACTGCAAAGTATGTTCCAGGGAAGGAGCTGCTCATTGCAGACGCCTTAAGCAGAAGTCCTATGCCAGAAACTGACGATTCTTCACACTGTGAAGTAGAGGCACATGTGAGAGAGGTGCAATCATCATGGCCAGTGAGGGATTCTACACTCAACAGACTGAAGAAAGCAACAAAAGACGACATCGAGCTTAACTGTGCTGTGAACTACACTATCAATGGTTGGCCAACGTACAAAGAAGATGTGAAGTTGGCGGCGAGAAATCTGTATGATATGAGGGGAGAATTGAGTGTTCAAGACGGTCTCCTCTTGCGGGGCTGCAGAATTGTGATTCCCCACGACGAGCGAAAAGAAATCCTTGAGACAATTCACCATGGTCACATGGGTGTGGCCAAATGCAGAGAGAGAGCCGCACTTGCTGTGTGGTGGCCTCAGATAGGAAGAGACATCAAAGATAGAGTGGCATCATGCCGCCAGTGCTTGGAGGAGAGACCATCTCATCCAAAAGAACCATTACTGCCAACGGAACTACCAGATCGACCATTTCAGAAAGTGGCAGTTGATCTTTTCGACTACAAACGCAACTCCTATGTGGTGGTTACAGACTACTACTCGAGAAACTTTGAGATTGCTTCCTTGCCAGATCAGAAATCAACAGCACTTGTTGCGAAGCTGAAGTCCATATTTGCACGGTATGGAATTCCAGAAACTGTTGTCTCGGACAACGCTCCCAACCTAGCATCCAGAGAATTCAGACAATTTGCTGAAAAGTGGAATTTCAGCCACATCACAAGCTCACCACACTATCCGAGAGCTAACGGGGCAGCAGAGAACAGGGTGAAACTAGCCAAACGCTTCATGAGACAAGACGACCCTCAACTGGCAATATTGACCTATCGGGCGACGCCTATTCCTGAATTAGGCGCAAGTCCTGCAGAACTCAGCATGGGAAGAAAACTTCGCACAACCCTTCCATGCATTCCTTCAACTCTACAGCCGAGAGCAGCAGATGACAAGTTCCGCGAGCGAGACAAGGTGTTCAAAGACAGACAGAAACTCTACCATGATCGCCATCATGGGGCTCAACACCTGCCGGAGCTGAGACCAGGAGACCCAGTTTTGGTCAAATTGGATGACCAGAAAGGCTGGAAGTTGGATGCCAGAGTGGTGTGCAAGTGTGCGCCACGTTCCTATGAAGTCGAGACGGCTACAGGAGTGCTGCGAAGGAATCTCCGCCATCTTCTACGCCAGCCAGAGGAAACCATCAAGCTGGAGCCACCATCCATCGACATACCGGAGTCGAAGCCAGCTGGAGACAGCCCACCTCCTATTCCTACTCACCACTTGCCTTCAAAGCCGGGAAGTAGCAGTGGAGATCCGCAGAAACAGCTTCCACCATCTCCTGGTAGGAAGCCAGCAGTTTTCAAGCCTGCAGAGCCAGCAACATCGCAAAATCCTGTTCGGGTGGATCAGTCGCCTGTCCAGCACACCAGATGTGGGCGGAAAGTTATGTTGCCGGCAAGATATCGTGACAACTGAAATGTGTGTTTATGGCCTGTGTCCAGTGAAGCAACAGTGTAGTTAGGTTGCTATCCTGGCTTACTATTGTCCACAATGAGTGTGACAGATTTTTTTCTTTGGTTAGAGGACAGTAGACTGTCCTGTAAAAAAATTTGTGCATGGCCTGTATTTCAAGTGAACAGCACAGCAAGTATAGTTAGGCTGATTTCACTTGAATAATAACCGTGTAGCCTGGTTATAATTATAGGTTGATTAGGTGGAATTTCTTTTCATTCCGCGATCACAAGTGATCTTGATCAGCTGTGGTGTATTTTTCAACCGTACGAGTATTCATTACTTTATTTGAAAAACTTTCTAGTCAGTGACCAGAATGGACAGTACCAGCAACCTTTTCCAATCTTAAGAAATGTGTTTCTAATACTCTTAAGACGGAATGCTGAAATTTTGGCAGTTCACAATTGGAAACATTGCAATGCTTGAAAGACTTGAAGATGAAGAATTTTTACAATGTTATTTCTTTCAGTCTCCACAGTATACTACACGTCATTATTGAAGGGCCAGGAACGTTTTTGAGTCAATTTTTGAAAGGAGAAATAACCTATTTTCTCTTACTCTTTTCTCCAATTCGTTGCCGTAACTGAATGGATAAGAGCTCAGACAACATTGCAGTTTCCTTTTGGCACGTGTTTGGGGATTTGCCGATTTGCAATGGGCGGCCCAAGGAAGACAATTTCCACACGAAATTGTCGAATCTTCAGCAGGGTCTCTCTGACGACGCAGGCAAGGTAGCGACAAAATTCGCTTTGCACGTGCAAGGCAAGCCCTTTTTGAACACTACTCCAGCCAAAGTTGCCCGCAGACGAGGATAAAAAGGACCCGTTCTTGGTTCGTTTTAACCATGCTTGCAAGACGACGGATGACGGATGAGCAGCGGGGGAGAGCCCTCGCTCTGCTTGATGAAGGCCTAGCGCAGCGGGAAGTTGCTAGACGACTTGAAGTGTCGCATTCCACAATCCAGAGACTGCTGGAGCGCTTCAATGAGACTGGAGCAGTCCAGGAAAGGCGTCACACGGGTCGACCCAGAGTAACGACAAGACAGCAAGACCGCTACCTTGCCCTCTCCGTCCTGAGGGAAAGGGCATCCACTGCGGTGACCTTGAGGGGTCAGCTGAGGGACGCAACAGGTGCTAACATCAGCTGCAGCACGGTGAGAAGACGGCTACATGAGGCAAACTTGAGGTCACGGAGACCGGCCGTCCGACCCGTGCTGTCACCGGTCAACAGAGTGCGCCGCATGACCTGGGCCAGGGAGCACGTGACCTGGACAAGGCAACAGTGGGCCCGGGTCTTGTTTTCGGATGAGTCCAGGTTCACCCTGACCTTTAACGATGGCCGGGCTTGGGTGTGGCGACGTCAAGGGGAGAGGTTCGCTGACGCCACTGTCCAAGAGCATAACCGGTACGGCGGCGGGTCGGTGATGGTGTGGGGTGGCATGAGCCGTGGTACCCGGACCCCCTGCTCCCCATTGACGGCATCCTGAACGGGGTCCGGTACCGGGATGAGGTTCTGGCGGCCGTGGCACTGCCTGCGCTTGTGGACCTTGGTCAAGGCGCCATCTTCCAGGACGACAATGCACCTGCGCATCGAGCACGCCTTGTGACCGACTTCCTGGAGCAGCATGAAGTCGTCCGTATGGCCTGGCCAGCGTGCTCACCTGACCTGAACCCAATTGAACACCTCTGGGATGTGCTCGGGAGGCGCATCAGGGACAACCACCCCCCACCGGGCACCCTGGCCAGGCTGGTCGACATCCTGCAGATCGAGTGGGCGGCCATCCCTCAGGACACACTCCGTACCCTTGTGGGGTCGATGCATCGGCGCTGTGAAGCATGCATCCAGGCTCGGGGCGGACACACGCGATATTGAAAACAGATTGGCCAAATCTGACACTTTCTGTTTTTTGAAAAGGGGGGGATGCTCCTTTAAATGCATGTGCTGTTCACTAATGGGTCATTGTGCTAATTTCTTTTTCCAAAACAGGTGTGGAAATGATGAAATAAAACATAGAATCAATTCTAAACATTGTCAATTATTTCAACTTAAAATTAGAGAGGAAGGAAAAAGTGGCCCTTAAATTATGATTAGGAGTATATGAACATTTACATGATGTAGCAGTTTGCAAGTTGAATGACTTGATTTTGAAAGAATTATTTTGATTCAGCTGTTAATAGTGAATTTTTTTAGTTATAAAAGAGTCCACTATGTTTACAGTTGCAATCTTTTTAACGTTTGATATTATTTTCAGTTGAAAATTCATGACACCTTGATGATGGTAATTTTGAGAGATTTGCTTTCGTATTTGTTAACTAAAAGGGGGAGGCGCTTGTAGCTAACTGCCTTGTAGCAGACGAACCAAGGGACGCAACTCATCAGTACTTATCATGATACGGGTCCTGCGAGCCCAGTATGCTTTGCGAATACGATGGCGCTTGTATCTGAATGTACGACGTGATGAAGCTGGAGAATAAATGAAGTTACAGTATGCCTCGGTGTTGTGCAGTTCATGTATGAACCCAGTGGTCATCTTACAGTTAGTGCTTGAACCCCCTTCTTGTGTTTATGCACGCGAACATAGGCCTAAATAACAATTATGTAATTATCATCATCATCATCATCATGATCAGGTGCCTTGCCGCAAGGCGTTGGCGATTATGGACTTCCATCTGTCTCTATCACTTGTTGCTTCAAGCATCTCTTCCACCCTCCTTGTCCCCAGCCACTCTGCACGTCCGTCTAATATCTTCTCCCTGGGTCTACCCGGTGCTCTTTCCCTCCAGCTTTCCCATTGTGACTAGGTGCTCCAATTCCCCTTTCTTCATAAAATGGCCTATACATGTCGCTGTCTTTTCCTAATCTTCCTTACGAATGATCTACTTGTGTCTGCCTCCATCAAGACTGTCTCGTTTGTTTTCTTTGCTGTCCATGGAACTCTCAACATTCTTCTTAGAAACCACATCTCGGCTGCCTCAATCTTGCTCTGGCTTTGCTTGTTGACTGTCTACGCCTCGCAACCGTACAACAGTATTGGTTCTATATAACATTCAAGAACTCTCTTCCTGATGTTAATTGATAGGCATTTGTTGGTAAGAATGCTTTCCATCTTCTTGAATGTTGTTTTGGCTTGGCCGATTCTGCTGACTATTTCTGATGTGCATCTGCCGTCTGGTGAAATGATCGTTCCCAGGTATTCAAACTTATTAACCTTTCCCGTACGTCGCCTAAAATTTTGCGCGCTGTACTTCGTGGATGTGCAGAAACCCATGCTTTCTAAGAAGGAATGACCCCTCGCCGTACGCCGTGGGTGTACAGTAACCCATGGTTTCTGTATAGGAGCTAATCCCTCGCCGTACGCCGTGGGTGTACAGTAACCCATGGTTTCTGTATAGGAACTAACCCGTTGCCGTACGCCGTGGGTGCACAGTAACCCATGGTTTTTGTATAGAAACTAACCCCTCGCCGTACGCCGTGGGTGCACAGTAACCCATGTTTTTTTTGAGGAAGTACGACCTTGCCATGCGTCATGCAAATTTGACTTCTGTGAGATGAGAGTCTTGCTATTTACGTCAAACGGTTGTTTGTTGTTGTTGTTTCTCAGTGAATAGCTGTGCACAGGCGGCCGCATGAATGTGCGTGTATCTGTGTGTTTGCATGTGAGCTATGCTACATAGAACACGCGCCCGCGCGCGCGCGGTGTGTGTACTGGTAAAACATTAGAAATACTTGATCCTCTGTCAGTATGATGTTTCCTTGAATGTGCAACATACCAAGGTCTACGTGGTTTTTGTTTTTTTAAAAATACGTAATGTTACTTTGCGTCATTTTGATTATGACGTACATTGCTCACACTTGGCAGTACGTGGCCCGCTCAGGAAGAAAGCCGCAAGGCCGAAATATTGGGAATGTATTCATGTTGCTATTTTTCATTTCTTTATTCCTATGTGATATATATAATCATATTTTACATTTATATATATATATACATATATATATATATGTATATTATATATATATATATTTGTGTGTTGGCATGTAAAAATGTATGTGGATATATGCATGAACTTGTATGTGAACTTGTGTGCATGTGCGTGAGTGTGTGCGTACGTGTGTGTATGTGTGTGTAAAACTGAATGTTAATGCATGGCTAGGCACGGGGCAGTGTGTGTGTTTATGTGAGTTGGCGAGACAGAGAAGACAGAGAGATCATAGTGTGTGATAGAAAGTGACAGTGGAGAGAATGTTGCAACATGGTTATTTGGCATTTTAGTTTTGATGTAAATGGGTAGATAGGTATATGACAACTAGTGTGTGTGTGTGTGTGTGTGTGTGTGTGTGTGTGTGTGTGTGTGTGTGTGTGTGTGTTCAGTTGACTGCCTTCGTATAACTAATTAGCACAATGCATTTTCTCTCAAATACAGACGCCCACAAATTGATAGTTAGGGGTAATATGCATATTTTATTCATCAAATACCTAAAACAAAGATTTTTCCTGACAGAAATTTTAATTTTGTCATAGTTCATCCAAATATCAAAACAACACGCAAGCTCACGTGCACGCGCGCGCGCGCACAAACACACACAAAACCAATTTTGTCATAAAATATACCAACATACCAGCCAAGAACATATTGCATTATTCCTGATTATTTATCCACCCTCCTCTCTCTCTCATACAGCCAAATAAGGGTGTTCAAACAGAAAACACGTATGCTATGACATTCCAGTTCCGTTGCAGAGGCCATTAACATTACTCACTGCTAACAAAATTGCAATCATTGATAAATAACAATGCGGGCAATTAGAAAAAAATCTTTTTTATAAAGGAAACACATACATTACAACTGTTGCAGACATTTCTCTCTTTTCGCTCCTTTTCTACCTTTAAGCTTTGAAACGGACTGCACACACACGTCACACCACAAACATACACACACACACACCCACAAACATAAACACACACAGAGCTTTCAATGAAATCATAAAAATAACCTATCACTGAACTGGCAGCACTTCGTTCAGAAAATGTAGCTATCGCCCTATTTCATGCAGGTCATGATGATACAGCTAAAGTCAAGACTTAAAAAAAACAAAACCACTGTAACAATAAAAATAGGTATAATCCATAATAATGTCACTAACAGGTAAAATTTATCTGCAAGCTTTCTATGGGCAGCTGCTGATAAGAGCCTTCCTACTCCGCAATGGTGACGACCATGCTGGTGGAGGCTAGTGCAGTACAGTCCCCTGGCAAATATGCTTGACATGTTCCTTGCAAAGCCAGGCAGAACAATGGAAGCAGAACATGGTGGTCTTGCGGTCAGACTTCTAGTGACAAGAGCCACAACGACATTGCTTCTTCGTGCCCTGTTTTGCTGCCTTCTCTGGTGGACCCCTCTTGTCCGAACAGGTTGCTGTCTTTCGCTTGCCTGAGCAGCTTGTTCCTTTCCGTGGTTGGTGTTCCGATACCGATTTCTCAGAAAGATGGTCAGCGACAAACGTCAGTGTTTGCCGGAGCGGTCTGGAGAGATTTGTGGCTGAAAGCCTTGTCTGTATTTGCTCCATGCACAGCTGCTCTGCCATCTTGACCAGGAACTGCAGTCTCATGTCAGGATGAGACAGCTTGTCATCCGGAAATTTCTTTTGCCAGATGACCCTTGCGGCTATGGTGCCCAGGTCAAGCGTGTTAAAAAACATGACCATAGGCCACCTCTTAGTGACCCTTTTGGTGGAGTATGCGTGGGCCATTTTGTCCATTGCATCCACGGCGCCTTTGGTGGCATTATAGAACCTGATAATGTCAGGCTTCTTTTTGATGGCTGTTGGATCCACTGCCTTGTCATGGTGCATGGTGCTCAAAACCACCACGTTTTTGTTGGCCTTTGTCTGGTAATTCACCAGAGTCGTTTTCTCATTGAAAACAAAAGTTGAGCTATGGAGCTCCTGGCCAGCTTTTTGTTTGAATGGCTCAGGAAGGAAGGTCCTGTTGCTTCTCACCGTTCCAACGAAAGTCAATTTGTTTTGGAGAAGCGTATCCGACAATTGCTTATCGTAAAGAAGTTGTCGGCAGTGACATTTCGGCCGGTCTTGTAATAGGGCGTGGACAGCTGAATAGCCATGTTTCGGCCCAGGTTTACTTGGCGTTGCGCACCAAGAGGTCGACCAAGGTAAGGCACAGCACAAAGTGGATAGTTGTTCTCTGCGTCACATGCCCAAAAAATCTTCAGACCGTAGCGGTCTGGTTTTGAGGGAAGGTACTGTAGAAAGGAACACCGACCACGGAAAGGAACAAGCTGCTCATCTATGGTAATGCACGGCCCTGGGATGTAGTACTTCCTGAGGTTTTGGGTGAACTCATCCCAAAACTCGCGGAAGGGCGCAAAGACATCTAGACATCTTCTAGCATTCCTGGTCTGTTTGTCATCAAAGCGGAGACAAGCCAACAGTGCAAGAAAACGATTTCTGCTGAAAGTTGCCCTCACCAGCTTCTGCCCATAGAAAGGGTCAAACACTACGGTAGTTGGCAGCATGCTTTGCTTCATTGCTCCTAAGAACAACAAGCACCCTACAAACCCCTTTATTTCTATTTCATCAGTTTTTTTTAAATTTGTTCCCTTTTTTCGGACTCCTTCCAGATTTGTGTATTTCACTAAACGTTCTAGCTGCTCTTTACTAAAAAAACAAAGTGAAAGCATCTAACGGAGTTCTAATTTCATCACAACCTGGCACTTGAGTAGGAGGGGGCCGAAAAACATTTTCTGACGAAGTGCGCCCTACTGACAAAGGAGGAACAGAGTTCCACATCGTGCCATCTTTTGCTAAATAGACGCCATCTTCAACAGTTGGTTGGTCAGTCAAAGTGGACGAGCCAGCCTGCTGAGAAGACTCTCCCTGCCTCAAACGTTCCACCTGTACTCTAAGGAAAGGAAAGTCGTCCTCAGAGTCACTGGAGTCAAAATGGTCTGATGATATACCCAGTTTTCAGGTTCATCTTGGAGGATTCTGCGAGATCCTGTGAACAGCATGTATACAGTATAAAATGGGAACTCAGCTGTTATTTCTATCGATCATTTCACACTTTTTTTTTGCACACTCAGACATACGGAAACAGCCCCTCAAACACACACATACACACATACACATACACACACACACAGGTATACACGTACGCGCACCTACACACACACACACACACACGGGTATACGCGTGCGCGTGCACCTACACACACACCGGTAAACATATGCCACATTCATTCATATCTGTATACACAGACGGACACACACATCTGCACACACTACTACACAGGTACTAGCAGTAGCACCCCTTCTCTTCCCTCATCTCCCACACCCATACTGCGTGCGTATTCCTAATGGAATTATCCTTAGTGTGATGCAGTTTCCACATGATTTACCTGCAGATACTAATGAAATGTGACATTATTATTTCGGTGAACTCACTCTGATTCCTCAGTGTGGTGATGTCAGGTTCATCGTCACTGGTCAGATCATCACCACTGTTGACACCTTCCTCACGATCATCGTCAAAGGCTTGACTGTCCAACACTCTGTCCATAGCTGGACAGATAGAAACAAGTTTGATTTTATCATAAGAAAAGCAAAAGTAAGAAACTAATATGTGTCACACACACACACACACACACAAACACGTGCACGCGCACACACACACGCACACACACACACACACACACACACACACACACACAGTATCTATCCATCTATCTATCTATCTGTTGTTATTATGAAAAGTATGAAATAAAAAAAAAAAGTGAGATCAGCAACGAGCCGACAAGCAACATACCATCTTCCAAACTGTCTCCTTCACCATTTGCCACGCCGAGGGCTTCAAAGATGTTGAGTCTCTCCATTCCGTAAAGATTGAGCTGTAAAGAAAGTAGAAATATTCTCAAACGTTTGCATAAAAATGCCCACGCTTGATCAAACTAACCAGCAATGCAAACATTCTAATGGCAGTTTTAGCTAATCGTATCTGCGTGTGCGTGCATATATTCGCTTTCAGTCACACACTCACACACACACACACACACACACACACACCACACACACACAGATGACACATACGCTCATTCAAACACACACACACACATACAAACACGCGCGCACACACACTATGAATCATTTCACTTTTTTTTTGCACACACACGCACGCGCGCGCGCGCACACACACACACATGTGTGCGCCTACATTCCATATCCGATTAGAAATGATTGTAATTGTGCCGACAGAAGCGACAGCCTTTTCTAGCGCCCTCCCTCTACTTTTCCCTTCCCCTGCCTCCCTTGTGGCATGAAGAGGCAGGAGACGGTGTGTTTACAGCATGGACTTCAGCAGATGCCGGAGCATCGCAGCTGCATCCTGTTACCAGTCCCCTTTCCGTTGACCGGCTGGCTGGCATTTTTTTTTTTTTTAGGTCTTTGGAACTAATTCGGACCGATTATTCTCTTTTCTACAAGAAAAACAATTCATTCAACATTGTTGTAGATATCTAGTGCACTAAATATCGTTTTATGAAATGAGTTACAACTTCAGAGTAAAACTTACCGCAGACTTGAACCGGGATATCCACAAAAGACAAAGCAGACGGAACTCGGTGGCACCAAATCGTGGGCAGGAAGGAATTTCTTACCAACGCGACTCTTATCTCTCCGTAGCAAGCACGCGTGACGTCATATTCATAGCGTGTGGCGCGCAAGCTTTGTAAGTATGGGTGGCCCCACACCCACGGCGTGCAAGGTTTATTCTTTGGTAGTATGGGTGTTCTCACACCCACGACGTACTGGGACATTAATTGTTTAATTATTTCTTTGTTTATGTATAAAACAAAATAATTTTCAGTTGATATGTAGTATAATATATTAGGGACAAAGTCATGAAATTAAGTGGAAGTGGCTTCAAAATTACTTGAGTTACAGAGCAAAAAACACGTGTCTGGGTGATTTCACACCCACGGAGTACGGGAAAGGTTAAAATTAACCTGTGTCAAGGTTGTGCCGTTTGCTGTTATTTTGCATGAGGGGATTTCATGTTTTTTACTGATCACCATGACTTCAGTCTTCCTGCTGTTTACCTTTCCTTTCTATTTCTAGTATATTCACAAGGTTTTGTAGGTCCCTTTCACTTTCTGCAATTAGCACGGTGTCATCTGCTTATCGAATGTGGTTTATCATTTTTCCTCCAACTTTTAATCCAGGATCTTCCTCCAGGTTTCTCATGATGTTTTCGCTGTAAAGGACAGACAGGACACCAAAATTTGTTTGGGGTATAGGAGTGCCTAGACCATTATTTCTCATCAGGTTATAATAGAAAACCATCAAAAAAAAAATTCTGGAGCAGGAATTATCATGATAACTGTCCGGAATGGGTTAAAATAATGCCGAAAAAGCATAAAATAGCAATTCACACACAATTCTTTCAAACATTCTCACTAACAAATCAATTGACAAACCACTTTGTTTTTGCTATTAATTTATTAGTTAGCTCCTGTTCTTTAACATTGGGCATTTATGTCATGTTCCTTGACTTTCTTCCCGGAATTTTGCCTTATGAACAGTAAATGTCAATAAAATCACTAATCGGATGGGGGGATACTTAGGTTTCTGTCATGAAATTACATTCATATACTTTGTAGACTCATATGTATGCTCAGAATTGATGAACACACACTGAAGAAGTGTTCTACCAGGTTTCAGGGCAATCTGTGCATTTGTTCAAAAGTTATGATATTTTTTATGTGCTATTGATACCGAAAATGCAAAATCGGAGAAATCGGGCCGTAAAGTTTTGAAAATGTTCATAAACAATATTCATAAGTTACAGAGATGTTTTGCTGTGAAATCTTGCTACCATGCCATGTGATATATCTGTCCAGTATGTTTTAACTGCATTAGCTTTAGATTTTTTATCTAAAACTGCCCTGCACCATACTGCAACCCCTCTTCCATTTCAAGCTGAGCAAGTGCCTGGCGGTTGGCTAGGTGGCGAGCATGCCTTGCTTCCTTCATCAGAGCTTCTGAAGCTTTCTCAGCTTTTCTTACCCTCCTTCTGTCCTGTTGCTGCAAATAGGAAGACTGCTTTTCAGAGATCTGAAGGCCAAGTTCTGTCAGTTTTGCAGTAAAAGACTCTGAGCCCGCATTGAACTGGCAAACGGCCGTTTGCACAGCGGTCAGCAGCCGTGGTCTCCCAACAAAAACATTCTTTGGGCAGTAAACCCATATCAAGTGGTTAAGACTCTCATTAGCATTCTGTGTGGCTCCTGTCATCATCCTTTCTAACAAACTCTCATCTGACATCCTGTGATAGATGTGATTGATGTGCTGGGAAACATCTCTGGATAGCCAGGTAGATATTGTGTCAGGACCATGTTTCGGCATTTCTGCACCCAAAGCTTCTGCCTTGTTGAAAATGCACCAGCTGTCAGCACCCCTTGGACAACTGTTATGGTGAGGATCATCATCAGTGGAGATGGAGTGGAAGAAGGTGGCCCAAATAGCTTCTTTCATAGTAATAGGGTTGCCAATGTTTTGGCGAATAGCTCGGCCATAGTACTTTTGAAGCTTGCTGGCTTTGGCATTGGTTAGACGACCCTGACCTTTTCCACCAAGCTTGTGATCCATAATGGCCTTTCTAAGTGCTGTGCCCATTCTCTTGTCAGCATGGTTCACACAGTCCAATTTCTCAATGGGGTGATCAGGTCCATAGGGCTGCAGTTGCTGAAGTGCGGCAAAAGTGCTAGAATCTCCATCACTGAGGATGCTTTTGTAGCGCAATTTGTGGAGTTCTACAGAGCGCTTCCAAATTCTTCTTGCTGCCTCAGCTTCCATGGCCTTTGATGATCCAGTGAAGTTGGCATCACAGTCTGTATGTTTATTCAGCCATTCTTCCATCTCTGGGGTATCACTGCCAAGTTTTGTTCTTGCCAGGCTGCAGGCATGACAGTAACTGGAGAGAACTTCGAAGTCTATCACAAGTCCTGTCTGCACTTCTATGGCAACACCGACACCATGGCGTGATGAAAATCCTCTCTTCTGCCATGTACCATCATAACTGACGGTAATGTCCAGCACACCGTCACTGTCTACATCAGGATAAGCAGAACGAATGATCTCTGCTACTGACTCTAACTGTTTAGTTACTGCTGTTTGACATGCAGCTTGTATTTTTTTCTGGTGCCTACTAAACGTTTTCTGATCCATGTTCTCAGTTCCTAGTACTATTGTCATTTTTTCTAATGCTTCATAACCTTTACCAAGTTGTGTCGCATACAGAGTCATGGCCCTGTTGATCTCAAATGGCACATCAACTCTTTCAACGTCACCAACCCTGGGGGAAGAATACACATAATCAGTATCAAAACCACATCTGCACTGCAGATGCAAAGATTCAGAAAATCCCATGGATTGTGTACCACCCTTTACCATTGTCAGGCAGCCTGGTGTCATGCACTCAGGACACACCACAAAAGTCATCAGTTTATTCAGCTGCCCCATGTCAACAATACACCAATCCCGAGACATACCTTCTTTACTCTGATTGTTTTCACCTGAAGTGCTGGGACCTGGTTCAGCCCCACTGGATACTGCTGGAGGGAAGACTGAAGGAGGTGTGGCAGACTTCATGAGGTCCAGTTTCCTTTTGGCTGCCACTGGCTTGGATTCTGGTGTGACACTGGATAAAGAAAAATAAATGCCAATGAGTGAATAACCAATACAAAAGCATATCTGTTTTACACTATTCACACATACACACACACACACACACACACACACACACACACACACACACACACACACACACACACATACTTTGTCTTTACCATTGTGAAACTAAAAGGATCAATCCATTCATTCATTTTCTTACACCCTCACACACAGAAAACAAGAAACAAACACTGATACATCATGACAATTTTCAATTCACACACAGAAAGCTGATCGAAATCAAGTGATGTGATGAAATGAATCCTGACAGTTGCTTGAATCAACACTGCTGCCATTCTCTCAGAAAGTGATATAATTAATTAATTATACTAATTTGCAATTACTATTTGCTGTGAAAGAAGTTTGATCACGAATACAAAACTTTTTTGCAGTTGAATTCTCATAGATCTATAATAATCATGATAACCTGGGACGTACCTTCGAAGCTGCAAATCACAAGTCGATTCCTGGTCATTTTTCTTCCATCTCTTCAATGCTTTTTCACGATTCAGCTGCTGTCGATATCTCTTGCCACCTTTCCGCTGGAAAATTTGGCTAGGTACGGACGACATTGTTGATAATTGCATCGAAATCAGACACTCGATTGAAAATCGCGTATCGAGTAGACGAAAAGACGCTTTCATCTACAACGATCGGCTTTTGTCGGCAAGTTCCGCGAGTAGAGAAAACCGGTTTCGACCTTGACCCGGTCGTGCATTTCGGCATTCTCATTGGTCGGCTGGCAAGTCCGAAATCCGAAGCAAAGCTCGGCTCTGCCGAAGCAAACCTCGGATCCCCAATATGCAAATCTATATCCTTATATGGATTTTCCCGGAGGTTTTACCAGACTTTTCGGGACGACCTTTGGGAGTGTGTGAATGGAAATTTCCATGAACAACCGCGTTCATTGTAAAGGGCAGTAACTGAGGTTTGATTTGACATGCGGCAAGGTCAGGTTGTTAAACGGAGTCGAGGAGCGTTGCGCCTCAAACGGAGGCATATTTTCACACAATTTCAGGGTGGAGGATTAATTTGAAGGATATTTTGGGGGTAGTTACTCAAGAAAACTGTTCCAAAAGCATATTTTGGAGATGAATTGACAGTAAAATGCAACACCAAGATATTTTTGATAGTTTATTCTTGCCAAAACTGCACAAAAGCCAAAACTCAAAATTTCATCCCCATGCCTTGTCCAGTCCTTCCTAAAGTGAAAACAGATCTGGTGACAAAACACAACCCTGTCTGACTCCTCTTTTGATGTTTTGGAAAGAGCTTATACGTAATTATATAATCATTTATCTATAAATGCAAGATTGTCAAATGTGTTCTACATATACCTTCTTTCCAAAGACTACTAAATATTAGATTCAAAATTGAACAGTATAATGCCAAAATAAACTTTCACTTGTCCATCTTTAATGCGCATTGGAATGACTACAAGCCACTGTTTTCTCAATAGAGAATATTTATCTTTATGACATGTAGGCTCTACTTAAATTTTATGTTCACTTTGAAACCCCCAATGTATGAAATATTGTGATATGCGTTCTGTACGTTGTATGCTGTCAGATATCCACAATGCTTTTTCTTTGTGTATCAATTTATATGTATATATGCCATTCGGTTTGTGAATGAGGTAACTGATGACTGAGTGCGAATGGGTCATGCAACGCATGGACAGTCCTCCGTAGCTTGAAGAAATGACGGTCGATTGGCAGCGGGAACTCAGAATGTGATAGTCCGGACAGTGGTGAGGCATTGGTGTTCCGGGTCCCATCCGTACCCTCGTGGTGTGTGTTATTAACACAACACACACACACACACACACACACACACACATATACACACATATACACACATATATATGTATATATACACTACGCACAAAAAGTTAAGGATCACTATGAGAAAACAGGTGCGTAATAAACTCAGTTCGCTACTGTTATTTATTTCTCAGTCCAGCCAAATTGTTATGAATTCTTGTTCAGCTATAAGTGGGCGATGTTGTGTTAGTGCGAAAATTGCACGGGATTCTCTACTACTGAGCTTGGCCGCAAACGGAAAAGCGGAAACTTGCGAAAAAGGACCTTGTTTTGGACCGTTCTGCCTGAACACATTGCAGATGGAAAAACCATTATGCACGTGCAAGCACTGCTGTTTATGTGTGAGATGCTGTCTCTTGCTTGGCTTTATAAGAAGACATTCCACCAGTAGTAGACCTAATCTGACAATGCCTCCACGACGAAAATTGAGCGAGTTTGAGAGGGGACGAGCTGTTGCATGGTTCCAAGATGGTGTTCTCAAGCGAGAAGTGACCAGGCGACTTCAGGTGTCCATCTCGGTCATTGTCAGACTGATTCAACGCTTCACAGCCACTGGGAGGGTCCATGAAAGACGCAGATCTGGTCGACCGAAGAAGACAAACCCACGTGAAGATCGTCTCATTGAACGACAAGCCCTGCAGACAATAACAGCCTCTTCCAGCATCATTCGAAGGCAGCTGAGGGTGGCTACTAACATCAACATCAGCCAGCAGACCATACAGAACCGCCTTCTTGGGTTTAACCTCCGTTCTCGTCGCCCAGCTGTACGGCCACGCTTAACTCCAGCCCATAGGGCAGCACGCCGCGTCTTCTGCAGACGTCACGTGAGGTGGACACGTCAGCAATGGTCCCAGGTCCTGTTCAGTGATGAATCACGCTTCACCATGAACCACAACGACGGCCGACTGAGGGTCTGGAGGCGCCCAGGGCAACGCTTTATTGACACCATTGTCCAAGAAAAGGTGGCCTTTGGTGGAGGTTCTGTAATGGTCTGGGGGGCCTTCACCACAGAACACCCTTGTATCATGTACAGGGTAACCTGACTGGCCTCCGATACCGGGATGAGATCCTTCGACCGCTGGCTGTGCCTACACTGCAGCAGATGGGACCGACGGCTGTCTACCAGGATGACAACGCTCGCCCCCACAGGGCAAGGGTGGTCAACGACTTCCTGCAGCAGTCTGGAGTCAACAGAATGGAGTGGCCAGCATGCAGTCCCGATCTCAACCCGATTGAGAACCTCTGGGATGAGCTGGATTGCAAAGTGAGGAGCAACCACCCCCCTCCCAGGGATGCCCAACACCTCTACCAGATGCTGCAGGCTGAGTGGCAGGCGCTTCCACAGAGGATCTTCACCAACCTGGTCAACTCGATGAGGACTCGCTGCGTCGAGTGCCAGAACAGCCATGGCGGTTACACGCATTACTGAACTTTTGGGAGCATCAGAATGCCCTGTCTTGTGATTTCAATGACTTCGGGAAATCAAATTTCGATACGTACCCACTTTGATCAAATGTACACACCAAACGATTGCTCGAAATTGAAGGCAATTGTGTATCGTTATCACTAAAGCACGGAATTAAATGTTTGCCAAACTTCAACGCATTGGCTTTCTTATTTTGAAAGTTATGAATTTTTGTGCAAGTGATCCTTAACTTTTTGTGCGTAGCTTATATATATATGTAGCTTTTTTGCTGTTGTTGCTATCAAGTTGTATGTTGATGTCTGTTTATTGTAAAACAAAACAAAAAATGAATTAAAACAATTTTTAAATCATGTAATGTGCACGTTAAAGATCCGTTAGACATGTCAGTGTCCTGTGACCCATGGAAATGGAAACATTAAAACACCATACACGCCCACTGAACATGGAGTATGCAGACTGTACACCAACATATCACCTGCGCCCATTTGAGCCAAACCGTCATGACACATCAGGCATCGGAGAAAAATCGGAATATTTATTTATCTGATTTTTTTCTGACTTCAAACACAAAGCACAGCTGACTCCCCCTCCTCTCCTCCCAGAAACTACGTTTGTACTCATGTGTCCCCATAATCATGTATCCTCATACCAAAGTGTTTCTATACCTGTGTATCTCAGTACTGAGAATGACCAATCAGTCTAAGACTTGCTATTTGTCAATAGTAACGACAGACAGGTTTCAAGGCATTTATCGTCAGTTCTGAAAGCATTTCAGATCCCCTACAGCCGTACTGAACAATAAAAAAAATTCACTTTTCGTAAAACCGATATTAGACTGGAACAATCTCTTGGAGAGGAAGCAATCACAGAAGCACCAATCGACATATAGGTACGGGAAGAACAGCTATTGGGACACACAGGTATGGGGACACATAAGTTTGGTGACACACACTACTTTCCTACACGGCTTAGCACCCTAACACACAGGCACGGAGGACACAGGTGCAGGGACACATCGGAACAGGGACATGTAAGCATGGGAACACATGAGTGTAGGTAAACATGGGTAAAGAGACACAAAGGTTCAGAGATACAGAGACGTGGAAACACTTAAGTACAGGGACACTCAAGTATTGGGACACATCACAGGGACATATATGTACGGGGACACAGGTACTGGGACACATGCATACAGAGACACATAAGTATGGGGACACATAGGTTGGAGACGCTTCAGTATGGAGGCACATGTACATGGGCATATAGGTATGGGGGGACACGTAACCATGGGGACACATAGGTACAGGAACATATGGTATGGGAATACATTGGTACAGGGACATGTAGGTACACGGTCACATAGTACAGGGACACATAGATACGGAGACAAATAGGTGCAATGAAACAGGTACAGGGACACACAGATACGGAGACAAATAGGTGCAGTGAAACAGGGATAGGGACACATAGATACGGAGACAAATAGGTGCAGTGAAACGGGATAGGGACACATAGATATGGAGACAAATAGGTGCAGTGAAACATAGATACAGGGACACATAGATACAGAGACCAATAGTTGCAGTGAAACATAGGTACAGGGACACATAACTACAAGGACACATAGATACAGAGACAAATAGGTGCAGTGAAACGTAGGTACAGGGACACATAGCTACAAGGACATATAGGTACGGAGACAAATAGGTGCAGTGAAACAGGTACAGGGACACAGATACATGGGCACATCGGTGAAGAGACACATAGGTCTGGAGACACATAGGTATGGGGACATTTAGATGTGAAGACATACAGGTATGGGGACACATAGACATAGGGACATATCGGTATAGGGACATAGGTAAGGGGACATACAGGTATGAGTACAAATAAGTATGGGGAAATATGGAGGCACATAGATATGGAAACATAGGTATGGGGATATATGAGTATGGGGACACATAGGTCTGGGGATACATAGGTATGAAGACATACAGTCATTCGGACATACAGACATGGGGACACGTAGGTATACAGATACATAATAGAGAAGTGTAGATATATTACTTTATTCACTGTGGATGTGGTGAGAGGTGACGGAGACAGCAGACTCATTATCATCATCAGGTGCCCTGCCACAAGGCATTGGCGATCATGGACTTCCATCTGTCTCTATCTCTCGTTGCCCCCAGCCTCCTCGTCCCCAGCCACTCTGCAAGTCCGTCCAGCATTTTCTCCCTGGGTCTACCCAGTGCTCTCTTTCCCTCCAGCTTTCCCGTTGTGACCAGGTGCTCCAAATTCCCCTTCCTCATAAAATGGCCTATAAATGTTGCCTGTCTTTTCCTAATCTTCTTTATGAGTGATCTACTTGTGTCTGCCTCCATCAAGACTGTCTCGTTTATTTTCTTTGCTGTCCATGGAACTCTCAACATTCTTCTGAGAAATCACATCTCGGCTGCCTGGCTTTGCTTGCTGACTGTCCACACCTCACATCCGTATAACAGTATTGGTTCTATATAACATTCAAGGACTCTCTTCCTGATGTTAATTGATAGGCATTTGTTGGTAAGAATGCTTGTCATCTTCTTGAATGCTGTTTTGGCTTGGCCGATTCTGCCGGCTACTTCCGATGTGCATCGGCCGTCTGATGAAATGACCGTTCCCAGGTATTTGAACTTATTAACCTGTGTCAAGGTTGTGCCATTTGCTGTTATTTGAGAGCAGACTATATAAATTATATGGATAAGTCGCCGTACCTACATATCCCCATACTTATTTGTCGCCATACCTATACGTCCCCATACCTATATGCCTCCATACCAATATGTCCCCATATGTTCGTTTCCTTACCTATATGTCCCCATACCTATGTGTCCCCATACCTGTGTCCCAATACATATGTCCCCATACCTATGTCCCCATATCTGTATGCCTTTGGTTCATATGGGCTTGACCTCGGGGCCATGGCTTCCAAAATCATGCATTCCTGACTCCGCACAGCCCACGCCACCGACCCAAATCCAGTAAAGATCCGTCCAGAAACAATTAAGAAAATCTTGCTAACGCATTTTCGGTATACATGTAGACTCATACGTAGGCAGACATACAGACACACCTCTCCAATTAATATAAAACAATCTCCTCCACCACCACTAACCCCACTTTTTTTTTCCAAAGGGACGTTGAAAAACGGGGTGACGATGGCCTTGAAATGAAGTTTTATTCACAGTCCAGTCTTGCATTTTGTGTCTCTGCCTGTTTCTGTGTCTGCCTGTCTGTCTCTCCTATTGCATACTGTTCAGATGTTATCTTTATGTCGATCTATTACGACGTGTAGTTAAATAAGCACACAAAGACCTAGTGCCCTCGTAAATAAAGAAAGTCATATTAATGCCATCGTCTTGTTTTCTTCTTTTCTGTTCGATCTTGTATACTTTTTTCAGGCACTGTTCCCAATTTTCTTATATTTTTTAGGATCATCGCACTAAGCGAGATATTTTCAGTGTTCACTGTTATACATTGTACGAAACTATGTACGATGCTATGTCATACGAAACTGCTCCCATAATTATGCTACGGCTTTACCTATGTGACTAGAGAATAAACTAGCAAGATATTCATGCTCTGAGTTGTGTCCATCCTTTCCTAAATAATATACCCAACAATCATTTCATGGTGGCAGCGGTGGGATCGTCCAACACTTCCAAACGCAAGTAAACCTTTAAACACTCGAAGAAGGCGTAAAAGACGTCAAAGCGCCATTATTTTTGATAAACGCGCAAAAGAAGACCGGCTTCGTGACGTCATATTTCGACACGACGTAACGATGATGCAAAACGGCGCCGCTCTGTCTCATGTCGTCAAGGATTAAACCATACAGTACCAGAGAGATTCGGGGACACAACAAACAAACATTGTTGAAAGCCCATAATTTCACAGAATCATCACGGCATACGAGAACATTATCAGCATTTCTTGCCACTACCCTTTGTGAAACAGGCCTACGTGTTTCCCCAACATCAAGCTATATCCTACGAACATTTGATATTAGACATTACTGACTATAAATATTGCTTTCGCAACCATACACATACACAATCATGGCTGCTGCACGCATACCGCAAATGAATTGGGCTACGGACAACCACGAGGAAGCTTTACAATTGTTCAAACACAATATCTCTGTATACTGCGAAGACGAAGAGATCACAGATGATGGCAAAACAGCGCTAAAAATCTTGCGAGGCATAGGTGATGAAGGCTCCAGACGCCTACAAGTGTCCGGCCTTAGAGGAGGACAAACGCAAAACAATCTGTTGGAGCTCTTCGAATCCCAACTCAAGCCCAAGATCAACTTCAGAGTCCACCGCTTACATCTGATGGAGTGTCGGCAACGTGAGGATGAAACTCTGAACGATTTCATCTTGCGGGTGCGCACTCTGGCGATGAAGTGCGAGTTTGACCAAACTGAGATGGAAGAGAGGCTGATAGAACTGATCATAGCATCCACTCCACTTGAGGACTTCCAGCGCGACCTGCTGGGAAAGGCAAAAGGATACAAGCTGGCGGACGCTCTGGCTGAAGGAAGACGATACCAAGCCATAGTTGCCGGACGCAGCAAGCTTCAGCAACTCCACCCTAGCACAGGAGAACCCAAGCTCGACCTGCTTAGCGACAAGCAGGCTGGGAAAGCCCGGTCATGTGGGAATTGCAACACTTCCCATGAGCCACGTAAATGCCCAGCGTTTGACAGCACCTGTCACCATTGCGGAAAGAAAGGACATTGGCGAAGGGCATGTAGACAGAGGAAAAGGGAAGACCTGGCTCGTACACCAAGCAGTGATAGCAAAAGGAAAACCAAAGAAAGAAAAAAAATCCACGACATGGCGTCAGAGAGTGAGGACACTAGTGAGGATGACAACATCAAGCATGACACAATCAACATTTCCAGCGTCTGCAGTGAAGCTTTCACAATGATGGATGTTGTAGCTCCAGGAAAGACAGGCAAGACACCGCTGACACTGGGGCATCTGGCAACATCCTCACCCTACAGACATACAGGAATCTGTATGGAAAGCATGATCCGTCCAAAGTTATCACACCTGTCAAGAACACAAAGCTGACGGCGTACAACGGGCAGAAGATTCCCTGCCATGGTAGCCTAGAGCTTGAGCTCAGTCACAAGGGCAAGCTCACAAAGGCCAAGTTCTACGTGGTCAACGTAGAAGGCCCATGTATCATTGGTCTGCCAACCTGTGAGAAGTTGGAAGTTGGTGACTATCAACTGCAGTGAAATCAGCACAACAGATGTTTCATCAATCGAAAGCCTGAAGCAAACTTACCCAGGACAGTTCGACACTCTAGGGGACTTCCAGGATCCAGCCCAGCTATACACCAAACCAGGAGCAGAACCCTCCATCGATCCACCTAGAAAATGCGCTGTGCACCTTGAAGAACAGCTAAAAGCAGAGCTGGAGAAAATGGTTAAGCAGGGAGTCATCCGTAAGGTCAAAGAGCACACAGACTGGTACTCCAGCTTAGCATACTCAGTGAAAAAAGATGGCTCTCTCTGCATCTGTATTGATCCCCAGAAGCTCAACGCAGCCTTGAAGCGATGTCCCCACAAAATTCCTACTCTGGAGGAGGTCAACCCCAAATCAGTATTCAGCAAGTTGGACGCCAAGGCAGGATATTGGTCAGTCCACCTCGACGAGCCCAGCCAACTGCTGACCACGTTCCGAACGCCCTTCGGCCGTTATTGCTGGAAATGACTCCCCTTTGGACTACGCGTATCACAAGACATCTTCCAGGCAAGAACGGATGAGATACTGGAAGACCTCCCAGGCGTGACTGGCATCACAGACGACGTGTGCGTGCACGGCAAGGATGTGCAGGAACATGACAACAACCTCAGGCGCCTGATGGAAAGAGCCAAACAGTGTGGGCTCGTTTTCAATTCAGAAAAGTGCAACATACGCAAGGACGAGATCTCCTTCTTTGGGAATATCTATTCCAAGGACGGGATTCGCCCAGATCCAGCCAAAATCCAAGGCATCCAGAGCATGCCAATCCCTGAGAACAAAGAAGACTTGCAAGATTCCTTGGCATGATGACGCATTTGTCGACATTCATCCCAAACTTCAGCAAGGAGTCACAACCGCTGAGGGAACTGTTGAAAAAAGACGTCCCATTCATCATGTCAGAAGACCTCATCTGCTGCTTCAACAACATCAAGAAGCTGGTGTCATTGACCACATGTCTCAAGTTGTTTGACCCAAAGAAACCAACCATGCTGGAGGTCGACAGCTCCATGAAGGGCCTGGGCGCAGCCATTATTCAGGATGGATACCCAGTCGCTTTCGCATCCAAGTCACTTGACTCCACACAGAGCAACTACCCAAACATAGATCGTGAGATGCTCGCGGTTGTCTTTGGGATCACACGGTTCCACACATACCTCTACGGGAGGCCGTTCAAGGTGATCACGGACCACAAACCACTCGAGATGATCGTGCAGAAGCCGCTGCTCAAAGCCCCACTGCGTCTCCAGCGCATGCTACAAAAGATCCAGGGGTACGACTATGAGGTGGAGTACCGCTGCGGGAAATCCATGACCCTCGCGGACACGCTGTCCAGACTTCCATCCCAGGCAGACAGGACATCCATTGACCTTGACCTCCGTGTAGATGGCCTAGACCTCTCCCTTGACGAGATTGGTTTCAGTCAGTACGACTTCATCAGTTTCACACCCAAGAAGCAGTACCAGCTGCGTGAAGCCACCAAGACTGCCCCCGTGCTGAACAGTCTGATGGAGACTATAGTTCATGGGTGGCCGGACAACATCAAAGCACTCCCAACAGACGTCAGACCATACTGGTCATTCAGAGACGAGCTCGCAATCGAGGATGGAATCATCTTCAAAGGTCAGAAAGTCATCATACCTGAGGCTCTCCGACAGGACGTGCTGAGACAACTCCATCAATCTCACCAAGGCCTTGAGAAGACGCGGCTCCTGGCCAAAGAATGTGCGTACTGGCCAAACATCTTGAGAGACATTGAGCAAGCAGTCAGGTCATGCGCAACCTGCCAGGAATTCGCGAGCGCAAACCATCGTGAGCCCCTTCTTCCCCATGACATTCCCAACAGCCCTTGGAGAAAACTAGGAACAGACCTGTTTGAGATCGAAGGCCGCAACTTCCTCCTGATTGCAGACTATTTCTCAAAGTACCCCATCGTTACCCAGATGAAAACCACATCCAGCCATGCCATAGCGGAGGAAGTAGAGAGGGTCATCGCCATGTTTGGCCGGCCCGACCAGATCGTCAGTGATAATGGGCCACAGTACCAAGGCCAGCCTTTCAAGGAGCTCATGGACAAATACGGCATCGACCACGTCACCTCGTCCCCCAGATACCCACAATCAAATGGCTTCATCGAGCGACAGGTGCAAATGGTCAAGAAGACCATCAAGAAATGCGACAGGGAAGGAAAAAATTTCCAGCTTGCCATGCTCAACCTCCGAGCCACCCCTGTGGACTCTTAAGCTCCCATCCCCCGCCGAAATACTTTTCGGCCACCCCCTAGCCACCCTCCTGCCCTCACGGGTAGCGCCGCGCGCCGAGTATCAACAGTACAAGCTACAGCTGGACGACAGGCGACAGACTATGAAAATCAATTATGACAAATCGGCCTCCAGTGACCTCCCCCCACTCTACCCAGGACAGGACATTCGCATCTTGAATAAGGAGACCAAGAGATGGGAGCCAGGGCAGGTGGTGAACAAAACCTCCACTCCCAGGTCGTACAACGTCCGTATGTACACGGGCAGCAAGCTCCACCGGAACAGGATCGACCTGCGCGAGCGCGTCTGGGGAGAGGAAAGTACCGGCACGACCGAGGCGTGAGACGCACCAACACAACAACAGGCCAGTGGACCAAAGGAGATACCGGCTAAGGACAAATCGACGTCGACAAGCAGCCAGAACTCCCCTGTTCCCCAAGTGCCCTCGGACAATCAGATACTAGCGGCAGAGAGCCCTCCCTCATACAGCACCATGCGATCTGGCAGGGAAGTGAGAAAGCCCCTGAGATACAGGGAAGAGTGACAGTACTGACACAGACTGTTCACACACACGCACGCACACACTGTACACACACACATGCACACCGCAGTATTGAAACGAGGAAACTGTTTCGCTTTTCATTTTCTTTATTTCTTGCATGCACAAGTTATGTGCTCGTACAGTGCCAATTTTTGTGTTCAAGATCAAAGTTATTTCATTTCAAGTTTGATTGTTTTGATGTTATCAAAATTGGATCCTCTGATGAAAGAAGGGGGATGTTATACATTGTACGAAATTATGTACGATGCTATGTCATACGAAACTGCTCCCATAATTATGCTACGGCTTTACCTATGTGACTAGAGAATAAACTAGCAAGATATTCATGCTCTGAGTTGTGTCCATCCTTTCCTAAATAATATACTCAACAATCATTTCACATCACCTTTCCCCCCCTATTTTCTACGTCACTTTAATGGCAACAGAAACTGGCAATTTTTTACAGTGCGATGCCGGTGATGAAGATGATTATCATTATGTTATGGAGTTCCAGCTAGGATTTAGACTGCGTGACAGGGCTGTGTTTACGTTTCTTATCATAGTATATCCTGGCGTCAACCAGGCCCTGTGGCGTTGGTCAGAAGATTTGAGCAACACCCTCAATGACGCATCCTTGGAAGTGAAGGAGATTCGACTGAGTATCCAAAGTCTTCCCAGTGAGCCCATAGCACGCTCAACTCTGGGTAGGAGCCGAATGGATCTGAAAAATCTCACAACGATTTTTGAAGGGACTGTAACATTTAGAGGACGTTTTATGAACCGAGAGAAATTTGAGCACCTACTCACAACTGGGAAGCTGGAGGGAAAAAGAGCACCAGGTACACCCAACGAGAAAACATTGGACGGACTTACGCAGTGGATGTAGACAGGCAGCGTGGGAGAAGTACTTGCACCGACAAGGGATAGATTTGTGTGGGGGGCCATGATCGCCAACGCCATGCGGCAGGGTACATGATGATGATGATGATCTCTTCACAGTGATTATATTTTGATAAATGTCACGAGAAACAATTTGTGATGTCTTATCGATGCATTCAGTGCTTAATAATTTCAAAGCAACGCATGGAGATGTACTAAAGGAATCTTTTTCATATGTATTCACATTTGTGAGTTGTATGCAATACAGATACACACAACTATCATCGTACAGTGCACAGAATCGTAGAAACAGATCTACACCATCTTCGTGGACTTTGAAAAGTCTGTTAACAGCATATACAGGAACAGTCCACGTCATGTACTCCGAGCATATGGGATTCCACAGGAAATCGTCCTCTACAAACAGTTTCATACCAACTTCACTTGTACAGTAGAAAACAATGAACAGAATTTTGTAATCAAGACAGGTGTAAGGAAAGGAGGCATAATGTCAACACTGCTCTTCAACACAGCCACAGATTGGTTGACGAGACAACTGGTTGGGTACCAACCAAGACGCATCAGATGAAAGTGTTTTTTGTTTTTTTTTCAGCACTGAAAGATCTTGACTTTGCAGACAACCCGGCACTGGTCTCCCGTACTCACCAGTACATGCAGGAAAAACCATCCTGTGTCAACATCTTTACAAAAGTAGGCTTAAAGATCAGCCAGAAGAAAACAGGTGATGAACTGTACGTCACAACCCCCTCACCAATTCAAAGAGACAGAACAAGCTTAGCCACAATTGAAGAGTTAACCTACCTAGGCAGCGATGTCAGAGACGACGGAGAAGCAGGCAGTGACACCAAGAGTCGTCTCAGCAAGGCCAGAAATATCCTTAGATTGTTGAACATGTGAAGGTCCTCCTCTGTACAGCATCAGCAACAAACTGAAACTACCAGAGCTGTGTTCTTTCCAACCTACTTTACAGTTCAGTATGCTAGACGATGCTAGAGAGCTATCAACCTTCCGCACAAAGAATCTCCAAAGAATCATTTGAGCCTTCTGGCCCAGATACCTTCTGCTGCCACCAACTTCTTGGCCAATGTGGTCAAGAGAACATGAACACTGTCATCATAAAAATGCGGTGAAGATGGATTGGGCAAACCGTCTAAAAACAGCAGAATAACATCACCCAGAAAGCTTTCCACCGGACACCAGAATGAAGACGCGAGTGAGGAACACCCTAGTACATTGGTACATCTGGCAGCATACAACAGGAGGAGAACTCACGGCCCTAAAACACACCTGGGTATGAACAGAAAAGAGTGGAGATCTGCGTTGCTGCCTTATATGCCAATGGTATAATGTATAATAAGTAAGTAAATAAATATAAAAGAAGTCAAAACCACACTTTGCAATTCAATTCAGTTCGACAACCATTTATTGTTACAACCACGCTATACAATTACAAAATATTCCGAAATGTCAACAAGTGATAATAGGCTTTTATTTAAGATAAACAAAGAGACAACGCAGACGTCAAGACTGTTAACTCTTTTTCTCCCTCACCCTATTCACTAGCATCCTGCATCGTCTTCAGTGATAGCAAAGCAAAAACTTTGGTCTTTGACTCCCTCACCATATCCACCGGCTTCCTGCAGGAAGCTCGTGGATAGGATGAGAGAATCAAAGGCTTAAGTTTCTGCAGCTGGTGGATAGGGTGCGGGAGTCAAAGGGTTAACTTGTATTCGTTTGCCATAGACATTTGTGGTAAGTGTTTAACTGTTTACAAGTGTTTAAAAATAGTGAAAAAAGAAGGTACTTCAGAGACAGTGTGTTAATTTATCTCCCACTAATCGATACTCATTGTTATAAATTAAGATCCAACACTGGTGTTAAGGTAAGATAAAATACGTCTTTATTTCGAAAAAGAATGGACATGCATTATACGTTGTCATGTGTACAGGGTGATACCTGCACATGTTTTTTGTGTCGTGTGCATGGGGTGATGTATGCATGAGTTTTTTCATGTCGCGTGCGAAAGGGAATTTTGTGTGCATGTGGATGTAGTTTTGAAAACAGTTCACCCAAGTTGGGAACTTGGGTGGACTGGGTTTGTTTAGTCAGCCTCCAAAAAAAACCGCCTTGAGAAAGAGTCTGGAGCTCCATAAATTAAAAGAAAAAAAAAGAAAAGAAGAAGAGAGAAGAAGAAGAAAGAGAGGAGAAGAAGAAGAATAAAAAGAAAGCAAAAAAGAAGTAGAAAAGAAAACGAAAAAAAAAAGGAAGAAGAAGTAGGCAAAAGAGAAGAGGAAGGAGAAGAAGAAAAAAAGAAGAAAAGAAGTAGAAAGAAACGTACAAAAGGAGAAAAGAGGAAGAAAGAAAAGAAAGAAGGAAAAAGGAGACGAAGAAGAAGAAGAGAAAGAAAGTGAATTAGAAGGAGAAAAAGAAGAAAAATGAAAAAAGAAGCGAAAAAGAAGGATAAGGAGAAGAAGAGGACAAAGAAGAAGGGGAAGAAGGAGAAGAATAAGAAGAAAGCAAAACAAAGGTAGAGAAGAAAAAGAAGGCAAAGAAGAAGAGGAGAGAAAAGGAGAAGAAAGCGAAGAAAAAAATGAAAGAGGGAGAGGAAGTAGAGACGAAGAAGGAGAGGACGAAGAAGGAAAAGAAAGAGAGCAGGAGACGAGAAGAAAAGAAGAGGCAGGAGAGAGAAGGAGAGAAGAGAGGAGACGACGAAGAAGAAGGAGAGAAAGAGTTAATATGAAGGTGCATGAATATGAATGTGAATGTTGTATGTGTGTTGTTTGAAAGCTGTTAATAAAAAAAAATGTATAAATTATCATTGTGATCTGTTTAGTGCCATTGGTTGAAAGGAGAGCGTGCGCTTGCGTAACGGACGAGTGCTGTATATATGTTCTGATTGTGTGAGCATGTGTACAAGCATGACAGTGGTGACCCCGACGTGGTTCGAACACGCAACCCGCTATTTAAAAAATTGCTGTCACAATTTTTTTTCCCGGGATGGGGGGCGTCATGTGCACGGGGTGATGCGTGCACGTTTTTTTGTGTCGTGTGCATGGGGTGATGTATGTATGAGATTTTATGTCGCGTGCGAAAGTAAATTTTGTGTGCATGTGGATGTAGTTTTGAAAACAGTTCACCCAAGTTGGGAACTTGGGGTGGACTGGGTTTGTTAGTCAGTCTCCAAAAAAACCGCCTTGAGAAAGAGTCTGGAGCTCCATAAATTATAAGTAAAAAAAAGGAGTAGAAGAAGGAGAAGAAGAAGAAGAAAGAAGAGGAGAAGAATAATAAAAGAAGAAAGCAATAAAGAAGTAGAAAAGAAAAAGTAGGCGAAAAAAAAAAGAAGAAAGAAAGAAGTAGAAAAAGAAGGAGAAGAGGAAGGAGAAGAAGGAGAAAGGGAAGGAGAAGAAGAAAAAGAGAAGGAGAAAGAAGTGAATTAGAAGGAGAGAAAGAAGAAAAAAAAGAAGAAAAGTAAAAAAAAAGGCGAAAAAGAAGATAAGGAGAAGAAGAGGGACAAGAAGAATAAGGAGAAGGAGAGGAGAAAGAAGGAGAAGAATAAGAAGAAAGCAAAACAAAGGTAGAGAAGAAAAAGAAGGCAAAGAAGAAGAGGAAAAAAGAAAAAGAAAGCGAAGAAAAAAAAAGAGAAGAGGGAGAGGAAGACGAGGAAGGAGGAGACGAAGAACAAAAGAGGAGCAGGAGACGAAGAAGGAGAAGGAAAAGAAAGAGGAGCAGGAGACGAGGAAGGGGGAGGAGGAGACGAAGAAGAAGGAGAGAAAGAGTTAATATGAAGGTGCGTGAATATGAATGTGAATGTTGTATATGTGTTGTTTGAAAGCTGTTAGTAAAAAAAATGAATAAATTATCATTGTGATCTGTTTAGTGCCATTGGTTGAAAGGAGAGCGTGCGGTTGCGTGCCGGACGAGTGCTGTATATATTATTCGGATTGCGGGAGCATGTGTACAAGCATGACATACGTGCTTTTCTCTTCATAAAGGCAAGAGTCAGCTGTTTCGCTCTGCAAAGAATCCACCAGGCACTAGGCATGTTACTTCAGGATTTCTTGCCAACTGCAGAGATAAACTCGTACCCACGCGAAATTTGTATATAAAAACGCCCATCTCACACATATAAAACTTTCATACAAATGACTGATGATCGATTGATGATTAAAGAAGAGATATTGCTTGAGAACATTCATAGTGCGTACGTGTTAGTTTTTATGAACCAAACCCCAATTTATATCTTAAATCAGCTGTAGGACAGGAAAGTGCATGACTGTCTATGAGAAGTAAGTAGAAATAAATATTCTGCTTAATTAAACGGAAAAAATATAATATCATGACTTGATAGTGCTAGATCTTGTATATAATTTACCCAGTGCACTGTCTTTTCAATTTGTCAGAAAACACATTGCATTACATGTATAACTGACACTTTTAAGAAATATGTTCACTGTTTTAATAGATAACGCAGTAACGAAATACTGAAAATGGCATATGTAATATTACTACTATAGTCCAAAGGCCCCATTATTGCATGTAATACTTTTATTGATAATATATAAGAATCATTTTCTAATTGATGTTAATGATTGTCAACACTTAAAAAATAATTTACAAATCCAGCTAGCCTACTCTGTTATTCTTTTTACTCAAACAATTTTAAGCACACATTTGAGATTATGTCATTCTTAACAGAAAATTTAGATATTCAAATCGACAAGACTGCATCAAAACATATGGGTGAGTTTAAATATTTAGTCTCATTTAAAGCTCACGATGGCTCCTCTACCAAAGACATCAAAATACGAGTAAGAATGGCAATACAGATAATGAATCAACTCAATAACATTTGGAAAGACAGAAGCAAACCAACAGCCCTTAAAATCAACATTCTTAAATGTCTGCCCTGGCTAGTAATGGTTGTGAAGCACGGACATGCAGAAAAGCGGATGAAAATAAGATCGAAGCAACAGGGACGTGGTTCTAAGGCGGCTTCTTAGAGCCAAGTAGACCAATAAAAGAACAAATGAAAGCATTCTGACTGAACTCACAGTCCAACGTAAGAAAACTGAAACACATCGGCCATGCAACCCGCAATACCAACACTACCCTACAGTAATGACAACAGTTTTGCAAGGTAAAGCTGAGACCAAAGAAATCCTGGCAGACCACCCACCTCCTATATGAACAACAACACCAGCATCAGCGGTTTGATGGTCTGTAAATAGCACAGAAAAGTCAAGACCGGCTACCACCGAACTCGATCCTGCTTCTGACGGGTGATGTGTGAAACAGCAAAATTCATTATAAAAGTAAAATGTTTTAGCTCATTTTCAATGGTAAAATCAAAAATCTATCCATACCATGAAATCTGAGGCGAATTGAAAATTTGCTCATCAGTCATGTACCGTTTTTGATGGCAATTTAAAAAAAAAAAACATTCGTTTCTTAAGTGTTATTATTGATACTTTTTCATCAATACAATGCACATCAAAATTTGCTTATTGATACTTTTTCATCAATACAATGCACATCAAAATTTGCTTTTGAAAAAATTCGAAATTTCTGCGCATCAGTTTCATTTTTGCTTATGACACGATATGATTTGCATGCAAGTCCACCGATATAAGACCAAAAAAAAAAAAAAAAGTGTACACTGATATATGATTGTTAATGGTTACCATAAATTGCAGTCTTTTTTAAATTGAAATCTTTGTCTTTATCCCAGTTTAACAACATTTTGTTCTTCAATGAATTTATTCCAGACAGACATTTGGTAACGCACAAGAAGGAGAGGTTTGAAATGAATATGAATATAAATATGATTTCAAAGTAGTTGTCGTCAAACCTTTGCTTAAAAGGCCATCATTTGACTCGAATGAACCGAAAAACTACAGACCAGTTTCACACCTTCCTTGTAAAACAAAAACTGGAAAAGCTCGTTCCCCCCAGCTTATCTCACATCTTTCAGTTCAAAACTAACTCAGTGTACATGTACACCAGTCTGCTTATCGGCCAGAATATAACACTGAAACCATTCTCATATGCAATCTCAGTGACACGCGTGCTTCTCCTGATAAAGACAAATTATCTGTTCTCTTGCTTTTGGATTTGTCTGCTGCTTTTGACACAACTGATCACAGTATTTTTCTCTCCTGTCTAGAATATGTTTTGGTGTACAGCCTTGGATTGGTTTTAGTCTTATTGATCTGCTAGAAAACAGTACATTGTAACTGAAGACCAAAAGTCAACAAAAACTGTCCTAAAATTTGGTGCCCCAAAGGTTCTGTGCTGGGTCCGGTATTGTTTATATACTACACGTCATTATTGAAGGGCCAGGAACGTTTTTGAGTCAATTTTTGAAAGGAGAAATAACCTATTTTCTCTTACTCTTTTCTCCAATTCGTTGCCGTAACTGAATGGATAAGAGCTCAGACAACATTGCAGTTTCCTTTTGGCACGTGTTTGGGGATTTGCCGATTTGCAATGGGCGGCCCAAGGAAGACAATTTCCACACGAAATTGTCGAATCTTCAGCAGGGTCTCTCTGACGACGCAGGCAAGGTAGCGACAAAATTCGCTTTGCACGTGCAAGGCAAGCCCTTTTTGAACACTACTCCAGCCAAAGTTGCCCGCAGACGAGGATAAAAAGGACCCGTTCTTGGTTCGTTTTAACCATGCTTGCAAGACGACGGATGACGGATGAGCAGCGGGGGAGAGCCCTCGCTCTGCTTGATGAAGGCCTAGCGCAGGGGGAAGTTGCTAGACGACTTGAAGTGTCGCATTCCACAATCCAGAGACTGCTGGAGCGCTTCAATGAGACTGGAGCAGTCCAGGAAAGGCGTCACACGGGTCGACCCAGAGTAACGACAAGACAGCAAGACCGCTACCTTGCCCTCTCCATCCTGAGGGAAAGGGCATCCACTGCGGTGACCTTGAGGGGTCAGCTGAGGGACGCAACAGGTGCTAACATCAGCTGCAGCACGGTGAGAAGACGGCTACATGAGGCAAACTTGAGGTCACGGAGACCGGCCGTCCGACCCGTGCTGTCACCGGTCAACAGAGTGCGCCTCATGACCTGGGCCAGGGAGCACGTGACCTGGACAAGGCAACAGTGGGCCCGGGTCTTGTTTTCGGATGAGTCCAGGTTCACCCTGACCTTTAACGATGGCCGGCTCGGGTGTGGGGACGTCAAGGGGAGGTTCGCTGACGCCACTGTCCAAGAGCATAACCGGTACGGCGGCGGGTCGGTGATGGTGTGGGGTGGCATGAGCCGTGGTACCCGGACCCCCCTGCTCCCCATTGACGGCATCCTGAACGGGGTCCGGTACCGGGACGAGGTTCTGGCGGCCGTGGCACTGCCTGCGCTTGTGGACCTTGGTCAAGGCGCCATCTTCCAGGACGACAATGCACCTGCGCATCGAGCACGCCTTGTGACCGACTTCCTGGAGCAGCATGAAGTCGTCCGTATGGCCTGGCCAGCGTGCTCACCTGACCTGAACCCAATTGAACACCTCTGGGATGTGCTCGGGAGGCGCATCAGGGACAACCACCCCCCACCGGGCACCCTGGCCAGGCTGGTCGACATCCTGCAGATCGAGTGGGCGGCCATCCCTCAGGATACACTCCGTACCCTTGTGGGGTCGATGCATCGGCGCTGTGAAGCATGCATCCAGGCTCGGGGCGGACACACGCGATATTGAAAACAGATTGGCCAAATCTGACACTTTCTGTTTTTTGAAAAGGGGGGGATGTTCCTTTAAATGCATGTGCTGTTCACTAATGGGTCATTGTGCTAATTTCTTTTTCCAAAACAGGTGTGGAAATGATGAAATAAAACATAGAATCAATTCTAAACATTGTCAATTATTTCAACTTAAAATTAGAGAGGAAGGAAGAAGTGGCCCTTAAATTATGATTAGGAGTATATATTGTACACCTCTCTCCTCGCTTCTTTCCCTTAAAAGCATTCTATTCGTTATGAGATGTTTGCATATGATACACAACTCCATTACTCTGAATCACCTAAAAGTTACAAAGAATTTGTTTCATCACTTCAAAACTGCTTTAATGAATTAAGACGTAGACTAAACAAATCGAACTGAAACTAGATGATAAAACAGAAGCTATCATTTTTTTTAACTCCGTCGTCCATCAGCACTGTCCCACCACTTCCACGATTATCTGAAACAGTCGTAACTTTGATTTCATGTTTGATGATGATCCTGCTTTGCCTTTTCAGCAGACTGTACGCAAGCATACACACAAGTACTGACCGAACCAATCATATTGCCCCCGAATAAAATCTTTAGAAAAATCCACTCAAATACGAATAAACAATTTGTATATATCAAAATAAGAATATACGCGCTCAACGATTGAAAGTATAGTAGAAAAGGGTGTAGAATTATTGACTAAAATACATACACTCAGTGAATCAAAACTCTTATCCAGTATGCAAACATACGCAAACTTATGACTCTGCCTGTAGGCTAGATAAATAAAAATCATATCAGCAAAGTTTAGTTTTAACTGTACATGATAATTGTTTCAAATTCACGCCACAAGGCCAGTTCATTTGATAATGGCAAATAATTATACATTCTTTCAATAGAAAGCTCAATTGCTGGCTTGTTCTATAACAAAGTTTCAATGTAGAGTCTTGGGCTGTTAATCAGTTTAATGTAAAATCTGTTAAAACTGGCTACAAAAATGGTCATGCAGGAAAGGGCAGTTTTACAAGTGTGATTGAGGAATAGATCCATTTCAAGATTGTAATCATGCAAAACTTGCCAACATGCCCAGACAAAGGGAGAAACCGTAATATGGTTTGACCGTTCTTGTACTCTCTCTCTCTCTGTGACTTTTTTCTCCTTGAGTCTTGTCTCTTATCTTGACCATTGCTGTGCCTGGTCTTTCTCTCTGTCATTTCAACGCTCTCCTTCACTCTCTCTTGGTTCTCTTCCTCTCTTGCCCCTTCTTTCTCTCTTCCTCTGTCACATCCCTTTTTCTCTGTCTCTTGTGTCCATTTTTCTTACACCTGTCACGGGATTTGTCTAGCCCAGTGCCTGCCCATCGGTCGGAGTCTTTCGGCTGCCACGTGGTTCACAGCCAACCACAAGTGGTTTTTCAGATTCGCACATTATGCTCGCCTTGAGAGTAACCTCTTCCTGAAAGAACACGCGTACACACACACACACACACACACACACACACACACACACACACACACACACACACACACATACACATACACACACGCGCGCGCGCGCACGTCAATTATAACTGTGGGAAAAAAAAGGTTGTAAAGGACTTATTTAAGTAAACACATACAGAGAGGCATTTCTGAGTTTTCTGATGAGAGTAATGGCCGCTGTTGTTATCATCATCATCATCATCGTCGTCGTCGTCGTCGTCGTCATCATCATCATCATCATCATCATCATTGCTGTCGTTGTTGTTGTTTAAAGCCCAGCCTATTGAGCAAAGCCATACAAATAAAACACACGCAACACTTCGCTGACCCCGAAAAAAGAAAAACAACAACAACAATAAAAACAAAATTTAGTACACTTATCTGTACATTTCTGCACATAATCGAAGACTATGCCCCTACCGTTAACCATCCGCACTACACTAAAACATACATGCCACTGGCCTAAATTGCTTACAATTGCTTTTATACACCACATTTCCTTGAAGCATCGATACTGCACTGTTATCAATCTGAATAGCAAGTGTGTACAGCTGTATAGAACACATACAGGAGAATGGTCTGGTAAGATCGAAAATGATAGGAAGAGATGACAGAAAGCAAAAGGACAAGGCAGAAACAAAGAGAGTGATAGAACAGACGACATTTCTAGCAAAGTGTTTCCAGAAGATGGAGATACTATTTACACTGAAAGAGTTACTAACATTCCCACGGGAGTAGTGATGGCCACTCTTCTTAGCCAGAGGATGTTGTATTCTCTGACCTTTTATGTGTACTTGCTATTGTATTTAACACATCTGTCACTGAACGAATTATTCACATCTACTGTAAGTACCCTAAGGGCGGATAGGGGTATATAGAAAAATATGCTGATCTGTTACTTCAAAAAAAACATATCTTCAACCACCTCTTTCTCTCTGATATTAAAAATATTCGTATTTTTGATCTCTCTCTCTCTCTCTCTCTCTCTCTCTCTCTCTCTCTCTCTCTCTCTCCTCTCTCTCTCTCTCTCTCTCTCTCTCTCTCTCTCTCTCTCTCTCTCTCTCTATCTATCTATCTATCTATCTATCTATCTATCTATCTATCTATCTATCCATCCATCCATCAATCTATCTGTCTCTCTCTATCTCTAGCTCTTACTCACTCTCTAAATGCCTGGGTTTTTATAATATTCTGAATTTTCTTTTTAAATCGGCATAAGCTCACCACGGTCTCTTCGACTTTGACAAAGCGGAAGTTGCGAAGAACGGAAACGACAGCCATCTTGGCTTTAAACAGGGCTAGCCGCATGCCGATACAGTGGCGTGGTCCTGCCCCGAACACAAAGTCCTTCAGGAAACTAGGGATGCGCTCTTTGTCTTCTTTGAATCTGTTATCAAACAAAAGGGAAGTGAGTCTCATCTCTCTTAGCCTTTTCAAATCCCTAAACCCTATTCACCAGCTTCCTGCAGGATGATGGCCGAAGCTGGTGGATAGGATGATGAAGTACTGGGGTTAACTCTCAAAGAATTACTGCATCGTTTCGTTTAGTTTCAAAATGTAAGGTCTGTACATGTTCGGATTTTTCGTTTGTTTGTTTTCGTTTGTTTGTTTGTTTACATTTATAATAGTCCATTTTTAGGCTTTTTTTCTCGGGGCTGCTAAAACATCCAAACCAGAGAAGTTCACTTTATGTTCTTAAAAAAAACATCGTCCCATGTCTTGAACATTACATCGTTCTGGAAACTCTACTGGGAATGTGGTTTTTGTGCCTTCGAACCTGTCATCAGACAGAAGTGAAATGAGCTTGATCTCTCTTTTTTGGAGTTCGTTTCGCCAATGCATAGAGTTTAAATGTAGGATTAAGGTCATTGTCATGATTATTTTACATGTTTTTCCATCGCATAGTGTCTGCGTATTAGTGCATGTGGATTTTCCCCGAAAACACTTCAGGACGGCTGGATGATATTAGTTGACGTTAGATTTAAGATTCAAGATCTCGATATTTAGTCTGAATTGTATTTACCACAGCCCAGTTGACCAAATAAGGTCATGCACTTGCAACCAGACAATCTCGTCTCTGAACAGAAACAGAGTGCCCTGCTTCCAACACGATGTATTTTTCTCCCCAGAAAATTAGAAATGTGGATTCTGTGTCTTAGAATTTGTTACCAGACAAAACAAAAGTCAACTGGTCCGACATGCATTGTTAATCTTGTCAGGGCATTATTATCATTATTACTATCATTATTATTGTTATTCTTATTATCAATATTGTTTCATCGTTGCTGTTGTTGTTGTATATAACCAAGCCGACCACGCAGAACCATACTAGGACTGTAACCATCTCAATACACACATACGTCGCTGACTATGAAAAAGAAGACAGGAAAATAAAATTAAGTACACATTCAATCAATGCATTCGCGTACATAACCTATGATTGTGCCCCTGGTGTTGGCCATTCCGCCAAATCTATCATCAGGAGATTTAGAGAAACAAATGTGAATACAAACATATAAATATACCTAAGTACACTAAAATGCATATAAATACTGGTGCACATTTCTAAAACTGCTTCTGCACATTACATTTCCTTAGAGCCAAAATTCTGATAATTCGTTTTCCTAATTATCAATCCGAATTGAATAAAAGCATGTAAAGTTTTATAGAGCACATGCAGGTAAATAGAGCAGCAAAGCAGATAATAATAGATAGAAATGACGGAAGGCAAAGGAGCAAGCCAAACACAAAGAGAGCGACAGAAAAGAGGAAATTTCATGCACAAAATTTCCAGAAGATCAGGGGAGCATCCCCTCGGGGGAGGGCTGTCTAAGGCCACAGATCAAGACGAATGACTTTCAGACTGCTGAATTGGCCTAACTGGACTGCGACGATGGGATCGAGTTGTTTCCTCGTTTTACTTATTTCTAAACATGAACACCAGAGTTGGTTTACAAAAGCCTATACACCACGAAGAACCTGAGAACAAATGCCTAAAATCTAACGGCGGTGATAAGCTTACCGTGAAATACAATTTTCATTGGACTTGGCTTATTGACTTGAGCAAACATGTCCCATACAGAGTATAACATTATCATCATTATAGATTTATCATCCACATTAATTCAGTACATTAGTTCTGCATTTGTCAGTCTTTGGGGCAGGGAGGGAGGAGGGAGATAGAGAGAGAGAGAGAGAGTGATAGAGAGTGAGAGAGAGATAGGCAGGCAGGCAGGCAGGCAGGCAGGCAGGCAGGCAGACAGACAGACAGACAGACAGACAATCGAACAATGTCCTACCTTTCAGGACGGAAAGAGTCAGGCTGAGGGAAGTACTTCTCGTCTCTCATCAGGGCATAAACAGACGTACCCACACTGCTTCCAGAAGGAAGTGTTACCCCCTCCCCCACATTCTGTGTTTCCGACACCTTGCGAGCAACGCTAGAAAAAAACATACATACAAACAAAAAATAATTCTCGTCACAGTAACAGTCATCATCATCGTCACTGTTATTGCTGACGGTAACATCATCGTCGTCGTCATCATCATCATCATCATCATCACTACTACCACCACCACCACCACCACCACCACCATCATCATCATCATCATCATCATCATCATCATCATCATCATCATCATCATCATCATCATCATCATCAATGGATATTATCAGTGGAATCAGAAAAACACAAAAACAGAATCGGAACGCATGTATACTACAACAAGACAAGACAGGCACAACTTTTGGGCCAACTGGCTCTTATCAAACACAAATATAACACAACAAAGAACACATAACAAATAAATACGCGTTCTGATTCTGTTTTCTGTGTTTTTGTGGTTCCTATCGCCTTGAGCGCGGAGATCGCACATGTTTTGATTATCAGTGGATCATCATTATCAAAAGATCATTATCATTTTCATCATCGTCATCATCATCATCGTTGTAACAGTCATCACCCAATAACAACTGACCGTGAGCTCCCGTTTCAGCTTTTGTTTGTGGATTTATAAGATACTATCTTTGTTTACTTAACAGTATGGACAATTGGCAAAAGTACAGAACAGAATTGGGTGAAGATTATAATATGTCCTCGGCATTATGTTTAACTTGTTTACTGGGTTTTCTACTATGCCAGTATAACATGTTATTTCCACAAAAGATAAGTAACTGAGCTGTTAAACACAACATATTACACATGTTTAAATGCATAGAGTGATTCTGTACTTTGTCATATATGACCGATTTTTTTTTTCAAAAGTTACCGTACGTCATTCAAAGTCATAAGCTGAGCCATGCTCGTAACAAAACATTCCACATGACAAAATCTAAAGAAAAAAAAATCGAAACCAAAAAAACAACAACAAAAAACAAAACAAAAAACCCTTTGAAACGCTAACTTTTTTCCTAATGCTAATATTGCACCCGGTAGCAAACCAGTTCATGCTTGTATTTAACTATGGTTTTATTAAGTCTATACTGACAGTGTGTGTGTGTGTGTGTGTGTGTGTGTGTGTGTGTGTGTGTATGTGTGTATGTGTGTATGTGTATGTGTGTATGTGTGTGTGTGTGTTAGTGTGTGTGTGTGAGTGTGTGTGTGTAAGTGTGTGTGTGAGTGAGTGTGTGTTAGAGAATGTGGTGGTGGTGGTGGTGGTGGTGTGTGTGTGGCGTGTGCGTGTGTGTGTGTGTGTGTGTGTGTGAGTATGTGTGTGTGTGTGTGTGTGTGAGTATGTGTGTGTTTGTGTGTGTGTGTGTATACACACACACACATACATATATATATATATATATATATGTGTGTGTGTGTGTGTGTGTGTGTGTGTGTGTGTGGTGTGTGTGTGTGTGTGTGCGTGTGTGTATGTGTGTGTGTGTATTTTATCTTTTAACTATTGTGGCCGGGACTATGCAGCAATTGTGCTGTATGTAATTTCTCATTTAAATATAATCAATATTCTGAATTAGAATTTGAAATCTAAATTGAATATTTAAGTGATACGCACATCGGCAGAGGAGGATAAAGCCGGAGTGCCTCACGGATGCAGTTGTCCAGATAGGGAAGACTGACCACATTGTCGTAACAAGCTTCTGTCTTAAAATCAGAGCATAGGTACAAACTAAGTCAAGTCTTGCCTTCAAAATAGAGAAAGAAAGAAAGAAAGAAAGAATGGCAGACAGACAGAGAGACAGACAGAGAGACAGACAGACGTACAGGGTTTATTTCTTTGTCTATTCCGTGAATAAAGCTCCTCTCTCTCTCACTCTCACTTACACACAACACACACACACACACACACACACACACACACACCACACACGCACACACACACACGCACACACACACGCACACACAGAGTGAAGGGGGGGGGAGAGAGAAAGAGACAGACAAGGAGAGAAACAGAGAGAGAGAGAGAGGAGGAGGGAGGGAGGGAGGGAGAAGAGAAAGAAAGAGACCGTGAAAGAGAGAGAGAAAACAAACCTGAAACTTGGAAACACTCAAGGATAATAGCATTAAGTCCCACCTGATTTCTCCTACAGCAAGTCCTTACAACTCTACACGTGTAACATAAACATGAAAACGTAAAAATAAAATATATTCGCTAAAACCAAACAAACATACTAGAAGTAAATTATAAAACAAAAACATTCAAAGAAAGTAAAAGAAACAAACAGAACTTACAAGTATACATGGAGAAAGAGAAGTGGTACTTAATGACGAAACGGCCGTCCGTAAAAAAAAAATTTTTAAAAATGACCTAAGTTCACGCACAGAAATAGGCTTGTATATCAGTTTACAAATGAAACAAGTATTTATATCTTTCTGCACATAGGCGGCTCCTAATCAGAGTTAACCGTGCCATAGAGTAATTAGAAGACTGGGACCACCCAGTCGAGTCTCATCCACTTTACGGATGCGTCATGGAGTATGTCGCTTAAATTTCCTGACCAATAGGCTATAGTTTTTGTTGTTGTTGTTGTCTTTTTATGTGAACAAGTATTGTCTTATTTGTATAAATCAAACACTTTCTGGTGCCACATTTTTGTTTGTTTGATTGTTGTTGTCTTCTGTATGTTTATGTTGTCAGATGTTTAAAATGTTCCTCTTATGTGTATGAATTGAAATTATTATTATTGTTTTTTGTTGTTTTGTTACTACATTCTTTGTTGATGGCTATTCACTATCAAAAACAAATATAAAAAAATGGTGAAAAAAATGTTATTTATCATAACGAAGAGTATTTGTTATTTTTGCTTAAAGCCCAGCCGAAAGCGCAGACCCATATCAAGGCTATAGCCGTTTCAAAACACACACAATAAGAAAGGGCACTGAACATTTTTTTTATTAACAATATGTTCATATTCATCATACATTTATGTACATTACATGTAATGTAGCAGAAAAATATTAACACTACATACTTCATGTGGACAAAAATTCAGCACTGCAGAAATTCACAGGACAATTTAAATGGATTAGCATCTGTTTCAATATGAAGATGAACCATAGCTATTTCAATTATCTACATATTTACGCGTGCTCTGTAGGAAAAAAGACTGTCATTGCTGAATTTATCATATATCATGTTCATTAAAAAAAAAAAAAATTCCTGACCAACACTGCAGGTGTCGCAGCCCTAGTTGACGTCAGGATACACAACAAGAGTAAGCGTAGCGCAGACTATTGCCACGCAGTCTTGATCCAAAATACAACTCAGCAGTATCATAACCGTCATCCCCAAACCATTATGATGAAAAAAAAAAGTCGTGGATTCTGTTTACCTTCATACCTTTCTCTTACAGTGATCTCAGTTTCAATGGGTTTGGAGGTGTTTTGGAGAGATGAAATGAGTGGCACGAGAGTAGTGACACCGGAGAAGTGCAGTGCTGAAGATGGGGGAGAATGAAATAAATAAATAAAACGACACAAAAGTTACGCACATCCCCCAAAGTATCCACGATCTCTCTGTACAGTTTGTCCTGCTTGTGTGGATGAAGAGCCAGGAGATAGGAGAGGAACTTCAGGCAGATGGAGGTCGTGTCGTACCCAGCCACGATGAAGGAGATGCCCTGAGCCACAACCTCCTCTCTGGTTAAGTCTGCCAAGACATTCACGGTGTTATAAAAGAAATGTTTAAACTGTTGTTTTTTATATTCGTTCATTATAGAAGTAACATTTGAAGTTATTCCCTTCATGAATTCTTTTTTGTAGATTTCTTTAATGCTATAATTGAATATCAGAATTCTTCACACACCTTTAAACATGAAAACGAATCAGGAAATGCGATGGCATGACACTGACTAAGCTGCTTCGTTAATTCTTGCATTTAATTCATTAAGATGAATCGAATCCATTTGATTTTCATCGGTAGGAAAACTTTCTCATAGTCAAAAGAGGACTGCCTTTTTCGCGGAATGTGATGATCTAATATACAATGTTACAGTTGACCACCGACGTAATTAGTCATATAAGTAAGAGAGAGAGAGAGAGAGAGAAGAGAGAGGAGAGAGAGAGAGAGAGAGACAGACAGTCAGACAGACAGACAGACAGACAGACAGACAGAAGGATGGAGAAGAACATGACCGCAATATTGTCAGTTGGGTTTTAGCAAATTCAAACTTATGGTTTGGTTCAACAGAGCATTGCAAAGCTAATGCACGAGTTCGTAATATCTTCCCATAATAACGATATCCCTTACATGCAAAAATTACTTGTTCCAGCAATGTCATTTACATGGTATAATTAAGTAATCAGTCATACTGATTTGCATGTAGATATGAATGTACTCGAGATTTTGTTTCGATTCCTTTTTTGTTTGTCATTTATCAAAATTCTTTTTAATATCAGTCATACTTTTTTCGCAGCCAAACAATTAGTTAAAATACATAATGTATGTATTTATAGATCGGGCAAATTGTTTAGAATGTATGATTCATGCATTTATATATCAGACTTGAAAATGTTTAATAAATTGTGTGTGTGTGTGTGTGTGTGTGTGTGTGTGTGTGTGTGTGTGTGTGTGTGTGTGTGTGTGTGTGTGTGTGTGTGTGTGTGTGTATGTGTACATGCGTGTATTACACAAGTGCTTCTGTATGTAAACTTATTACACCCTGTGTCTTGTGAACGTCTACGGCAAAAGAGTCCAAATTCATTTGGAGAATACCACAATACAAAAATGATTATAATTATCATTATCATTATATGAATAAGTGAATAAATAATTAAATAGCTACGCGAATTGAAATCATGCCAGAGAAAAGACTCCCACCGCATAATTGAGACAAGTACAAGAAACGCTATCCTGAGCTCGTAGATAAATGAGGTGGCAGAGACTTCAACTGAAGTTCTAGATATGGTTTGGAATATGTTCAAGAGGGAATCCATTCCACTCAGGTATTTCCATATGCATTCCACCACGATCTGCCATAAGTACTTATCTGGCAGACTCCTTGAGTCTGCGCGAAACCCTTGCACTGGTAATATTTTTTAAAACTTGTGAAGGATGTACTTATCTCCCATGCTTTACTACCGTATTTTTTCCACACTAAACAGATTCAGGTACCTATTCGCAGCTGATGAACCGGAGGCTGTATGCACAAAGTTATACCCGAGTCAGATTCGAACACATACAGTCAGAGGGAAAGTGATAAACAACATTCGGTACGCAGATGACACCGTGCTAATTGCAGAAAATGAAAGGGACCTACAAAACCTTGTGAATATACTAGAAATAGAAAGCAAAGGTAAGGGGTTGGAACTAAACAGCGGGAAGACTGAAGTCATGGTGATCAGTAAAAAACATGAAATCCCCTCATGCAAAATAACAGCAAATGGCACAATCTTGACACAGGTTAATAAGTTCAAATACCTGGGAACGGTCATTTCATCAGACGGCAGATGCACATTGGAAATAGCCAGCAGAATCGGCCAAGCCAAAACAGCATTCAAGAAGATGACAAGCATTCTTACCAACAAATGCCTATCAATTAACATCAGAAAGAGAGTCCTTGAATGTTATATAGAACCAATACTGTTGTAAGGATGCGAGGCGTGGACAGTCAGCAAGCAAAGCCAGAGCAAGATTGAGGCAGCCGAGATGTGATTTCTCAGAAGAATGTTGAGAGTTCCATGGACAGCAAAGAAAACAAACGAGACAGTCTTGATGGAGGCAGACACAAGTAGATCACTCATAAGGAAGATTAGGAAAAGACAAACAACATTTATAGGCCATTTTATGAGGAAGGAGGATTCGGAGCACCTGGTCACAACGGGAAAGAGAGCACCAGGTAGACTCAGGGAGATATTGCTGGACGGACTTGCAGAGTGACTGGGGATGAGGAGGGTGGGGGAGATGCTGGGGGCAACGAGAGATAGAGATGGTTGGAAGTCCATGGTCGCCAACGGCATGCGGCAGGGCACCTGATGATGATGATGACAGTCAGAGTGGATGGAGCGAGATCTACCCGTACGCTATTCAGGTCATGTAGGTACCACTACCCAAAGAAAAAAAAGTAAAAGTGTGAATGGTGTACTGACGTTTCTTGAGTGGACAGCAACAGCCAGTGGTCACTTCCAAATCTTTGGCTTCTGCGTTCAACAGCAACTGCAGTAAGTCGGTCCTTTTCTGACCACACACACACATGTACGCACAAACGAACGTGCGCACTCACACACACATACACACAAATACACACACACACACACACACACACACACACACAAACACACACACACACACACACACACACACACACACACACACACACACACACACACACACACACATTCTGTTTAGATGGTACCGGACAGAAACATTTTAGAAAATAAACTATGTCCTTGTTGTGGCAAATAGGCTCCTATTTTCAATAACCCAAAATGATTAAATTCATAAATGAATGAATGATTAGGTGTGTAAAACAAATAAACACACACACACATACATACATACATACATACATACATACATACATACATACATACATACATACGTACATACATACGTACATACATACATACATACATACATACATACATACATAAATGCACAGATAAATGAACGAACAGATAAATGCCCCAGGATAAAGACTGGAGAAAAAACGATAATCTTCGTTACGCAGATAACACTGCTCTGACTGCAGAAAATGAAAAAGACCTACAAAATCTTGTGAATACAATGGAAAGAGCAAAAATAAAGGTCTGGAGCTAAATAGCAAGAAGACTGAAGTCATGGTAATCAGTAAAAAACAAGAAATCCCCTCATGCAAAATAACAGCAAATGGCACAACTTTGAGACAGGTTGATAAGTTTAAATATCTGGGAACGGTCATCTCAACAGACGGCAGATACGCATCATAAATAGCCGGCAGAATCGGCCAAGCTAAAACTGCATTCAAAAAGACGAAAAGCGTTCTTATCAACATACGCTTATCAATTTAACATCACGAAGAAAGTTACTGAGTGTTACATAGAACCGATACTGTTGTACGTTTGTGAGGCGTGGTCAGTCAACACGCGAAGTCAGAACAAGATTGAGGCAACTGAAATGTGGTTTCTAAGAAGAATGATGAGAGTTCCATGGACAGCAAGAAAACAAACGAGACAGTCTTGAAGGAGGCAGACACCAAAATAACATTAATAAAGAAGATTAGGCAAGCGAAATTAGAGCACCTGTTCACAACACGAAAACTGGTGGGAAAGAGAGCACCAGGTAGACCTAGGGAGAAAATATAGGACGGACTTGCAGAGTGGCTGAGGACAGAGAGGGTGGGAGATGTGCTTGCAGCGACAAGGGATAGATTCGTGTGGAGGGTCATGATCACCAACGCCACGCGGCAGGGCGATCATGATGATGATGAATGACTGGGTATAAAAACAACAACAGACATACACGTAAGTGTCCATTTGTATTTTCGAATGCACGTAGAAGCTTCTGCCCAC
>CM060308.1:25619839-25647403 GCA_030674185.1 Monoplex corrugatus | reverse complement strand
GCGATGCACATTTCCCACAAGGAAAATAAAATCTGTTGTGTGAAGAGAATAATCTAATCAATGCTAGGACTGTTTATTTCAAAGCCCGTACAATATGAACGGTATTCTGACATATGCAGGCTGGCTCACGTGATAAATCCATGAACTGAATATCTGATGTCTCGAGTTCAATCCCAGCCCGCAACACAAACATTGGCCTGTTCGCTGACCATCTTACTTGCTCCAATCGTTCTGGTGGTGTCAGCTTAGTTTATCTTCGGCCCCGTTCTCCCCCAGGCTCCTATTTCATGGCCTTACCAGCGTATAGGGTCTTCTGAAGGTTTTCACAGCTGCCAAATAAGTACCGCCAGAATGGATGGTTTGCATATAGTAATGTCCGTGTGCGACGAAACCCTCTTGAACAAACTTTAAAGAACTATGATGTCAATGCCCAAAGTGTGTGCAATTATAAAACAGACTTTCTCACCAGCTGTGTCATAATAAAGTTCTTCAGCCTTCATGTGTGGATTGTTATTGCTATTTTTGTTTAACTCTTCCTGTACGACGGGCCGCTGTGAGCGGCTCGGCTGACTTTCAAAATGGCCGCCGAGCTGCTCACAGCTACAACCGCATAACAGCAGATAACGACAGTCGGATACTTCCTCTTCCTTTTCAGTCATTTTTCCACGTGTTTTTTTTGCGTGTGTGTGTGTGTGTGTGTGTGCCTCGTTTGTTATGTTTTCAGTTTCGTAATGAGTTGACATGGCGTCAGGCAGTTGGCGTTCTGTTAGGCTCACTGCTGCTCAGGCTGTCGCACTTTTTCAGAAATTTTTGACAAAAGTGATGATGAAATAGCTGCCAGTGACAATGATGATAGCTTTGTTGAGAGTGCATCAAGTGCAGAGTCAGAAGAAGCGAGTGTTGACGATCGTGAAGGGCTTTCATGTTCTGCAAAGAGACCACGCCTATCCTGTTCTATTTCTTTTACATCATAATGAAAATTATGATGTTATTACCTGTATAATGTTTAGAATTCAATTTTGCACAACCTTATACCAGCCTTTTCGTTCTGTGTAGAACACAAACATATCTACAAGTGTTTTACTGACCTTATCCCCTGTTCCAAAATAGGTTGCATATGAACCCTTAACGTACAGAAAGAGTTAAAGCCCAGCTGATTGCACACAGCCATGTCAGGGCTATAAACGTTCCAAAATATACACAATGCTTCAACAGGACAAAAAAAAAGGAAAAGAAACTTAAGTACACACATCAATGCATTCGCGTACACAACTTAAGGAGATGCACCATGCGTTGACCACTCTGTCCAATTTGTTACACAGGGGATCTAGAAAACATACCTTAAGACAAACTTAAACATAACTAAGGACACTACTACATATATAAAAACGAACATAAATTACCTAAAATTGCTTCCGCATATCACATTTCCCTAGGGCCAAAATGCACTTAATACATGTACCCAGTTGTCAATTCTAAGGGAAAGTACGTAAGACTTTATCGAGCGCTACAGGTGAATGAACCATCATTGCAGAAAATAATAGGAACAAATGACAGAAAGCAAGGCAACAAGGCAGAAACAAAGAGAATGACAGAAAAGAGGAAATTTCTAGCACATAATTTCCAGGTGGGGATATTATTTTACTGAAAGAGCCCCCAGCATCCCCATAGAGGGTGATGCATGGATATTCTTTTTGATATTCAGCATGTTATTTCATATGTCCACCCTGTGTTAATTCAAACCAGATCTGGTAATTTTCGTAGTCAGAACCGAGCGAACTGCAGGCACACACACGGTAAGCAACTCTTAAACTCAAGGGGCGTAACTGTGTGCCTGAGTGCATCTATCTCGCACATTTGATTGCTTTTTTTTTCTATTTTGAGTCTTGCTATTTTTTTTTTATCTTAATCAAACAATAGACTTAATATAGTCTGAGCGTTCTTTCTATCTGTCTATCCATCCATCCATCCATTCATCTATGAGAAATGGTTTGAATGAAAAACGCATGTACAGTGCTAATCTATTACCCTTGGAAATAAAGACATCTATCTGTGGGACAAAGGCTAGATGAAAAAAAAAGACATCAAATGCTTATCTATTACTGTTGGAAATAATGATTAATCTTATCTTCTATTATCCGTATCTATGTATTCATTTTTACCCGCCATCACAGACGGCAACGTAACCAGACTGCTATGCCCCAGCACTGCTTTAGCATTGTTCAAAAAGACGTTCTCGTCCTCAGCCAGTGAATTGGTCTCCATTCCCAGTACTGTTCCCGCGATCACATCTAGAGTGTAGGCCCCGTATAACCTGCAGGCACCAAATACATCGAATCAATCAACTGAAATGGTGTCCTGTATAAAAGGGTTCCATGTTCCCTTTCTCCATCCCCCCTTTGCAGTAAGGATTTGGTGGTTGTGGTGGCGGTGTTGGTGTTGGTGTTGGTGGAAGTGTTGGGTGGGCTTTTTGTTTGTTTGTTTGTTTTTGTTTTGTTGCTGTTGGTGGTGTTTTGTTGTTATTGTTGTTTTTGGAGGGGGAGGGGTTGCACATTGGACCATATGAAGATATGCTGACATCAGTTAACGAAAGAAAACTATGTTGGTATGGTCATGTAACAAGATACAAATGGCCTTGCTACGTAAGTCCTCCAGGGAACTGCTGACGGAGGGAGATGGAAGGGAAGACCGAACCCCCCCCCCAAAAAAAAACAAACAAACAAACAAACAATAAACGATGGACTGACAGCATAGCGGAATGGACAGAAAAAAAAACTATTTGCAGAGACTCAGGCTTTGGCACACAACTGGCAAAGCTGGACGAATCTGATGAACTGTTCCATAGCACGGCGTTCCAATGACTCTTTTACGAGTTTACGAGTTAAGGGAGAAGTGAAAGAAACCTTGCGTGCAATTGAACATACAAGTATGTTTTATATGTATGGCCGTTTTCTTTTTTCTTTTTTTTTAACCCTGTTGTTAAGGCCGTCACACTCCATTTTCAGGGGTGTACGTGTGTTTGCCGAGTGTTGTGAGTGGCAGAATAGTTCAGATGTTCGCCTGCCAATAACTAAACTCGAGGTTCCAGGGTTCGCTCCCCGTAAAGGCCTCGACTTTGCTCCTCAGTTTGACCGGAAAATCGAAATGAACGTCTAGTCCTTCGAAAGGGGACGAAAAACGAGTTGGACCCGTATGCAATCTGACTGCGCACGCTAAAGATCCCGTGGCAGTTGAAAATCGTGAAGAGCAGAGAATTGCACCGCTCCCCTGGTATACATCATTGAAGAGATTGGTTGATTTCCCAGGGACACTCCTTGAAGACCAATTAGCCTTCCTGAAATCTTGGTTAAAAATGTGAATATGAATTTGAAGCGAGGGTGAGGGGATGGGCGCCGTCCTCATAGTGTTGGCCCCGGGAAAAGTTGAGGTCTCTGCCACCTCACTTCCCTACGACCCCATGGTTATGGAACTGTCTAGGACCTCAGGACCTGGCCAGCTCATAGATTTATGTGCAAGCTTAAGGCTTGTGCCGTGAACAATTCTGGATCTTCTCCATCAAATGGCACCTGTGACGTTAGTGCATAAGGAATTCATTCCGAGCGCGTAGACGTCATCTTGAGAAACTGAAACTGTTTCCGTAAGCTACTGAATACTGACTGACCTGGCTTACAGGATTTTTACTGCGCATATTTGATGTTGTACGTGTGTACATGCACAGAGGGTGTTATGACCTGGCAGGTACACACATATGTTGACCAGAGAGATATGGGGAAAAATCCCCATCCTTTACGCACCAGATGGTACCCCAGCAGATTCAATCTTCCATCTAGAAGACAAATGTCATTACGACTTGATAACGCAATTTGATAGTTTTAGGGGAACGTGGAAGTTCAGTGCCCGGGTTCACAATACGCTTTGACATCCTAGAAGTACACAAAGATGCTAGAAATTGTTTAGTTAAATCAACAGTTGAATCAATGAAATACATGATGTAACACCATACAGTATGAGCGGAGCATCAAGCCATGGCGTATCTTAGCCCATCCCTAAACCATTACGTAATTAAATTCGTTCTGTCTAGAAGTCTCAAACAATTCTAGTAGTTAGGATACTTCCTGGAGTAGGAAACGTGCATCTGGAACCAGGCATTCAGTCCCAAGATAATACAGTACACTTATTTATCCGCCTTGGCACTGACAAACTGGACAAACAAATAAACGAATAAAACCTCAAACAAGAATAGAAACAAGCAAACGCCGACGCACCAGTACAATACAAAACAAAGAAATACAAACCAACACAGTAGTGTGAAATATTATTTCAGTCCCCTTTTTCCCCTTTTCTTTTTATCGTTCAATAGCAATCACTCACTGCCAGCCAATCCAAAAATTCAGAAGTGAATGCGAATTTGATTAAATCCATTAGAACTGAAAGAAAAAAAAACCAGAAAAATACAAAGGATCGATTTCCCTTCTCTTTCATATGTCGGCAAGCTTGCACCCCTCCCTGCAACACAGTATTTTTTTGTGTTGAACTGAAACTACAAATTACGTTTACTGCTTTCCTCAATGGTCCTACCAGTTATCATGGCTGTGGCTCATCCTCTTCCACGTTCGGCACAAATTCAACCCGAGAAAATCCGATTAAGCATCCACAGTGTGTGTGTGTGTGTGTGTGTGTGTGTGTGTGTGCGTGCGTGCGTGCGTGCGTGCGTGCGTGCGTGTGTGTGTGTGTGTGTGTTGTCTGTGTGTGTGTCTGTGTCTGTGTGTCTGTGTGTCTGTGTGTGTGTGTGTGTGTCTGTGTGCGTGTGTGTGTCTGTGTCTGTGTCTGTGTGTGTCTGTGTCTGTGTGCCTACCTGTGTATGTGCGTGTGCGTGTGCGTGCTGTGCATGCCTGCCTGCGTGTGTGTGTGTGTGTGTGCGTACGCGTGCGTGCGTGCGTGTCTCTTGTGTGTGTGTGTGTGTGTGTGTTGTGTGTGTGTGTGTGTGTGTGTGTGTGTGAATGAGAGAGAGAGGGAGGAGGTGGGGTAGAAAGCAACCATGAGAGCTCACGTTTTAAGATGCAATGGTTTTCCTTCTTCTATGGATTTGTCAATAGCGTGGACCAGGTTGGTGCAACAGCGCCGAATAAAGTGTCTCATCTGAAAAGTTAATTGATATCATACTCATATTAGTAACAACGACGATGACGCAGACGACGACAATGAAAGTATCAATAATAACACAGTGCAGGATCTCCTCTAATGGGTGGCCCTATGACGGCTTGACATATCTGGCTCCCATTGACCTCCTGGCACCGGGGCTTGGACTGAATAACCTTGGGTTGGTGATGCATCAAAGAGCCAAAATGAGCGAAAAGAGATCATCATTAGTGAGGCCTTCATCAAATGAAACGACTGAAATGATGGGACAAAGCAAAAATCAAACAGTCATAATATCTAACCATTTTGAGTTTGATGGTACTGACTGGTAAAGACACAACTTTACATGACGCGGACAATTCCAGTTTTACAATATATTTTCTTCAAACTGACCATAAGAAGTTTCCGACCTTTTTGGATTTCCTTGTACTAAAATAAACTCTTAAAAAATTCATAACTTCTATTTTGAGTTTCATTATATGGAGGAATTTACAATGAGAAAACAAGAACAACTCATCCACATTTGTATAAACTATTTCCTCCAGTTTCTTTGAACATAGAAAAAAAACCCACTCCATTCGTGTATCGTCATTTTCGTTGCTGTTCCTGTTCTTGTTCCGATAGATGTACTAGACCTCACCTTCTCTTTTCCTGTATGTTTTGACAAAATATGTTATGGACATTACCACAGGCCCTTCCAGATAATGATGCCAAATACTGTGGTCAGAGCCACAAATACCATGTAGAGCAACTGGTTGTGTTGGGACAGTTCTCTTGCAGTTGGCGTATGACAAACAGCTCGTAATAGTGCGTATTCTTGACGAAAGAAAATATCGCTGTGTACAGAGCAGGAAACCTGAGCGCCCTTGCTGAACTGCTGTAAAACCAGTTCTACCAACCGATGGCACATTTCCACCAATATTGTCTGCCTACGCAAGATCTGCATGATCACGTGACATGATCAAGTGTCCAACCTTCTAGTTTTGACAAAAGTGTGACTCGCCAAGTATAGTGTGTCTACTCATCAAATGCCATATTTGTTGGACAGGACACGTTCACTGTATGGAAGACAACTGCATCCAAACATGTTCCTGTATGGAGAGCTGATGCAATGACACCGTGATCAGGTGAAATCACTAAAACGACACGACGATACTTTGAAGGTCAGCCTCATCAGCTGTGGAATATTTTCATCATCATCATCATCATCATCAAGTGCCCTTCCACATGGCGTTGGTGATCATGGCCCTCCATACGAATCTATCCTGTGTTGCTGCAAGCACATGTCCTACCCTCTCTGTCTTCATCAACTCTGCAAGTTCATCCAATATTTTCTCCATGGGTCTACCTGGTGCTCTTTTTCCCTCCAGCCTTTCTGTTGTGACTACGCGCTCTAATTTCTCTTGCCTCACAAAATGTCCTAAAATATTGTTCGTCCTATTTTTGTTCATTAACGTTCTTTTTATGTCTGCCTCCTTCAAGACTGTCTCGTTTGGTTTGTTCGCTGTCCATGAAACTAAACATTCTTCTTAGAAACCACATTTCAGTTGTCTGAATTTTGTTCTGACTTTGCGTGTTGACTGTCCACGCTTTCACATCCATACAACAATATCGGTTCCATATAACACTGAAGAACTCTTCCGGATGTTTAATTGATAGGCATTTGTTGGTAAGAACGCTTTTTATTTGCTTGAATGCTGTTTTAACATGGCCGATTCTGCTGGTTATTTCTAGTGGGCATCTGCCGCCTGGTGAGATGACTGTTTCTAGATATTTAAACTTATCAACTAGTCTCAAAGGGCATCAATTCTAAAGGGCATCAATTCTACCAACTGGGAAAACATGCCTGCAACCGAATGATATGGCGACTACAGCGCACACAGGGCACAATCATGTTTGAATAGCGCAGAACAGCTGCTATTCAATAGGATAAGGGTCGGCGGAAGCAGAACTCAAAGAATAAGGACTCCATCCCTTGGCAGTGCCTGTGGAAGACTATGTGCTTCCAGGATCGGTCTCGTATCCCACGAGAAGACCCATACCTGGCGCTAAGAACCACTATGCTTATACATCCGTCAGATCGACGGGAGAGTCCATCATTATCATCATCATCAACAATAACCACCACCATCATCATCATCGTCGTCGTCATCATCATCGTCGTCGTCGTCGTCGTCATCGTCGTCGTCATCATCAACGCATCACCACCACCATTACCATCATCATCATCATCATCGCCGCCGCCGCCGCCATCATCATCATCATCGTCCTCGTCATCATCGTCATCATCGTCCTCGTCATCATCGTCATCATCATCATCGTCGTCGTCATCATCATCGTCATCATCACCACATGAACGACTCGTACACGTTTTGTTTGTTTGATTGGTTGGTTTCTTTTACCTTTTTGAGGCTTTTGGTGCTGAAGGATGGACTCATCACATCTCTTTGGCGTTTCCACTGCTGGCCCCCCACTATAGACAGACCTAGATCCACGGGTGGTGGTAGAAGTGGAAGGTCGGGTGCCTGTGTGTGAAGGACGTAATATAATACATGATGTGATATGATATATGATATGATACGATGCGATGCGATGCGATGCGATACGATACGATACGATACGATACGATACGATGTGATGTGATGTGATGTGATGTGATGTGATGTGATGTGATGTGATGTGGGTGTGATGTGATGTGATGTGATGTGATGTGGTGTGATGTGATATGATATATGAGATATGATATATGAGATATGATATGATTGTATGATGAGATATGAGATGATATGATATGATATATGATACGGTATGATATGGTATGATATGATATGCTATGGTATGATATGATATATGATGTGATATGAATATGATATGATATGATATGATACGATACGATACGATACGATATATGATATGCTATATATGTTATGCTATGCTATGCTATGCTATGCTATGCTGTGTCAGTTTAGCAATCACTGAAGCTTTAGTACAGCCGTGGCTAAGCGGTTAGGGCACCAGTTCAAGGAACGACAGGTCTACCAGTCGCCGTGGTATAGTGGTTAGCGAAACGGACTACCGACTGGATGGTTGCGGTTCGAATCCCCATCAGTCCCTTCAAAAATTAGTGTGGGATTTTTCGGATCTAACCGGCTCCTACCCAGAGCTGGGCGTGCTATGGGCTCATTGGGAAGACTGGGACCACACAATTGAGTCTCATCCACTTCACAGATGTGTCACTGAGGGTGTTGTTCAAATCTTCTGACCAGCACCGTAGGTGTCTGTAGCTCTCGGGCCTGGTTGACGCCAGGATATCTTATGATAGTAAGCGTAGAGAACAGCCCTGTCATGCAGTCTTAATCCTAGATGGAACTCCATAGCATCATGATTAGCATTCTCAGTGTCATAATCATCATCGCATAGTAAAAATTGTGCCAACGTCTGTGGCCATTAAGGTGGCGTAGAAAATGGGACGAAAAAAAATGAATAAAAAAAATGAAATAAGGCAAAAATATTAGAAACGACAGGTCTCAGGTTTGACCCCAACCTGGTACAGGCATTTTTCTATTCCTCCATCAGACAAATGAGTACTGGTCTGGGTGCTAGTCTTTCAGACAGGACAATGACGGAAGCTTATGTATGCAGCACACTCTCAGAGCACGTGAAAAGAATGTGTTGCGGACAACAAGGGGATTATCCCTGACAATATCCTGTGGAGAAACTTATTCATTCTAATCTTTCAATTCAAAGACGCAAATTGAAATAATCAACCAGACAAACGTGGAAAGACGCTGCGCTCTGTCCATGGGGACAGCAGTTGTGGTAGGATGAATTTCACACAGGCACTTCCCCATGACAATATTAGTATAAATGTGACATGATATGATACAGCACTTGTTGTTGCAAACTTCTCCATGACCGTCTATATGTGAGACGTTAGACATACAGTACCATGTGGTGCAATACCATACGACGTTAAGATACAACATAACAACACAATAACAACAGCAGCACGACACGGCACAGCACAGCACGACACGACACGACACATTACAACACAACAGAGCACAGTACAATACGGTACGACACAACACAACACAACACATACAACGCAGCATTAAAAAACAACACGGCATGGCACGGCACGATAAGACACGACACGACACGACAAGAAACGACACGACAGAACGATGCGATATGACGTGACACAACATCAAAGCTCTCACCCTGTAGGAGAAATTGTTAAAGTCTTTGACGAAGACTTGTTTCAGGATGTCCAGGTCTGTGGTCAGCAGCAACGGTTCTCTCATCAGGTAAATCCTGTTGACAAAGCCTGTGGTTTTAACTTCCCTACGATAACGTTTCATTCTGTTCCACATGAAATGTTACGTATTTTACAGTACTATCAGAGTGAGCAACAACAGGACAAGCAATATAATGTTCTCATAGCACTCGTCCCTAGCAAAAGGTAATAATATAGGCCGATGACTCATGTTCTGAATTTCACACTTCTTGGTGGTTTTATCAAAGGTCTGCAACTGGGATCTTGAAAAAACAAACAAAGAAACAAAGAAATAAACAAACAAGAAAGAAACAAACAAACACGGTTTCTTTCAAAATTTTCAATATCTGTTGCCAGTCTAAACTGATTTTAAAACATGATTTTCTCTTGATATTTACCGTTTGACTTATTTTCCTTTGTTCCGTCTTGTTCACATATCTGTTCCAAACGGTAATGTGTCCCTGCTATAACATTAATCATTTTCGCTGACAGATCGGGAAACAGCTCTCGATTTCTGAAAAGAAGAGGACCAGAGCCCTGAAATCAATGGCAGAAGCAACTGAATAGTGTTCTTCATGGATCTTGTCGACGAGGAACGAAAGTGAACTTCACAAGACTTAAAATTTTTCTTTACACTGTAGGTATCCGACAGCGAAGACAAGTGGTCAAGATTTCTGTACAAGGGTGACTTGGCTTTGAGACTCCCGATCACTAATGAGACTCGAGTTCGAATCCAGTTGGAAAAAAAATGAAGGGCGACAGCAGAGAAGCCCGACCATCTTAGAGGCGTGGTTCGAATCCAGGTAAAAAATGTTGACAGCAAAAGGGTATCCAGGAGTCATGACCCAGATGCAGCCCGATCCTCTCATAATATACCGAGTTCAGGGCCAAAACACTTGCTTGAGGCGGGAGGGTGGGTTGGTGTTTCTTCTCAGAATCTACTGCCGTCCAGCACTCCCCAGAGTTTCTTGCTACTGTTTAGATTCTGTTCATACACCATCATTTATTCCCCCAGTAACGTTGTTTTATCATCGGCTCAAAACCATCTGGGCACATTCACCACCAGAGAGATGATTACAAGTATTTTCAACTTCATACATTGTAATACCACAGACTCACAGACATGATTACACAACGCAGGTTTTCATGCGGCATACTGGCGCTTTTCCCAGTATCATATAGTGAATAGCACGTGAATCTAATCTCCTATGACAATATTGAATAATCATCAAACCAGTAATCATAATTCGTCAACTGGTAGATAAACTTTAAACATTAAATCCCAGTTTGCCAGATCGTGTTTCCACATAACTTTCTTCATAAGATCACATGAATTTTCCCGTAAAACTGTTTAGTCTACACTGACACCATTACCCCCTTCTCACTTCTTTTCGTTTTATGCAGGTTGGCTGATTCTTTAGGCAGAGCAGTGAATTCAAGGTTTGACATATATCCCAGCCTGCAACATAAAAACTGGCCTGCTCGCTGCCCACAGTATTGCTTTAATCATTTTAGTGATGTCAGTTAAGTATTTTATAAGTCCTCACCCATTCCCGTTTCAGGGGCTTAGGCTTCTGCGCAAATTCGAGGTGTTTACCAGATATTTGTAGGCAGATTGGCGTGGAGCGCTTATGGAATAGTCCCAGCGCAATGAATTCCTCTTCAACAAAGTCCAAACAGTAAGTTCTGTTCATTTAGGTGATATTTCTGCGTAATGTTACCACAGACATCCTATGTAGATGTCTGTGGATGCTACCCACTGTCAGGGTACCTCACTCTATATGCGAGTAATTGCCCCTCCCTCTTACTATCCCAGGTAGCAGGTCTGACGTGTTCTACACAGAACGAAACGATTGTTCCTCTATTGGGACCATAAGCAGACTGCAACAGTGACCACAATCCCGTAGTGGGAAGATTTAGGCTGAAATTAAGGAAAAGGAAACAGACCAAAAGCAACATCAAACTAAATCTTGGACTCTTAAAGACAGATGAAGTGATACGTCAAAAATCTAATGTACATGTTCAAAACAAATTCAGTGCTCTGGAAGACGTTGGTGACAGTGAGGAACAATGAACAAAGTTGAGAAATTCGATAAATGAAGCTTGTGAAGAAATCCCTGAAGCAGATAGAAAAGCAAAAAAGAACTGGATGACAAAAGAAATTTTAGGCTTGATGGAGGAACGAAGGAAGGCAAAGAGAAACGAGGAGATATACAGGAAGATAAACAAAAAAAATCAGGAATAGGTGCAATGAAGCTAAGGAAGCTTGGCTGAAAACAAAATGCAAAGAAATAGAAGACCGACACAAAACGGATCCTCAGGGTATGTACAGACGAACTGAAGAAATTGTCCACAGGAAAAATACATGAACATCAACTGGTTGCTTAAAATCGAAAGATGGAAGTTTATCATGGAAAAAGACAATATATTAGACAGATTGGGAGAGTACATTAAAAGACCTTTTTGAAGATGACAGAAACGAAGAACACACTATAAGAAAGAACGTTGAAGGACCACCCATAATGAAAGATGAAGTTAGAGCAGCACTGAAAAAGATGAAACCAGGAAAAGCCCCAGGACCAGACAACATTACTACAGAGATGATTGAAGCCCTAGAGGAATTTTGTATTGAAAAAATGACAGTCCTCCTAAATGAAATTTACGACACTGGAAAAATCCCCAAAGATATGTCAAAATCAATTTTCATTGCACTTCCAAAGAAGACAGGGGCTATAGAATGCAAACTCCATCGGACAATCAGTTTGATGAGAGAGGTCAGTCGAGATGAATAAGGATTTACGCTTTGTTGATTATACCAAGGCTTTCGATCGGGTAAGACATGAAGAATTCATCAACCAATTAGAAAGACTCAATACTGATGGAAAAGATCTACGAATAATCAGAAATGTGTATTGGGAACAAACAGCTGCAATGAGAATAGAAAACGACATAAGCACTTTTCAAAATATCAAAAGAGGAGTCAGACAAGGTTGTGTTTTGTCACCAGATCTGTTTCCACTTTACTGTGAAAACATCATAAGAAACCTAGAGGAAGACCCTGGATTAAAGGTTGGAGGAAAATTGATAAACAACATTCGATACGCAGATGACACCGTGCTAATTGCAGAAAGTGAAAGGGACCTGTAAAACCTTGTGAATATACTAGAAATAGAAAGCAAAGGTAAGGGGTTGGAACTAAACAGCAGGAACACTGAAGTCATGGTGATCAGTAAAAAACATGAAATCCCCTCATGCAAAATAACAGCAAACGGCACAACCTTGACACAGGTTGATAAGTTTAAATACCTGGCAACGATCATTTCACCAGACGGCAGATGCACATCAGAAATAGCCAGCAGAATCGGCCAAGCCAAAATAGCATTCAAGAAGATGAAAAGCATTCTTATCAACAAATGCCTATCAAATAGCATCAGGAAGAGAGTCCTTGAATGTTATATAGAACCAATACTGTTGTAAGGATGCGAGGCGTGGACAGTCAGCAAGCAAAGCCAGAGCAAGATTGAGGCAGCCGAGATGTGATTTCTCAGAAGAATGTTATATAGAACCAATACTGTTGTACGGTTGTGAGGCATGGACAGTCAACAAGCAAGCCAGAACAAGATTGAGGCAGCCGAGATGCGGTTTCTAAGAAGAATGTTGAGAGTTCCATGGACATCAAAGAAAACAAACGAGACAGTCTGGACGGAGGCAGACACAAGTAGATCATTCATAAGGAAGATTAGGAAAAGACAGGCAACATTTATAAGCCATTTTATGAGGAAATGGAAATTGGAGCACCTTGTCACAACGGGAAAACTGGAGGGAAAGAGAGCACCAGGTAGATCCAGGGAGAAGATACTAGACGGACATGCAGAGTGGCTGAAGACAAGGAGGGTGGAAGAGATGCTTGAGGCAACAAGAGATAGAGACAAATGGAAATCCATGACCGCCAACGCTATGCGGCAAGGCACCTGATGATGATGATGAAGTATCCTTCCTCCCGAAGGACCTAAATACTGACAGAGCACCTAGCGCCTTTCTTGCTCCCCCAAACACAATGTATCTTTTTTCACAGCATGTTTGTCTTCCTCGTGGGTTTCCGTTTCGTTTGTGTTGTTAGATCAGAGTTTATTCTGGCCAATAGAAAGGTGTCTTTTTGGTGTAATTGTCTTTGTCTTTCTGTTTGTTTGCAGTTATCACTGCATAGGGGATAATCCTACTTTCCATCTTCCTTGGCCTGGGAATACATACCTTCATTTACTCTCCTTTTCATAGGTTAAGGAACAAGAACAACGACAAGAACAGGAACTTACCTGTATTTGTTTTACACATACGTTCTGTTCAGACATTTTGATTCCTGTCACTAGTGTCAGATACGCATGTAAGAATGAATGCATGTGTGGGTATTTTCGAGTTTAAACATGAGTCCGTGAATTGCATAATATTGCCGGGGGGTTTTCGTGTGTGTGTGTGTGTGTGTGTGTGTGTGTGTGTGTGTGTGTGTGTGTGTGTGTGTGTGTGTGTCTGCACGCGCGCCGAGTGTGTGTGTGCGTGTGTGTGTGTATGTGTGTGTGTGTGTGTGTGTGTGTGTGTGTGTGTGTGTGTGTGTGTGTGTGTGTGTGTGTATGTGTATGATTGCGCATGTGACTTTGTGTGTATGTGTCTCTTTGTGCATGTCTGCGTGATTGCGTGCATGTGTGTATGTGTGTGTGTACATGTGTATGTACAGGTGTGTCTGTGTCTGCCTGTGTATACGTCTGTATATGTGTGCGCGCGTGTGCACGTATGCTTACCCATAAACTTTTCCATACCGGCGGTTCCATTCCAGGGTAGCGTTGAAGAAACCCTGTTGAGAAAAAGGAAATGTACGAGTGTAGGAGCATAGGTATATACCCCCCACACACGTATGTTTCTATGTATGTATGTCTGCATATCTGTCAGTATGTGTGTAATCTGTTGTATCTACATACATACCTATCTGTCTGTCTGTCTATGTGTATATATATTTACACATGTACCTACCCATGTGTACAAGAATGTGTGTTGTGTGTGTGTGTTGTGTGTGTGTGTGTTGTGTGTGTGTGTGTTGTGGGGGCATCTTATTTTTGTCATGATCTTCTCTATGATTACCATCATCACATTGCAACAATTATCCTTTATCGGCAGCAGCAGTAGAATCAAGAAGGAGCTACTAGCAAACATTCTGTCATCGAGGTCGTCGTCATCATCATTGTCATCATTGTTATCATTACGTCATCATGATATTAATGATCGTCATCATTATCAGTATTGTTATAACTGTTATTATCAGAACTATTGTTATAAGAAGATAATGGTCATAGATCATTAGTGCTAATGCTACCACTACCACTGTCCACTTCCGCTGTTATTTCTCCCGCTACTACGTCAGATCTTTCCTTTCTTAGTCATTTATTTCTAACTGGAAAATGTTTCAGATTACGTGTGTGTGTGTGTGTGTGTGTGTGTGTGTGTGTGTGTGTGTGTGTGTGTTGTGTGTGTGTGTGTGTGTGTGTGTGTGTGTGTGTATGTGTGTGTGTGTGTGTGTGTGGTGTGTGTGGTGTGTGTGTGTGTGTGTGTGTGTGTGTGTGTGTGGTGCGTATGCGCGAGTGCGTGCGTGGGTGCTTGTGTGCGTGCGTATGCGCGAGTGCGTGCGTGGGTGCGTGTGAGCGTGAGAGACCAAAATGTGTAACCAAGATTTTATTCACCTGTTTATGGATAGATCTTTACCGAATTCTGGACAAAATTGTGCACTGGAAGTTCAAGCTTCGAGATGTATGTCAGACAAACGAAAAGAGGTGGCTAAAATCAACCATTTTTGATGTGAACGGTTCCTCCTTAAGAAAGTATGGCCATATTTAATATCTGTTTTCATTATTGTGACCATCTACTATGAATGTCAGATTTTATTTCATCTAAAGCTTATTCAAGACCTCAGAAACATTGTAAAGCACAAAATCTGGATTTTCTTTTATAATTTTTATACAAAAGGGAAAAAGGCAAAATATTAACAAAATGGTAGAGTACATTGAAGACCTTTCTGACGATGACAAAAAGGATGAACGCATCATTAGAAAGACTTCTGAAGGACCACCAATAATGAAAGATGAAGTTACAGCAGGGATTTAAAAAGTTAAACATGGAAAAGTCCCAGGACCAGACAATATGACTACAGAAATGATAGTGGCTCTGGATGAATTTGGGGAGGGGGGAGGTATTGAAAAAGTAACAATCCAAAATAAAATTTATGACACCGGAAAAATCCCCCACACATATGTCAAAGTCCATTTTCATTGCACTTCCAAAGAAAGTGGGGGCTTATCACACAATCAGTCTGTTGAGTCATGTGACAAAGATTCTATTAAAAATAATCGTGAACAGAATCAAATCAAAAGTAGCGGAAGAACACTGTGGATTTGTTGAAGGGAAAGGAACTGTCAATGCCATATGTATCCTAAGAAATCTCTCAGAAAGATCAGTTGAGTTGAATAAGGATCTATAAGAATGTATCTATGTAAGCGTGTGTGTGTATGCTCTCTCTCTCTCTTCTCTCTGTGTGTGTGTGTGTGTGTGTGTGTGTGTGTGTGTGTGTGTGTGTGTGTGTGTGTGTGTGTGTGTGTGTGTGTGTGTGTGTGTGTGTGTGTTTGTGTGTGTGTGAATGAGATTATATCGTTAGTTTCCGTATTTGTACAATAAATTAGGACATTGTTTTTGTATTGATAACGGAATCAATAACAATGTAATAGTAGCGTCGTAACTCTCTCTCTCTCTCTTACTGTCTGTCTTTTTGTTCTTTTTTTTTTTTTTTTTTTGCTATTCATTCTTGGAACAACTTAGAGAATAATCTATTTTCCCTAAATACTTCTAGAATACCAGACACATTAGGTATAGTTTACTTACGTGTTCAAAACAAGGAAATTGAATTTTTTTCCATTTTTTGCATAAAGCATTCAACATTTGGGGAAACTGCACTATTATGCCTACTTAATATCTCAAGGCTTCCTTCTTTCTTTGTATCTGATTTTAGTAATTGTATATGTTAATGTTTACGGGATCTTTTATGGCATTAATCGTGTCTCGTTGTTGTTGTTCTTCTTCTTCCAGTTTTATCATATCGACAGGCCAAGGCCTATCTTGAATAAATTATCCGAATCTGTGTGTGTGTGTGTGTGTGTGTGTGTGTGAGAGAGTGAGAGTGTGTGTGTGTGTGTGTGTGTGTGTGTGTGTGTGTGTGTGTGTGTGTGTGTGTGTGTGTGTGTGTGTGTGTGTGTGTGTGTGTGTGTGTGTACAATTACGTTAACACACACATCTTCACAAGGGCTATAAGCATTTTAGACACACACGCACACACACACACTCTCTCTCTTTCTCTGTTAGTATGTGTGTGTGTGTGTGTGTGTGTGTGTGTATGTACTGTTACGTTAACATATGCACTTTCAAAGGGGTATAAGCATTTCAGAAGTAAACTCTCTCTCTCTCTCTCTCTCTCTCTCTCTCTCTCTCTCTCTCTCTCTCTCTCTCTCTCTTTCTCTCTCTCTCTCTCTCTCAACTTTGTTCCTCTCCACGGAAATCTTCAGTCAAAGGCGGAAGATTTTCAAGCATTTTGAAGAGAATCCAATATTGCACTTGACACATGGTTCCAACATTTTAAAGCATTGCTCGAAATAGAGAATGTTAATGGTACGGAACATGACGATGTATGTGTTGGTAAGGTACCTGATGATGAGGGGAGTGGATATATGGATCGGCCAATCTCGACAGAAGAGGTATTACTTGCATTGAGAAAGCTGAAAAATAGGAAATCACCTGGCCCAGATGGTATTATTAGTGAGCTCCTTAAAGAATCAAGTGATCAGGTAGTACAATTTTTTTTTCAATAGACTTTTTGATTATGGTGAGTTTCCTCGAAACTGGTCTGTATCAATCATGGTACCTCTTTTTTAAAAAAGGTGATATTAATAACCCAAATAATTATAGGGGCATTTCTATTAGTGATGTAAGTAGCAAACTTTTTTGTACGATTATCAATAACAGATTACAGGAATGGGTAGAAGAAAATAGTATTACTGGTGATCACCAAGCAGGGTTTAAAAAAGGATATTCAACAGTAGATCATATATTTACTTTACATGCTGTTGTACAAAAACAGTTTACACACAATCGCAAACTTTATGTAGCTTTTATAGATTTCCAAAAGGCATTTGATTCTATCAACAGGAATTTACTTTGGCCAATCTTACTTAAAAATGGTATTAAAGGTAAACTATATAAATGTGTCAAAAGCATGTATAAGACTGTTAAATCAAAGGTAAGATGTGGAGCTAAATTCACTGACTTTATCAACTGCACAACTGGAGTGAGACAGGGAGATGCATGTAGTCCGGTATTGTTCTCTCTTTTCATAATGAATGAGCGCTAGAAGTAATAAATAATGGAAAACATGGAACTATTTTGTCTCAAGATGCATTTGAACTGTTCAGTCTGTTGTTGGCTGATGATGTTGTTCTGTTGTCAGAAACAGTTGCTGGATTGCAGGCGCAGGTGAATAGCTTACAACGTGCTGCGTCTTCGCTCCAGCTAAAAGTTAATATGATTAAAACTAATATTATTGTATTTAGAAAAGATGGATATTTAGGTGCAAGAGAACGATGGGTGTATGATGGTGCGGTAATGCCCGTTGTAAATATTTACAAGTATTTGGGAATTTTTTTCACTACGCGATTGAGTTATGTTGTTGCTTGTAAAGATCTTGCCAGTAGAGCTAAAAATGCATTGTTATGGATTATGAAGAAACTGTACAGTCTTAATAATAATTCTTTGGAACTGTTTTTAAGCTTTTTGATTCCCAGATCCAACCAATTATGCAATATGGCTCCGAAATTTGGGGGCTAGAGAAAGCTGTTGTTCATTGTGAATCAGTTCATTTGTTTGCCCTTAAAAAAGTTTTTGGGAATAGATAGGAGAACGCCTAATGATTTTGTGTATGGCGAAACTAATCGTTACCCTGTATATGTGAATTCTGCTGTTAATTGTATCCGATATTGGCTCAGATTATTACATATGGATAAATTTAGGATACCATGGAAAGCATATAAAATGCTGTATGATCTAGATGCCAATGGTAAGAAAAACTGAGTATCGAATGTACGTTTGTGTTTGTACAAAAAATTAATATGGATTTGGATATGTGTGGTTATATCAGGGAGTCGGTAGTGTGAATGGCTTTATTCGTATTTTTCGTCAACGCTTGATAGACTGTAGATGGCAGGACTGGAATTATCATATTAACAACAGCGAAAGATTTAATTTATACAGAACATTTAGTAGTGTATCTGAAATAAAACTGTATTTGCAGCTAAATTTAGAACGACATGTGAAATATATTACAACAAGATTTAGGTTTGGTGTATCTGATTTGGCTGTACATCGATATAGATATAAAGTATTAAATGATAATGATTTATTATGTCCATTATGCAAAGAATCTAAAGAAGACGAAGTACACTTTGTCTTTTGTTGTAAAGCACTTACAGATTTTAGGGAAAAGTTTATTCAGCCTAAGTATTATAGACAGCCTTGTCTGTTTAAACTGTGCTTGTTGTTGTCATCAACAAATATAGAAGTTGTCCCAAATTTTCTGTGTTCTTATATAAAGCTATGAAATTTAGAGAAAATGCTGTGTCATAAGATGAGTTATGGATATGTATAATTCAAACCTTTTGTGCATTATTTAGAAGGTATTGTATTGTTCACATACCCCTTCATAAGGGGCCAAGGCCTAATATGCATAAACTATCTGAAGTCTGAAGTCTGAAGTCTCTCTCTCTCTCTCTCTCTCTTTCTCTCTGATCTCACCTTACAAGCTATGGTCCAACCGTTACCCACAAAAGGAAGAGGATGGGGACCAGGAATACCCAGCTGTAACCACACCCTGAAGGGCCAGATGCCGTAGCTGTGGACAAGGCATTATCATCATCATTGTTATGAGCGTGCTGTTTGTTGGTTGGTTGGTTGGTTGGTTGGTTGGTTGGTTGGTTGGTTGGTTGGTTGGTCATTTCGTCAATCAGTTAGTCAGTCGGTTGATTTCTTGGTTGGTTTGTTGGTTGGCTTATTAATTGGTTGGTTGGCGATTTAAATGGTTGGTTGGTTGGTCAGCCGGTCAGTCGAACAGCTCGCCAGTTAGCCGGTCAGTTAGCCAATCAGTCAGTCAGAGGGTTGGTTAGTCTGTTGGTCAGTTCACTAGTCAGTCAGTCAGTCAGCCAGTCAGTGAGGTAATCAGTCAGTTAGATAGGTGGTCAGTCATTTAGTTCGCTAAATCGTTGGTTGACTGGCTAGTGAGTTAGTAATTTTTTAAAGTTATAAAGTTGCCTTCCATTGTGTAGCTGTAAGTTAAGTGCTGAGTTCCACAAAAGAAAAAGTTTATTCACATAAATCATACTTGCAGGCGCGTGTTTACACAGATATGCACGTAGATATCCACATGGACACGCAGAAATGCTCACACATGTATACACACGCTCTTAAGAGCGCAAACATATAGACATATCAATCAAAATTGATAATTAATTTGGAGAGTTCTTCAAAGCTACATTAGGATGTCTACTATTGATTGTATTGTCCAGTATCTTTCTGGAAAAGATCAGATGTCTACTGTTGCTTGTATTATCCAATTAATCAAAATTGATAATCAGCTGGAAGAGTTCTTCAAAGCTACATTAGGATGTCTACTATTGATTGTATTGTCCAGTATCTTTCTGGAAAAGATCAGAGAAAACTCTACACAACCGCCATACCTCGTTCGCCATTGGTGGCAGGCCCATCTGCAACCAATGGTTTGCTGATGACATACACTTCATGGCAGACACCAACCGTGAAGTGCAAGACCCTATTGGTAGACTCGCTGATAGTCAAAGAGCCTTTGGAATAGAAGTCAGCATCAAGATGAACAAAGTCATGATCAACAGCACAACACAACAGAAATCTACATGTTTGTCAATGTGACATCAACCCTGATGTTTTCTTTTTCTTCTTGACTGGTTCTGGTGCTCAGTGTGGGGCAAAACTTTGGACTGTGGCTAGTTTTGTTCGTCCCATCGTTTTGACTTTGCAATTTGGTGATCGTTAGTTCTGAATCTTACTGGCACCGTGGCCGCGTAAATGGTCTTCCTCTCTTGTTTTCTTTTCTTTTCTTCGGCCATTAGCTCGTGTCTGTCGTTCAAAGCATGTGTGCTGTGGAAGGTGGCTGCGTTTGGAGTTGCAGTTCAAAGACAGATTAGGAGTCTGCTTTACTTCAGGTAAAACATATTTGTGGTGTTCTTTTTGTATTCTAAACGTTTGCTGGATGTTGTGCTCGTCCGGGTCTTTGCAGGTTTGCGGGCTTCTTGGGACTGGATTTGAATTCCGGGTGTGAGCACAGTGATAGAGTCTTCCGGGTGAGAGCCTGGCAGGCGGCCTCCCACTCAGCCAGAATCAGTCACCTGTCCAGATAACAGTGGAGTAGGATGGAACTGGATCTCGTTACTTTTGCCGAGACTGACGGAGAAGGCGCAAAAAGGAGACAGGACATCGGCCCTTCCAACGGTAGTTTTTACCTTGATTCCGGCACCTGACTATTTCACTATCTCTCACTAGGCCTGAGAGCGACAGGCCAGGTTCCCTAACAGGTCACACACACACATACACACACGCACGCACACATACATACATAAACACACACATACACACACATACAAACGCACACACAAACACACAGGCATGCGCGCGCGCACACACACACACGTACACCCACACACACACACACAAACACACTCACACAACACACACTCAGATACATGTTCATACAGAAACACACACACACACACACTCAGATACATATTCATACAGAAACACACACACACACACACACACACACACACACACACACACACACACACACACACACACACACACACACACACACACACACACTCAGATATATATTCATACAGAAACACACACATATACACGCGCGCGCACGCACACACACACACTCACACACACACGCGCGAGCGCGCACGCACACATATTCACGCACGCAAAAGCACTCATAACAGGCACACGCACACATGTATATCAAGCAAACGACAGGTCCAAACCATCCTTTCCACACAACCCATCCTCTTTTAACGAAAGAAATAAAACAGAAGTGCGCCACTTACATCAAAAGCAGGAGGACACAGACCGCCAGAAACAAAGACCACCAACAGTCCAGTGTGAATGACATCGCCTCATTTATGATGACAGTCTCTGAACAGAATTCAGTTTTACCATCAAACACAAAGTTTCAGTATTGGTTGTCGACCAACATCATTTCATCATATCTGTTGTTGAGAGATCACGCCTTAAACCAACTAGAAAATCCAGAAACAAATAAATTAAATGGCAAGCCATGAAAAAAAGTAGGTCTGTAGGTCTAAACTGAACTCACTCGTCATGCATATCTGACATTCAACACAGAAAAAGGCTCTTCTGTCATTGAGGCACAGAGTGAACAAGTGTCATGTGTGTGTGTGTGTGTGTGTGTGTGTGTGTGTGTGTGTGTGTGTGTGTGTGTGTGTGTGTGTGTGTGTGTGTGTGTGCACGCGTGCGTGCGCGGCACGCATGCACGTGTGTGTCAGTATTGTATGTTTTTTGTCAGTATCGCAAGTATTTTGTCAAAAGTTTCTTTAATAATAATAATAATAATAATTACAATATTTATATAGCGCAAAATCTTGATAAAATCAAATCTAAGCGCTGAAGCAGACACACACGCAAGCACGCACGCACGCACGCACGCACACACACACGCACGCGCACACACACACACACACACACACACACACACACACACACACACACACACACACACACACACACACGCATGGCTATAAATGGGGAGAAAGAATAAAAGCAATAAAAGCAAGAATAAAAGCAATGGAAAATTATAGAGAGCATAGCATATACAATTATATATTATAACCATGTGATTCCCTCCGAGCGGAGACAGGCTGCAGAGGGTGGGGGGGGGGGGGGGGTTTGAGTGAGGTTAGGATTTTATGCGGAGGAGAAAAGGTGAGTTTTGAGAGCGGACTTGAAGGAGACAAAAGTAGGTTGCTGACGGACTGAGAGAGGAAGTTTGTTCCAGGAGAGTGGACCAGAAACAGAGAAGGCTCGTGGACCATAGGTATTGAGCTTAGTGCGTGGAAAGCGAAAAGTCAGAGGATCGGAGGCAGAGCGGAGGGTACGTGAGGGAACATAGATATCAAGTAGGCTTGACAGGTAATCGGGGGCTGCGTTATTGAGGCTTTTGTAGCACATGGTGTCTAGTTTGTACTGTATGCGCTTTGATACAGGGAGCCAGTGAAGTTGTGCCAGGAGAGGAGATATGTGGTCAGCTTTTTTCTTTTTGAGTACAAGGCGAACAGCATTGTTTTGAATGCGCTGTAGGATGTGAATGGTGGAGGCAGGAAGACCAGACAGGAGTGAATTGCAATAGTCAATGCGAGACATTATGAAGGAGAGAACGAGTTTTGCAGTTGTTTCGACAGAGAGATACTTCCTGATCAGCCTTATACGATGGAGATGATAGTAGCAGGATCTGGCAGTTTGAGAAACAAAGTTGTTCATGGAGAGGGTAGAGTCAATGCAGACACCAAGGTTTTTTATATATATATATATATATATATATATATATATATATATATATATATATATATATAAACACATACACATACACACACACACACACACACATATGTATGCATGTATATGTGTGTGTGTATGTGTGTGTGTGTGTATAGATACATACGTATATATGTATATACATGTATATATATATATATATATATTGTGATTATATATATATATTATAGTATAATATATATATATATATATATATATATATTACATGAATATGAATAAAATATATAATATGAATGTATATATATATATATATATGTATATTATATATACATATATATATACATGTACACATACGTATATATATATTTGGGGAATTCATATGTATGTATGTATATATATATAATATATATATATATATATATATATATATATACATACATGTACATAATGTATGTATGTATGTGTGTGTGTGTGTGTGTGTGTGTGTGTGTGTGTGTGTGTGTGTGTGTGTGTGTGTGTGTGTGTGTGTGTGTGTGTGTGTGTGTGTGCGCAAGACACTATTTGAATCCCAAATGTTTGGCCTGAACGTCTCCCTGGGACGTTTACTGGCAATGAGAATTTATCAGCCTCTTTTTGACTTTATGATTACAACTTACCATCTTCTAGTTTCAGTTTCCTTTATCCTAAAAATAAGGGGGGCAGTGGGCGGGGGGGGGGGACCTGGGATCACTAACTAGCACACACACACACACACACACACACACATGTCCGTACGTCCACGGAAAGGGTACTCACGAGTATGCCCGCCCGCGCGCGCACGCATGGATAATTAACAGCACGCACATACACGCACACACACCCCCTCCATCTCTCTCTTTTCTCCCTCTCTCCCTCCCTCCCCCTGTCTAGATAGACAGATACTACTAAGGTAGGTAGATAGATTCAAAGACAGGTAGATAGATAGATTCAAAGAAGGTAGATAGATAGATTCAAAGACAGGTAGATAAATAGTTTCAAAGACAGGTAGATAGATTCAAAGACAGGTAGATAATAAATATATAGATTTAAAGACAAATTGACAGATAGATTCAAAGACAGGTTGATAAACAGATTCAAAGACAGGTAGATAGATTCAAAGACAGATAGACTGATAGATTCAAAGACTGGAAAATAGATAAATTCAAAGACACGTAGACAGATAGATTCAAAGACAGGTAGACAGATAGATTCAAAGACAGGTAGATAGATAGATTCAAAGAAGGTAGATAGATAGATTCAAAGACAGGTAGATAGATAGTTTCAAAGACAGGTAGATAGATAGATTCAAAGACAGGTAGATATATAGATTTAAAGACAAATTGACAGATAGATTTAAAGACAGGTTGATAAACAGATTCAAAGACAGGTAGATAGATTCAAAGACAGATAGATTGATAGATTCAAAGACTGGAAAATAGATAAATTCAAAGACACGTAGACAGATAGATTCAAAGACAGGTAGACAGATAGATTCAAAGACAGGTAGATAGATAAATTCAAAGACAGATAGATGGATAGATTCAAAGAGAGGTAGATAAATTCAAAGGCATTACTGCGACCAACAAAACAGCTACCTGCTGAGGCCAATTTACATGTGGAAGTCACTGCAACTGCGTAACTATGAGTCGTCATTAGGCGAGAGAGTGGGGAGAGCATTGCACGCTGCCTTCACACTTAAAAAAAAATCTCAGTGCTGGTCAGACGTACAGGCCAGCCGAAACAATGAGGCATTCAACTACTAGTCTGCTTTGCCGTACTGCTGCTAGACCTGGACGCCTACCGACGGCACACTCAGCAGGTGGAGCGGTTCCACTAAATATGTCTGTGCAAGATCTGCAGCGTCGCCAGGCAAAATCGAGTGTCCAGCCTTCAAGTTCTGAAGAAGTGTGGATCGTAAAGTAAGCAGTGTCTGCATATGCTCATCAAATACCAGCCTTGTTAGGCAAGATACGTCGTCTGTATGGAAGACAACCGTATCCCAAAGAAACTTCTGTATGGACAGATGAAGCAAGAATACACAGGGAAGACCGTTGAAGCGATGCAAGAACAGTAGCCGTGGTGTCCACTCCGGAAGGTTGTGGGTTCGATTCCCCTTTAGTCTCTTCAAAAATATCTTTGTAGGATTTTTCGGCTCTAACCGGCCCCTACCCAGAGTTGAGCGTGCTATGGGCTTATTGGGAAGACTGGAACCACACAGTCGAGTCTCATCCACTTCACGGATGCGTCACTGAGGGTGTTGCTTAAATCTTCTGACCAGCACCGCAGGTGTCTGTATCTCTCGGGCCTGGTTGACGCCAGGAGATCTTATGATAGTAAGCGTAGAGTACAGCCCTGTCACACAGTCTCAATCCTAGATGGAACTCCATAGCATCATGATAATTATCCTCATCGGCATCATTGTCATCGCATTGTAAAAAACAACAACACTGTCAGCTTACGTGGCCATTAAAGTGGCGTAGAAAATGGGACAAAAAGAAAAACAACAACATCAACAAAAGAAAAAAAGGTGAGCACACAGGTAACCTCCCTAAGTGCGATGAACCTAAAAAACGAATACTCTGAAGGCTAGCCTCATAGGCTGTGACATCAACGTCATCAACTGGGAAGATACTGCATCTGAACAGAGACATCTGGTGACGGTGATGCGCGCAGGGCACAATCACGTTTAACCAGCAGAACATCTGCTATACAATATAAGAGGGACCGGTGGAAGCAGAATTCAAGGCCGCATGACCTCTTTCCATGTAGTACCTGTGGAAGAATTATATGCCTCCAGGATCGGTTTTGCATCCCACATGACGATCCACACCATGAAGTAAAGGGCCAATACGCCCACTCATCTATCGGATCGACGCCAGAACCCATCATCATTCAAAGACATAATGTTCAAACGAGATTGATGTTAATCAAATCATTACATGCACATCATATGTTATGAAGTATCATCATCATATGTTATGAAGTATCATCATCATATGTTATGAAGTATCATCAACTAGCATTATAATTACCGTCATCTATGATCCTTTGTCCTATCATTCCCTCCCCCCCCCCCCCCATTTTTTTTTCACACGCGTAGAACTTGTTTTCTTTGTTTCTGTTTTTGTATTCTTACAATGATCACGAACTACCTTGGTAATGTCACTGTCAGTAGATTTTTAGTTACGATGGCAATAAATGATTGCTGAAACTGATATTATCATATGAAAAAAGAAAACAATATGATCCATCACATCCGGCGATAAACCATTATTCACTGTAATACTAAGCCTATCTCTCCTCTTGTATTTGTCTGGTTCTTCTTTGATTATACTGGGAATAGTCTCTTTTCTTTTAACAGAGATATTTGAATCTTTCACTTATGCTTGTTTCTGTAGTTTTTCTATCGCCGGATCTGTTTGGGAAGTTGTCTCTTTCTCTGTCCTTGCGGAATCAGCACACGACGACAAAGCAATAGCCCACAGCGATAAACACTGGCCTATTCGCTGCTCATCGTAATGCTCCAGTCATTCTAATGGTGTCGGCTTAATATCACAATAATGACATAATGTTCAAACGACATTGATGTTAATCAAATTATTACAAGCACATCACATCTTATCAAGTATCATCAACTAATATGATAATTACCGTCATCGATGATTCTTTGTCCTATCACCCCCACCCCATTTTTTTACACGCATATAACTTGTTTGTTTTTGTTTTTGTTTTGTTTCTGTTGTTGTATTCTTACAGTGATCACGAACTATCTTGGTAATGTCACTGTCAGTAGATTATTAATGATTGTTGAGTAGAACTGATAATATCATGTGAAGAAAGAAGATATGAACCTAAAACACATCCGTGTTTAACCATTATTCACTGTAATACCAGGTCTACTTTTCTCTCGTATTTGTCTAGTTCTTCTTTGATCATACTGGCAATAGTCTCTTTTTTTAACAGAAATATTTTAATTTTTCACTTATGCTTGTTTCTGTAGTTTTTCTATCGCCGGATCTGTTTGGGAAGTTGTCTCTTTCTCTGTACTTGTGGAATCAACACACGAAGACCAAGCAAGAGCCCACAACGTTAAACACTGGCCTGTTCGCTGCTCATTTTAATGCTCCAATCATTATGGTGGTGTCAGCTTAATATTTCTAAGGTCCCATTCTCCACCCTGTCCCAATTTCAAGACACTGCCGGCGTAAACGATTTCGCACAAGGTCACTGACTTCGCGATATGAGTACTGACAGATTGTGTGGAACGCATAGACTCTCCCAGTGAGATGAATCCCCTTGAACAAACACCAAACTTCCATCGGTCTGTCTGTTGTTTACACATTTGCAATTTCGTTATTTTCGTTCTTGGTGTGGGGTGTGTGGGTTATTCAACATGTGAATGGAAACACGAATAAATGACAAGCTGTTTCCTCCTTGTTTATCTTCGT
>CM060308.1:25609839-25614839 GCA_030674185.1 Monoplex corrugatus | reverse complement strand
CCTACTTACAGAAAAACCACTAAATCAGAGCCTGCTACTATCAACACACAGTACCTCCACTGCACAGTTCCATAGCATTGATGAGTCCACTTCCGAAGGCCTCACGTGAAATGTAGGTTAATATAATGCGCTGGGCTTGGCAAGTGGCTTTATTAAGACAGCCCCGCCTACATACAGTGCAAAACCTGGAGACTCTCTCTGACGCACACACACGCACGCACTCACTCTCACACACATATCTACATCATACATATCTACGTACGTACCTACATACATACATGCATATACACATACATACATACACACATACATACATACTTACACATATACACACATACATACATACATGTACATACATACATATTTACGTACACACACATGCCTATACATACATACATACATACGTAATACATACATACAAACATACATACGCACACATACGAGGACGCACGCACACTGATACACACACAACACACACACCACAACGAACGTCCTTGCAAAAATACATGTAAACACATGCACGCACGAACACACGAACGCACTAATGCAAGGTCAATTTTTCGCCCCCACCTCTCTCCCTCTCTCATCCTCTCTCCACACACACACACACACACACACACACACAACACACATCAAGGCCTAACCTTGTCCCAATTCTTACACACACACACACACACACGCACACACACCACACACACACACACACACACACACACATCAAGGCCTAACCTTGTGCCAATCCTTACGCACACACACACACACACACACACACACACACACACACGCGTGCGCGCGCGCGCGCGCAAATCAAGGCCTTACCTTGTCCCAATCCTTACACACACACACATACACACACATATGCCCCTCTCCCTCCAAGGAACTACATACCACCTCCGCCACCTACCCCACCTCACACACGTAGTCCCCTTTGTTGCTCTGAGGCAACACAGGGACCTACCTACACCTACATTCCAAAACCATTGGGCTCATTTGATGTCATTCAGGTTACCTGCAATTCGCACTTTAAGGACTGTCTGTTGACACAAATCTGAACGATATGGTTCAACAACGCTGCGTATAAAGTAAATATCACTGATTAGTTTTCATATCATCGGTGCCAACAAATGGGCATGTGCATCCATGCCCGTAGTCTCCGGTTAATTATCAAAAAAATGAAATGGAAAATTTAAAAAAAAGAAAAAAAAGAAACGTTGTGCAATATAATAAACGTCTCTGAATTGCTTTCATGTCACCACTGTCTACAAAATAATATGTCTCTGTCAAAGTGTGTAATCTGATTTAAAAAAAAAAAGGAGAATAGAATTTGTCACATGGGAGTTTGTGTGTGTGTGTGTGTGTGTGTGTGTGTGTGTGTGTGTTGTGTGTGTGTGTGTGTGTGTGTGTGTGTGTGGTGTGTGTGTGTGTGTGTGGGGTGTGTGTGCGCGCGAATGCCCGCTCGCGCGCGGTAAGAAAATATCACAAATTCGTGAGTGAAATTTCATCAAATCCGTATTGTAGATCCGTTCCAATGAGTAGTCGCAAATCAGTAAGAAAGAACTAACGCAAGTTGGGCCAAATATGAATATATTTATTTGAAAATATCTCTGCTGCTTGTGGAGGGATTTTAACCTAAATTTTGACCAAACCTGTGATGCTGTAAAACAAAGGAATCCTGCAAGTTTTCGTTCAAATCTTTCAGAAGTCCAAAACAAGTATGACCGTCCTCTTTCAAGGAAACGGGAACCAGAAAAAAACACAAAAACAGAATCAGAACTCGTACTTAATATAACAAGACAAAAAAGGTACAAATTTTCGGGCAACTGGCCTTTGTCAGGCGAAAATGTAGACAAAAAGTAACAAATAATAAACAATAAAAACAGCAAAACGTCCTTGTCGTTTCGTCCTGCTCGATGAAACAACAAGGAATCTTTGCTGTTTTCTTCTATTGTTGTATGTTTGTTATTCGTTCTTTGTTATCTTGCGTCTTCGTTTGACAAAGGCCACTTGGCCAAAATTTTCGCTTTTCTTGTCTTGTTATATTAAAAACACGTTCTGGTTCTATTTTCGTGTTTTTCTGGTTCAAATCTGTCAGAGTTAATTACAACTTCTTTTAATGCAAGGTTGCAGATGTAAAAGTTTCGAATTAACATGGGCCAATTCCTGCACAGTTGTAAGTGAAACTGTTTAAAATGCATTTATATGTCGGCTATTCACGAACTGCTTTTAATCAAGTCTGAGTTCTAATGGGAAATAAGCTAGATGCTGAAAAGATATTGCGTTTGCTTGATTTTCAAGATACGTGCAACAAAAGAATGTATGTTCGTGGGAGCAAACAGCGATAGTGTTGACCACCTCACGGTACGCCTCCAGTGTAGCAAGAAAAACACGGGGGTTCAAAGTTCATAACATGGTTGGACTGGTCAAGGTGACCACTTTCCTCTCCTTCCTTCTCATGTCAGGTATTGAACCTAATCCCAGAACAAAGGTGACAACTAACAAAACCGGTGAAGAAAGCGTGTTGTGTCGCGCACTCCACAGACGAGAAACTGACGTCTCAGCTACGATGGCCACACAAGGAGTAGCAAATGTGTCAACAAGTAGTGAAAGAGAAGACCGTCTTTCTCGAGCTATGAAAACAAAAGCCAAAGTTGCCGAAGACTTCCAGACATATCCTTGGATTTGTCTTCATACTTTGTTGATTATGTTAAGTTTATGTCATCCGCCATAAAGTTATCACATCAGGGACGCCGGTCTGGGTGTATCCCGTTCATGTGTAAGAGGTGTCTAGTTGGATCGAACCCAGGACTTTCCGATTAGAAGTTTTGACTGTCGCACCTGCGCATGTAGGGAAGCACGTTTGAAACGTGAATTTGGATACGTCGAATATAACACTGACACAGAGACAAAGAAAAAAAAAGGGGTGGGGTGGGGGTGGGAGCGAGGAAGAAGAAACAAACCGATCGAGCCATTCTAACAGTGTCCTTTTTACCCTAAAAACAAACATAAACATAAAAGAAAAAGAAAACGAAAGCAACAACTATCTTAAGAAACAAGATGGTCCAGCCAATCTGACAATCTCCTTTTTTCGTCCGAAAAAGGAAATCTTTTCATGTCAATGCTCTAGAAAGAGTTGTGTGAAAATGTGTGTGTGTGTGTGTGTGTGTGTGTGTGTGTGTGTGTGTGTGTGTGTGTGTGTGTGTGTGTGTGTGTGTGTGTGCGCGCGCGCGCGCGCGTGCGCGTGAGTGCAAAGATGTACATGTGTACAGGCGGGCATATGTGTGCCTGTGCTTTTGTGTGTCTGTGTGTGGGTACAAGTTTGTCGTTACATTAGTGTGTGCGTGCGTGAAAAAATAAGTAATGGGTGATCGTATGCGCTTTTGTGTTTGCAGAAGTAATGACGGGAACAGGCAGATTTTGCTGCCGGAAATCTCTAGTTGTGCGGTGTTGGTCTTCCACAGTAGACCTGAGACATTTGTGATTTTCGTATCCTCCCACAGCAAAAGAGCAGCCATTTCCAGAGTGCACTGCTCTTCCCAGATAAGGAGAGAGAGGCGTCTAAGAAATCCTAAATAAAGTCTGCCTAATGCGTACCTGGCAATAGCCGTAACTGCCTGGTCATCCAACTCTGCGTTCAAAATAATACCTACACGAAAACAAACAAACAAACAAATGAACAAACAAACAAACAAACCCAACCTTCAACTGTTGAGATATGGACTGTCCAAACCATTATGTATAAAGATGATCGACCAAAACAGCGTACAAGATGATTTATGGATAGAAGCTTGACACAGCTGCCCAAGTGAGACCAGATTTGTAACGAAACCCCAGCTCCATGAATTTGGAAGAGGCTACATTTTTGCTGTGTTGGAAAACCCAAAGATGATCAAACAGTCTCTGGTGTTTGTTTCGCCGTACGCACCAAGCTTGCAATGACACCGGAAAGCTTACATAGTAGTATCAATGATCACTAAAAGACTCTTAGATTTAGTAGCCTTATGTCTTCGGCTCACAAAAGACCGCTTCATTACAGCCATAAGCGCTTACGCCGACGATAACAAATGCGGATGAAGTCAAACGGTCTTTCTATGAAGAGATCAAACGCCTCATTGCCGCAGTCAACCACAAACTCATTAATTCAGGCCTCCCAATGGCAAATGAAAAAAATCTCTGAAAATGTAGAGGGGTCCAGCGACATGCTCCCCCCCCCCCCCCCCAAAGAAAAAAAAAAAAAAAAAAAAGATGCTAAATAGTGCAATCTGGTGCTATCTGGCACAATTCTGAGCTTGTTTATGATCCTTTGTACTGAAGCAAATAATTTATACACACTGTTGTCAGATTTGAAGAAACAAATGATGTATGTTTTCCTAATTTATGTTCCAACAAACATTAAGTAACAAACTAGACTGAACATCTTCGTGGTTCTTTGTAGTTGTCTACCTCATCTACTACTTCTTTGGCTTGAAATGGTCTCAAAGTTTGGGGATGCCTACACTCGAGCGAGTATAGTTAATTGACTTTGCAGCGGCACAAGACACAGTAGGCTATGCCAGCCCCTGCTAATTTTGTGCTCATTTCCTTGATGTCGATTTTTCGCGAAACTCATCCCTATTCTTGCAGTCTGTGTCAAACGTTTTTGCTGTGGCAGTCCACCTCTTCAGAATATCGGCTCGAAAGTTTTGCAATCAGCTCCGATGTTGTTGTTGTTTGGAGTTTAACGTTCTAACCCATATAAGCGATATGGCAGACGGAGCGGCTCTGAGGACAACCCGCGCTTTAAAGACAAAAAAACCACCGGAAGTGACTTTAAGCAAAATTGATAGGCTACCGGATTTATCCCCCTTCCAGAAGTTTCGTCGTCTGTACAAGAGACTGACACTTTGACACACGGCCGACTGTTTCGCAGAAGAAAAAAAAATATCAGTCGCTTTGTTTTTCTCGGAAGGAACTTTTTTTTCTCGAAAGCAACCAATGGATTTTCTCGGATTTCCGAGAAAAAT
>CM060308.1:25602339-25604839 GCA_030674185.1 Monoplex corrugatus | reverse complement strand
ATCTATTTTTCTGCCTTGCAGAAAATCCGACATGAAAAAAAGTAGGGCCTATATCTCCTCGTGGGGTCTACTATTACAACCTAGAACAGGCAGACGAATAACAAAAATGAAAAAAATCTGTAGGGTGGCATAATCGTTAAATTTTGGTTACTTTACATGGTCATGACAATGGAAGAAATGGCCAAACCGTTACACACTAATAGAGACGTACTGAAGAAGAAAATGAAATATAACTGTGGAAAATAACTTTTGTTCTTAGCTTATAGCCAAAGTCAATTCCTTGACTTTCTGACCAGTATTGTTTCAGACAATGCCATCATGAAGATGTAGATGGCTTAATATATCATTCACTGTGACCCTGAAAATGCTTCATATGAAAAAACCATGACTTGCATTGAAGGCAATGGTAGACTTTCACAACGGTGAAAACATATTCAAAATATTGTCAGAAGTTCCTGAGAAAGTGATGTTCACCCACCTTCCTCGAAACGTTCTGATTTCAGGCGCTTTTGTATATGTATGTGATCTATGGGACCATTATCTTGGTGTCTTACTTTTCAACCTCATTCTTTCGCAACCCCAACAGTGCACATCTTTGATTCGTGTTTGGTAGAAATTCATCCACAGAGAGATGAGAAACTTGTATCTATACATCTTTGTCACAGAAACACACACACACACACACACACACCGCACGCACACTCACTCACATACACACACACACACACATACATTATATATATATATATATACATGTAGGCCTATATATGTATATATAATATATATATTATTGTGTGTGTGTGTGTGTGTGTGTGTGTGTGTGTGTGTGTGTGTGTGTGTATACGCCTCCAGTCGAAACAAAATAATGCCCAATTTTTAAAACAAAAAACCAACAGGAGATTAAAAAACAAACGAAACAAGACAACAACGAAAAGAAAACAACGAAAGAAGAAAAATCAGTCTTTAATGCAGATTACTCCTTACAGTTTTTGTGTGTGTGTGTGTGAGCAGCCTTGACAGCAGCAGTTATATGAGGGTACCATAGTAGGCCTACTCTTTCTTTATTTGTTTTTAGTCTCGCTTGATTTGTGCTAAGAAATACTGGAATTTTTCCAGATCGTGTTTCAACACCAACAAGTAAACATTCAGTTTACACACAAAACACATTATCGGAGCGTGCACCACACACACACACACACACACACACACACACACACACACACACACACACACACACACACACACACAACACACACACACACACACACACACACAGTGTGATTTTCATGGTGTAAGAGGCACCAGTGACATGGTGTTGCAAAAGTGTAGCAAACGAAATCAGGAGCTCCAGATTATGTTTGTAGATCTAACCTAAACATCAGATCCACATTAGTTGGAAGGGCCTGTGTGAAATACTACGGTGGTTTGGTTGCCCTACCAAGCTTGTTTCGCGGATTGCTTCCCTCGGTATGGCATGCTGGCCAGATGCAAGAGAACGAGAAGGCATCAAACCCTTCCCAGTGCAGAACTGAGTGAAACACGGATACGTTTAGCACCCACACGCTTCTCCACTCTCTTTGTTGCAATGCTGATTGATGTATTCAGAGACTTTGACAGGGGTATGTATACCAACTTATTCTCCAATGGAAAAACTCTTCGACCTGCGGAGACTCCAACATTCAACCAGAAATCAAAATGTTCAAAGTCGTCTGAGGATTTCTCTTCGTTTTGACAGTGTACTCGCTGCACAATCGCATGATGGCATCCAACACATCACTGACCAATTTGCTGTGACCTGCAAACGCTTCGGCCTGAAAGTAGCCTCAGGTAGACAGATACTATGTTTCAACATCATCTCAGGCTTCTAGTGCTTCACCGCCTCCAATCATCATCAGTAGCAAGGTCACGACTGTCGACAGACTTTGCTATTTGGACGGTATAGAGAGCAGTAATGGATGCCTCGATACTGAGGTGGTATCAGACTTGCCACAAAGACTGCTGTGTATATAACAGTAGTCTTCAGCATCGTGGTATACTGCCGTAAGACCTTGTCTACCTACTGATGACACATTCAACAGTTGAAACAGTTCCACTGAAGATGTCTTCGGAAGGTATGCAATATCACGTGGCAAGATCGAATTTCCAACTTTAGGATGTGTGATTTGTCAAGTAGAAAGTGTCCATTCATCAAATGCCTGTTTCCTTGGACAGGACGCGTTGCCTATATGGAAGACAACAGCATCCCAAAGATGTTTTGTGTGAAGAGCTGATCAAGGGTACCGTGACCAGGGAAGACCACTAAAGCGATTCAAGGATACTTTGAAGACCAACCTCAACGATTATGTCATCGACAACACCAACTGAGAAGACACTGATCACAACAGAGTAAACTGATGACAGCAGTCTACACAGGACACAGTCATATTTGAAGAGCGCAGAACAGCTACTATTCAACAGAAGGATCAGCAGAAGCAGAACACAGGCTGAAAGATTCGTCCTA
>CM060308.1:25582339-25597339 GCA_030674185.1 Monoplex corrugatus | reverse complement strand
TTAATGGCTCAGAAAAAACAGACTGTCATAGAAAATTGCCATAGAAAATAAGTAAATAAATGAATAAATATAAATACATAAATATGTAAACAAATAGATGAATAAATAATGGTCGAGCCACGTTTATGTCACGAGGGGAATTTGTGTCTTTCTGTTTCCACCAATTATAATAGGAACAAAAATTGGGGATGTGCTCTTTCGTCTTTTACAATAACAATAAAGACTTTATCGTATTTGACAGAAGGGAGTTCCGTCCCTAATTTGGATGATAGGGTTTGAGCCCGTAACTGAAACTGGATTTGGTCATCTGTTAGCTTTACTCGAGTACATCATTAGGCTATCAGATTTGAGGGACGTTTATACGGAATTACTTCTCTACACACACACACACACACACACACACACACACACACCACACACACACACCACACACACACACACACACACATACAAGGAAGGAGAGAGATGAGCAGAAATGCACTAAGCAAACGAACAACAACTCTCAAAAGTAGTCCGCACATAGCATGAAAAGTCAATACAATTTCTTTAAACAAATATATTCAACATAGAGCCTAATTATTCATCATCATCCTTATTTGCCCAAGTCCTATCCGCCCTAAAACAGTCAGCCCTAAAACCCTAACTGGAATATCAACGTACCTTCACCGCATGTTTCTGGCAAAAGCTTGGCACCTCTGTCAAGGTGAGTGGTCTGTCTCCTAGTATGACCGTCAACGCTCTCTCTCTCTCTCTGTGTCGCTGTGTGTGTGTGTGCATGTGTGTTTGTGTTTATGTGTGTGTGTGTGTACGTGTGTGTGTGTGTTTTTTCTCTCTCTCTCTCTCTCTCTCTCTCTCTCTCTCTTGTGTTGTGTGTGTGTGTGTGTGTGTGTGTGTGTGTGTGTGTCTATGTTTCCCTACCGTATGTTGTTTTCCCTTTTCATTCACAGAGAGCGGATCAGAACACACTGGGGTTCTTACTCAACCTGCCTAAAAACTTTGTATAAACATCATGTTTATCCATTTAATCATCTATGTAGGCCTACGTGATGACTGATCAACGTCGAAGCTGATTTCACGTGAATTAACACAGGCTAGAACCAGTCAACTGGGACAATAAATCTTTCCCTTTCACTGGAGCGATCTTCGAAAACAGTCGTTTGTACCTATAGCTTTACTGTTCAGATGTTTCATTTACAGTCTAATATAAACGTGACTGACTGTACTCCAGATTTCGGTCAAGTCAATAGGCATTAGGCTCGTTTGTCTGTCTTGCTAGACATTGCCAGAATAAAGTACAGGTATAGGCCTGTTTCTACCCGAGAGGGTTCTGTGATATTTACGGTCTCCCTATTTATTTGATGAGAAAAAAAAGTAATTATTTAAATCTTTGAAAAATGTGTGCATGGGTGCGAGCGTGCGTGCATGCGTTTGTGTGTGTCTGTGCGTGTGTGCGTCTGTGTATAAGATTTGTTCTACCATTCGAGTTATGGAGAACTGCTGATCTACCTCTGATATTAAAAGTTGGATCACAGAGCAAACTCACACTGAATGACAATAGGACAAAAGCTCTCTTGAGCATCATTTTTTTTGCATTTGAACACACAACTTCCATACATGCTGGCCGTGCTGTCATTGCATTCATACCTTCGGAAAAACTAGAAACTTACGTTGTACGATTTGTGACGATGTCAACTGAGCCTGACATCAAGATCAAACTTCGCCGCATTAAAGTGTTATCCACTCATTCCTGACCACATGCAGCAAAACCACTGGCGTTCCTCGTATAAACTGTTGGCTTGCCTTTGACCTGTCTGAATTAGATTACTGCAATTCTCTCCTTACATTCTCGGCAAACTACAATAGGTTCAAAACATACAATAGGTTCAAAACAGGTTTGTTGCAAAACTAAATCTGAAGGCTCGCACATATGAGCATCTTCACAAACTTCAATCGCTCCCAATCCAAACAGTGGTCTTACCTAGACCTCTGATTTCTTCGCCTTTTATGCTCCTTCTAGACAGCTCAGGTCAGCATCAGGTGAACACATTCTTTGTTTCCTCATGTAAAAACTTCAGGCCAATGTTCATTCTCTTTCTGAGCACCACAACAACCGAGCTCGCTTACCTCAGATATTCGACATCTTTTCATTGTCTGTTCAACAATACTGGTTACTAGTAATAGTCTGACGTCTTTCTCCTCTTTCCCCTTCGTCCTATTGTCCGTAGTTTACTTGTCTGATTGTGCGAGATAATGATATTTGTGTATGTATCATCGACTTGTTCGCAAGCCTAAGTCAGTTTATGTGCGTTCGCCACCACCAGTTCCTGTGTAGTGTCTGTCTGCCAGTATTCAGACGTGTGCGTGTGCGTGCGCGCGCGCGCGTGTGTGTGTATGTGTGTGTGTTTGGTCCGTGTGAGCGTGACTGTGTGCATGCATGTGAGTGTGCGTGTATGTGTGTTTGTCCGAGTGCTGTAGCGGTCATATGATATTTATATGGAAAAATGTTAACGTATCATATCCATTTAATACTGGATTTTTAAAATTTATTTTGTTTTGTTTGTTTAGGTTTTTTTTTTGTTTTGTTGTTGTTTTTTGTTCTACGTCATATCATGCCCACATCACTGATTTATCATTACTTGAACCCACGTTTTCATGTATAACATTTTTCAGTGAAGTGCAAAGCGCTTTAGAGCTTGTTTCCCAGGTTGTTGCGTCATATATGTCGTCATTACCATCACATCATTATCATTATAATCATCATCATTTTCATCATCAGTATTATTATAATTATTGTTGTTATTATTATCATTATCATTATCCGCATATGAACTGTGGCATGAGTTACACAGAAATTGGAAGTGCTTTTGTTTAATCGTATGCTCACACTTAATTAACTTAATGGGTGGGGATCTTACAATGCAAGCACTTGAGACTAGGAACTTGATTTCGAAGACAAAGCAGAAAACGTTTTCCCTCACAACAGTGACGCCAGCAAGATTCGAGCATTGTTTCAAAGTTTGACAATGCTGAATGGGTAGCGCAAACTGTGTTAGATTTGAGAAGTTCTATACAACATGGAAGATAATTCTCAAGAGTTATGTCCTTTGATTAATATTATAAAAATTCTCCCTGCTTCCCTCTTATTCCTTTGGTATTGTTTGACAACAACAAAAAGTTTGACAGTCTTAACTGACTTCTGTACCACGTTTTAGTGTAAGCCTTAAACGACAATCATAGTGGTGGCTCGGTGGAAGTATAATAAATTTTACTTAATTCAAATCGAGGTACATCAGCGTCACTTTTCGGGGGTGGGGGTGGGGTGGGTGGACTTATTGAATTTGTTACTCAGTCAAACATGCCCTTTGAGGTATGCCCTTACATCTCAGTATATACTATTCTACAAATTAAAAAAACAAAACAAAACAACATAAAAACCAGGTCTCTTTCACACACACATGCACAAACACACACTTCATGAATTTAAGCATGGACAAATGAAAACTAGATCTAACTGCGAATACGCGCTCGACAGAATGACAGGAAGACTAAATGAAAATGCTCTCATCTTTCCAATGACAGCCGCTTATCCCCCCCCCCCCCCCCCCACATGTCTTTTCGTGCCTGAGCCGCACCCATTAGTATGGCAGCGGCTCGAACAAACGGTACCTGATCGTATAGTAAGGCTGATGGCTGCATTCCTTGAAAAATAGATCTAAAGATAGATCATGACAATGGCTTTTCGACTTTCTGGCTAAAACGGACGTAGCTCGAGTACTTTTCATTGACCCAGTTTGCGAAAACCTCTTTACAGCTCGTCCTGTCGTTCACTTTCTTATCGAGTTCTGTGCAGTTTTCGACAGTTAATATGTTGTTGATGAGCGCGTTTTTCTTTTCCATTTGTACTCTTTTTGTGAGCACATTCATCTTTGTGAGCACCATTTTTCTCTTCCATTTGTAGGCCTATGTCCTAGTGAACACATTTATCTTCGTATGCACATTTTTCTCTTCGGCTGCCTTTTGCTTCCTCGTCGAAATTCCTGACGAATTATGAGAACAAAATTAGTTTAGATCTACAACTACAAGTGACGTCTGCTGGGAAAGCCCAACGAGAAAGCGAGTTATTTCCCTTACGCAAGCAGCTGAGAGCCTGGCAATCCGCTAAGGTGTGCGAGTGGATTGTCGGTGTAGATTGCGTGTTTTTCCCCCTCATACCCAAGCGGCGGTTCTCACCCCACCCCATGTAAACTTATATCTTTCAACTGATTTTCACAGCAGCGCGCGATGGCTGTGTGTTAACAAACTTCCATCAGCGTCCTACAGGGTGCCTCCGACTCCTTTGACATGTATACTGTACACTGTACATGGAAGTGTAATATAATTCAATACAATACAGTGCTTTTTATACAGTACAATGCATTTTTATTAATCAAAATGGCCAAAAATTAATATGTCAATCCACAAGACTCGTATTACACATATCCCACTCTCAGCCACTACCACAAATCTGTACATAAAAACTACTACAAGCAACAATAACAAAACAAGAAAAACAAAACAAAACAAACAAACAAACAAAAACAACAACACAAAAACAATTAATCATCAGCATGGTAAAACTGCAATGAAAATAGGGCCGTGTACATAGAACATAATCATTTCTGTATAAACTGAACACAGTGCATAACATGATTTTAAACGAAGTAGGCGTACTCTGATCGTGGCACTGCGAAATATCATTCGTTATGGTTGCTGAACTGAACGTGTTCGTATAATCAGTGATTGTGTAAGAGATTAACACCGTGGAGATTCTCGCTGTCAAGCTCAAAACTGCATCAGCACAAGCTAGTCTTTAATCTCACCACATTTGGAGGCCTTTTCTGAAGGAATGATGACAATGAAAGGGAGAATCTTTCTACTGTGTCAGATTCAGAAAGCAAAGAGGATGTCCAGACGATACTTTTGCATGTTGCCAACTTAGCGAAAAAAACATATGAACGCCTGAAACAACTCCACCGCATCTTTGTGGATCAGGTAAAGACATTCGACTGTGTAAACAGAAAGAAGCATGGGGAAGTGCTAATGAAACCTTGGAAAGTCTCAGAACCATATGGAATTAAGGCTAGCTCCTTGACAACCTAAGATTCCGAGCAATCTATTCAAATAGTGAGAGAGTTGAAGGATCTCAAGTGGACTTTCCAACTGGTTTCAAATCTCGTTACACCTGGGTCCGAGAAGAATGCATTCTATCACCACTCCTTTCTGTTATCAGGTACGTTTTTTAAATCCCTGTGTGATAAATTGGACAGAGTGGTCAGTGCCAGGGGCATCTCCTTAGAAATCATGTGCACGAATGCGTTGATATGTATACTTAATTTTCTGTTGTTGTTTTTTTTCCTGTTGAAGAGTGTGTGTACTGAAACAGTTATAGCCCTGATATGGCTCTACACAGTCAGCTGGGCTTTAAGCAACAATAACTCTAGGTAAAAAAAAAAAGATCTTCCATAAACCTAAGGGCATCAGGGAGCAAGGTGACTGGAAGATAAGAGCTCTGTCTCTAAGCCAACCAGGCCTCTGGACATCAAACTATGCCATCCGTTGACCTATCAAATAAGAGCAACTGCTCAGTTACAGAGCAGATGGTGTGAACATCCTTTCTGGAATGGAAACAGTCACAACATCCTTCAACATCAGCCCTAGTGAGCCGATTGCCACTAATATCCTTCACAAGCACTTCTCAAGTCATGGTAGTAGCTTGTTGTTGTCACATGTACATGGACATGCCTAAACTATTACTCCTGAAGAACCCTGCTCTCTTCTGCAAGCAACCAGGTTCTTGTATAGCTGAGTGTGTGTGTGTGTGCATGCATGCCGTGTGTATGCATGCGTATGTGTGTGTGTGTGTGTGTGCGTGTGTGTGTGTGGAGTGTGTGTGTGTGTGTGTGTGTGTGTGTGTGTGTGTGTGTGTGTGTGTGTGCATGTATGTGAGCGCAAGCACCTATGCGTGTTTGTGTGTGCTGCATGTTTGAGTGCATATGTTAAGTGTACTTGAATGTTTGTGTGTTTATTTTTTTTACAACAGACTATACAGAAATGAACACATGCAACGCCCAAAAAAATCTCATTCAAGTTTATTTCAAATTCAATTGAATCAGACAGCTGCCTGAAAATATAAATCAAGCACTTACACTTTCAATTCAACACAGTTCACTAACCTTCCATCCAACACATCTTGACCTAAAAATGATAGTTATCTGAAAGCAGGATCATGTATTTGCAATTTTATGTAATTCACAAAATGAATTTCTGTTCATGCTTGGTTTACTATCTAGCCAATAATCTGAAAATTGGACCACATACTCCATTTCTAGTACTCAGTCTGAAAAGGCACTTTTTCGTAATTTGGCTGGATTTCATTTATAAGGAAATTCAAAACACACAGTCTGTAGATGCTTTTCTCCACAAAACAGTTTTTTAAACGTTTAAAATCCTTATGACTACATTTAAATACCGTGACATGAGAAACTGCAATCATATGAGATGTCTGTGATCCTAACAAAAAGAAAACGCAGAGCGGGGGTGGGGGGACTTCCAATTTGTATCTGCCACATGGAAAATGATGGTGAAGACCACATCAAGATCATCATGAATTATTTTGCTTTATTGTTACACTTCAGTTTGGTCTTCTTCATCAATCTCCCATAAAACATTATATGTATGTGTGCGACAAAAATGTGTTCGCAAGATTTTTCTTTTTTACAGAACGTGGTTAAATAATCTCCAGATGTGCATTTATACAAAAAAACTATGCATAATAACATCATGATAGTGTGCAGCGTAATCTTTTTTTTACCAAACCAAAGCAATTTTCTAACATTTCTGAAACCTTCAAAAAAAAAAAAAGGTCTGATCCTATTTTACATGTATAAGAATTACAAGTTGTTTTTTTCTTTTTAATGTGTGAACACTGACATTTTATTCAGACCTAATAATAATATGAACACAGTCAGACACAAACCACTGCACTCTAACTCAAAACTCAAACTTACTCAAACACCAACACATTTAAAGAATACACACACACACACACACACACACACACACACACACACACACACACAACACACATTACACCTACTCAAAACCTACACACTTATTCAAACCAGCTTGTTTGTTTTTTTCCTTTTATTTTTCACATTTTCAATTTCTTCTTCCTTTCTCAAGGAAAAAAAAACACACAAATAACACTTATTCAAAACCTACACACTTACTCAAACACCAATACACTCAAGGAAAAAAAACATATAAATAACACTTACTCAAAACCTACACACTCGCACACCTACACACTGAAGAAACACTCACACACACACATAAGACTTTCTCAAAACATACATACTTACTTCAATACCAACACCCTCAAATTCAAAACATACCAAATGATATCAAAAAGTGAGATGACAAAAAACTCACTACTGTTGGGCCAACTGGTTTACAAGTTTTCAAAACATGTATGAACCTTGAAATTTTACTCAGAACTGGTAACATGCACACAGCCAGACACAAACAACCGCACAGTTCACTCAAAAAAAGGCCTACACACTCATTCAAACAAACATCAACACACTCAAAAAACACACACTTGTAAATTCAAGACATATTATAAACTATACACAGAACACATACACAAAACTCATTTCAACTAATAATTCCCTTCTTTCTCTCCTTAGCAGCATTTCTCTTCCTTTTCTTTTCAATCTGTCTTGCCACTTGTCCTTTCTTTTTCAGCTCACGGAACTTGTCAGCCAGTTCAAGCTTGCGAAGATCAGCTGAAATCACATCAAAGAAATATGTTGATGACAATATATCACCACCGATCAACACTACATCACCAGCATATGACAGACCAATCACACTTTTCCATTAAAATTGCTTTTGACAAATGTAATCACCATGTCTCACAAGTTATTACTGGCATGAATAGCTAAGATATTCTACAGTTCTTATCTATCCATGCTAGTTAGCAATTGTGAGGCATGGCACAGAATATATCATCAAATGACAAATTCTTATTCTGAACCAAATTTCAATCTGGTTGTGCATCTAAACAAGAGCACGAGATGCTAAATCAATACCCTCAGTGGTGGGAACCCTGAAAAGAAAAAAAAAAAAAAGGATATCTGAGAGGTGGGGGAGAGGGCATGCTCCCATGGAATTTTTTCTTTCAGAGATTAAAATCAGTGAAGCTTGGTGCATTTTCAGGCACTTTTGTAGAACTTTTGTGGTCTTCACTTTACGATATCTTGTTGGGTGATAATAATTTCACTTATACGGCACAAACAGTCCATGTCAAAAGCATGTTTGTTGCACTTAACAGGAACAGAACAAACAATGCCCCCCCCCCCCCCACACACACACACACAGAAAACTGAAACAGAGTACACTCACTTTTGACCCATGTTGTCATCCTGTATCTCCGTAATATCCCCGCACACACACACACACACACACACACAAGAACACAAGATAATGAGCTAGGGTACATTAACCTGTTCGGTGTATGACCTTTGATCCAAGCTGTCATCTTCTCTGATATACATATACACATGCGCGTACGCGCGCACGCACACACACACACACACACACACACACACCACACACACACACCACACACACACACACACACACACACACACACACACACACACACACACACACTGTTTGAACATATTCTCTCTTTCTCTAGCAATGTTTGCTGTTGATGGTGTCACACAATGCACTATGCGGCATAGGCTATTTTACCAGAATGCACCAAATGAGAACTGGTACAGTTCAGGGATGAAGTCTGCACAGTCAATCGTTAGAGAACTTCACAGATTTTAATTTTTGCAAGGAAAGGGCCTATGTAATTTGAGGAAATTGGTTCTTTCTGCCGCAGAAATCCGCAGATCCAAGGAGAATTCCCACCCCTGCATCCTTCAGTGATTACGTTATCATGTGTTAAAATTCCAGTATCTGCCAACTGAGCGTAAGCTAAAGGAAATAGCTGTCATTTTAACAATCCACTTCAAAAGCAGTTATTGTCGAATAAAAATTATAACTGAAGTTATACTGACATAAACATTGTTGCAGAATATCTCTCACTCACTCACTCACACAATCATAACCAACACACACATACACTCTACGGAACAGATTCTTACATTTCTTCAAGAAGTAAGGGTTCTTTCCTTCCTTCACTCGTTCTCTCTCTTTCTCTTTCCAGTCCTGTATCAGCTTCTTTTTCTTCTCTTTTGCTTCTTTTGTCTGTTCCTCTTGTGACTGAAACAAGGCAACACACAAAATTGACCAGGCTGAAAAGTTCAAAACTTCAAAACACTTCATTACTCAAGTACAGTAGTGTTCATTAGATCTGACTGAACATGTCTTACAGCCAGTCCCTACCACTCTACATAGGTCACAATGTCACAGTTTGGAGTTTGTTCACCAAGGATTCATCCCACTCAGGCAATTCCATATGCACTGCACCCAAATCTGCCAGCAATCACCTGGCAGACTCCCTGAGCCTGTGCAAAACCCTATGCACTGACAAGGTCTTGAAATAGGAACCAGGGAGGTGAGACCTATGAAATACTACAATGACAAAACTGGGATGATGGAAACAGCAAGATGGTCAGGGAACAGGCCACTGTGTACTGTGATTGAACTTGAGGTATCAGATCATGAGTCGACAGCTCTACCAACACAGCCAACCAGTCTGTATATAAAACATACCCCACTCAAGGGTTGGACCTACAATCCTGCACTATGAACATGGTGCTCTAACAACTAAGCATATTGAAAAAAAAAGAAGAAATAAAATGAAGCATTATAAACAAATAATGAAGGGGTGATACACATTAACTCTAAAACTATGATCAAAACAAGATGCATCATAACACATACAATGTCAAAGAAGTTATAAAAATGACTCTTGTAAGACATGCAAACTGACAATACAATCACTCAACACTGTCTTACCATTTTGTTCAGAATCTGCTTCAATTTCTGTTTTTTTGTCTGCATTTTTCTCTTTCTTCAACCGTTTCTCCAATTTCTGTAAATAAACAGTAGACAGGACTGGGTTACATATCAAAGTGATCACAATTTGCACACACACACACACACACACACACACACACAGTCTCTCTCTCCCCCCCCCCTCTCTCTCTCTCCCCCTCTCTATTCCATTCTACTAAATATAAATATAAATATTTTACTATAAACCCTTTCTTCAACAATCATCAAGGATACACGGCACACAAATCCGAGATGCTTTAGTTGGCCACTTTTTGGTTCTGCCCTGCCGGCTATTAAAAGCGCGCATTTTTCCCTTTCCCTTCCACTCCCCACACCCTTTTCACCCGTCCCGCTGCCGTGTGGCGAGGCACGGGCGGGCATAGTTCTATAGGCCTCCAGATTGACCTAGATTCCAGTACTTGTTGCTGATCTTAGTCATTTCCTACATTCAGTCACTCTAAGACACTTGGAAGAACGTAGCAATTACACACACACACACACACACACACACACACACACACACACACACACACACACACACACACACACACACACCACACACACACACACACACACACACACACACACACACACACACAACACACACACACACACATACACACACATTAGTAATTTCTACAAAAACTCAAAGACAAGGTGGTGCATCAAAGTAATGATCATTTCTTCAGAACAATGAATATTCACAGCACTGAATGCACACAGGTAAAGTGACAAAAAAAATCTTGATCATTGCACAAATTCACAAAACATACAGAAAACCGCACTCAGCTTCCGTCTTTATCATTAGTGCTGGAGCACAAGATGCGTTTCAGTGATGGACTTTGGTCAACCCTGCCTGGCTAAAAATAGCACTCGCATGCGATGCCGGCTCGCAGAAAGGTACCAACTACAGGGTGTCAGAATGGCTGGGAAAATGCAGCCATGGATAAAGACTGCCCCCAGAAACACTGATAAATCAGTTAACTAATGAAATCTTACTAAAGTAAATAATAAATACAGTCAAATGTTTGAATAACTACTGGCAGAGACACGGACTGGCATACTATAATTATTTCCTCTTTTTTACTTTCAATTTTCCATGTTCCAAAGAGCTTTAACCCTATCAGACCTTAGCCCCTGAGCGTAATTGTGCCCCCTGCCTGGCCTCCTGAGCAAAATTTTGAAAAAAATGTATATACGTTAGAAAACTGTTCATATCATGCACACCAATGGTTAGAATTATATGAAACGTGGAGAGATTGTAGAAAATAGGCCTATCTTTCATCTAACGCCAGTCCAACCCTCAATCACACAAGCATCTCCCCTATCACTTGGTTGGGGGGTACGGGCACGCCCCCTTCTTCCAACACTCTGTCTCGACCTACTTCTTTCATTGTCAGAATCATCACTTTCACTCAATGCTTCATCAACGTAATCATCGTCACTTGAATCGGAAACGTATTCCTGATCAAATTCTCCAATCTGCAAAATGTCCACCACTTGTTGAACTGTGAAGCGAGTTGGCCTCGTCCGTTTACCTGTTGAAGTGCTTGGTTCATCACTAGCTCGCTTCATGGTCAATTTTGCACCCAAATCACCTCAAAATACCATCAACACAAAGGCAGACAGTTGCAATAGGCTGAACACACGCTCACGCGACGCTTAGCAACGGTCTGGTAGCTATTTTTAGCTCTTGATAAAGTGACGATCGTGTGAGTGTGCTATTCCCGCTATAGCGGGAACTCGGTATATAGTCATTTTCGTCATTCCCGCAATAGCGGGAACTCGGTCTGGTAGGGTTAAGTCTGCTTAGTATGCAAACAGATTTTTGCTGCTTTGCTATTTCTAAGTGGCATATAATGATATATTTCTATCCACAACACACACACACACGCATGCACATGCACACACACACACATACACACACACACACAGACAAACACATGGATGCAGACTGGAATAGTTTGTGTAGATAAAAAATATGAACTTTTGGAGGAAAGGAATCTTTCTAGTAGATTTCTGACAAACCGGAAAATTCCAATCCTCATACATTCATAAAAAAACACCTTTCTGACAGACTTCTGGAACCTGTAAAAAAAAATATAAAACAGTCTCCATCCAGGACCTCCACCCCTAAGAAACTCATAGATTTGATTTGCACTCAGAAACTGTACCTGTTTTTCCTCATCCTTTATCTCCTTGACAAAGGCATAGTCTCTGTTGAAGATCTCTTCCCTGAACGTGCCAGATATGTCATCAAAACGTGGATCTCTGACTACCCTCTGAAAAGTATACAAGTAACATCACAAAGCAATCAAATACATGTGAAAGACATTGCTCTTTTTCATGCTAGGAATCTGGAGTTTGTTTAACCCTTTGACTCCCATGCCGTACCCACCAGCTGCAAAAACTTAACCCTTTGACTCCCTAACCTACCCACCCACCAGCTTCCTGCAGGAAACTGGTGAATTAGGGTGAGGGAGTCAAAGAGTTAAATTTTTGCTTTGGTATCATTCATGGTAATGCAGGGACAGGGTGAAAGAGTCAAAGGGTTAAGATTCATCAAGCTCAGGCAATTCCACAAACGCTCTATCCAAAGCTGCCAGCAATAATCAGGCAGACTCTGTGAGCCTGTGCAAAAACCTAGTGCGTTGGCAAGGTCTTGAATAAGGAAGAGAACAGGATCTATAAAACACTGACGTTACCTGAATGACTGGAACATGAACTCTTTGATTCTCATACCCTGTGCACCTCTGACTTATCAACCTATCTAACAGCTTCCTGCAGGAAGCTGGGGGACAGGGTGAGGGAGTCAAAGGGTTAGTTTTTGCAGTCTCTTAGATACTCACCCTCTCTGTCCACATTCAAACGCTCCCTCAAAACTCACCTGTTTCCCAAAACTGGTAATCTCTGCCCCCTTCCCCCCATGTAATGTAATGGTGACATTATAGTGTCTTAGTGTCAATGTGTCATTGTATTTGCATGTCATGCTGTGTGTGTGTTTGTGTGTGTGTGTGTGTGTTTGTGTGTGTGTGGGTGCTTCTGTGGGCGTGTGTGTGTGTGCTTGTGATTCTGGTTATATGTTTTGCCATTGTAAACGCCTAGGGCATTAATTTGATTAGGCGTACTAAATGTTCATAATAATAATAATAATAATAATAATAATATGGTGCAGGAGTCAAAGGGTTAAGACAAGCAGCAAACAAGCCAACTTTCACATCAGGGGTGGAACTTAATTCAGAACATGACATCTTTGGTTTATGGCTCTATCAAAATAGCCCGCCAGCCTGCGATAAATCCTGTGGCCTGCTGACAGCCACATTCTTGTGTTATTATCATGGTGTTCTAACCAACACAGCTAGCAACACCACTAACACCCTGTGGGCAATCTGAGGGTCAAACCACAACATCTGTTCTAACCAACGCAGCTAGCAACACCACTAACACCCTGTGGGCAGCCTGAGGTTCAAACCCACAACATCTGTTCTAACCAACGCAGCTAGCAACACCACTAAAACCCTGTGGGCAACCTGAGGTTCAAACCCACAACATCTGTTCTAACAACGCAGCTAGCAACACCACTAACACCCTGTGGGCAGCCTGAGGTTCAAACCCACAACATCTTTTCTAACCAATGCAGCTAGCAACACCACTAACACCCTGTGGGCAGCCTGAGGTTCAAACCCACAACATCTGTTCTAGCCAACGCAGCTAGCAACACCACTAAAACCCTGTGGGCAACCTGAGGGTCAAACCCACAACATCTGTGTTATCAGTATGGTGCTGTAACCAACTGAGGTAACAGGGCTGTTATGAAGATTTTTGCAGCTCACATGGGCGTTGAATTCATGACCTCTGTATTATCAGCAGAGCATCTTAATCAAATGATCTATGGACTGCTACAATTAAACATGCATTGATTTTCTAGCCGATCAAACCCATGAACCCTCATTATCAGTATGGGCTAATGGGCATATTTCCACACACACACAAAAAGAAAGGTAAAAAAATCCACATTAGGGGCAAATTTTTATTTCAGCATTTGAAACAGATTACCTTTTTTGTGGTTGGGAGTTTGCTGAGAGGATCAAAGGGCTTTTTGCTCGACACTTCAACAGGCCTGAAAAAGATCATGATAATGACAATGGTAAATGTCATATCATCATATCATCACAATTTGTTTCTGTATAGCACTATTCTCCAAACTCAATTGGACACACTGCCCATTACACATAATCAGACTTTTCACCGGAGCACGGCAAACTCAAGCTGTTAAGTGAGCTGACCCAATTCCACAATGTTGCTGCACAGTCTGTGTCTTTGACAAGACAGCATGCTGGGTGTTTTCATGTTTCCATTAAACCAGCCCACTAGACCTCACTATAACAGCATCTTTAGCGGGTAATAATCTGACATCTCTGCAGGCATATACACATGAAGAGGGTTTTGGCACTTTGGCAGATCTACATACAGACTGACTGGCAGATTGGAATAATACTTGATATCTCTGCAGGCATATACACATGAAGAGGGTTTCGGCACTTGGCAGATGTACACACAGACTGACTGGCAGATTGGAATAATATTTGATAACTCTGCAGGCATATACACATGAAGAGGGTTTCGGCACTTGGCAGATGTACACACAGACTGACTGGCAGATTGGAATAATACTTGATATCTCTGCAGGCATATACACATAAAGACGGTTTCGGCACTTGGCAGATCTACACACAGACTGACTGGCAGATTGGAATAATACTTGATATCTCTGCAGGCATGTACACATGAAGACGGTTTCGGCACTTGGCAGATCTACACACAGACTGACTGGCAGATTGGAATAATACTTGATATCTCTGCAGGCAGATACACATGAAGAGAGTTTAGGCATTTGGCAGGTCCACACATGGGCTGACAAGAAGATCGGAATAATATTTGATA
>CM060308.1:25562339-25577339 GCA_030674185.1 Monoplex corrugatus | reverse complement strand
CAGAAACTGCTGAAGTCGAAAGAGAGTTGCGTACTGAACTGAAATGTCACAGATGACAGTAATGCTAATAGGGCTGACAGGTTTAAGTGATGAATTTCTGCATAAAGAGTTCAGGCTCAACAACACCACCTAGGTTCTTGAATAAATCAGAAGTTCAATAGTGTTGTCACCAAAATGGATAGAACAAATTTTCATAAATAAAGGTGGATCACTTAAAGTTGAATTCCACTGAAAACTCGGGTCACATGCCTTGACAGATTTTTTTAAAAAAGAAAAAGCAAACAAACAAATGGACAAAGATCTTTAGCACTGACTTCAGTGGGACCATGACTAAAGCAAAACCAGAAAAAATTTTAACAAGATAGACTTAATGCCATCAGGAAAGACATGCAAAAAAACCCAAAAAACAACCAAATGTGCCACAGTATTTACTTCTGCAAAAAAAACAAATATGCCACAATATTTACTTCTGAATAATTGATCAAACATGTACTGTGTCACGTGTGTGTCCACTTACGCTTTCAGTCCCATCTTTTCTTTCAAAGATTGCATTTCCTCTGCAGTAAGATCAGATAACTCTGCACATCAAACACAAATACTTGATTAGAAAATCATAGAACTAAATTGCTGATACAGTGATAGTATTAAACTAATATCACAATATTAGTAATATTTCTATCTTATCAAAGCACCGATTAAAAGATTTCCCCTGAATTGTTATAAACAACCAAAAAAAGGACAAACAAAACAAAATCTGTGAAGTTAAACTCAATTTTGTTTAACTGTAGACATGATTAATGCATCATTCTCACTTTATTGCAATATCGTCCAGTTCATTAAAAAAAAAAGTTAGAATTTATTGATTTGTGCTTATAAAATAGCTGAAATAAAGCATTTCCACTAACTGAAATAAAGCATTTCTACTAACTGTAAAAATACATTTTCAGATCTTCTTTCTTTCCTTAACCTCTGTGACAACATGAAAATATAAATATTTTCAAGTATTCACATTTTTCTAGCTCTAACTGAAAAAGTCTTAAGCTTAAAAATGTGGAAAAAGTCAGCTTACCCTCTCGCAATTTTGCCTGCAGAAGAAGAGAAAGACAACACATGATTCATACTGATTATAATCAGATCTAGTCTACACTGTCTTCTGTTTTATTACAAACAGACAACATATATACATTGCAAAGTTCATCAATAAGAACTTGAAACTGAAACTAAAAAATATCCATCACACTGAAACACGAAGACATGGGTTTGCTTATTTAAAAATCTGTTGAATACTCTGTTATAAGTAATAAATTATTTGATTAATATGTTCTTGGAAATATTTTTTCAGCATACTATTTCAGTCCAACTCAAGAAGAGAAAGACAAGAGAGACAAGAGAAAGAGAAAAAACACAAACAAGAACATGTCAGTACTCAATGGCTTAAGGAAACACACACACACACACACACACACACACACACACACACACACACACACACACACACACACACACACACACACACATATACACACACACCACACACACACACGAGTGAGACACACACAAACACACACAAGCATACACACGCTCACACTCACTAACACACAGACACACATAATATATAAAATATATATTCTAAATATATAAAATATATGAACATAGATATCATTTGACTAAATGATGAGACATGAGACAGCTGGTCTTTCTGGAGATCAGCTAGTTTTTCAGATTCCAGCAGAAAATTAAATGAACCAAAATAAACACAATGGAAGGATCTGATAAGCTTTACAGGTTTAGAAAATCATAATCCTCTGTGATGTTCTGTTTGTCTCTATCCGGAATGAAACGATGCAGATGTGCACTATTGCATCTTGCCTGAAAACCAGGTGCTGTGTTTCGCTTTTATAACTAAGTTTGTTCTCCAAAGATTCTGACTGGCAAGGGATTTATTCAAATGGATTCATCACTCTTTTCCTTTTAATCATGTCAATGCAGGACGGACACTATATAGTATATATAATCTATATCTTGTTAATCAATCATTGATTCAATGTGATCAGTCAATGACAGAAGACTGAATCACAAGCCAATTCCTGCATTATTAACCCTCTGACTCCCGCATGCTGTCCACCAGCATCCTGCATTGTCAACCATGCTAACAAAGCAAAAACTGAACCCTTTGACTCCCTCACCTTATCGACAAGCTTCCTGAAAGAAGCTGGTGGTTAGGATGAGAAAGTCAAAAGGTTAAGTTTTTGCAGTTGGGGTATAGGGTGTGGGAGTCAAAGGGTTAATATCAAAGTGTTGTCAACATTTAGTGTGTGTGTATGTGTACATGGTATGTGTGTCACTTTGTGTGCAAAACTTCAGCCTCTGAGGGTTCTCTGCTCTTTAACAGTAAAGACAGCATGAGCTAATCTACTGATCTGTCAACACTCCTCTGGCCCCACTCACCCCCTACCTGGTTCCCTGTGTCACCTGCAGGCAAACATCACAAAGGCCTGAAATGGACCCGGCGTTCCCAATTGCACACAAAATATATCATTATATGTGCATAAATGATATTTAAGAACGCACAATGGTGCAACTCTGACGTCCGAAATTTATGAGGAGAGTGAAGCTTGGAAGTGAACAGAATTTAAGAAACTGATTTTCGTCAATAGTTACAATGTATTGTAGATCTATAGATCTATTTATAGTGTCTGTATTCATGAATGGCTAAACCTTCACACAACTACTACTACTACTAGCATTATTTCTTTTTTTTCTTCTTCTTCTTTATCATGGTTTTGAGATTATTAACATTCTGCTACTGTTTCCTGAGTTGACAATGACAATAGTGACAGTTTGAGTTACTTTTCTCTTTCTTTCTTTGGTATTTCATCAGATTTTTCATCTGAAAGTACTTTCTTACATTGTGGGACCACATCAAGCAAGTTTGGTTTGAAGTGTGTACTTTTTTCCTTTAAAAATGATTTTTGCTGAAGCTACTCTGTCTCTGTTAGCAAGCAATCTCTATTAAAAGATGAACTGAATGAAGTGGAAGTGGAAGTTCATCTGAAAGTTTTTGTTTTTCTTTAATTATGGAATCAGATCAACTGATCAAGTGAGCTTGGTTTGAATTGTGTTTTTTTTTTCTTTTAAATTTTTTTTTTTAATTGAAGTCACTCTGACTTTTAATTGTTTCTGTTATCTATCAATCCCTCCAAAAGATTAACTCAATTGTAATGGAAGTAGTACATCAATTATTGTCTACAGAATTGCTGGTAATTACGTATGTTGTTATTTTAACTGCATTACCTTGTTTCAATACAATATATACAATTCTAAATACTTTTTATTTTATACAATTCTAAATTCTTTTTATCTTATTTATGAAATAGAAAATAATGATGATATTTATAGTACCGCGAATGCTAACTACTCTCTTATCTTATTTATTTATTTGTATTTTCCACAAAGCAAATTCATACTAAACCTAGTATTAGATTTAAATTGTGACCCCTCCAAACTGCAAAAGACCTCCAAAAACTGAAGAGGGTCATAATCATAATAATCATTTTATAATGACCTCGAGAATAAAAGGCCCATTGGAAGCATGTGAAGCATATTTATTATATGTATATATATCTAATTCCTATCAATACTAAGTGAGATCCAGACTGCAGAGTACTGGATTTTTCATTTGGTTTAAGCTTGAATAAGACTGAAAGTGAAACACTTCAAGTTATGGGCTTTGATTATTACAATCATGATATAATATATTCAATATTATGCCACATCCCACAACAGCCTAGGCAGTTCTAAAAAGCATGACAGACAAAGCAGAAACATATAAAACAGATTATATCAGCCTCCATAGATACAATGAAAACAGATACAAAAATTAATCCATGACAATTTTTCATTTGCACAAAATTCCACAAGTAAACCGCAACCAACAAATTACCATTCATGATAATTGCTTTTGGTTTTGGCTTTTGCCGAGCCTAACAGAAGAAGACAGCACTTCATCATGCAAGAGTTGTTGTTGTTTTTTTTTGGGGGGGGGGGGGGGGGAATTCCTCTCTGAAATTCTTGCTACAGTAACCTTTTTTTTCATTTGAAAAGCTAAATTTTTACAATGCTCAACTCTAACTTGATGAAATCTTCATACACAAATCTAGCACTGTGCTGAGTGCACATGATGAAGATCCAAGCAGTGACTATCTGACTGTGATTTTGGCGATAACTCCAACGAAAATACTTTTGAAAGTATTGACAGTGATGTGTCAATGCAAATGTTGGTGATGGTGATGATTGTTCATGATTTGTGAATGTGAACATCACAAGAAACAATGATCAAAACATCTGTGATGCTAGTTGGTGCTAAATCAGTAAATGTATGCTCAAATTGATTTAAATATTTTGTTTTGCAAAGACAGTTGCTCAATATATCAAGCAATCACCTTATACAATTTTATGAAGGGTAAAGTAAAATATTCAGAAACAAGTTTGATATTTCATAAGATTTTAAGTGATGCATCTTAAATGCTGACTGTAACTTAGTCGGAATTGCTTGGTCCATATAATATTATGTTTGTGTGAGCGTGTGTGTGTGTGTGTGTGTGTGTGTGTGTGTGTGTGTGTGTGTGTGTGTGTGTGTGTTGATGTGTGTTCATGAGGAGAAACTTCATTAGTACTACAACCAGCATTGCTAATATCACTACAAGCACTCCAAATGGCATCTTTTTACATCAATACTGGTAATGTATTTGTTGTTACATATGTGTTTAGATGTCAATATCATGTTATTGTGTACATGCAATATTAGGTACGTGTATACATGAAGGAGAGTATAGACTGTGGCTTCCTCATTTTTGAACCAATCAGTAGTGGACCTCCAGACTAACGGATAGTAATGTCCAACCAGGTTGTGGAACATGTTGTTCCAACTCTTGCAGACGTTGTTCATTGTTCATTCATGAAGATTCTATATCATGTCTGGATGAAACATGGTTGGTATGTCACTATGTGGCACCTCCTAACAGGCTGAAAGCATTACAGTCTCCAGCAGCTTGGAGCTGAATCTGGCGATAGGGGCCACTAACATAAATCCTATCGAAGTAGTCCAGTACGTCTTCAACTTCAGGTCGGTTCTGCTGTAGACTGGCTATGTCAGTATGTGCAAACAGCAGCTGCCAAAAGCTTTGACTTTATTTCTGTGGCTTTTCCCCCCTTGACTTCATTTCCAGGCCCGCGTTCATTGATTTAATTTCCATCGCAAGGTAAAGGTTTCATTGATTCATTTGCGATCTGAAAGGGTGAGGGGCAGGGCTAATGTTGTAACCATCATTATATCATATAATAATATATGTACTATGTAGTGTTGTGGGAGATACGCAGAACAGCCTAATTGACGATGAGCACAAAAATTAAGTGGTAAAGACTAGATATCTAGTAACAGTTTACATCTGATGATCTGCCCAGTCAATGTTTTGTATCAGACGTGTCATCGACTGTGATCGAGATCGTAAAAATATCCACAATTATATTATAATATATTCAATAATGTCATACAACACAACGTGTAAAATTTGGTAATTTGGTTACCAGTTTGTCATCTCCAGATCTCGATGCCATTTTGCGGTATGTCAAAATCTTGCCCGGGATCTTGAAAATAATCCAACCCTTCTATAGAGATCTAGGCTATAGGCTTTAATTATATCCATGTGTTTTTTTCCAAACCTACTTCCGGTTGTGGAAGGAATGTCTTTTTACTGTAAGATGACACCTTAGTATTAAAATAAACTACAATATTTACACCGAAAAATGTATTACGGTGGTACTACAATGAAACTGTAGTTACTACCATGCTTATAAAATATGATTCAGTATTTCAGAAGCATTGTGGTAACTACAGTACTAATATATCACTGTACACATGTAATCAATATTGTTCCAGTGATAGACTGATACTAGTATGAAAATGTAGACTAGGTAAAACATAGGCTAGGTAGGACCTCAGGACCTGATTGGTTGATTGATTGATTGATTTGGTTCAGTTTTTACGCCAACACCCACCTCAGGTGATATGGCTGACGGGGATTATCATCCCAGGGAAGTGGGGGAAGGGGGACTTATCTAATCCTATACTGACACCATCAAAACAACAATGATGTTAAGATGGGACAGTGAAATGGCCACTTTTAATGTACGCACCCTGGGATTCGAACCAGAACCATTAGCATGTGAATCCGACGCTCAAACCAGTTGAGCTACTGAGGCCCACCAACTTCAGGACCTGGCCAGTTCATAGGTTTATATGCAGGCTTAAGGCTTGTGCCATGATGCCCATACACATGGCACCTGTGACATTTGTGCATATGGAATTCATTTCTTGAGAAACTGAAACAGAAACTGACACATTGTACTTCTCTCTATCTCGTAGTCAGTCAGTAAGTGTTCTTTCTCTTTCTGGGATTTCTCATTTCGGAATCAGCTTCCACAATCAGTTTATGATGCAACCACTCTGCCATCTTTCAAGTCAACCTTGAAAACATCTCTCCTTCTGCAGGTATTGTACTAATCAACAATTTTTCTTTATTGACAGTGCACAATTATTCCATTTCAACATCATCAGACTGTTTCATTAAGTTTTTCTTCCCTTGATGTGTGTACATGCATGCACATATATGTACATGTGTTTTGTGTGTGTGTGTGTGTGTGTGTGGTGTGTGTGTGTGTGTGTGTGTTTGTGTACAAGTATCTTTGCCTGTGTGTTTCATTAACGCATGTACAGCTATATAAATGTATGTATGTATCTTCATAAATCAAAGTATGTCTGCTGTGCATATGCACATTGTTCATTGTTCTTGTTCTCATTCTCACTCATTCTATCAATGATAGCTACTTAATGGCAAGTATTTGACAAAGTAAACAGCTGACATGCACAGGCACTTAAGAAATGTCATTTTGATTAAATTACATGATGTGTGTGTGTGTGTGTGTGTGTGTGTGTGTGAGTGAGTGAGTGTGTGTGTGTGTGTGTGTGTGTGTGTGTGTGTGTGTGTGTGTGTGTGTGTGTGTGTGTGTGTGTGTGTGTGTGTGTACATGAAAAACTTGATCTATAATTGAAAAAAATATACCTATCTATCTGTCTATCTATCTATCTGTCTATCTATCTATCTATCTATCTATCTATCTATCTATCTATCTATCTATCTATCTATCTTTCTGTCTATCTTTCTATCTATCTATCTATCTGTCTATCTATCTATCTATCTACCTACCTACCTACCTACCTACCTATCTATCTATCTATCTATCTATCTACCTACCTATCTATCTATCTATCTATCTATCTATCTGTCTATCTATCTATCTATCTATCTATCTATCTATCTATCTATCTATCTATCTATCTATCTATCAATCAATCAATCTGTCTATCTGTCTATCTCCCTCATGGGGATGCCAGAGTTTCTTTCAGTAAAAATAGTATCCCCACCTTCCGAAAACTTTGTGCTAGACATTTCCTCTTTTCTGTCACTCTCTTTGTTTCTGCCTTGCTTCTTTGCTTTCTGTGTTCTCATTCTATCAGGTTTTTCCTTGCTGGTCCATTCACCTGTATGTGTTCTGTCATCATCATGTGCCCTGCTGCATTGTGTTGGTGATCATGGCCCTCCATACGAATCTATCTTTTGTTGCTGCAAGTACATCTCCCACCCTCTCTGTCTTCATTCACTCCACAAGTTCATCCAATATGTTCTCCCTAGGTCTACCTGGTGCTCACCCTCACTGTCTCCATTCACTCCACAAATCCGTCCAATATGTTCTCCCTGGGTCTAGCAGGTGTTCCTTTTCATTCCAGCTTTCTTGTTGTGACTAGATGCTCTAATTTCTCTTGCTTCATAAGATGTCCTATAAGTGTTGCATGTCTTTTCCTAATCTTCTTTATTAATGTTCTCTTTCTGTTCACCTCTTTCAAGACTGTCTCGTTTGTTTTCTTTGCTGTCCATGGAACTATTAACATTCTTCTTAAAAAACACATTTCAACTGCCTCAATCTTGTTCTAACTTTGTGTGTTGACTTCCATGCTTCACATCTGTACAACAGTATTGATTGTACATAACACTGAAAAACTCTCTTCCTGATGTTAATTGATAGGCATTTGTTGGTAAGAATGGTTTTCGTTTTCTTGAATGCTGTGTTAAGTTGGCCAATTCTGCTGGCTATTTCTAATGTGCATCTGCCGTTTGGTAACATGACTGTTCCCAGATACTTAAACTTATCAATGTGTCTCAGTGTTGTGCCATTTGCTGTCATTTTGCATGAGTCAATTTTTTTAAAATTTTTTATTTTATTTTATTTTTTTTACTGATTATCATGACTTTAGTCTTCTTGCTACTTAGCTCCAGCCCTTTATTTCCGCTTTCCATCTCTATTATATTCACAAAATTTTGTAGGTCTTTTCATTTTCTGCAATTAGAACGGTGTCATCTGCATAACTAAGATTGTCTAACATTTTTCCTCCAACCTTTATCCCAAGACATTTTTCCAGGTTTCTCATGATGGTTTTACTATAAAGTGAAAACAAATTTGGTGACAGAACACACCCTTGTCTAACCCCTCTTTTGACATTTTGGAAAGAGCTTATGCCATTTTCTACTCTCATTCCTGCTGTTTGTTCTCAATACATATTCCTTATTATTCTTAGATCCTTTCCATCAACATTGAGTCTTTATAGTTGGTTAATTCTTCGTGTCTTACTCGATCAAAAGCCTTCGTATAATCAACAAAACATAAATATGAATACTGATTCAACTCTATTGATCTTTCTGTGGAGTTGTTAGGATGTATATGGCATTAGTAGTAATAGTTCCTTTCCCTTAAATAAATCCACAATGTTCTTCTGCTATTTCTTTTTGATTCTGCTCCTTATCATGATAGAATCTTTGTCACATGACTCACAAGCTGATAAGCTGATTGTACGATGGAGTTCGCATTCTATAGCTCCTGCTCTCTTTGGAAGTGCAATGAAAATCGATCTTATCAATAAAGTCTATGCACCATTCTGATCTATCTTTTTTAATTTTTTTTTAAAGATCACTACACTTAGGGAAATTCCCTTTGTGGTCACCCTCCAACCTACCTTTTTTTTTCTTCTTTTTATCCTATTTTCTGGACTTGACCTTAATGGCAACAGAAGCTGGCACAAATGAATTTTGTGCATTCTGGCAAGATGTGTGTGAATAAGCAAACTGCATAATGCATAAATGCATAATGCATAAAATCAGAAATAGTCAGCCAAGCCAACATAGCATTCAAGAAGATGAAAAGCGTTCTTACCAACAAATGCCTATCAATTAACATCAGGAAGAGAGTTCTTCAATGTTATATAGAACTGATACTGTTGTACGGTTGTGAGGCATGGACAGTCAACACGCAAAGTCAGTACAAAATTGAGGCAACTGAAATGTTTCTAAGAATGTCGAGAGTTCCATGGACAGCAAAGAAAACAAACGAGACAGTCTTGAAGGAAGCAGACACAAGAAGATCATTAATAAAGAAGATTAGGAAAAGACAAGCAACATTTATAGGACATTTTATGGGGAAAGGTGAATTACAACACCTGGTCACAACAGCAAAGCTGAAGGGAAGGAGAACACCAGGTAGACCCAGGGAGAAAATATTGGACGGACTTGTAAGGTGGCTAGGACAGAGAGGGTGGGAGATGTGCTTGCAGCGACAAGAGATAGATTCATATGAAGGATCATGATCACCAACGCCATGCGGCAAGGCCCATGATGATGATAATGCATAGCTATCATCATAAAATTGAGGGAGAATTATTTGCTGTTTTTTATTCCAAGTAATAAGCATGTTGTTTGGCCAAGATTGTGCCAGCATTATGCTGCTGCCTAGTTTGTATACTTTGATTTTGGTGGGTGTGCTTATTGGATATTTTTGTTTCCATAGGCTACCAAACACTGACATTACTTACATGATCTTTTACTTACATGATCTTTCATATGTTTATGTTTCATATGTTTATATTGGATGGACTTGTGGAGTGAATGAAGACAGAGAGGATGGGAGATGTACTTGCAGCAACAAAGGATAGATTCGTATGGAGGGTCATGATCGCCAACACCATGAGGCGGGGCACATGTTTTGCATGCACATATACGTGAAAGGAGTTCAAGCACTGGTAGCTTCACAAATGTATTTACCTGGGAGATCAGATAAAAATCTCCATCCTTTATCCACCACATTCTCACCCACACAGCTTCGAACTCAGACCTTCTGATTGAACCCTAACATCCTAACCACTTGCCTGCCATACCCATTGAACAAGAATTTGATTTATCAAATCAATGTCACATTGATGACTTGTTCTATTGTCCCCCTATACATGTCAGTGAGTGCACAAATCTGTTCAAACTGAAAAATCCAAAGTGCTGCGCTCCTAGATGAAATATTACCATGCCTGTTTTTGTTTTTGATAGGTTGTGGCATATTCATGAAGTAAGGAAAGCTTGAGAGAGAGAGAAAGAGAGAGAGAGAGAGAGAGAGAGAGAGAGAGAGACAGACAGACAGACAGACAGACAAACAGACAGAGAGAGAGTACTAGAAAGTGACAAACATACAGACAGTGACAGATAACAGGAATTCCTGCTGAAGTATTTCTCTTCCCATGACACACACACACACACACACACACACACACACACACACACACACACACACACACACACACACACACACACACATACACACTTACACACATATACACTCTCTATCTCTCCTAATTATTATCACTGGAAGACAACATATGTTTTGGCATAAAATTATATTGTATTCTTGTGAGTGACGGTCACATAATATTCTGTGAAAAAACAATCCTTGTTCAACCATCATTTTCAATAATAAATATACATTCGGATCCACAATCAGAATCCATACACAAGCACATGAAAGACAAACAGCTTTTTATCATCACTGCATCTAAAACACTTTGCAGTTTACAAATACAACTTGACCTTGTTGCAACTGGATGCACATGAAATGGTTTTGATTTTCAATATGAAAGTCCTGTGACACAAGTCATCCATAAACAGGATACATGTTCCTGTGAATAAACCACACACACACATTGAATCATTCATAAGCAGAGAACAAGTACTAGTAGCTCTTCTCATCCTCTTTTAGCTAAAGAAGAGAAGTGAGACATGAAGTTCTTCATGATGAATGCAACCTCTTTTCACATCCACCTAACTCTTAATGTACAGGTAGGCACAAGAAGCTTTACCTTCTTTAAACTTCAGCAGCCATTACACCTACTGTCACATTTAAAACATGGTCCTCCTCATTGGAGAAAAAGACTCGAGGCCCTGAAGCACACCTGGGAAACCACCAGAAGCTGGGCCTGAACTGATATGAGTAGAAGACCTTTATGGTAGCCCTACATACCAGTGGTATACTATTAACAGGCAATAAGTTGTCATCCTATTTCAGTATATAAGCAGAGAAGAGGCATGAGGCAGCATGCATCATCATCCCTGGTAGTGCTGATATATGGAAAGGAATAATCATGCACATAATGTGCTTGTGAGAGGGATGATGGCAATATTCCTTGCATTTTCAGTCGTTAGTCTCTCAAAACAGTTTTGACGTGTTTTTTTTCTGTATCTTTTGTCTCCATAAACGGGAAAGACCACCGGTCACCCAGTAATTGATCCTGATCATTATTCCACCAAGTATACTTTGTAAGTATTATATATATATATATATATATCTTAATGGAAAGTAAAGACTAATTAAGAAAAGAGAAACATTGCCCTTCAAACAGCAATGGAAACAAAAACAGAAAAACACACCTCAAATAAAACCACCACCACAATGAACCCTGCTACACTGCCCACCCACCCCCCACCCCCCCTCTCTCTCTCTCACTTCTCTCTGTGAAGAAAAATGAGATCATGCTCTCCCTTAAGATGGGTGAGGAAAGAAAAAATAAAACAAATATTCCTGATAAAACAAAAAGGAACAACTAATGATTTTAATGTTACTGTTTAGAAGAGTGGCAAACAAAAGACTGAAAGTTGTAAAGCAAACACTGATAGACAACATGAAACACCCTTACAAATGCAACAACACAGATATCCTCACACATACAAAACAGTCATTTCTAACAATGCTTCATACTTTCGAAGACTGGAAAACAGAAGACACTGACACACCTGAAGGAGATAAAAACCAAACAACAAACAGAAGCTGTCTCTTCTCAGACAAAAGAAGTATAACCAAGACTCTCACTCTGAACCAAGTTTCAACACCGTTTTGATATAATGCAGTTTAAAGGAAGAGATGACACTCTTTCCCAAAATATCAAGAACTAAATCAGAGTGTCTTTAATCCTTTGCACTAGAACAGATATAGACCAAACCCTAGTTCAACTACCAGTTTTTATCAAAACGCGTTTAAAAGAACGTTTGACAGACATCAGTTTCAACTTTGTCTGAAAGTATGATATCTCTAGAAAGCAAAACAAACAGCTGAGATGACTTGTAGTTGCACTACACTTGAATTTCAGCTTTGACAGCAGATGTAGTATATTTTCCTGCCACAGTTGCACAGTTTTAATAAGAAGAACATGTTCTTGAAAGAATGTGACAGTAGAAAATTAGAGGGGCCACAAAGTCTGAGTGTTCAAAAGTAAGTGTGTGTGTGTGTGTGTGTGTGTGTGTGTGTGTGTGTGTGTGTGTGTGTGTGTTGTGTGTGTGTGTGTGTGTGTGTGTGTGTGTGTGTGTGTTTGTGTGTGTGTGTTTGTGTGTGTGTGTTTGTGTGTAGGTATTCAGGCATATGTGTATGTATGTATACACAAGTACATGAAGAAAATCGGCTTATCTACTCAACTTTTCAGCTTTCCATGCGTACTTGCAATACTGCAAAATTTTACAGATTTGAGAATGTCGTAATACAAGACCTTGGCAATGAATGATCTGACTGAGATCATTCAATGGCAGATGAAGAACACATTGTATACGTAAAACTCCCATAACAAAAGTAAGTTTAGGAGCTACCAGTGGGCGGACTGAAGGACAGCCAAAAACAAAACCACTGTCCTTGATTTTCTGGAAATTTCTCTTACTTTGGTGACAATACCAAAGCTGATGCCAGCGATGAACTCACATGAAAATATATATGTACTGAGGACAAACTTGAAATATCACATGAACTGAGGAAAATGCAGCATGTGCAAGTTTGAAACAAGTTATCAAAAGGTACATCATATTGCCAAAGAATATAACATACTTTCAACTAGTATTATACATGATTAAAATAGTGATACTAAAAAAGTTATTCAAGACCTCTGAGAGCAGTGCAAAATTACAATACATATTAGCAAATATAATATCATTGTTAACATCAAACAGAAAGTCTACAGAGTTTATCGTTAATACAGAAATGAAAAGCAAAGGCTGAACTTACAGAAGTTTTGCTTCAAAATATCAGTGAAATATTTTACTCTAAAAACAACCACCTTGTATAAAAACATACAAACAAACAAACAGGGGTATCTCAATTTCACTTGCCATGACTTAACCCAATACAACATTATGATTGAATTTATTCAAATTAGAACTAACAGAATCACAAAAGCGGTGTTGTGCCCGTATCCATATGCACTCAATGGACAATACATTGCAGTGTTGGCTGTTGCAAATAAACATAATGTCAGTCACTCAATTAAATGAAAGGAATAGTAGCTATAAGCACCCTTGTAAGAAGTGAACAGTCCTTGGTTCACTCTCTGCATTGGACGGAGATTTTTCTTGTTCCTCCAGTACACCTTTAGAGGTGGTCTGGGCACCAATCCTTCATTCTTCAGAAAAAAAAAACCCAATAAACTTCTCGGCACCAATCCTTCATTCTCAGAAAAAAACAGTAAACTAAGGTCTCTTCTGCAGCATGTCTTCACTATAATGAATCCATGGCAGCATAGAAGTCATCCCTAGTTAACATGCAAAAAAAGTCCACTGAGAACTCATGATGCTAAAACTGACATATTGAGACAACAATTCTCCCTTGATGGAGGGAAGCAGGAACATCCCACAAAACATGTGTACTGTGACTGAAACTTGATACAATATATTGCCAACTATGTAGGAAATAGAGGAAATACAGACTAGAGTCCAGAAAGCAAACTCAGGCAACTATCCTGAAGCACCCAAGCACACATATGGAAATCAAAGCCAGACTGATCAACACAATCTGTGTTCCCACCCTCACCTATCAGTGCCAGATCTGGACTCTGAAGAAAGCCCTGAAGCGAAAACTCACAAATTGTGAGATGAGATGTCTCTGGCAGACAGTTGGCAAAACCTGAAGGGACCTGGTCAGAAACAATGACATTAGACAGAAGGTTGGTGCTACTTCTATCGACCAGTACATAGTGCATCATCACATGAAGTCACCTGACAAGAATGTCTGTCAACCAGCCAGCCCTGCAAGCCTACAAAGCAGGTATTCAAGTTTCAGACCCAGAGGAAGACCACAATGGTGATGGATTGACGGAATCTCAAATACTCTCTGTTTCCACAGCATGATGCACCTCCAGGCCTCCTATTTTGTCATGAATCACCAGCTTTCTTTCCCCGCCACACCTTCCCGGCAGAAGCGGATGGACCAAAGAAGAACTCAGGAAAGCTGCATACTGCCAACTACTCAAAGTAATGCTAAAACCAATCATTCATTCAATCAAGTGACATTTTATGCTCAATTGACCGAAGTGACACATCACGGTAATTTAGTCAAATGACAATTAGCCCAGTATTCAAAGAAGTGACATCGGCTAATCCCTCAGACAAGTGACGTACAGCCAAGCACTCTTAAAGCAACATATTTTGTCAACCATTCAGTAAAATGACATGTTATGGCCAGCCACTATGAGAAGCAATATTACGCCAACTGCCCAAAGAAATGACAAAATGGCTGCAGTATTACAGCACCAAACAGAAA
>CM060308.1:25549839-25557339 GCA_030674185.1 Monoplex corrugatus | reverse complement strand
TCATGGAAATTCTTAAATGCTTTATAGATATTCATTCAAAACTTTCAAAACCAAGACAATAAACAAGGTTTTTATTTAAGTGGTATTCTTACAATGTGTGTGCTTTACAAATGTTCATTAATCCATTCAGAACCAAGAAAAAAATATTCTGTGCCTGCACAAATTCTTAAGATTCTTATGCGTTTTTAAAACATTTATTCATCCATTCAAATTTATGACATAGAAATATCTTTATGTGTGTAAATTCTTAGCACCCTGAAAACATTCATTTCTCCACTGAAGACAATGACAAATGAAAAATCCTTTGATTCTGAACAGACAGACCATTCAAATTTAAGACAAAGAAATAACTTTGTTCTTGTGAATTCTTAGCACCCTACAAATATTCATTTCTCCATTGAAGATAATTACAAATGACAAATCCTCTGATTGTGAGCAGAGAGACCACCACACTCACTTTGCTGGCCTCCATCATGGCACGACTCTGCTGTTCCATCAGTCGCTGCTGCTGCTGTTGTTTCTGCTGCGTGACATTGTGTGATTGCTCACAGCTAGCATCAGCAGATGTCCGCCGAGCCTGCTGTAATGCTAGCTGAAACTGACGACTGTTGATGGAAGCTGTGTGGTAGTTATTGGGAGGAACGCCAGTCACCTGTGCAGGAAAAAAACAAAAATAATAAATTCATCATGAATCAAGAACATGAAATAGAATACTAATGCTTAGCTATCCAGATAGATTGAAGCATGATTCTGAGCTATCCAGACAGAATGAAGCATGATTCTGAGAACGCTTGCAGTTTGGTTTGGTTCAGATTATATACATCAATACCCCCCATTTTTTTCTTTCCCTTTTTTAGTGGCATTATCTAGGTTTATCACAGCATGAGATCAGACAAGCAAACTTTTATTCTCACATTATGATGAGATGTTTAAGTTACTCAAGTGAGCATACACCATATTTAGCTCATAGTCACATCCACTATGATGTTACAAATCCAAAAACAAAATTTGAATGGGTTGATACGATCCCTCCTTCACCCGTATCAATCACATATTTAACAAACGTTTTCATTTCAATTTCACATTTGCTTATGGATGAATCATCACTTAATTTTAATCATATACAGGAAACACAATTGTCAAGGTCAATCAGAATGTCATATTTTCCTAATAACAGATCTAAATAAATACCCTACCTAAACCTCAAACCTAGCCAGTTATAAACATTCTAACTTTATTCATTTTACTTCATAGACTGGATGCATAACTTAAAACATGATACAGGTTGATGAAATATCAATTAAAAACAAGCAAACAAAGCTGGAAGGGACTATTTGATACAAATGAGCTAAAGACATTTTCAACGTTCTCAATGTGGCTTTATATTCACTCCATGCTAAAATCATGAACACTTATCAAGTAGTATACTACACTAGAGAGTGGAAAAAAAAACATAGCTAGAGAGACAAATATTGCTACATACACAAACACACAACTGCAGATAGACAAGCTGTCTGAAAGCTTGAGGGTATAGCAATAAAAAAAAATTACATAACCAGAGACTACAGAACACACACACACACACACACACACACACAAATCACTACAAAATGAATTCAATAACCTGAGATCCACTTGCCTGACTATAAGCAGAGGCAATTTCTGTCTGCCACTGCGGCGTGTTTTCGTTGATAAAACTGTTGAAGGTGGCATTAGCGTTGGCCATGTGCACGTTAGTCTGCACATGCTTCCCTCCCCCTCCTCCTCCTCCAGAAATGGGAGGTTTACCCAGAGGAGGTTTCCCGCTCTTGTTGCGACGAGCCTGACTAGCCTGGTAGTCTTCTTTACTGACGTACCGTATCCCGCTGCTACTGCTAGGCCGCTGAAGCGAGCCTGGGTGGCCAGGGTTGAAGGTGTCACGGTCGTCATGGCGAGACAGAGAGCCTCGCCGGTGTGAGCTGGTGCTGGACGGGCGACTGGTGCCGTCTGGCTTGAGGGCGCTGGAACTGTTGATGGCCGAATACTGGCGGGCCTGCTGGCGTACCGCTAGGCGCTGCAGGGCTTCCCGGATTGCTTGCTCATTGTACGTGTCTGCCAGACAGTGATCAAGTTGAGGGAAAGTTTAATTAACCCTTTGACTCCTGCCCCCTGTCCATCAGCGTCCTGCATTGTCAACCATGCTAACAAAGCAAAAACTTAACCTTTTGACAACCTTACCCTATCTGCCAACTTCCTATTTTGCTACTTTATTTTCCCCATCCATAGAGGTGTCTGGTACTTATTCCAAAGTAAGCACACTAGAGGCCACTCTGGAAAAAAAAAGAATTTGTCACACTAGCCTTCAACCCATGTAGTCAGATTTGAAGGCAGTAGCTCTATCTCAACCAGGCCTCTATCAAACCTCAGAGATGGAATCATGCTCACATGTCAAAGGTGAGAGACAGGAGGAATCTATGTGAGCCTAAAATCGTAACTGGAGCTGGAGAGGAAAACTGGGATTTGGAATTTGTTCATGGGGGATTTATCAAATTTGGGCAATTTCACAAGCAATCCACTCAAATCTGCAAGTAATTTTTAGGCAAACTTCTTGAGACAGTGCAAAACTCTATGCACTGGCAAGAGTCTTGAAATCAGGGGGCAGGGGGGGTCAAAGATGACTGATTGCTTGGCCCACACTGTGCAGGCAAATGTTGTTGTACTGTCCACATACTCAGTATTCAGTGTTTTACCCTGCATTTGACTACCACGTGCTCCTTGGTTGATCTAAATCGTTAACAAATGTTCAAACAGCAGCCAAAAATGTCATTACAATATTCAAGAACAAAATGTCAAACTTGACCCTGACAAGTCATATTATAAAATGACAGAGCTATATTACAAACCAATTACTGACAAGTGTTTATTTCCAGGTACAAGTACACATAAGTACACGTATTTAGTAAAGCTGTGATTATTCCAAGATTACTCCAACAAACATCTATTAATTATGCATATGCCATTGTAACTTAAACATTCTAAAGGTTTATTATCTTAAATTTGGGTACAAACAGTGGCATCTACCTCCCCATCTTTTCCATCCCTCTTTGTCTCCCTCCCTCTTGATCTGTTTTTAGATCTGTCTGTTCGTCTGTCTGTTTGTATTGCAAATACATTTTCAGTGTCATGTTGGTCACTGTTGTCATGAAACTAAATGTCCGTTGTCCATATATGGATTAAAAAATGTTAAACCAAATAATATATAAACAAACAAGATAAATCTGTAATATAATGGTAACAGAGAGAGACAGACCGACAGACAAGTGTATACTGCTTTTCTCCGAGTCTCTATGAATCAGTTTACCAATTTTACAAGGAGAGATTTGAAACAAAAAACATGCATGTACTGAAATACAAGACTTCCTTTCTTTTGTCTTTATAATGATGACCACATTTGTTATGCTCTTTCCAATTAATGTGGAAGGAAACAAGAAAACAAAGAAAGAAAACAACAAATGAAGATGCACATGTGCGCGCGCGCGCACACACACACACACACACACACACACACACACACACACACACCACACACACACACACACACAAAGAACTGAAGGAGGAGTTTGGAAATCATTACTGCTACTACTACTACCACTATCCCCACTACTACAAAAATTATCACTACTACTACTACGATGATAATGATCATCATCATCTCATCATCTCATCGTTGTTATCAATACTATTACTATTACCAATATTATTACTTATTTATGTTATTATTGATCTTTACAACATCATTTTTTTCATTTATTTCTCTACTTCTACATTCATCCATTCATTAATTTATTTTCAACCCAAAATTCAGACTTTAAAAGGATCTTTGCTGTCAACTAATCCTTTGCAAATATGTTAAAGACATTGAGAAATCTCTTCAACAAGGATAAAAAAAAAAGGTAAAATGAAATAAATGAACAGAAAGCCAATACAAACACTATCCCTTTTGCAATGCTTAGCTTTTGCATCACTGTAATCTTGAAAACATGCAGTGCCCTTTTAACCTTGGAATACCTGTGCAATTGTAAGACCCGAGTAATCTAAACATATGACGTGAATATGACAAAGACTAACACACACACACACACACACACGCACATGCATGCACGCACGCACGCATGCAAGCACGCACACATGCACGCACAAACACATGCACACACAAATATGCACAAACACACAAACTTTAAAGCAAAGAAGCAAATGTCCACAAAAGCAACAAAACTTTAAAAAAAAAAAAACCCAAGAGAAATGCTGTTCATAATTTTGGAATGAATGTGCAGTTTGTCCTTTATCAAAAGGGAGATAACAAATATATTTTCTTTTATGGATTTCATTATGCTCTCTATCTTTTTAATAATTGGAAAGAATTTCCATTTACAAATTTCAACTACAATATCCTCCTTTTTAAAAAGGTGAATCAAAGAAAAGAAAACTGAAAAAAAGATAATACTACAGACATTATTCAAAACAGAAAAAAAAAGGCATATTATTATCAATCTACAAAGATAGAAAAGTCACATGTACTTTCATTTCAAAATACAAACATGCATGTGCGTGCAAGAATGCATACATGCATATGTGTGCATGTGCAGGAGTTCATGCTTGAGTGCATGTGTGTGAGAGTGTACATCTGTGCATATGTGTGAGTGCGTGCACATGCATGCATGTGCATGACAGCACGCATACTTTCAAAATTAAAACTGTATTTATCAAAAAATGATAAAACTCAGTCAGATGAGCATAATCATGGTTAAGCATAGTTGTATGCAAGAGCGCCATAAGCTCTAAGCTGGTGGTTGATCCATGTCATTACTGATGTTTCATCATGCATGTAAAATGAACATTAATTCTGTGAAACGAACATTCGCGTAAACAAAGCACAGGCGAAAAATAACGTGTTACACTAATCAAAACTGATCTTTTGAAATCACCTTTCAAACAAGCAACTGACCCTGAAAAGAAATAAATCAATCACAACACTGAGAGAGCTTAAAATAAGTATCAGATTATTATATAAAATATCATTATACAAAATATAAACTTACAAACACTTGCACAACTACATGAACAATGAACTGTAATGTATTTTATTGTATTGCAGTATGCTGTGTTGTGTTTATATTTGCAGATAAAAAAGATCTGCATATACATAAAGTATCAGTGTTCCGGTTTTCTACTGATGGTTGCTGAATATCATTTTGCCCATATTATGCAGGGTGCATGTTGCAGCACAATCTGTACACTCCATCACTGATGGATATGCATGCTGTTGTTTTCATGTTTCTATAATCCACTGGACACTGACATCACTTACAGGATCATTAATGTGCATATTTGATGTTTTAGGTGAGGAAGGTGGGGGGTTGTACTTGTAGGCCACTATCAGGCCTGAACGTTTGTTGATCTAGGAAAGCAGAAAAATCTCATCAGGTAAGAGGATCCCATCAGATGGATCAGGAATCCAGGCAAAATCAAACCCAGACCTTCAGACTGAATATCCACTGTGTAATTCACTATGCTATCGTGCCCATCCTATCTTCTGATTTTTTCATGTGAAATTTGGTTTGCTCTCCCATGTAAAAAGTGCACAACAGTGCAGCAATGCTCCCTCCCCTTGCCCCAGTCCCTTCCCCCCTGTATCTGAGTTTGTTTTTTTTCCAAACATAAAATCTTTGTCTTTGTTAGATTGCTGATTTGTTTTATGAAATTAAGCCTGGGTGAAGTCCTTCCTTCCTGCCGGTTTTATTTGTGCACTAGAGCATGTCATAAACATGGTTATTACCTCATCATAAAGACTATTCAGAATTTATCATTGCCTTTGGATAAATCTGTGACTAATCTAGCCTTTTTGTTGCTGACTTTAAAAGATTTATGAAATGTTTCTACCATTTTTTAAATGACAACATTCGCAGTGGAAACAGTGTTTTGTACAGTTAATGGATTAATTTAAAAAAAGATGTGTGGAAGAAAAGGTATGTGGAGTATCTGTCATCTTCTACATGAGATACATTCCTTTCACTTGAAGGTTTTCATGATAATAAACATCAAACTGTATAATAACTTACTACTGCATCATCAATTCAGTTAGGAAGAATATCAAATCCTACACATTAATCTTGAAAGTAATAAGAAATCACAATTAAGAAATTCTTAAAACAGCTATTTTCTAAAGAGAAACAAATAGAACTATAATGATACCTGAGTCAACACTACTGCAGCTTCTAATAGTTGTAATAAATGGAAAATGGACTACTATTCAATATAAACAGAAAAGTTACATTTAAAAAAATACTGAAATGTATGATGAACATTTAAAACACTTACAACTAAGGCTAGCATACAAGTCTATTGTAACAAAAATTAATTTGTCTCTTAAAAAACATAAGAAACCACCACCACCAACAAAAGGCACTTCATGACAATGATGAACATGATTTTTATGACACATATACAAAAACTACAGAGCACCTTTTGGGGGTTTGTCAAATAGCGCAGTGTTTCTGGACCAGAATGGAAAAGTTTCTAGAAAAAAAAAAGAGAAAACATTCGTATCTCCACTGAATAAAGAACTCATCCTATTTGGCAATACACAAGGCATTGCATCAGAGAACATTCTTGACATTACCGTTTTATTTGCCAAACACTTCTTTTTTAATATAAAGTAAATTCCAAGGCCTCACTACTCAATACACTCCCTTAACAAATTAAGTTTAGACATAAAATAGAGCAAAAACATACATCACATAATCAGATGAGTTAGAACTCATTTTTCACTAAATGATTTAACAATATAACACTCATGAAATACACTAACTAAAAATGATTCTGAATTGTGGATTTTATTTCTTGTTTTGATTTCTCATGTGCAGGCTTTTTGTATGCTCACAATAGGTCACTTAACTGTTTGTTTGCTTTGTTCTACATGCTCTTTCCTTGTTCATGTTCAGGTCAGTTCAATTCAATAACCATTTATTGTCAGATTAACGTAATGTTGCACTGACATTTACATTGTTTAACTATAGACTCAGGATCTGATATTTCGAGAATTTAATCCCAATCTGCAAAATCAGAAACTGTCCATCTGAATGTTTCCATCATTCTGGTGCTTCAAAAGCCCCCTTCTTCCCCCCACCCCCCTTCCCCAATCTGAAGACCTTGCCAGTGCATAACGGCCAGCAGATCTGGGTGGAGTGCACAAGGAATTGTCCAAGTGTAATGAACCCTTCTTAAACAGACTCCAAACTTCAAATGTGAATAAGTCATAAAAAAAGAGATAATCCCTCTGTTTGAGCTTATCTCCTGCTTTCTCTGGATATAATTTTATACACACTGTTTGAATTTATTGTGGTTATGTGGTGCATGGCTCTCAATAATAAGGAAGACCTCCAACAACTGCCCAAGTACAATGTAGGATCCCCATGCATAAATCAAATTATAGTCAGACTACTGTTGCATAACATAACCAAC
>CM060308.1:25477339-25544839 GCA_030674185.1 Monoplex corrugatus | reverse complement strand
GAGAGAGAGAGAGAGAGAGAGAGAGAGAGAGAGACATACAGACAGAATTCCATTCAACTGAAATTCAATTTAAAGAGAGAGGGAGAGACAGAGACAGAGAGAGAGAGAGAGGAAGAGAGAGAGAGGGAGAGACTCAGAGAGAGACAAAGAGAGAGAGAGACAAAGAGAGAGAGAGAGAGAGAGACAGAGAGAAACAGAGAGAGAGAGAGTGAGAGAGAGAGAGTGAGAAAGAGAGAGAGATCAAGCAGCAATACAAAACCTTGCAAGAAAATATTTGCTACAGCTTTCTCATTCGTTTCTTTGGGGATACTCAGAGACAAGAGGGAGCTGGTTGAAGAGGAGATGGGGGAAAAAAGAGGAAAATACAAACACAGGGTAAAAAGTGTTATTTGGTAAGGCCACTGACAATCAGTGCCACACGTTCAGGGCTACAAGGTGCAACCTTTTAAGCTCTGGGTCATGCATGTTGTTCATCAGCTATCACCTTTAACTCTGACCAAGTCAGCACACTGGTTAACTCTCAACACTGAAAACCTATTAAGTTAAAAATTCTGACCGACCTAATCAATATTAGAGTACACAGTAGCCAACGGTCTTTTTTACTCCACTATCTTTCTTCCAATTTTCAAAGTTCATATTTCTGAGCTGATTCCCAGTGAGTCAGTCCAAGTATAAAAAGCTGACAAATTAAGCACTAAATTCAAATTGAACATCTGACAGGCTGAAATGCAAAGTACATCAGCTTGGCATTTTATTACTTCTATGGAGAAGAAACATTATGTACATATACACTAACACTTTAAACTTTCAGCACATACACTAATACTTTAAACTTTCAAGAAACTGATTAAGGTGTTCATATAAAGAACAGAATGATCTAAGTTTGAACTGTTATTTTACAAGATTTCATACAGCAAGTTTACAGAAATGGACCAACAATTTATTGATACTTGTCTTAATGGAAAAGCAATTGGGAATTTTTTGTATGCATGTGGAAAATATTTTGGTATCTCAGATACAAAATAACTGATGTAATTCTTGCTGTATCTCTTCGCTTGGAGAGTGTGTGTGTGTGTGTGTGTGTGTGTGTGTGTATGTGTGTGTGTGTGTGTGTGTGTGTGTGTGTGTGTGTGTGTGTGTGTGTGTGTGTGTGTGTGTGTGTGTGTGTGTGTGTGTGTGTGTGTGTGTGTGTGTGTTGTGTGTGTGTGTGTGTGTGTGTGTGTGTGTGTGTGTGTGTGTGTGTGTGTAATCATATACATCTCACGTTCTTATTTTCAGTCCACTTAAAGAATGTATAACTTAATGAAAAGGAAGCAACTAATGTATTGCATTTCCCTTAGACACTTTTTTGCTTTTCTTCTTCAGTGGAGTTTGCACCTTGTTCTTAAACTTTACACCTCATAGCCCTAAAATTATGCTAAAAGTGACCACTTTAAAAGACAAAAGATAAGCGCAGCTGAATAAGGTTAGGAAAGCTTTATTTAAGCAACGAGAAAATCATATCTATAAAATGTCTTCATGTTCTAGTTCTTTTTTCCTTTCTTTTTCTTAACAAAAATTATAAAAGGGTAGCCTTGTTTCTGTTTTGTTCACTTTATTTTATTTCATTTCATTTTCTTATTTCATGGATAAACTGTACATTGCATAATGCTATGAAGAATTTTACCAATGAAAGTATTAAAAAAAGAGGAAGGGAGGAAACTATTTATCAAATACAATGTCAACTTGAATAGCATATACAAGTGTTGTGTATTTTCAAATGAAGCCATTTATCAGTATTCAGATTACAACTAACAGACAGAGAAATAGGTTTTGGTGTGAACACCATTAAGATCTACAATGAAAACATCTACTACGAAAGAAAAGCATGAAAAATGTTAACAGTTTGTCTCAGACAAACTTGTACAAGCGAACCAGCTGTGGTGAACTGAAACTACCATAAGATTTTACCTTCATCTGAATCAAGTACGCTGAAGAGAGCTGAAATAACATGCAAGTGACATACATGTAATGCAAAAAACGACTTCACTGATCATGCAATATCAAATAAATGTACAGGCTCAATTTATGTATACAAAATATGTCAGGCACAAACTGTCAATCAACAGCATTTCTACAACAAAGCTTTATTAAATGAACACAAAGAAAAGATACAGGAGAGATAGCAAGAAAAAAGGACAGACTTTGGCAATCCATGTCACAGACACACCTTGTCTCAGTGCATCCGAACCATGGTTGCACTTACTCTACAATAGTTGAACTACAACTGTCCCTATTCTTTTTCCACTGTTGCATACCTTGCGATGGCCTGCTCACATGGTTACTTGTTTTTTTCACCGCTTTCCCCAAAAAACGGAAAAAATCTATGTGCTGGATTCTGCTTCAAACTTGTGTAAGCCACTTGCACATGTGCACAAGCCAGGTCACTCATGCTGATGACACCCTAACAGAGATGATAAACCAGAAGAAATGGAACTGGAACTTCAGATCCACAGACAGCTTGGTACGCCACTCATGCCTTCTTTAGATGATGAAAGCCAAGGATGATGACAACACTGATGACACAGGACTGGACTCCAAACCAACAAACAGACTGGCACGCCACTCTTGTCTTTTTTCAGATGATGACTGCAGGGACGAAGACACAAAGAGAGGGGGCCTATACTTCTACTGGTGTTGACATCCCAAAGTAACATCAAAATGATATGTTCTCTTCAACATCCTATGACAGCAGGCCTAACTAAAACGCTGGACCTTTTGTCAGACTACCTGACACAACAAACCACTTGCTGGCGTTTGCATGCAAGGGCTCAAACTTCTCTTATCCACTGGTAATGGACATCTTCTTGATATAACCCATAAGTTGTCATCAAGAGTTCACAAACAATTAAGCACAGACAGATGAGCTACAAACACTTCTCAAGGAACCCAAGAAACACTAAGTAGCAAATTAACAAGAAACTCAGTGTGTCATACATACACAGATGTGCACGAACACACATAAATGTAAGCACATGAACAAGCACAGGAATTCATAACTGCACACATATACATGTGGCTTACACAAGGCTCAAGCAGAATCCAGCATGTGGATTGTTTTTCCCTTTCTTTTGTGGAAGGAGGGATAAAAATAAGTAACCATATGAGCAGGCCAGTGCAAGGTGTGCAACAGTGGAAAAGGGACAGTTGTAATTCAAATGTTGCAGAATAAGTGTGTCCATGATTTGAATCGCACTGGTACAAGATGTCCCAATCACAATCCATAAAAACAAACATTACTCATAAATAGATGGACAAAACCATAATACACTGAGCACTCATCTATTTAGAATAAAATAGATAACATTGAAACACATACACAGACATACTCATCAGCACACACACCACACACACACACACACACACACACACACACACACACACCACACACACACCACACACACACACACACACACACACATGCTCACACACAAAACATCCAACAATAACAGACACAAATGAAACCCATACAAAAACACACCACCAGAACCTCATCCTGCCATAAGCATAAAAACAATGTGTACTGCTGCCAATTTTGAAAAAAAAACCCCACACACAGTGGTGGTGAACCAGTATACTTTTAGTATGCACTTAGCATACATTTATAAAAGCAGAGTCTTCAGTACAAAAAATGTAATCCTTCATGATCTTCCATCATAACACACATCTTGTAAACAGAACACCATTAAAATCATTATGTACATGTAGTAACAGGAAAAATACTGTGTCGGTTGTTTCGTAATTTTATACTAGAAATTGAAATTTTACAGTATTCCATTACACTGTTTTAAAACGGAAGTATAAGAAATGTACAGTTCTCACTGTTCCTGCAAATACTTTGTATTGTTTGTTCCATAAAATTGGCTATGCCCTTGTTGTTTATTGATAAATAAATAAATAAATAAATGAATGAATGAATAAATAAATTTAAAAAATTAAAAAAAATTAAGTAAATACATAAACAAACAAATAAATAAACAAAAGTATTCCCCAGAAGAAACCACAAAGCTATCAGCATTGTGTTGTGTTGTAATTTTTGGACTGTACTGTATCTTTTTCTTGTTACCATGGACTTTCTATGTGAGTTTGGACTACAGAGTTTGTTGAAGAGGGATTTATCAGATACGTACGATTCCATATGCGCCGTACCCAGATTTGCCGATAATTGTCTGGCAGACGCATTGAGCCTGTACAAAACCCTACAAGCTGGCAAGGTCTTGAAATGGGGAGGAGGAGAATGGGACATACGAAACACTAAGCCCACATCACCAGAATGATTGGAGCATTACGATGAATAGCGAACACACCAGTTACTGTGTTGCAGGCTGGGACTGAACTTGAGACATCAGATTTTAGAATCCATGGCTCTATCAACAAAACCAGCCAACCTGCTCAAAATGACAAAGTGCGGCCTGCTCAAGAATCAAACCCATGACCCCTATATCATCAACAAGATGCTCTGACTAACTGAACTAGCAGGCTACATCCATGTGAAATTCCAGCTGCTTTCCCGCGTGACAGCACTTCACCACAGTATCATTCCCTTTTGACACAGCCGTGAACTCAAGATCTGGTATCTCAAATTCAATCCCAGCCAGCAATATTAAAAATAGCCCTGCTCACTGCCCATCTTATTAATGTCTCCATCACTCTGGTGATGTCAGCTTAATGTTTCACAGGTCTGTCTCCCTCCCTTCCCCATTTCAAGACCTTGCGGCGCATATGTTTCTGCAAAGGTTCAAAAAGTCTGCCAGATAACTGCTGGGCAGAATTGGGCATGGTACATGTGAAACTGTTCAAGAGCAATAAACACCTCAACAACAAACTTTAAATTCCCTCTCCCACTTTTTTTCTTTATGTAACCCTGTTAATCTATCCAAGAGGATTTTTTTCACATAACCTTGCCAGGACAACTGTTTGAGGCTACGAGTTTCTTTATGTGCACTAGGTGCATGCTGCAAACTGGACCATTATTTATTGTCTCATCCAAAGACAAGCACCCAGACTACTAGTCAAGGTCTGGTGGAAAAGAAATAAAAAGGAGTTGAACCTGGAATGACCTTTGTCTCCTACAAAGCTGCTCTAACCACAATGTCTTTGTACATATGCTAACATGTGTATATGTGTATTTAACTATCATTAGTTGTGTAAACATGTGTAGATATGTTAACAAATGTATCATCTATCATTATCTGTGTAAATATTATGTATCGTCTATCAATGTATGATGTATGTGTATCTTATACATTACTCCTCTGTAACAGCCATTGTTTCTTAGCTATGCCATCGTTTCTTTGCTACTTCTGAATACTGTAAAGTTTGCTTGCCACTTGCATCCTCTGCTTCTTGCTTAAATGCCTTTGCAACTCAAGAGTGCCACGCTGATGACACAAGGATTGTGGGTTCAACTCTCGAGCTGGCCTGAAGTTTCAATACCTACCTAGAGAAGGCCTCAATAAATAACTGACAGAGATATCTAACAGAAGGCAAAAGAAGTTGCCAACTCCCTTACCCTGTTTCCCTGCCTTCACCCTCTAACTTCCTGCTTCTTCCCTTCACCCCTCTCACGTTCACCGTCCAGCTCTTAAAATCAGTATACATTGGTTAAAAGTCATAATTTTGCACATAACACTGTGTGTTTCTTTCTTTGATCCCCGCGCACTAGTTGGCAGAGCCATGCACTCAAGATCTACTATCTTAGAGTTCAATCCCAGCCCGCAACATTAAAAAAAACAGGCCCGTTTGCTGTCCATCTTAATGTTTACATCATTCTGGTGGTGTCAGCTTAATGTTTCATAGGTCCGTCTTCCCCCTTTCCCCCGTTTCAAGACCTTGCCAGCGCATAGGGTTTTGCGCAGGCATCGGAAGTCTGTCAGGTAATTGCTGGCAGATTTGGGTGGAGCGCATATGGGTTTTTCCGAGTTCAGTGAATTCCTCTTGAAAAAAACTACAAACAAAAACTACAAACTACCCAAACTCTGCACATACTCACAAACTGAAGGGGGAAGGGGATGATTTCATACACTGCATTATGTGCTGCATCATTAAAACCAAAATTTGTAGAAAAATTGATCAATCATGCATAAACAAATAAAAAAAGAAACGAAGACAGACGTCAGATGGTTTACTTACATTCAGGCCATTGCCCCTCATGAAAGAGTACAGATGCATCATCTGCATGATCATTTAAACTAAACATGAACAAAAGGCACAGGCAAACGCAGAACACAACAGGCAGAGACAAAGACAAAGAGACAGACAATCAGTGGTACAATCAGTGTAAAAATGTAAACAAACATACAAACAAAGGCTGATAAGCTCCAAATCCGGCTTGCAATGCCACAACAGCAGTGCGAAAGAAAAATGGACACTTACACAGTGGGTATATTTCATATGTTTCCAAACTCTGATCTGCATGTGTCCATAATTGCTGACCTTTTCCTTGTTCCTCTGTACAAATCATTCTTGCTCATTTCTTTACATACTGAAATAATCATTCATTCATTCCTCTTTTTGTTCTTTTGTTTATTTGTTTATTGACTGATTTGTTCATTTGTTTATTTATGTAGTATTCAGGAAAAAAACCCCAACCTGCAATGCCTAACCACAATAAAAGTAAACGTCTATTAATCCTGAGCAAATATTTACCTGCTTCTTGATTCAGTTATGTTTTATGTTCTATTCTGTGGAGAATAACTGTCAGTGACTTCAGTGACAAAACTGCACAGTCAATAATAAAAAAACAAAAACAACAAACAAACAAACAGTTACAGTGTTAGGACAGACAAAGAATGCTGCGTGAAGTTGACAAACAAAACAGTCAACATGTATGTCAGTATGGTTACATTTTGAAACTAAAGATTTTGTCACCGATTACAACTAGCAAGCTTGTTCAGATTTCATCACTAAACAGCAGGTCCTGTGCATGATAAAGATTTATGTCCTGCTTCACATTTCCTTGGTTTGTGATTCTGTTTGGGGGTTTATTTTCATTTGTTTCAAAAAACAAAAAGCAAACAAAGCAAAAATCTATAAAACACATGTAAAATTTGCAAGGAATCTAAATAAAGGCAAACACAGATGACTGTATTCATATTATACAGGGTCTGCCACAATACTGTTTGCTTCCTCAAGAAAGTATCAATGTACCTAACTTACATCAAAGGCACTACACCATAAATGTCACACAGAACAGAATAAACCCCAAAAGAAATCAATACATTGGGCTTTTACTAACTTAAAAACAACATTCCAACAAAAATGACCATAGACAAGAAAGCAGCTTGCCAATCGTAATCAGACTGAGATCTCTACTACTAACAACATAAATGCAAAACAGGAATCACCACACACAAGAGAAAAGAGAAACACCATATGAAACAAAATATCTAGTACCTGGTGGCTTGTAGGTATTGGCAGAGCGAGGTCGACTCAACTTCTGAGAGTAGATGGACACAGCGTTGATGTAGGAAGAGGAGGAAGCAGACGGAGGTCTGGAAGACCCCGCACTCCCTGCCTCTCGAACATCTGTTGACGAAGCACTGCGCACTGCAAAAATATAAAGAGACAATTCATGTCGCTTATAGCCCCACTGAGCTCAAAGATTTAATATCAAGGCTGCCACCATGCCACTAACAAAGGTCACTTTTCAAAACAATCATCTCTTTAAAAATTTACATCAGTCAATATTTCAAAGTCAGATCTAGTAAAAATCCAACTAAAAGCAACACCCCCCGCCTGTTGAAATTATGCCAAAGAAATGGATTTCTCTTAAGAAAGCAAAAATATGGAACATCAGGAAATAATAACTTTAATAGGTTTGTTGTACGGTATAATATGAGGAAAAGAGGTAAAATGGTGAGAAATGTTTTGTAACTCTATGTGCTGAACAGCTATATGTGTGTGTGTGGTGTGTGTGTGTGTGTGTGTGTGTGTGTGTGTGTGTGTGTGTGGTGTGTGTGTGTGTGTGTGTGTGTGATGTGTGTGTGTGTGTGTGTGTGTGTGTGTGTGTGTGTGTGTGTGGATGTTTTCAAGCATTCTGATTTTCTAATGTTGATGTGGTAATTTTGTGTTGTCTCCATACACATGTGCGTGCATTACATGCCTCTGTGTGTTATTTACCCATGCATGTGTAAAACGATATAACACTAGCAAATCTGCAGACCAAGTTTCCTTTGCAGTTCTGGCAAGGGCAAAAAAATCTTGTATCTTAAACCATATAATTTTAAATAAATGCATGAATATATATGATAAAAAAATGTGTCAAACAAGCACACGTTTACCTTCACACACAGATGCACACACACACATGAATGCTGAATCAAGTGTATATAATCACAGCAGTACACATACACATACAATTACCACAAAACAACCAAACATTCTCTGTTACCACATACAAAAGCCCCTTCTCTCTTCCCTCCACTCACTTCCATCACTAAAATAATCTCCACACACACACACACACACACACACACACACACACACCCCCACACCCAAACACACACACACACACATACACACACACACACCCAAACATACACACACACACATACTCACAAGCACACACACACACACACACACACCCAAACATACACATACTCACATGCACACACACACACACACACACACACACACACACACACACACACACACACTGTCACTACCTACTTCCACCACACCCACACACACACACACACACAGACACACACACACACACACACACACATACACACACACACACACACACACACACACACACACACACACACACACACACACTGTCACTACCTACTTCCACCACCACTACCAACAACTTCAAGAACCACCACCATCTCTACGAACATCAACACCTTTCAATTCAAAATCAGAATTTAAGAAATAATCCACAAAACAACTTAATCACCTCTATAATGGTCATCAGATCCAAGCCCTTTGGAGTCCCCCTCTCCAGTCTCTCGGCGCCGCTGCAACATTTCGGCTCGCTGGACGGAGGGGGCAGGCAGGGGATTGTGGGGAGGCTTGACGGGACTGCTGGAGGAGGAAGAATTGCTGCCCAGGAAGATACTGGCCGACTTGTTCAGCTTGGTGTAGGTGGTGAGCACCTCTTCCAGGTCCCCCTCGCTGCAAACAACAAGCAATTAAGACCCATTACCAGCACTACCAGCCCTGTACAGTACATTTAAGTGAAGTGGTTAACCCTTTGACATACGCACCTCATCCACCGACTGCAAAAACTTAACCCTTCGACTTCCTCATTCTATCCACCAGTTTCCTGCAGCAAAGGGTGAGGAAGTCAAAGGGTTAAGTTTTTGCTTTGGTAGTGTGGGTTGACAATACAGGATGCTGGTGGACAGGGTGTGGGAGTCAAAGGGTTAACAAAATCAAAGAGATATTTCTAATGCATGGTGAACTGGAATCTGTTGCCACTTTACCATAAGCTGTGAAAGACAGAGCATGGCAACTGCGTGCAATGCCATAACTCCAGTGGCTAGCCAGGTCACTCTACTGCTTATGGAAGGCCAAACCTTTACCTTTAAAGGTCTCTCCACTGTGACAGTGCCATTATTTTCAGAGGGAATGAAGCCATAATAAGGTCCAACCCTATCCACAACAAGATGGTTAGAACACTGCTGCACTGAGACAGGTGAAATGCTGGTTGGTTCAGAAAGAGGACAACCTGTTTCCGACCATTGCTGGCAAAATTTTTCAGCAATCGAAGCATACAAGCAATGCAGGCAATGCAAAAATACTTTCGCCAGCAATTGCAGCATATAAGCAATGACAAGGGCACACACAGCTGGTACATGATAAGAAAACTTCAGACTGTACCAAATGTGACATACACACACAGTTTGCTGAAAACATACAATATAATCAATAATAACTACACACAACACAGAATACAAAAATGTCTGATTTTTTATTCACACAACCACTATTACGACATAAGCTTACATGTGTCAAGTGGTCACTCAATACAGCACATTGTTGATGATCTGTCAATGTATGGTTAAATACAATTAATATCAAGGATACAGATACTGTCAGTGTCAGCAGCTACAGAAATTATCACTTGCTCATAAAAATCAATCTCAAATTTGAATCAAGATAACAAGATATTACCTGATAGTTTAATTCATTATCACACAGAAATCAGATGGTACTTGCTCACAAAAATCAATCTCAAATTTGAATCAAGATAACAAGATATTACCTGATAGTTTAATTCATTATTACACAGAAATCAGAGTACAAAGAACTAATGAATTAAACCACTGATAATGCACACACACACACATACACACACACACACACACACACACACACACACACACACACACACACACACAAAGAAAAACTGTACACAGCACTAACATACACAAAAAAGAAACTTACAGAGATCTACTACAATACAATCTGGTTGATTTAATAGTAAGTGGTCCTGGTTAATTTCATAGTAAGTGATTCTATGTTTCTATGGATGTATAACCATTAGTAATGGAAACAAGAGCTCCTGTGTTTCTATGGATGTATAACCATTAGTAATGGAAACAAGAGCTAAGGCATAAAATAAAGGCATCAAGAAGTACCAGTCAAAATGACAACATAGCGCAACAAACTGCTGAGAGGGAGATCATCGGTTTGATTCTTCATTGATCAAAAAATTATTGTAAGATTTCTTGGCTCCGACTGGTTCTTAACCAGAGTACAGTATGCTATGGCTTGTGGGGAAAACTGGAACCATAAAGTCCAGTCTCATTCACTTTATGGCAGTGTCATCAATGGTTTCACTCAAAATTTTCTGACTTAAACCACTGGTGTTTGTATCTCTACGGGCTGGCTGATACTAAGACACATTATGAAAGTAAGCATAGAGTACAACCCTGTCATGCAGTCTCAATCCCAAAATAGAACTCATAACATCATCACTATCATCCCCTTTTTCCTCATTATAGCGTTATGAAAAACTGTCCCGGATTCTGAGGCCCTCCATGCCATGTTTTCATGGTGACCTCAGTCCTCAGTTTCAGAGGGACTGGAAGTCTGTTGGAGAACTGAAATGAGCAGTGTGGGGGTAGTGACACAAGAACATAGCATAAAAAACAACAACAACCAACCAAACCCCACCCCTCCCCAAAGAACAACAACAATAATAATAACAATAATGATAATGATAATGATAATAATAATAATAACAACAACAACAACGATGATGATGATAATAATAAATAATAATAATAATAATAACAACAATAATAATAATAATAATAATGACGACGATGATGATGATGATGACGATGTTACTGTTATCACTTTAGTTTAAATCCCAGCCCACTGCGTACAGCTATGTCAGAGCTTTAACTGTTTTAAAACTTATACAATACTTCAACAGGAAAAAAACAACAACAGAAAAGTAAGTACACATATCAATACATTCAAAAACATAACCAAGGACACTTAAATATATACACAAACGGGCCTAAATTACCTAAAATTACTTTTGCATATCTCATTTCCATAAAGCCAAAAATGCACTTAATACACACCCAATTATCAATCCTAAGAAAAAGTATGTAAGACTTTATCAAACACATACAGGTAAATGGACCAGCAATGCAGAACATGATAGGAAGAAATGACAGAAAGCAAAAGAGCAAGGCAGAAACAAAGAGAGTGACAGAAAAGAGGAAATTTGTAGCACAGAATTTCCAGAAGGTGAGGATACTATTCATACTGAAAGAACCCCCAGCATCCCCACGAGGGGATGATGATGATAATGACAATAATATAATAATGGTAAAAATAATAACAATAACAATAACATTCATTAGATGCCAATACTTGATATACAAATCAAATCAAAGCACACACTCTCACCCCACAACATTCACAACAACAAAAACTCAAAACATTCACAACGACAAAAACTCAAAACATTCATGACAAAACTCAAAACATTCACAATGACAAAAACTCAAAACATTCACAACGACAAAAACTCAAAACATTCACTATGACAAAAACTCAAAACATTCACAATGACAAAAACTCAAAAGCAAAAAGCACACACACACACACTGGGAGGGGTAGGACAGGATTGGAGTGGGACAAGCGGGTAGACATGTAGAGGGGAAAATCGCCGCTGGACAAAAAATCATGTCTTCAAGTTAGAATTGAAGGAAGACAGAGAATGTGACTATCAAAGGGACAGGGGAAGCCCACTCCAGTTATATGGACCAGACACCAAAAATAAGCGCAACCGACTGTAGAACATATATATCAAGGAATCTGTAAACAAGCAGTATCAGAAACAAAACAGACAGGTAAGGCAGGAATGCAATTCTGAAGGTGGTCATGAACATAAACTCATGCAATACCATTAATACAGTTGTAGCACAATGTGTTGATCTTGTATGAAGTTCTTTGAGAAACAGGCAATCAGTGGAGAAAGTGAGCCACGGGAGTGACATGATCGCGCCTCTTTTATGAGGGACAAGATAAGCCACAGAATTCTAAATACACTGGAGGCATATGATGGAAAAAGCAGGCAAGCCAGACAACAGAGAGTTACGATAAAACGAAACAAGCTAAGAGAAGTCGCGAGTTCAGACACTTGTAAAGTTGAAAGACAACAGTGAACAGAACCAATACACTGCTGTTGACCATAAACAAGACTGACCGGTTTGGATGACAAATTTCTACATCAAGAATTGAGGGTTCAGAACAACACCATGGTTTTTGACTGAATCAGAAAGTAAAATAGTGTTGTCACCTTGTTGGATAGAATAAACTTTTAGAGCAGAAAACTTGCACTTGGTTCCAACAAAAATTGCTTCAGTCTTACCTCAATTCAACTGGAGCTTATTCTGTATAATTCAGATCTGGGTTTGAACATAACAGTCAGAAGCTTCGGAAAGAAGAGTTGAAAGATTTTCAACATACGCACTATTGTAGGCCTGGGAGTCATCAGCACAGAATTGATATTTGGTATTGTGCTGACTGATGACATTGTTAAGAGGTGAGGTGTAGAGTGTGAAAAGAACTGCTCAAGTACAGAGCTTTAGGGGACACCATTTGTAAGCTTAACTGGCTGTGACTTAAGACTCATTTACCATGACTGACTGGAAGTGGTCAGATAGATAAGGTAAAAATCAAAAAATAACACAGCTTGGATTCCAAATGTGTGCTCAAGGTTAGAGAGGATGATCGGACGGTCAATGATACCATAAACAGCAGAAAAATCCAGAAGAATAAGTGGGGAAATTCAGTCACAGTCAACTGAATGGAGCAGATCATTCAATGTGTGAATAAGGGCAGCTTTGGTGTTATGGTCAGAATGGTAAGCAGATTAAAAAGGATAATAAAGACTGTTGGTGCAAAGATGATAAAAAAATGATATACAACACAGCCAAATACAAAGGAAAACACCCTTACAATAGAAAACAATTTAATTCTATCAATAAAAAATGATAACTGGTTTTATGAGAATTAGTAATGGAAAACAATGAAACAAAAAGTTCTAGAAGTTTAATTTAAATTATGACTGATTGCCTTATAACCCATATGTCAAAGGGGAGTGAGGTGGTAGAGATCTAACACTTCTCTCTTGGCCAGGAAGTGCCCATCTCCTTATCCCTTGCTGCGTTATCTTCCCTAATCTTGAACAGGGTCAGGTATCCAGTCACAGCTGGGTGGAGTAAAGGATACAAGCAAAATGTTTTTCCTGAATGAAACTGCCACTCTGGCAAATCTGTTCAATCAAACTAGAAAACCAGAGCTCTGCTTTGATGCCAGCCGGGCCTTCAATTTCAGGTCACTGCTACTGAACCAGTGAAACAGACGACTGATGTCAAAAGCAATGTGTAGCTCAGTATACACACACAGAACTGGCAATAATGATAGTCAGTTAATAACATGTGATCAAATGTCCTTAGGTGTTTTTAAGAATAAAAACATTTTTTTTTATAATGATCCAATTTTACTATGTAGGCAGCACAGCCTATTTACTCTAATGGATGTGCCTACTGGATGATCTTTAACATGCGTATTTGATATTCTGCATGTGTACACACAAAGGAAATTTAAGCACTTGCAGGTCTGCATGCATGTTGACTTGGGAGATCTGAAAAATCTCCATCTTTTATCTACGAAAAAGAAATGTCTAGGTGAATCCAACCCAGGCCCTTGTCTTTGAAAGTCTGACGCTTACCTACTTGACAAATGTGCCTATCATTATGATGCATCACTAATGGTATGAAGACTTATGATGATATGCTGTAGCATAAATTGTAAAAACAAAGCAAGGAAAAGAAAAGGACAAAAAAGAAAAAAGACAGAAATTTGAAAATAAATTATCAATGTTAAAGTAATGTTAAATGAATAAAATGGTACAAGAGAGAAAGAAGGGATAAACTACAACACCTACAAAAAAAATATAGAGAAAATTATTAGATCAAAAGCATGACGGACATAACAAGGAGAAAAGATAGCAACACATTTCTGTAACCCAAAGGAAAAAACAGACATTCTGCAAAGAAACATGACATTTTTTCAGTTACATTAGGAAAGTGAAGCAGAATAGATGAAATATAAGAGGTTATATTTCAAGTTCATCTAAATCAGATGAAGATAAATTAAAAGAATCTGGGAAATATGAATATTCAAATACCAAGATAAGAAGCTTCAGAAGCCACAACAAAAATGACAAAAGCACTGATACAAACAGGAAGACAGAAAACTTATTTTCTTAGAAGACACTTCGGAGATTTTGTATGTTGGTTCTTTACTAAGTGGTCAAGAGGGTTTCAAAGGGATAAAATGCCAACTACACAAAAAGAATAAACTGGGTTTTTTGTTCTCAAGGGAGACAATGTAGCACAATACACAATCATACCTGCGGCCTCTCGTTGTTCTAGAATAAGAGACATAAAGCTAAAGAGTGTCTACAGAAGTGGAGATCAGATTTCACTAAATGAAAGAACTACATGCATAGCAAACATAACAGACAACCCCAATGACATACATCAGTAAAGAACAAGCAGGCTCTATTTTAGCAAGATATTATAATATCAATAACATAATAATAGTGAACTCCTAATAGGAGCAATAGACTGTAGACAATTGCAGATAATAACAACAAAAACAAAAACTAAATCATTATGATTTAAAAGAAAACACACTTCTGTGAAAGGGGCACCAAAAAAGGAAAAATAATTTTTGCATGTTGCTTTTCTGCAAGATCATCTGGATTCACTGCAAATCATACAAGATGCTTAGTAGAATATGTATGGATACACTGATATGCAAACAGATATATTCAGCATTTTGTATGATATTATCTGTTATTTAAAAAGAAATAAAATTTAAGGCTTCTTGGTGTCAAAAGATTACCTCAACAAAAGACCATGACTGCATCAGAGTAAGATCAATCATAAGTTATGATTTTAATGTAAACATCAAATCAAGAATAAAAATAAGAACCAATAAACAAATCTTTGCAAATTTCATATGAACTGTTCCATTTTAATGGTGCATTACAATATGTTGTTAGAACAACCATTACTGTTTGACATGTTATCAGCTGTTAAGTGGGAAAAAAAACTTGGTACCTTAGACGAAAGAAAATGAAATTGATTAATATTGGTGGGTTTTTTTAGTGTTTCAATTTTCTCAAGTGCATGTATGTAATATTTTGACCACCCAGAGGTGGTTTGTCATGGCACAGTCAGCATCCTACATCTTTGGTGGGCATTCATGCCAGGTATTTTCAAGCTGCCATAAGCCAACACACTCTGACATTATTCAAAGGACCTTTGACAGCTGATATTCTGCATGTATATACACATAAAGGGCATTTAGGCAATAACCAGCACTCTATTTTTTTACAGTAAAATAATTTGGGGCATGTGGAATAGCAAAATGATGTCTAACCAAGCAGACCAAAGTTCACAGAAAAATGATGGACTGGCAAGTTTGTTTGTCTCTCTTTTTCAACAGCAACACCACACAGTCTTCTGTTCTGAGAGGAAAAGGATGAACCTATCAAAGCTGACAGAAAAGCTTACTGAATAAAAGGACTTAAGAAATGATATTTTCAGGACAAGAATTCAAAAAGCCCAAGGGTACAGTGTAGCATAAAATGGCACAGTATCATTTAGTATGGTATGGTTTAGTATGGTGTGATATGGTTAAGGTGTGTCCTGCATGATTTGGTATGATACAGTTTAATATGGTATAACATGAAATGATAGAATATGTACAAGATTTAGTACGGCGTGATTTTGCATTGTCTAGTACGGTATAGCAAGATAATGTATGTACTGCATAATTCAGTATTTATGGTCTTGTATAGTAATGTATATGTATTGCAAAATATATACTGTCAATATAGTATTTATAGTCTTGTATTGTATATGTATGTTTTGTAAAATACATACTGTAACATGAGTGTATGATTCAGTATAATATGGTGTTGAATAGTATAGTACAATAAGGACGTACTGATTCATGAGTGTAGGATTTAATCTGGAAAGGTCATTGAAGAGTATGCATTTTATCAAATGATTTAGTATGGTATTGTCTAGTGTGTCCTGCTATGGTATAGTAAGACATACATCCTATGAATTTGATCTGAAGGGAATAATTGATAATTGCACAGTAAGACACCATAGTGTATATACTGTATTGCATTACACTATACTGTGTTATACTACAAAAACAGACAGGCAAATATACAGAACTCTGGAACTAACCTGGCAGTGGAGACAAACTTCTCAAACTTGCGCTCATCCAGCCTGTTGTCAGTGTCTGAGTCGTGACTCACTCGGCTCTGGCTGCTCAACCTTTCTGATTTGACTTGTTGCTTCAACTGGTCTGTTTCCTGCATAAAGCTGAGTACTGTTATTATTATTGTTATTGTTGTTATGGTATTGCTACTGATAGTAGTGGTAGTAATAATAGTGACTGCAGTGGTGGTGGTATGTGTATACATGTGTATGTATGTGTATGTTTCATAAAAAAAAACATTAAATGGCTTGATCATTCTGATACTTTTTTCTTATCAAGGATCCAAATTACCTATGGCAAATACCATAAGCCTGCACATAAATCCCATGCACTGGCAAGGTCTTGCATTTCTACTTAACTTGTGGATTCTATGAAATCCCGATCAAAGTGACCTCCAATGTTCAAGCAAACAGGAACCAGAAACACAAAATTAACATGAGAATGCACATTTGATATACAAAAAAGGACATGTGTAAATTTTCAGCCAGGTGGTCTTTGGCAAGCATATCAAGAAAAGACAAACAAATAATAAAGACACAAATCATAGCGGAAAAAAGCAGCCTTTTCCCTCGCTAAGTTTTGTATATTCATTCTCTGTTGTCTACTGTATATGCTTGACAAAGATCAGCAGGCTGAAAATTTGTATACATCTTCTTTCGTACATTAAGTATACATTCTCTTCTATTTTTTTGTGTTTCTATTACTTTTCGTGAATTCTATGGTTTGACTGTTTGCACTTTTCTGTCTATTTGTTGACATCACAGTGTACTGACCGGCTGCAGTCTGTGGTGATGTCTTCATGTAGGGTTTTGTTGTTGGTGGTTTTTTTGTTTGTTTGTTGGGGTGGGGGTTTTCTGCTGTCGTTGTTGCATATTTGCTTTACCTGTAAGAGAGGATTTTTATACAGAACTTTGCTAGGTACAACTCCTTTGTCGCCATGGGTTCTTTGACACATGCTGAATGTGAGCTGCACAAGACCTTGGTTCATTGTTGCATGCGAAAAAGATTACCACTCAAAAACCACCCAGACTACCACTCAAAGTCTTGAGGAGGGGAAAGGCAGGGGGAGCTCATGTAAACCAAAATAGGCTGAAGTACACTTGTTTTTCATTTTCTCATTAGGCAAAATCTGTACTGACCTATTTTGTCTACACACACACACACACACACACACACACACACACACACACACACACACACACACACACACACACACACACACACACACACACACACACACACACACACACACACAACCTCACTTCATGCCCATTGTTATCAACATCAATACCCCTCATCTTTTGGTCAAAAAACAAAAGTTGAAATAAAGCACTGTACCTTGTTATAAATATGGACAAAGTCCCCAAGCTGTTTGGCCAGTATGCGCCGTCGATCCCCAAGTGGCAATTTTCTACTGGGGACCACCACTCGGAATGTCTGTTGCAAGTTGACTGCTGCACGTTTTAGAAACCGAAGCACAAGATCCTGAACAAAAACAAATAATAATCACTGAACCATGGAAGGGCAAGACACGATCAGATAAACATCTCTACATTCAAATATGACAATACACATTTTGCAAAGTTATTAATCTTTTGTTGTTTTCTTCAAACTTCTGTCCGACTGCTGGTGATCACTGGAATAAATTTTTGACAAAATGTATTCATGCATATAGTTGTTTATTTATCTTTAACAGAAAACAATAAAAGTCAAACAGAACAGTACATAAAAGAAGACAGGTTTGAACACAAACTACCAGAGATCACCACCACCATAAAACACATACAAACAAAACCAACCAAAATCCTCACAGCTCACAAAAATCACTCCTCACCATCAACCAACACACAAAAACCACATTACACCACTGAATAACACAGAAACACCCCCAACTACCCAAAACCAATAAAAAAAAAACCACTCCACACTACCCACACAAAAACCACATCAAGCTGACCACCTTCAACACATAAAAATACTCCACATCACCCACCACTGACACACAAAAACCACACCACACTGACCACCATCAATATTCAAAAATCATACCACATCAACCACCATCAACATCCAGAAACACTCTATACCACCCACAAGAACCACTCCACACATCATCACAAAAATACTCTCCAGCCCTCTGCAATTGCATTTTTAGTTAAGCCACCACATGCAAGTGAACAATTTATTTTATTTGCTGGCTTATTGTTCACATTCTGTTGATCAAGAAAGACAAACAAGCAAACATACATACAAAAGCAAGTAAGAGGCTTTGCATGACAATGTGTTGCAAGTCATAACGTTATTTAGACTACCTCATCATATTCCTGCCATTCAGATTCTGATAACCATTTTGAATGGAATTTTTCACAATGCCGAATGACTTCAAAGAGTTTGCGAGAGAGTAGTGGCTTCTTTCAACATCTATGCATGTTCCATTTCAGAAGGGATGATTCACTGCGCTTACTGGAAGATTGCTGAGACACAGTACAAAAATTTTGTTTATTTCATTTATGCCAGATGACAGAGACAAAAAAATTCTGATGACATTAGCTGTTCAGGTGGTAGCTTTCATTTTCAGCTTACAGTCCTTGAATTTTCAGAAAATGAAAAGGTTTCAGTTTCATATAACAAGTCTGTGAACATGCTGCACTGTACTTTGGCTATTCCTTCACTACAAATTGTGTCTGAGAATCTGACTGGTTTGACATAATGTGTAGGCCAGTCTGGAAATCTGGCTGGTTTGACATAATGTGTAGGCCAGTCTGGAAATCTGGCTGGTTTGACATAAAGTATAGGCCTAATTATGTTAAGAAGTCTTGGTTTGTGTTGTGTATATGTGCAGCCTCATTATTGATAGACTTACCCTCATGATCTGTTAGGACTACCAGACAAAAAGAACTGCAAGGACCTGGCGACTAGCCTTCTGATATTTTACCCACAATTTGCAATGTACATACACACTACCCAATATATACCAACACGCAAAATCCACTCCACATCACCCATCATATGCCAACACTCAAAACCCATTCTCCACCACCCACCATCTGTTCATTCAGGGCATCGACATCATCCTGCAGGAGGGGACCACTCTCTGAGATGAGCCGCTGCTGGACTCGCACCAGGTACATGGCAAATGCCGACCGTGCCTGCACCTTGCTAAGGGTGCCTCCTTTCACCAGTAGATCCACCACATCGTACTTAGGTTCAGGAGGAGGGGGAGGAGGTGGCATCGGATGAGGGGCTTCCACTTTGACCTCCTGAACCTCCATGGGTTCTTTTAAAGCAGTGTTGGCAGAGGCTTGCTGGTCGGGGACGGTGGTGGGGACTGACGGGTTGTTGTTGTTGGCAGCATCTGCCTGGCCACGTTTCCTGTCCTCTCCTGCATCGTCCCGTTTGCCTCTGCCATCATCCTGTTCAATGAAATTTTTTGTTGTTGGTTTATTTATCTTGATTTTTGATTCTTCTTTCTGTAACTTCCATTGAACAAAAAGACTACTTCTAAACCACTTATCATTTGTGTACTTGAGCACGTGTGTGTGTGTGTGTGTGTGTGTGTGTGTGTGTGTGTGTGTGTGTGTGTGTGTGTGTGTGTGTGTGTATGAGTGTGTGTGGTGTGTGTTGTGTGTATGTGTGTGTGTGTGTGCATACATGCATGTTTAGGTGTGTGTGTGTGTGTGTGTGTGTGGTGTGTGTGTGTGTGTGTGTGAGTGTGTGCATTCATGTGTGTGCATGCATGAGCATATGCATGTATTTTTCCAAATGTCTATACATAAAAAATCAACCTACCCCCACCAAAATGTATTTTAAGATGATTTCACAGCTATTTTGAAGAAAGTGACAAGAGAATTTTGTCCACTTCAAGTCGTAGGACCTTATGTTTCTCCCCTTAAAAAAATCAACAGGTGGATCTGAACTCAAGAATAATGGACCTATCTGGAAGCAAAGTGATCCAGCCAGTCAATCAAAGGAAAATATAGTTACAAAGAGAACTTATATGATTAACATCAATTTGCAATATGCTTACCTCATCCTCTTCAGACTGATTCTCTCCTTCTTCTTCATCTGCCACTCCTTGCACAAGTTTGGGGCGTGATGCTGAAACAGAATCAAAGGCAGCATGCTGTGCTTTAATACAGTCTCTCTCTCTGTCTGTCTGTCTGTCTGTCAGTCTGTCTGTCAGTCTGTCTCTCTCTCTCACCTCCCACCCCTGTTTCTCACACAAACACACAAGTCAATCTAAATGCAGAAATCTACAGAAATCATATAAACAATAGTACTTGCAAAACAGTAATACTCTCATATAACATTTATACTTTCAATGAATAAAACACACAGTACCTTTTCTTTTAGAACCTTTTCTGCGTCGTCTTGATCTTGTGCCCAGCTTGCGTTCATATTGCCTAGCCCGTATCAATGCTAGCGTGTAGGATTCAATGGACTTCTGAAATGGAGAAACATAACATTGAACCATCAATCTTCCATTAAACGTCTTCAAGCTATTGCTGACTGAACTATTACATAGTAAAGTAAAGGTTGTGCTCTGCTTTTAACCATTCCAACGTATTATAGATGGAACTGGTGCATCCAATGATGTGATTTTTTTGTTTAGTACTACTGCCAGTTTTGTTGATATGTTTTATAGTTTAGCATCTCCCTGGCTGAGACCTATTTCACACTGGAGTATAAAGACATCAGTGCTAAAACAGTTTGGTATATGCTATATGTGTGTGTAATGTGGGGTGGGGTGGAGCGGTGTGGGATGGTGTGGTGTGTGTTGGGTGTAACTGAAGTACATGTATATAAACATAAACTAGTACTAATCATTTCAGAAAAGAACAAAGCAACTTTCACGCAGACTCAAGTTTTTAATGTACGGTATCACTACCCATCTGACAGTATTTTTCTTTGTCCTTGGTACAAAAGGAATAGGAAAAAGTTTAAGGAAGAGACTAACCTCAGAATCCTGCTTGCTCTGTCCTGTGCCATTGACCTGGAGGTATCCAGTCCTGCATCCAAAAACACAAAGTCACTTTTTTCTTTATGCAATGTTAACACTAGAAACAGGTTTGCCTAAAGGCCCATGTACTGATACAAAGCATCATTTGAAAAGGTAGACTGATATTCACTCATTCAGCATAAGATGTTAACCAATCTCCTCCAGCTAAGATGGTCTAGAGCAAGCCAAAACAGCTTGTCCCACGTTTTCCAGGCTTCTTTCATCTCTTGCTGAATCAGATCCATGTTGTTCAAAACCTGCGAACTGGATTCTCTTCCAGGTTCTCTCTACTCTGACTGTCTTCCCTACTCTCCTCCCATTCATCACTGACATCATCAACACTTCTCTTAAAACTGGAACTGTCCCAGATTCTTTCAAGTCTGCTATTGTTCACCCTCTCCTCAAGAAATACAATTTAGACCCAAATGAACTGAAAAATTACCGGCCTATCTCTAATCTCTCTTTCTTGTCAAAACTCATCGAAAAAGTTGTCCTTCAACCAGCTGAACTCTCACCTGTCTGCCAACAATCTCCTCAATCCTTTCCAGTCAGCCTACCGCCAGTGCCGTAGCACTGAAACTGCCCTGCTACACATTCTCAACAATCTCCTCCTTGCAACTGATACTGGCAAAGTCTCTTTCCTCACGCTCCTTGATCTGTCTGCAGCCTTCGATACCATTGACCATGGTATTCTCCTTTCTAGACTTCATCATACTTTTGGCATCTCTGACATTGCTCTCTCCTGGTTCACTTCATATCTATCAAACAGAAAACAAACTGTTCTCATTAATGGCACTTACTCTCAACCTGCATACCTGACCTGTGGTGTTCTACAAGGATCTGTCCTTGGCCCTGTTCTTTTCACTCTTTACACCTCCCCCCTGTCCACCATCATCAACTCCCACTCTATAAAACACCACTTCTATGCTGATGACACCCAACTTCTAGACAGTGACACACCAGACAATATACAGCGCCTCTTGACTCGCACCACTGAGTGTTACTCGGACATTAAGAACTGGATGACGTTCAACAAACTTCAGCTTAATGATGACAAGACAGAAGCTATCCTCATTGGCACCCGTCAGAAACTTTCTCAGCTGCCTCCTCTTTCTCTCCCATTATGTAACACATCAGTCCCAATTTCTGATTCAGCTAAAAACCTTGGTGTCTGCATTGACTCTACCCTCTCCATGAACAACTTTGTTTCTCAAACTGCCAGATCTTGCTACTATCACCTCCATCATATAAGCCTGATCAGGAAGTATCTCTCTGTCGAAACAACTGCAAAACTCGTTCTCTCCTTCATAATGTCTCGCACTGACTATTGCAATTCACTCCTGTCTGGTCTTCCTGCCTCCACCATTCACATCCTGCAGCGCATTCAAAACAATGCTGCACGCCTTGTACTAAAAAAGAAAAAAGTTGACCACATATCTCCTCTCCTGGCACAACTTCACTGGCTCCCTGTATCAAAGCGCATACAGTACAAACTAGACACCATGTACTACAAAAGCCTCAATAATGCAGCCCCCGATTACCTGTCAAGCCTACTTGAGATCTATGTTCCCTCACGTACCCTCCGCTCTGCCTCCGATCCTCTGACTTTTCGCTTTCCACGCACTAAGCTCAATACCTATGGTCCACGAGCCTTCTCTGTTTCTGGTCCACTTTCCTGGAACAAACTTCCTCTCTCAATCCGTCAGCAACCTACTTTTGTCTCCTTCAAGTCCGATCTCAAAACACCTTTTCTCCTCTGCATAAAATCCTGACCTCACTCAATCCCCTCTGCAGCCTGTCTCCACTCGGAGGGGAATCACATTGTAATATATAATTGTATATAATATGCTCTCTATAATTTTCCATTGCTTTTTTTCTTTCTCCCCATTTATAGCCGTGTGCGTGTGCGATGTGTGTGCGTGTGTGTGTGTGTGTGTGTGTGTGCGTGCGTGCGTGCGTGTGCGTGCGTGTCTGTTTTAGCGCTTAGATTTGATTTTATCAAGATTTTGCGCTATATAAAATATTGTATATTATTATTATTATTATTAATTGTATGCTGCAAGTCTGACTGCCTAATGGCCTACCTGTGTTTCTTTTCACAGATGACATCCATAACAGAGCACTGTAAGAGTGTCTGGTTTTGTCAGACTGTCTGGCCACCTCTTTGCTGGAGATATATTACTCCCATCAAATTTTCAGGATCCGTCTTATATCTCTTCCTTCAAAGCTCCTCAAGTGACTTTTGATCTTGTAGTTATCTCACTTTGTCTCTGGAGTAATCTACTACTGATCAGACATCACACTTGTTGATTTTTTGTTTATTGTTCATGTGAATCATAGGTGATTTCCAGATGTTGCTGGTACCTATGTTTATTGATTAGAAAAGTTCTACAGAGAGGGGTGTTCACGTACGTATATGCAATAAACGAATAAGTCAACATTTTAAAACCATTACAACAAACTGAAGAAGCACACTCTACAGAGTCCCAGCCCATGTTTTAGCAGAACAATCATTCTTGTGTAAAGCAAAGTATAACAAAATGGAAAGAAAAGAAAACAAGCAACCTGACAGAGACATTGATCTAACCTTTGCCTAGAGGCTGAAGCCAATATAGCAGCAGGTGACTTCGTACCCATCTTGTGCCTGAACAAACAGAATAACATTCCACAATAACATCACAGCAACCTCTCTGTCTTGTGTTCAACTATCCACGTTATATCCTCGCTGGTTCAAAAAAAGATTTTTTTAATGCTTATATTTGTTTGTTGCCCTCTTGCTATTTCAGAACTTTATACAAAATCAATACATTATGCTACAAGTGTATTAACTCTTATTGTCCGGTAAGCTGACTCAGTCGGCTTTCCATCCAACCTGAATCGACGGCGAGCCGACTCAGTTGGCTTTTTCAGTTACCAGACATTTTGATTGCAAAGATCACTACTATTCTGACATCAGCCGGGTTTATGGCTTCCTTTACAGCAATAGATACTTTTGCTTTTGTTTCACACTTTTCTGTGCCGGTGAAATAGTTTGAAGTTGGATTTGTTTTTGTGCATCTTGTGCTGTGTTTTGATTTGTCACGGCATCGGGTGGGCTGCGCCCTATGAGACTGACTGCTGAGCAGGCTATAAAATTGTTTCAAGAAACACTCTGGACGATAGTTAATAGCAATAATATCATCAGTGACAGTGATGAGAGTTTTCTGACACTCAAATGATGAGTTGGTTTCTTTGGATGGAGGTGACACTTGAGCAGGGCCTTATTCAAAGAAATGACGACTTTCTGAAACTCACCTGACATCATATGATCAGTCAAAAAGTCCACAGATGAGCACACATTTCTTTTTTTTTTTTTAGTGGTTTTTACATATTTTTGCATCAAATAATGGTTCTACACTAGAAAATTTGCAAACACTATATAAAAGAAAACTAACGAACAAGTTGTGACATGTGCAACAGCTAAGGTGTCTGGTTTTTGTTATTTTTGGGGATGTGACCTGAAGTCAATTAGAGGTGAAAAGCATCAAAATAAAGCAACAATGACATTTTTTGTGGTGGTGAACTTATTGCTAGGATGTCAAGGAACATCTTTTTTTCTTAGAGTTCGGATGTACAAGGATTACCTGGTCAGCTATAGTTCTTCGAGTATCAACCATACAACTGCTTTTTGTCTGCGCTGTAAAATGTGTGTCTGTAATTAGCATTTCTAATGATCTCAATATAACAATAATATCAATGTAGCATTATTCACAAGATGCACAATTTTATTCTGAACATGGGCATACCAAAATGTTTGCTGTAGGTTGGATACAAAAAATGTTATCATCATTTTTCTGACATAACCCCCTCTTTGACAATTTGCATAGTGCAAAGCCTTTGGCCAGACTTAAAACCCCTAACGGACAATAAGAGTCAATGATATTGTGCCTACTTATCTTTGTGACCACCTCCGAATGTACATCCCTGCCCAACCTCTCCATTCTGCTTCTGATACTGCCTGTTAACTAATTTCTTGACACAGGCATTCCACAGTCGGTCACTGCTCATTTTCTGTGTTTGGTCCATACAACTGGAACGAATTTCCCCTGTCTCCTTGACAGTCACACACTTTGTCTTCCTTCAAGTTTAACTTGAAGACGTACCTTTTGTCCAGCAATGATTTCCTCTCTGTGTGCCCATCCTTTTGTGCTACTCCCCACCCGTCCTCCCTCTCCTGGTGTGTGTGTGTGTGTGTGTGTGTGTGTGTGTGTGTGTGTGTGTGTGTGTGTGTGTGTGTGTGTGTGTCTGTGTTTGTGTGGTGTGTTGTTGTCTGTGTTGTGTGTGTGTTGTGTTGTGTGTGTGTGTGTGTGTGTGTGTGTGTGTGTGTGTGTGTGTGTGTGTGTGTGTGTGTGTGTGTGTGTGTGTGTGTGTTGTGTGTGTGCGTGTGTGTGCGTGCCCGCTATATGCCCTTTGAGGCCTGGTTGCCTTCCAATCTGACAGCACAGATTTACATGGATTCCATGCTGGCCATATGAAGTTTGTATGGGCAGCCTCCAGCCCATCAAGCTTTGATCGGACGCTTGCCCTTCTCCAGGGTTTGGGAAGGTAATGCACCAACAGTAGGGCGACGGTGGCCTCATAATGCTCATGCCTAGAAAAGCTGATGTTTTTACTACCTTACTTGCCAATGACACTGTATTTATGGGATAACCTTTACCTTAAAAAACAACAACATTAACAACAACAACAGAAACAACCTAACAAATTGTTGACTGAGCTTTCTATCAATTCCATGTCTCAACAGACCAAATCTGTATCCAGTTTTATTCATGAGGAGAAACATACCTAAAAAAACACCCATTTTCCTTTTATGGTAACCTGTGCTGAATGTTCAAACTCCAGTCTTGCATACCATATATGTGCCATGGCCTTTGTTATGTCTGGCTGGAAATATTCGTTACAGCTGTTTTCATGTTTAAAGTGATCTGGAGATTATTTTCAGTCTTGCTAAGCTCTCAACATAAAGACCATCATCTTCTGGAAATCAAGGCCAAATCTCAGAAAAAGAATCACCTGCTCAATTTCCCATACATTAAAAGAATGTTTAGCTGTGTACTCAAATAAACAGACAAGTGAACACATACACTCAAGGGCCAGATAGAATCTGTGAGACAGACCTTTCAGGATATAGGCGTTGATGCAGCATCAGGTTGTGTGTTGTGTTGAACTGCAAAAAGCCTCTGCACAAAGAGGAGAAATATATACTTGTCTGTGTAAGTTGTGCATAGTACTCTTGTTTGCTTTACAAAACATAACATTCATAAGCAGAAAATGACTGCTACAAATTTATTTTACTAAATAGAGTAAATGCTGGTACGTTGTTACTGCCCCTAGAGAATAAAGGTAGGGCTGTCTCCTTTGCTTTGGTAAAAATAAACACACACAGAGAAACAAAGACAAGCAAATAGAAAAAGACTTTTTATTCAACAGAATAAATTGTCTGGTTCAACATAACACAACTGAAACAGAACCCTCTGAAGCAGACAATACTGTGAAAAGAGAAAACGAAATTCATGCTGGGGGCTGGAGAGCAAGCTTAGGTAATCCTCCTGGATTGCTCTGTCAATATTTAAGGCCTTCAAAGAGTCGCTAGGCTTGTTTCCCAAAACTCCGGTATGTATTTCATTCTCTTTAAATTCACAGCACTGTCTGTCTTCCATGAAAGTTTCTGCTTTGTTTGTTCATATATCAGATCAGACAGTATGTTCTGTAGAATAAGAAGATATTTTTTTCTTTGCTTCTTTGTGTTTGTTCCTGCCACTGTAGGGGAAACAACCCTAACCTTCCCTTTCTTGGGTCTGTAAAAACGCACAGGTCTGCATTTACTCTAGACCATGTTAAACTGATGGAACTAAATTATGGCAATAAAGTTTTTAAAGGACAGGGCAGATTAAAACATGAATCTCTCTCTCTCACACACACACACACACACACCACACACACACACACACACACACACACACACACACACACACACACACAACACACACACACACACACCACACACTCTTTTCTTTCTCTCTCACACACATACATCTCCTCAATATAAACACACATCCCCCCCCCCCCTCCTAATTTTCTGTCTGTTTGTCTGTCTGTCTGTCTCTGTCTGTCTGTCTGTCTGTCTGCCTGTCTTTCTCTCACTCTCTCTCTCTCTCTCATATTCACTCACAGCATAAGCATATACTTAAATATAAGTGAAAACAGCAAAACATCCTCACCCATGAATATCCCAGGTGTCAGGGCTGGGGAAAATCCTCACCCATCCTCCTCTCCTCTGCTCCTCTTCTTTAACGCGGCGCACAATTTTGATCTCCTCGCTGTTCAGGCCTGCCATGCCTCCTTGTTTCCCCCCCTGAGCTGATCCTGGCTTGCCTGCTGAACCGGCTGACTGAGGACGCCCTTTCTATTAAAGCAAACAGACTGACCTCGTGAGGAACGGACAGACCCAAAAGAAACAAATAAGCTACAATAATGAATGGAAGTCATAAATGAACTATGCAGGAAAAAAAGAGACTGGTGTTGCCTTTTGTATCAAAACAAATAAATCATCCTCATGAGTTAAAAAAAAAAAAAAATCCAAAATACACATGTAAAGAATGAAATAATAAGTATACATCTGGAATGGAAGTCATCACAGAATCAGGTAACTTCATCAAAGTCAAAATGTAAGGCAATAATATGAACATGGAAATCAATAAGAAAGAACTATGACTTTGAAATATGAGGTGAGCCCCACAAAAACAGATAAAAGGTGGAGCTGACCCGTATTGGTCACATCTTTGAGGCAGGTACTTTATGATGAGAAACAGGAAAAGAGAGACTGATTGTATGACCATGTACCTCAATTAAAAATATTCAACTCAACAGACTTATCTGAAAATCTACATTCACGAAAGACAAGGGTTTATAGATAACTTTAATAAAGACACAGCAACTTTTTAAATTGATTTCCTTTATAGAGTCACTGACAGCTATACATCATATTAAATCTGCTACTACAATATCTAATAAATGTACACATTTCTGGACAAGTGGTTTTGATCTAACGAACCCTACCGCCACTTTGTAAATGCTCATAAATGAGTTAAAAGAAAAATGACCCCCAAATTCAAAAAATGTCAATTAACCTTTTCACTCCCAAATCTATCCACTAGCTGCAAAAATTAACTCTTTCATTTCCTCCCCTATCCACCGGCTTCCTGTGATGGCTGACAATGCAGGATGCTGGTAGATAGGGGGTGAGGGAGTCAAAGGGTAAATCAGGGATATAAATATAAGTCCTAGGAAAGTGCTCAGACATAAACTCTCACTTTCTACAAAAGATATGTAGAAAAATACATCATTTAATAAGTGATACTGCAATAATCATTTCTGAACAGGCAAATATAAAATCATGCCTAAACAATGCTTTCCAGAATTAACTCTTTGACTCCAGCACACTATCTACTAACCGCAAAAACTTAACCTTTGATTCCCTCACCCTATCCACCAGCTTCCTGCAGCTTCCTTGCAGGAAGCTGGTGAACAGGGTGAGGGAATCAAAGGGTTAAGTTTTTGCTCTGCTAGCATGGTAGACAGTACTGGATGCTGGTGGACAGGGTGTGGGAGCCAAAGAGTTAAAAGTAAACATCACACACAAAAATGATAAAATCAACAGAACATGAAGTCACTGTGCTGTTATGGTAGTAAACAAGTATGCTGCATTTACATTTCTGTAAACATGATCAACAGAAAATTTTGAAGAAAGCACAAAAATGAATGCCAATCTAGATTCTGTAAAACCTTCGATCATTATGGAGCAATCATTATCTGTACTTTCAATAAAATTAAACATAAACATATTTACTACAAAGAATAAACATAACCACAATACTTTACCACAGCATCTGATTTGATTCCACATATAACTCAAATCCACAAGAAACATAAGATCAATACAGTTAATTAGAAAATTACATCAGTAATAAAGTAATAGAAAGCTACGGAACTGTGATAGCGATTTTTACACTGTTGGAGACCTTGTCTTCAAAATCGTAGATTAATAGAAAGTACATTCCTCTTGAAGTGTGCTGAGACTCTCCTTACATCATTATATTACTCTTGTAAATCATGCTTACGGCCTGAAAGTTATGACAGGCTATTTAAACAAGCCATGGATGAAATCAAACTAAAAACATTAAAAAAAAAATTGCTGATCTTGAAGAGTTATTCAAACTTTGGCATAATGATATCCAACTTGGACAGATTAGATGAAATTGCATTATGAATGGCAAGGAAGACTTTGCTAAAATTTGTCATTAAAAGAACATACAAACAAAGAACAAACAAACAAACAAATAAACAAACAAATACAAGAGAGAATGAAAGAAAGACAGACAGAGAGAGAGAGAGAGAGAGGGGGAGAAAGAGAGAGAGAGAGAGAGAGAGAGAGAGAGAGAGAAAGAGAGAGAGAGAGAGAGATAGACAGACAGAGGTCAAGACAGCTAAGTTAATCTCAACAGTACATTATTCAATCAATCTGATGCCCAATGATGAGAATAACAAATATTCTGAAAAAAAAAAAAGACTGCACTGAAAAATGAAAATAAAATTATCTATAAGCAGTAAAACATCACTTGGAGGATGGAGGGGGGTGGGGGAGGGAGCATGGGGAGGAAAGACAAAAGATAGAATATAATGAAAGGAAAAGAACCATACAGAAAAGAAAATAAGATGCTGTACAAGAATGTGAAACACTGCTAAATGTCAGAGAGTAATGGAACTTAACCCACACAGCCAAATCATCAGAAGAATGGAAAAGGTACAGATTAAGCCAACAAACCAAGACAGGGAAAAGAAAACATATATATAACAGTAAAGCAGCCAGAGCAATAGCTGCCCAAAACAGAAACAAGTCTTAACAGAATAACTTATGGAAAACAAAAAAGTTAAGGAATTCTAGAGAACACATTTAGCACAACATATATTACACCACACTTAGAAAAATCACTGTTAATGATATGATCCACAATTTTCAATGTGCATTCTAAACCAGTTACACCAAATAAAAACCAAAGGTGATACACTATGTGTACATCTATAAAAAGCACATTATGGTACACCAACTAAAACTTGCAGTCAACAAATAACCCCTAAACAGTATCCCTTCTAACCAGACCACTGAATTCAAATGAGGAGGAACTGTACGTGAGATACAGAATGAATTTTAGCCAAAAATGCTGTATTCACTGGATGTGGAAACAACACAGATATGATTTGATGCATTTTCTCTAAGAGATCTTCTTCAGGCAAATGAGAGGAGAAAAAAAGCAGGTACCCCGAGGCAGATGTTCTGCTAGATGTGGAAACGTACAAAAATGACCAAAGAAAACCTTGGAGTCAGTCAGGTCAGTTTCCTTTTATGACACAGACATTATTTCATTGCACGATGTGATCTGATGAATGTGAACACTGACAGATTTTTAATGTGTAAAGTGATCTGATGAATGCATATGATGGTCTAATGAATGTGAACATTGACAATATTTCAATGTGTATGTGAACACTGACAGTATTTCAATGTGTAATGTGGTCTGATCAATGTGAACAATGACATTTTAATGTAAAGTGATGTGATCACTGCACACTGTGACATGATGAAGGAGTGACATGATGAAAGCATAATGTGATATGATGAATGCGTAATATGATCTGATCAATGTGTAATGTGATCTGATGACTGAGTACTGTAGTCCAATCAATAAGTAATGCAATCTGATTAAAGTGAACACTAACACTATTTTAATATGTCATGTAAAATATGATGAAAGTGAATAATGACTGTATTTTAATGTGTAATGTGATGTGATCAATCTGTAATGTAATGTGATCAATCTGTAATGTGATGTGATCAATCTGTAATGTGATGTGATCAATTGAACAACAGTCACTTTCACTTAACATACTCCTGATCTCTATCCATCCCTTTTGTCTGTTTTATTCTGCTTGCCTGTAGAAGACATTTGATTCAAAACACATCATAGAATGGTGTCTCTCTGTCATCTCCTCATCCAGTAAGCTTAACATATTTTTGGTTAACATTCCATCTGTATGCAAGGAAGGAGGGGGTGTAGTGAGAGGGGAGGAGCTTGAACCTGAACGTGTACCTTCAGAAATGTAAATGGCCAACCTCCTCTTTTACAGCTACCCTGAAAGGAAGTTATATGAACACCATCTGATACTAAGCACTCTTCAGTATCAAGAACAAAGAAAAAACTGAACAACAAACAAACAAGCAAATCCACATAAAACAAAAAGCACTTGTTCCAAAATGTAAAACCGAAACATCTCCTGCACCAATGTGTAAGCATAACGGCATTCTCGGCCATAAAAAATGTGTGATGGAAACCTTTTCATGTGTGAGTGATATTTTGGTACACAAAGCAGTCCGAAGAAGCTGCCACACCATTGTTGTTACAATAACATTTTTATATAGCAAAAGAATGATAAAACAAACAAAAAAATGCAAAAAGACAGCATAGGCATACCTCAAATGTGAAAAAAAGCTAAATGTACAAGTACGTAGGACACACAAGTCAAAAACAATAAATAAATGACTGCATCCACTGAATACACTTCACATCACAAATGGTACAAAATACTAAATGGAAAATTGGTCCTTAGCTCACAAAATCCACCATATGGCCAATACTAATTGGTCCTTAACTCACAAAATCCACCATATGGCCAATACTAATCCATCAACTGTCCCCCACCCCCTCCCTTAAATAAAATGTAATTTGTCAGTGTATGACACAAGCAATAAATATTGCAATTATACATTTACTGTGTAATTTTTCATTATGCCCTGCTAGATTTGATAATCATTTCAAACTGTTGCTTTGATAAACTTCTTAAATGTTGCCTCAAAGTTCTGTGTTTAAAAAAGTGCTTGCACCATTAACAGGAGTGAATCATTTAAAACCCATACCGGTATAATAATGGTAAAACAAAATTCATTTCAAAAAGTTCCCTGCTAAAGCTTTTGACTTGGTATAAGTCATTTCAATCATGTGGTAATAGCAGCAGAAATGAGCAACATGCTACTTGTACCCAATATACAGTGTTATTGTAGATGTGAAACTTAAAAAGGTTCACCTTTTATACATAAACCCATATGGACTATGTGCAAGAATGATTCTGCACATGTACAAACACATGCATGAAGACACACATGATACATGAGCATGCAAACATGCACACATGCATATTCATACACACACACACACACACACACACACACACACACACACACACACACACACACACACACACTCACTCACACATGCACATACATATACAGGCATGCATTATCACATCCAACATATAAGTACAAACTTTTCTGTTGTTGTTGCAGCTGGTGTTGCTGTTTGTCTGATTATAAAGCAACATATAATAAGTCAACATATGAATTATACATTTTGTTTGTTTCATTTGTTTGTCTATTTTGTTTGCTAGTTTTCACATGATAATTTCCATAAATACAGTGTGTGTGTGTGTGTGTGTGTGGTGTGTGCGTGCTGGTGCGTGGTGCTGCGTGCGTGCGTGCGTGCGTGCGTGCGTGCGTGCGTGCGTGCGTGCGTGCGTGTGTGTGTGTGTGTGTGTGTGTGTGTGTGTGTGTGTGTGTGTGTGTGTGTGTGTGTGTGTGTGTGTGTGTATGTGTGTGTGTGTGTGTGTGTGTGTGTGTGTGTGTGAGTGTGTGTGGGGGGGGGGGGGGGCGCACATATACATATATACTTCTGTATCCATCTACATGTGCAGTTCCACAATATTGGAAACATTAGGTTGAGTTATGGATGTCCCACTCCTGAAGAGATGGGCAAAATAAAATATTCATGATGTGCTGGACTGTCCTGTCCATCTCATAATATTTGTTGATTATTATTGTTAAGTGAAATAAAGACGTTTTGTTACAGAAAGATGTTTCTACTGATTTTTGTGATTTTTTTCTTTGTATCTTGAATTGAAAACATGTTCAGATGTAGTAACTCTGCAAGTCTCTTTCAGGTAGAAAATACACTCTAAGCAATAGTCATTTGTGTGTTTCTTGAATAATACAAATCATCTATCTACGTTAAACAACAGTTTGACAAAAAATGTTGAAAAGCACCTGTTCTTTGAAACTTCTAAACAACATATACCTAGCCTGCGTTACTTTCATGTCCAATTTCACCATCTACATTGCACCCTATGCCTGTGCCATAATCATATATCACTTGATCCAAGCACTGTGAGAATCATTGTTTACCATTCCTATTTTAAATCTGCAGTGAAATTTGATGCAATTTTTGGTGAGCGACACATTTCTGTGAATACTTCTCTCATGCTGAACATCCTGTCTAACAATAGCGCACATAACAACGCAAATGCTACAGCTATCTGAATTTGCCGATTCTGATTTGAGTGCTCTCAAAGAAGTCTTGTTATGAGCCTGAGTGACACTTATTTCTGTGAATACTTCTCTCATGCTGAACATCCTGTCTAACAATAGCGCACATAATAACGCAAATGCTACAGCTGTCTGAACTTGCCGATTCTGATTTGAGTGCTCTCAAAGAAGTCTTGTCATAAGCCATCCACTCACAGCATAATGGCCACATCAGTAGAGACAGTTGGGGTTTCAAGATTAATTGTATCTACCCAATACTACAGTAATGCAACGAATGCTGGCAACTGATGCTATCATCAAATTTGTCACCATCTGAACACCACTGCATGAATAAATTCATAAACCAACTGTTTTCCTGTTGTTTATTTTGACAATACATTCATGCATTCTCTTCACAACTTTAAATAAAAAGTACTTCAAAAGTCTGCAAATTAGTTGGTACATTTAGATTTAGCTGTGTGCTGAACGTAAAAAAAAAAGAGGAAATGGAAAACATGTTTACTGATGAACTGAGGAGTGTGAATGGACACAATAGATATATGTCCCAATAAAGAGAGATTATCCAGAGAATGACACAGTTTATAGTGTTAGATCTGTACTTTGACATGGAAGTCCTCCAAGTCCTAAAAGTATTTCCAATATTGTGGAGAAAATATGTATATCAGAATATGTATATCTTCTGACTACATAGTCTTCAAAAAGAGACTTAAGTAGAATGCGTTTATCAATCTATCCATATTTAATGGAATGCATTACATCCATCCATCCATCCATCCATCCATCCATCCATCCATCCATCTCTATCTATCTATCTATCTATCTATCTATCTATCTATCTATCTATCTATCTGTCTCTCTGTCTGTCTATCTATTATCTATCTACCTATCTTTCTATCTATCTTCTATCTATCTATCTTTTTCCTACTTATCTATCAATCTGTCTGTCTGTCTATCTACCTATATATCTATATATGTCATATGACTATATAAATTGCCTTTTTTTTTATCATAATTCATAAGCACATACAACATGAAAAACGAAGAAAACAATTCAAGAAGAAAAGTTGGAGAAGCACTGGAAGCCAGGGAGGGGATTTGAACAAACTAGTTCTCACATCACATGGCTTTCACTCATCAGACAAAGACAAAGCCTGCGACACACACAGTTAATACTTGTCCTGACCCAGACCTTGAAAGAAGTGAAAACATCAATGCCTCAGCAACTAACCTGCTCCAGTAAGGGTTATTTCGTTTCACCAGATATAGCGCACAGCCGCACATACCTACATCACGCATACATACAGCACCACACAGGTTTTATCATTTTCAGTCAGAACTGAAGATGATTGAAAACAGTTTTATTCTGTTACTTTTGTTTCCCCCTGAACTCATGAGATATACTCTCCTAATGCCCGCTTCCACGTTATATGTATGTACAGATTTTATGCAAAGCCAAACACCATACTGTACATTCTCATGTACCGCCACTGTTCACAAGCAAAAAAACGCACACCATTACACAAGGTTGTTTGCTTATTTACCGCAACTGGAGGACACTGGAAATGGAAATCAAAACAACTGATTTTTTTTTCATTTTAAGCGTTTTGTCTTTCTCTTTCGCAGAGAAGACAGACATTTCCCACATCCCACTCCCACCCCCTACACTCCCCCATCTTTTTCTATCTCTGGATTATTTGGTTCACTCACTCTGTCACTCATTCTCTCTGTTAGCTTAGTCAACACACACAGAGCCCCATTGAATCTATAGGTAAGAGGAGCCTTTCATCATGCACACACACACACACACACATACACACACACACACACACACACACTCTCTCTCTCTCACATGTCAAAACAATACACATACACGTGTGCAGAAGCATATATGCACACACACATTCACACACACACGAGCATGCACACACACACACATGCACAAACATGTGCGTGCAAATCCACAAACATTCACAAACAGGCACAAACGCAAGCACGCACACACACACATAAACTCACACATACACCAGTTTGGTACAGGACAAAGTGAGTGACAAGTCATTTTGTCAAAGTCAGTGTGTTCCTGTTAGCTTAGTCAACATACACAGTGCCCCACTGAATCTATAGGTAGTCAACATACACAGAACCCCATTGAATCTATAGGTAGTCAACATACACAGAGCCCCATTGAATCTATAGGTAGTCAACATACACAGAACTCCATTGAATCTATAGGTAGTCAACATACACAGAACCCCATTGAATCTATAGGTAGTCAACATACATAGAACCCCATTGAATCTATAGGTAGTCAACACAAACACAGCCCCATAGAATCTATAGGTCAAAGGAGTCTTTCATCAATGACAGCATCCAAAGAAAAAAGACAATGAACAAGCTCTGGTATCAAAAGGTAATGTGCTGACTATCACTATAGTATCAGTGGAATCTGATTCATTCAGGTTTTCTTTCCTCAGATCTTATAATATGCTACCTTTCCCTTTCTCTCCCCACCCTGTCTCACTCTCTCATCCATCCCACACTCCTCTCCAGATAAATTCTACAGTTTCTGTCATCTTAAACAAAAACAACTGGGATCAGTGATATCCTTAATCTAAAATAATTTTGGATCTAATCTGACTTATATGAACATTCACAAAAAGCTTACAGAGACAAGTTAGAAACAGAAATGAAGATTAGAACATCTTGAAGATTAAAATTATGATTATCACAGATTTCACTGTTTACGGTACATAAAGGATGAAGTAAAAAGAAATCCATCCAGAGCACACAGTAACGTGATAAAAATAAATGACATAAAATCATGAAAAGTTCATCTAGAGAAAAAAGGATATAAAATGGTCAAGCCAAACAACAATATCTATTTCCCGAAAAGAAACAACAAACGTGAACTCTAGACAACACAATGAGGTGGAGTTATAGCCCCTTCTCCTCCTCCTTAGCAGTGACCTTGAAACTGGACCATATGTATTTGATCAGATCTCACAAAGGATAATCCTCTTGGACTCTTGCACTGAAAATTTAACCTACATTTTGTAAACATCTATCCATCTGGGAAAAAAAGATCAGAAACACGTGAGTAAATCCTGATTCATTTTATCATTTTGAGTCAATGTGACTCCAAGACTGGGCCATGTCTTTGAACTGATGCACATACCTGCTAAAATGAATCACTGATCAGAGTTATACAAAACAGCCAGGATATTCTTCTGACAAATTCTGGTAAGAAACACACAGAATTACACATATACCCCACACTAGCCACTGACACACAAAGGCTATGAGCCATGAGCTGACCTGAATCAATTTCCCTTCCTGAAAAAAATAACCCCACCCTTCAAAAAAATTAATAAAAAGAACCAGAAGCTGAAGCTGTACTTTACAATAACAGCTCAAATTGAATACACGTGTGTATGAAACTGAATCAAACAAAATAACAGAAGAACATGCAAAGAAAAGAAAAAGAAGGCATTAATAATTAAGACATAGCATTTCAGAGGAGAGGGGAGGCAAGCGAAGCAAAGGGAGTCAACTTACCGGCCTTGCAGACACAGGTCTAGTAAAAGCAGTCTGATTGGAGAAAAGAGAAGTCTACAATAATAATGCAACATGCAGTCTAATTGAAAAATGATACATGATAAAGACACAAATCTACAATGATAATGATATGACAAAAAGTTGCCAGAAAGCCTGCAGAGCTAAAATATTTTGAGCTCAAACAGGACTTAAATGGAATAGGAGGGGAAGGGGAATAGCTGTGGTAGAAAGAATTTGCACAAGAGGATACACTACACTGTAAGAACCTACTGCTTTCAGAGAAGTTGAAACCCTAAGAATGGCTGAGGTCCGATATTAAGTGAGACAGGACATAGATTCGTTTAATAAATAGTACATAGAAACAATAATATGCTGACATCACTAGAATGTTTGGTATATTGCAGACAGGAGTGAACAGGACAATATTTATGTTATGGGCTGCAAGTGAATTCAATATATCAGATCTTGAATACATGACCATGATACTATTTCATGAGCCAGTATGCCCCACACAAGAAAAGCTTTCACTGTTTTCAGATGTGTTTGAATTACAGTATTATGTCTGTATGTGTGTGTGTGTGTGTGTGTGTGTGTGTGTGTGTGTGTGTGTGTGTGTGTTGTGTGTGTGTGTGTGTTGTGTGTGTGTGTATGTGTGTGTGTGTGTGTGTGTGTGTGTGTGTGTGTGTGTGTGATGGGAGATAGTTCTACTGCTGATGAAAGGATACAGTAACAAATTATTAATGCTAACTCACAGGATTTAATTAAGTTCTTAGTTATGGCAGTAACAAGCTGCAACAACATCAGGAATAATGCAAACAGTCAAACAACATTAATTCAACAAACTGGTTTAGCTTACATTTTACCTGTTTGTTCTATTTTCTTATACAGCATCTCATACCACTACTTATGTCAAATTGAACATGCATTCTAGACAGAAGGAAGAGAAGAAACAGGGTGGACACCATAGAGAAGAATAAAATCATAATGAAAAGATAGGTTGGATATCAAGGTGAACTTCTGGATTCCGGCCTACGATTACAACAAAAAATACTAGCTGGTATAGGAAATATTGTGTACAACAATAAGAGAAAAGAATTTACCGCTACATGGTTACAATAGCTACATTGTCATGTACCAAGCACAGACTACATTTTCCCTTCATGCATTTATAGACGAGAGATTCTTTGACAGAGAAAACGTCACCTTAACATATATCTGAAAACCATAAAAATCATACTGAATGAGCACATGATACTCACTAAATAACCATCACATGATTATGCAGCGCGCCACACACACACACACACACACACACACACACACACACACACACACACACACACACACCGTCAAAACAAACAGGGTTCCCGTAATTCCTAAATGTGCATCCCTGACATGACAAATACATTAGAGACACACTTCACTTTACACCCACAGGGTTCAGTGGGACACTTCAAAGATTTAAAAAGAAAGATGCTTACTCTTCTTTGAAAATTAAAGAGAAAAACTTGCAACTGGCACAAACAAATTGCTGATGGAATCTCAGCAACGGGACCAGTCAAGACACTGATAGCTAATACAAATAGTTTTGGATCCATCACTGTCGCATATGTGCCCATTTATGAAAGCTTTGCTAATATAAGGAGGAAAGGTTTCAACTCAGCTTCTTCATGAAGAACTCATGATTACAAAACTCCTCAGTATATTCTCCTGCACAGAACCCCCCCCCCCCCCCCCCTTTCCTTCTCCACCCCCCACAAAAAATATCAAGCACTGAAGTTTTTTATACTAATTTTGTTACAGAGTCCCATGAAGCCTTTTTTGTTGTATGGTACTAACTGGAACCCTGACAAAATATGACATTCACATTAAATGGGCATTCCATACCCAAAAATCAATGTGAAAATACACAAAACGATCAATTAATTTAATGAGAAGAAAAAAGAAATGCGCACACATCACTACAAACACACACACACTCACAAACTCACTCAGCAGCATTAGAAAAAAGTAAACTAAAGTCAAAGGGGCATAGTTTTGTGCATTTTCAATTTCAAACAGTGCAAATGAATCCACACATATGTTTCCCTAATAAAAAAAAAAAAGAAATGAATATGTAAACATGCAAACAAACAAACACAACAAAGAAAACCATACGAAACAAGAAATCTAAAAACAGTTTTTTTTATAGCTGCCTCTAAGAAAATATATGACTATTCACAATCACCCTCAAACACACACATACAAACACACAACATGAATTTAACCTAACAGGAACCTGAATGCAGTTTAGCTCACACATGCACTAGCAAGCCAAAAGCTTGTGAACAAACAAAACAACCTACCTTTGCACGTCCAGCAATTTTGGCAGCAATTTCTTGGTTCCTGCGATTCTGTTGCTGCAGGGAGCGCATCATGGGATCATGGCACACAATGCCTGTGTAAAACATGCTTACATATATACATATGTAAGTACAGATGATCAATACATACAAGCACATTTGAAAGACAGAAGGTTGGAGAGAAATAAAGAAATACACATAGACTTGCAGAAAGAAAAGAAAAAAATAAAATGAAATGAAATGAAACTACATTTTCCAGTGCATACATTTCAGCACAAAAGCCAACTTACACATCTGTCATTGCCAATCTACATGTATTAAAACAAAATGTAAGTAGGAGACTGCAAAAAAAAACAACAACCAAATTTCAAGACATTTCACAATGAACACATTAAACTGTATACACACATAACTGAAATTGTGTGTGTGTGTGTGTGTGGCGTGTGCGTGTGCGTTGTGCGTGTGTGTGTGTGTGTGTGTGTGTGTGGTGTGTGTGTGTGTGTGTGTGTGTGTGATGTGTGTGTATGTGTGTGTGTGTGTGTGTGTGTGTGTGTGTATGTGTGTGTATTGTGTGTGTGTGTGTGTGTGTGTGTGTGTGTGTGTGTGTGTGTGTGTGTGTGTGTGGTGTGTGTTTTGTGTGTGTGTGTGTGTGTGTGTGTGTGCATGCATATGTGTGCCTGTGTGCCTGTCTGTAAAAAAACAAACAAACAACAAAAAAAGATTTTAAAAATATGTCTACCAATACCAGGCCAAACCACTTTCCTCACACCACTAGCATTACTACCAACAGTCATGTTGCTTCTCATTACTATTTCTCAAACTCTTCTGTAGTCTCTTGCAGAACTCAATCACCTCATACAGACAAGATCCTAGTGATTCCGAGTCCGTCCATCAGAACCAACACAACATCACAGGACTTAACTCCCACAAGCACAGAATCTTCAGCGCAATTTCAAGAAAAAAAAAAGACAGACAGACAGAAACGAAGAAAAGACAAGAGAAAGAAAGAAAAATGAATAGAAATAAACAAAACAATGAAAGGATATACAAAATATGTAATTTCTCCTTGTACCTTTTCTTGCAATTCAGCTCTATTTTTCTCAAGGTTTGATTGATATACATTAATGGCAAAGTGAAAGGATTCATATAAGAAGATAAAACAAATAAACTGACACCAGCACAAGTAACAAACCAAAATATAAAGCAAATGATAACCAAGTAAAATTGTCTTTTTTTCTTGTCTTTTTAAAATCAGTCTTTTTTTTTCTTTATCACAATGGGTTTACCATGTAAATATGAGAAAACTAAATCGCAGGTCTCAGTCTTAATTTTTTTTGGAGAAATTTTCTGTGCATACTTTGTTGCAAAAAGCATTAGAAGTGAAGGGTGAATTAAAGTATTCAAAACTCACCAGCTAAGCTGAAGAGATCGCACAACATGTTTCCTTTGATCTTCAGATCCAGTGGACTGTCACTGAAAATAAGATAATACAATGTTACAAGAAATTTATTGCCAGTCTCACCCAGCATAAACCCTATTATGTAAGTGGATAAATTCAGTCATCTGCCACAACAATTTTGCCAAGTCAGTATAAACCATAATTTCATATATCTTGAGCAATCTATTTGAATTGACAAAACAACAACAACAAAACAACAACAACAACAACAAACCTTTATGCTTTTCAACTGTCTGAATTAAAACATTCATGTACATAGAAACAAATATTTTATAGAAAAAAGTTTGCATAAAGTATTTATGAAAAAAATTACTGCACACAGATGAAACACTTCTATTGTCAATAAATTTGCATAAGATGCTTATCAACACAAATATAATTACATAAATGAATGTAAAGAATATATGGTCTACCCTCACTGCCTCAGAACATCTATGTTAACAAAACCACTCAAAAGTCATGGATTTTTGGGAACAACAAAAAAAAAACAAATCAACAAATGGAGCAAAAACAAATGCTGACCAACAAAACTTGTATAATCTACACAAATACAAAAATATTCTGGAAAAAATCATACTTTCCAAAACTTCACATCTTCACCACTACCTTTGTTGTCATCATCACTGATATGATAATGATGATGATGATGATTATATTACTATTAATATTATTATCATTACATTATCATCACTACTATTACATGTACTATTATCAGTTACCATGCCAGTGATGGAGATAAGTTGACTTCCAGCACCCAGGGCTTCAGTGAGTCGTCCACAAGAATGTCGAACCCATACAACTCTACACAAAACAAACATGGACTTATTATACTGGAAAGCAGGACATACAAGATTCAGTCTTAAAAAAACTGGGGCACATGCACAGTAAACATGTCTTCAAACATGTGCAAGCCCACACACGCACACACACACACACGCGCACGCACGCACGCACGCACGCACGCACGCACGCACACGCACACACACACACACACACAACACACACACACACACACACACACACACACACACACACACGCACACACACACACACACACGTGTGTGTGCATGCCAACATGTAAAACAGTCATACAATCTTACATGCTCACACAGACAAACATGCATGCATATGTATGTTTGTGCACAAGAACTATATGTGTGCGTGCATGCATGCATGCAGGTGTGGTGTGTGTGTGTGTGTGTGTGTGTGTGTGTGTGTGGTTGTGTGCGGCGTGCGTGCGTGCGTGCGTGCGTGCGTGCGTGCGTGCGTGCGTGTGTGTGTGTTCGTTCTTTGATTTAACGTCTGTTCATTATGAGTGATATTAGACGGGGGAAAAATGGAGGATGGGAGATGGGCGAGTTGGATTGGGGGCAGAGGGGAGAATGAGTATGAGACATGAGTAAGCGGGTAAATATAAAAATGGAACAAAATCTTAACACTAACAGTTAACATTAACAATGCGAAGGGAAAATTTAACGCTAAAGTACAAACTTCATAAACTTAAAGCAATACATTAACAGGACTGTGTGTGTGTGTGTGTGTGTGTGTGTGTGTGTGTGTGTGTGTGTGTGTGTGTGTGTGTGTGTGTGTGTGTGTGTGTGTGTGTGTCTGTCTCTGTGTGTGCAGTGCATGTGTATGTTTATGTGTGCAAGCATGTGTGTGTGTGCATATGCACATGTGTGTGTGTGTGTGTGAGTGTGTGTGTGTGTGTGTGTGTGTGTGTGTGCGTGTGTGCGCGCGTGTGTGCGTGTTTGCAACAAATATTTTGAACTCGTGTGTGTGTGTGTGTGTGTGTGTGTGTGTGTGTGTGTGTGTGTGTGTGTGTGTGTGTGTGTGTGTGTGTGTGTGTGCAACAAACATTTTGAACTCTGTGTGTGTGTGTGTGTGTCTGCATATGCATGTGTGCATGTGCACGTGCGTGTGTGTGCATGTGTGTATACAATGTGTACATGGACATGCGCATGTGCTTGTGTCCTAAACTCAGAACTCACCAAAACAGTTTCCTCGGAAGGGCATGAACATCTTGCAGGCAGTAGCAATGGACAGTTCCACAGACAGAATCGTTTTGATCACCACATCCTCTATCCTCATCATCAGAGCTGTCAACAAACCACAACCACCACACCATGTGAATACATTAACCACATATTTCTTATTATTCCTATCTCTTAAAGCCCAGCCAGAGCCATATTAGGGCTATAACAATCTCCAAACGTACATAACATCTTGTCGACCCTCAAAAACAAACAAACAAACAAACAAAAAACTTGAAAACAAAATTAGTACACAAAGCAACGCATTCATGCACATAATCTAAGGATAAGTCCCTGGCAATGACAATTCTGCACAATTTATCATCAAAGGGTTTTAAAAAACAAACCTGATTATAAATGTAAACAAAACTAAGGAGAATGAAACATATAAAAAAAAAATAGCTTAAATTACTGAAAACTGCTTCTGCACATCACATTTCCGTGAAGCCAAGAATGCTGTTAATACATGAACATTTCATAACAAACAAACAAGCCATAAATAATCCTGACAATACCACACCAGCCACATTATGAATATTCCAATAACACAATACCCCATGAACAATCTTGATTACACCACCTGAATACATCAACCACATAACGAACATTAACCCTTTGACTCCTGCACCTGTCCACCAGCATCCTGCATTGCCAACCAAGTTAGCAAAGCAAAAATTTAATTATTTGATTCCCTCCCCCTATCCACCAGCTTCCTGCAGGAAGCTGGTGGATAGGGTGAGTGAATTAAAGGGTTATGTTTTTGCAGTCGGTGGATAAAGTACAGGAGTCAAAGGGTTAACAAAACACACTGTGAATAATCTTGACAACACCACATGAACACAACACAACAATAACACAACACACTTTGAACAATCTATTCTGATAACACAGCAAGATGAACAATCTTGACAATAACACATGAACACAACCACGTCATGAAAATTCTAATAACACAACACACTATGTAGCCTACACTTTTGACAATACCACATGAAACAAATCAACCTCATTATAAACATTTAAATAACACAACACAATATAAACAATCTTGACAATACCACATGAACACATCAACAATGTTATGAACATTCTGAAAACACAACAAATTGTAAACACTCCTGAAAATATTAGATGAACAACTCAGCCACATTACAAACATTAAGAAAACACTAAACACCACCTCATCATGTGTTCATAATGAACACAGGATAAACCATTCAATAGCAACCTGGTCATAATGTCTCATATTCTCATGATCAAAGTTGTGGATAACAATAAAACTGGCAATATGCAGTACTGACAATACTAGTATTATGAAAGATTCTGTAAAGAACTATTTGGCAAGTGTGTGGACACACACACACACACACACACACACACACACACACACACACACACACACACACACACACACACACACACACACACACACATACAAGCATACACACACACACACACCTGCTGTGTCCCTGCCCATGGAGCGTAGGTATCTGAGCATGGCACCCATGGACCATTTGTTGCCATAGTCCTCCACATCTGGGTCATCATTCCTGTGGGAAAGAAAAAATATTTGTTACTGTTTTTGTTACTGTTGTTTAAAGCCCAGCCAACTGCATACAGCCATATCAGGGCTATAACCCCTTCAAAACATATAAAACTTCAACAGGAAAAAAAAAGAAAAAAGAAAAGAAAATTAAGTACACATATCAATGTATTCACACACATAATCTAAGGACATGCCCCCACCACTGACCACTCCGTCCAATTTATTGCACAGGGGAAATTTAAAAAACACACCTGAATACAAATATAAGCATACATAAGGACACCAAAACATATATGAAAACAGGCATAAATTACCTAAGATTGCTTCCACATATCTCACCTCCCTAGAGCCAAAAATGCACTTAATACATGTACTCAATTATCAATCCTAAGAAAAAGGACATAAGACTTTATCGAACACATACAGGTGAATGGACCATTAAGGCAGAAAATGATAGGTAGAAATGACAAAAAGCAAAGCAACAAGGCAGAAACACAGAGAGTGACAGAAAAGAGGTGATTTCTAGCACGGAATTTCCAGAAGGTGGGGATACTATTTATACTGAAAGAGCCTCCGGCATCCCTACGGGGGAGAAAAAATATTTAAATACAGAAATACTATACACACAGTTCATATAACACAATCTTAACAATACAACAAGTAAGACATGTTTGTGTCTGAAATTCAAGCAGTCTAAAAACTCTGGTTTACCTGGTTAGCATTTCTATGACAATAATACTGTTGGCGAAAAGGAAAGGTACTATACCCACCTTAAAGCTAATGGAACAATGATAACAGATGAAACCAACTAAATTTCAACCTTTAATCAAATAACATTTTCTTACAGATAAAGTAGCCAGTCAATTGTACACACCGATTTACACAATATACTCACTTGACATAATCATGGCTCTTCTTGTTGACACTGTAGTTGGTCAGGTGCATGCACTGGTTGCGGATGTGTTTTGTACTCCGCTCATACTTCACGGTCGCAAACCTGATAGAAGCAATCTGATTAACACAAAGGCAACATCCTGCAATGTCTACTTACTGAAATCAACAAAAATAAAAAGACTGAAAGTCACACTATACAGTCTCTCATTCCCTGAAAAACAAACATATCAGATCAAAGGTGTATCAAAAGGATCCAGCCAGACAGTTGTTTCCCTTGCCTCATACATACATAACACTGACCTGAAAATTGCTCCATGGTTCTAAAGCTTACCTGGTTAGATCTCCTTAAGTCTCTCTAATATGCTAACAATGCTGAGGAAGTATTTCCAAGGGTTCTCAATGCGGTTCTCTACCAAAGAATACACCACGGACTGGATAGACCTAGAGGTGGGCATTGCAATGGGCTGTGCAATCTCTCCCATACTGTTCGTGTTGGCAATGGAAGTCATCTTGAAAGCTGCAATGAAGAGTTCAGGTCCAGTGAATCTGGGAGATGGATACCAGATGCCTCCTCTGAAAGCTTTCATGGATGACACAACAGTCTTGTCCACGGATGAGGAAGAGACACACCAAATCTTAAAGCAGCTGGATGAGCTGGTGGCCTCTTCAAGAATGAGGTTCAAACCTAAGAAATCCCGAAGTCTCTCACTGCGAAAAGGAAAAGTGGCAGATTCAGTCAAATTCATGGTAGCCAACCAAGCCATCCCCACTGTCACAGAAGAGCCAGTAAAAAGTCTCGGAAGATGGTATGATGACTCCCTGAAAGACACACAAAGGGGATGTGAAACCAAGCAAACAGCAGAAGAAGGCCTGAAGAAAATAGATAACTGCGGACTGCCAGGCAAATACAAAGTCTGGTGTCTACAGTTCATGCTGATACCAAAGCTGCTGTGGCCACTGCTAATCTATGACATTTGCACCAGCACAGTCGAAGCAATGGAAGCCAAAATCAACAAATACACAAGAAAATGGCTCGGTGTCCCACCTGGTCTCACTGATGTTGCATTCTACTGTCGTCAAGCAATGCTGAAGCTACCTCTGAAATCCATAGTGGAGGAATACAAAGTTGGAAAAGCAAGACTGTTGAGCATGCTGGAGGAATCGGAGGACAATATCGTGAGAGCAGTTCATCCAAAGCTGAGAACTGGCAGAAAGTGGAGAGTCCAAGAGGCTGTAAACAATGCCAAGAGAAACCTCAGCATCAAAGAAATAATTGGACACACGCAAACCAACAGACAGGGACTGGGAGCAACAAAAATGCAGTGGTGGTCCAAAGCCAAAGGGAAGGAAAAAAGAGACATGATCATACAGGAGTTGAAGGAAGAAGAAGATGTCAAAAGAGTGCAGAAGGCAGTCCAGCAAGGTCAACAGGGGCAATGGACAACATGGGACAGTGCACTCCAAAGAAGTCTCAGCTGGAACGATATGTGGCACATGGCTCCTCTAAGGATAAGCTTCCTCCTCAGATCTGTATATGACCTGCTCCCCTCGAATGCAAACTTAGTGAAATGGGGGAAAGCAGACGACCCAGCATGTCCGCTCTGTCAGAAGAAACAAACAGTGGAACATGTCCTAAGCTCTTGCAAAGTAGCGCTAGCCCAAGGAAGGTATACATGGAGGCACAACCAAGTTCTGAAAGTGATCACAGATGTGGTTAGCGAAAAAACCATGACCCCAAACGCACCAATTGCTATGACAACGTTCTACAAAGCAGGAGGGAAACAGGTCTGGCCCGAAAGGGCTATGACAACCAGCACATTGCCAAAGGGTCTTCTGGATGGAGCAGTCGACTGGGAGTGTACAGCAGACCTCCCAGAGTGGAGAAATTACCCAGATGTCATCAGCAAGACAGGCATGAGACCAGACATCGCTCTCCACTCTGACTCCTCGAAACAAGTGATTCTGATAGAACTCACTGTGCCATACGAAAGCAGAATGGAAGAAGCACATATCTACAAGACCGAAAAATACGCCGGTCTTGCCAGCACCCTGAAGAAAGCAGGTCTGCGGGTCAAAATCTTCGCCATAGAGGTCGGGGCAAGAGGGTTTGTGGGCACCTCCGCTTATGATCTCATGAAACAACTCGCCATTTCTGGGAAGAAGAGGACTAGAGCCCTTAAAGCGATGGCAGAGGCAGCAGAAAGGAGCTCAAGCTGGATCTGGGCAAGGAGGAACCAAAAAAGTGAACTTCATAAGGATTAAATTCCCTACAGATGATGTGTGCCCCGTTAGCACATTGGTAAAACCGCGTACCGCAGTTCTGAAGCGCAGAATCGCCCAGGTTCGATCCCCGGCGTGGGAAAAAAAAAAAAAAAAATAGACAACAGCAGAAGGGCATCCAGGAGTCATGACCTGGATGTGGCCCGGCCCCCCGAGAGTGTAAGGAATTCAGGGCCGAAACACTTGTCTAAAGGGGGTTACTTCTCTGAAGACCTTCTGTTGTCTAGCTCTCCCTAGAGTTTCTTTCTACCTGCTACATTGTGATGATATGATAAAAATCTGTTCATATGCACAATAACATTGAATGACACTGAACAAAGCATAGTATGAGTCTTCCCATCCCTATTAGTTCAAATGCCACCTCTGCTTGCTGATGAAGAGAGTTCTATGTTTCTCTATCCTGAAAAAAAATCACGCTCTAAAATATGCTTTCCTCCACTTTTTCTTCAGAATGTCATAAGAAATTACAACGCAATCAGTCTGACAGGCCACAGTCAAAGATATCAGATTTCAAATCAGAAGGTCTGGATTTGATCGTGCCTGGGTACCCCAAGCCTGGTGCCTAGACCTCTTTCATGTGTATATACACACACAGAACATCGTACATGCATCTTAAAGATCCTGTAAGTCATGTCAGTGGCTTATGGAAACATGAAAAAAAAACACACTATACACACCCACCAGAGTATGCACAATATGCAACAACATACTATCTGCACAGTGTAGGCAAAACAACATGGATTCATGCATCCTAGAAAACTGGAACATGATATTTTGTTTTTAAATGTCAACAAAGGAAGGATTCAACTTAAGCCATCAAAAACTAGATCCCCTCATGGGCCTGTAAAAACAAAAGCCATAAATACAGACCATTTTTGCTGAAGCTTACCGTGTCAGTCCTTCTTCATAGAGGTAGATCACAAGAGGGTCATAAGATGTGACAGCTACATACAAACGAACATCAAACTTGAAACCTGAAAATAAACATCCATAATCATGCCAACACTGTAAAGAACACTCATGATGGACTTTAAAAAAAATCTGTGCTACGTTATATGATAAGTGGTGATATAATTCATGAAATGCTACCAATAACCAAAGACTGATACAATCATTTATCTGAAAGATATATATACAACTTTTCACTTTACAAAAGCAGGATTTCTTGGTCATCTACACATATAAACTCATACTGTTTAATATATTTCAGAACAAGTGATCATTAGTTCAGATGATGAAATAATATTAGTAAAAGAATCCATAATATTTTTTGTCCTCAAATCCATCACATTTTTTGTCCTGAATGGTCAAATTTTAAGAAAATGACATGTGAGCAAGCAAGCCAGAAGTGAATTGATTTTCTTATAAAAACTGTTACAAGTAAGTTCGTAGAACTTTGAAATGATGTTTTATTCTGTCAATGCATCAAAACCTATCATACGATTTCCTAGCAACTGACAAATGCTTTTTATGAGGAAGAAAAATCAATTGGACAAAATTTATGAATCATAATTTATTTGCCATAATTAGGGACTTAGACAGTTCTGGAGAAATGCATACAAAGTAAAGACAGCATTTGTATACCAGCAGCTTGAAGGCAGTGAAATGACTCACCATCAATGACCAGAGGGTTATGGACGTAACGGCATACAATCACATTTTCATCTAATGGCACTTGATCAGGCTGCACACACACACACACACACACACACACACGCAACACTTTTACTCTACAACTGGAACCAAAGTGACAACACATGAAAATAGATTACGAGAGCATATGTACTTAAGAAAACAATATATTATGCTCTCATTCTTTTACATGTGTCTCTGATTACTTTGCAGTTAGTCAAATAGACACTGCTAAAACAGCATACATACAATATACATACACAACATGCACACAGATTACCTCTCTCTCTGTCTCTATCTCTCTCTGTCTCTCTCTCTCTCTCTGTCTAACTCTTTTCTCTCCCTTTTAAACTCAACTCAAATTATTTCACAGAGAACTAACAACAGAATGACTTTTCAAAATTTCCACATACGAAAGTATAACCCCATCACACACCCACATCATACATTAACACACAGCCCCACCCCACACTCATATAAACATCTTTTCACACAAAACTGAAGGAAGTTTTTAAAGCACACATAAACACAGTGTCTACAACATATCAAATAACCAACAGTATGATATTGACTTACATGGTTGACAAGAAAGACACCACGACCACGAGATGAGGCCACTGGCTTTACTATCCATGGTCCTTTGTCCTTCAGGAAATGTGCTGGAAATAGAGTGCACTCAAATTATCCTGAATGTTCTGGAAATGAAAATGATACATTGTGCTTTCTCTCTCATCTTGAGCTCTTCATCAGGACACTGTTCTATGGGAGGTTTATTTTTCTCATTGGTTGCTTTGGCTTTTGCAGATGTGGTATGAGTTCATATATATAGATGACAGACAGTTCATATCCAACATCTTCATTGAATGACATTTTACTTTTCACTATTCCTGGGTCTTATGATTTTTTTACATAAAGCATAACTTTCACCAGCCATAATGTTGAAATTTAATAGTAGTAATAGCAATAGTAGCAGCAGCAGCAGCAGTAGTAGTAGTAGTAGTAATAGTAGTAGTAGCAGCAGTAGTTGCAGTAGCAGTGGTAGTAGTAGTGGTAGTAGTACTAAATGTAATAGTGCAGTAAGAGCACTAGTAGTAATACTAGTAGTAGTAGTAGTACTAGTAGTATATATCATTCTGGTACAGTGCTATTCTCCAAATTCATTTTGACTCACTTGCCATTACACATAATCATACTTTTTCCTTGAAGCACAGAGAACTCAATCTGTTTGGAAAGATGACCACAGTCCACTACTTTGTTTCACAGTCGGCATGTTTGGTCGGGATGAATGCTGAATGTTTTCATTTTCCATAAGTTAGCCACTGCTATGACTTACAGGATCTTTAATGTGTATATTTGATATTCTGCATGCATATGAAGAAAGTTTAGGATCTGGCAGGTTTCCACCTGGAAGATTGGAAAATATTTCCACCCTTTGCCCACCTGGCTGAGGTGTCTAGGTGGATCAAACTCATGGTCTTTCAATTGGAAGTCCAACATTTACTGACTTGATTACCACGCGCAAAATTGAGAGACTTGTTCCTCTGCAATGCTTCCCTCACTGCATGAATGAACCCATTGCACTGCTGAGATGTTCTGTGACTCTGATACCTAGCATTCTGGTGGTTTGTGACACGTGTTCATAGCAGTTACAATTTTAACCCTTTGACTCCTGCACCCTGTCCACCAGCATCTTGCATTGTCAACAATGCTATCAAAGCAAAGAATTAACCCTTTGATACCGTCAGCCTATCCACCAGCTTCCTGCAGGATGCTGGTGGACAGGCTGAGGGAATCAAAGGGTTACGATTTTGCAAGTTGTGGATAGGGTGCGGGAGTCAAAGGGTTAAGAAGATGACAGTAACCACAAAATGTGTTTTCACTTTCTCTTTTTCAGGTGAAACCTATATAGTATGGAACATAACTCCCTTTTCCATGTGGAATATTCCATGAAAATATTTCATAGTAAAACAAAATGTTCAAGTCTATAATACCATTAGGAGTAAGGAGAAGAGAAAGGTAGAACCAGGGAGTGGGAGGAAGGGAAGGTGACATTGACACACAGACAGCAGAATGACAGACAGAAAGAGAAAGACAGAAACAACCAGAAAAAGAGAGAGATATAGGGAAATATTTTGAAAATGGGATTCATGCTGATTAACTCTCTGACTACGCACCCTTTCCATCAGCATCCTGCATTGTCAACCATGGTGGCAAAGCAAAAAGTTAACCCTTTGACTCCCTCACCCTATCCACCAGCTTCCTGAAGGAAGCTGGTGGATAGGGTGAGGGAGTCAAAGAGTTAAGTTTTTGCAGTTGGTGGACAGGATGAAGGAGTCAAAGGGTTAAGGAAAAGAAAGTAAACATCCAGCCTCCTACACCCCATCAAACAAACCTATGAACAGAAATGTACTCTTGCCTAAAAGCGCGAATGTGACAGACATTTACAGGCATAAAGACAGAAGAAGATACTCACAACAAAATTCTTGGTACTCTCCAGGCAGGACAAAACTTACTGGCACAAAATCAAAGTGTTTGACTCCCTGAACAAAAGACATGAAAGAACAAAAATCAATGACAATTAATAAACAGTTCAACTAATCTCATTTGTTTTACAATTTTGTCAGAAAACAACAACAATAACAACAACTTCAACAACAACAAGACTAAGAGACCATTAATAAACATTTAGAAAGGAACAATTCATACACATTTAAAGTAATCGTATTTGTTTTGCAAACAATTCCAAGTAAATGAAACTTCAGATTTTTTTTATTATTTGCAGGGTTTTAAAAGTCATCAGGTGAAAGTTAAACACCACAAGTTATTACTGTCCAGTGATTTATCAAATATGTATAAAAATCTAAGAGGAAGTGCTATTCTATGCATCAACAGGCTAAAACAAAATCACATTGTGTACACCAAAAGGGCTATAATGGAGACATCACAAAACAATTCAAAGTGCTGTAGATTTCAAAATATACACCTACAGAGCTATCATGAAGACTTCATAAACCAATTCAAAGTGCAGTAAATTTCAAAATATACAACCACAGGGCTATAATGGAGATTTTATGAAAGAATTCAAAGTGCGGCAAACTTCAAAATGTACACCCACACACAGGGCTAAAACAGAGACTTAACAGAACAATTAAGAGTGCAGTAAATTTCAAATTGTAAGTTTGGCAAGAAACAACATGAACAAAGGCAAAATGAAATGATAAGTAAAAGTATCAGATGGCCATTAACACTTAAAAAAAGTTTTTTTATTCATCAATACATAAATTTATATAAGTCAGTCATTGATTTACCTTTATCTGCTGCATCCGTTGAACATTCTTGTATAGTCTGTCTTTCCTTGTCAGTTCATATGACCTGTCACAAAGTAAAACAAAGACATCTATTAAGAACACCAAAGAACATCTGTAAAAAATCATACTATTGTATAACTAGAATAAACAAAAACATTAAAAAAAAAACACTCACCATCCCCAAAGAATTAAAACCTAAAACAACAAACAAACAACAACAAAAAACAGGGAGAAAGAAAACCCATCTTGCATATTCAATGCCACATAAACCTTGTATCATTTTATGTGATATATAACAAGAAGAAGAAAAAAAGTAGAAGAAGAAGAAGAAGAAGAAGGAGAAGAAAAAGAAGAAGAAGATGATGAAGAGGAGGACGAGGAAGGAGAAGAAAAAGAAGAAGAAGAAGAAGAAGAAGATGAAGAAGAAGAAGAAGAAGAAGAAGAAGAAAAAGAAGAACAAGAACAACAACGAGAAGAAGAATGATGATTTGTACAGTATGCCACCTTAGAAGAGATCTAAGCACTTCACAAAACTATAATACATATAATGTTAAAGAACCAATAAAAACAAATTATATATAATAGCTACTTCCATCTGTTAATTCTTGATGCAACAACAACAGCAACAACAAATGCAATCAATGGACATGTCTCTCTCCATACACACACACACACACACACACACACACACACACACACACACACACACACACACACACACACACACACACCACACCATGTTTGAACATACACCAAAGAAACAAATACACACATGCATAAATGTATGCACAAACACACACACTCACTCATTCAACACACACCCCACACACACACACACACACACACACACACACACACACACACACACACACACACACACACACACATGCACACCATGTTTGAACATACATCTAAGAAACAAATACACACATGTATAAATATGCACAAACATACACACTCACTCACTCGCTCATTCAAACACACTGAAACACAAAAACACAATCTATACACACATGCACACACCTTTCACTCCCTCTTACATAAATAAGCAAACAGCAATAACAAGAACAACAAAAATACAAACAAAACCTCACAACAAAACAAAAACAACGTGACCAAAAAAAAAGCATATATCAAGTCATAAACAAAATTCAAAAGTTTGCCTACCACAACCTATACATGTGGACTCCTAACCTTGGAAAGTGGTTGATTTTCTGATACTCTGTCATAGTGCGGAGTGTGAAGGGTTTGAGATGTGAGTTGGTCCACACAACGTTGTAGTCAGGACTGTTGGGATGTACCTCATGAAATCCATGAGCCGCCAAAATGTTACGGATAATCTTGCACTCTGTCGTCCCGAACTTGAATGCTAAATGGTAACGTTCTAAAACACCAAATACACAAATTACATGTAAATGTAACAACAACAATAAACATGCATTTATCACAAACTAGGCAACTAGTCCTCTGATTCCTAAAGATTCAGTATTATTATTTTGCACAGTGCACTGCACTGAGTTTAGTTTGGATTGGATTTATTGTATACATCTCAAAGTGATCAATCATACATTGGCGCCAAACACTAACCTTGTTGACACATTTTTCTCTACACTCACAATCATGCACACAGACACATGCAACACACACACACACACACAACACATGCATATACAAACATACACATGCATACACACACACATGCATACACACACACATGCATACACACACACACACACACACACACATAGATAAAAGAAACATTACAGATTTCTGACCATAAACCAAAGATTTCCAACCCACCCCCAACAGTTTTGAAGGCTGTACGTTTCTCCAGGACGCTGCTAACGTTGAACAAAATGACAGGAGTTCGTTTTGAGTACCCAGTCCATATGATGTTTAGGTTCTTGTCCCTGAAAATGAGATATGGTCAAAATATTACAAATCTGCGAGCAAAAATGCCTCCCTCACATGACAGGTACTTTAGTCAAGTGGATAAACATCAGACTTCCAACTGGAAGGTCCTGGGTTTAATCCTCCAGGATACCTCTGTCTTGTGGGTAATGGGTGGATATTTTCCGATCTTCCTGGTCAACATGTGTGCAAACTTGCCAATGCCTAAACCTTCTTCATGAATATGTGCATGCAGAATATCAATTATAAAATATGCATGTTAAAGATCCAGTAAGTCAGGTGAGTATTAGGTGGCTTACAGAACCATGCAAACTACCAGCATGCACACATGCCAAAGATTCAGGCTGTGCAACAATACATGTACAGTGGAGCATGAATAGCTTGCCTACAGCTTCACTTCTCAGTGCTTCATAAAAAGTTTTGATAATAATGTAATGCACAATGAATCAAAATAAGTGAATAATAGTAATGATGATGATGATAATAAATAGTAGTAATAATGATGATGATGGTGATGATGATGATGATGATGATGATGATGATGATGACGACAACAACAACAACAACAGTAAGAAAAAGAAGAAGAAGAAGAAGAAAAATGAAGAAGAATGTAATGTATAACTATTATAAGTGGTTAGAAAAAGAATAATAATAATGATCATTATAAAAAATTTAAAAAAACATAACAACATAATAATAATATCACATAATGATAATACTAATATTACTACCACTAGTACTACTAATGATAATGATAATAATAAAAATAGCCAGATATTCATGATTCACACATACAGTGCATTTCATCAAACACAACAAGTGACAAAGCACTTTACAATATATATACAACATCACAATTACACAGGTGCGTGCGCGCGCACACACACACACACACACACACACACACACACACACACACACACACACACACACACACACACACAAACACTATTGTAAACATCAAAAAAGGAAAAGCTGAAATACAATAGATTTCTATCCGCCAGCTTAGTGTACGTGTGTGTGTGTGTGTGTGTGTGGTGTGTGTGTGTGTGTGTGTGTGTGTGTGTGTGTGTGTGTGTGTGTGTGTGTGTGTGTGTGTGTGTGTGTGTGTGTGTGTGTGTGTGTGTGCGTGTGTGTGTGTGTGTACATGTGAGAGAGAGAGAGAGAGAAAAGAGAGAGAGAAGAGACAGACAGAGACAGAGAGAGAGAAGACAGAGAGACAGAGAAGACAGAGAGACAGAGAGAGAGACAGAGAGAGACAGAGACAGAGACAGAGACAGAGACAAGAATGGTAATGTGTGATTGAACATATGTAAGTGACCAATACACTGGTTCAGCATTCCAATTCAATCTTTCTCATAATCCAGGTATGATTACAGGCAGATCTGGTGTACTTGGCAAAATATATGCTTACACCTCATTCCTTAATTTAGAAAAATAAGCATTTTGTAGAGTCTATGTATTCATGAAAAGTATATATCAAATCCAAGAGGAAGCTTTAAGAACGGATAATTCTGTACAGTCCATGTGTTATAACAACGATGTACACGCACACACACACACACACACACAACACAACACACACACACACACACACACACAACACACACACACACACACACACAACACACACACACACACACACACACACACAGAGAAACAGGGAAAGTCAAACTCACCGACTATCATCCTCCTCTTCCTCCCCATCATCTGTCTCATAGTCCGAGTCATGTTCACTTCTTTCCTCTCCATCACTCTGCTCCGACGGTGTCATTGAGCCTCCACCATCGGAATCGTTCATTCGGGATGCCATGTTTATGTTTCACTTCTGTCCGTGTTGTTTGTCTCTGTAAGTTTGCTTGTGTGTATTAGGTCCAGCTACTGTTTATGTTTTGTGTGATAGTCACTCAGCGATGAATCAAAGTCATTGACGTGAGCCAGGTTATTCATGTCACAGGTAAGTGCTGCTATGATGCGGCTTGAAACACTGTTGACAAAAACAAAAATCACATTTGAAAACAGAGCACTGCCATGTAGCAAGTCACAAAGTACAATAAAGTAAAGTAAATGTTAGAATCATCATCATTATTATTTAACTAAAGCCCAGCCAACTGCACAGAGCCATATCAGGGCTATAAACATCTCAACACATCTTTGAACCTGGGGGAAAAAACTTGTAAAATTAGGTACACGTATCAATGCATATGTGCACATAATCTACTGACATACTCCTGGCACTGACCACCCCATCCAATTTATCACCATGGTGGTTAAAAATAACAAACCTGGATACAAATACATAAACTGTAAACATAACTTAATACACTAATATATAACTTGCCTTAATTACCTGAAATTACTTCTGCACAAAGCCAAAATACAGTGAATACATGTGCCCAATTATTACCCTAAGAGAAAGTATGGCAGCCTTTATGGAAAACATACAGATGAAAGAACCAGCAAGGTAGAAAATAACAGGAAGTGATGAAAGAAAGCAAAGGTGCAATGGAGAAAAAAAAAAGACAGAAAAAAGGAAATTTCTGGCACAGAGTTTCCAGATAGTGGGGACAATATTTATACTGAAAGAGCCCTGGCCATCCCCACAGGGGAAAATGTTAGTAAGTTCTGATTAAATGACACTGATAGATGAACTGATTGATCAGTGTATGAACCAGTCAGTAATTTTCAATGAATCAACCACTCTCAAACACTGGCAGCAGATAGCATTATGACTATGTTAAAATTCATGAACCAATCAGTCAATTAAAACAGGACAAGCAAATTTATGGCAAAGTTAACATTTATGAACTAATCAGTCAATTAAAACAGGATAAGTAAATTCATGACTAAGTCAACATTTATGAATCAATCAGTCAATTAAAACAAGACAAGTAAATTTATGGCTAAGTTAACATTTATGAACCAATCAGTCAATTAAAACATGATAAGTAAATTTATGGTTAAGTTAACATTTATGAATCAACCAGTCAATGAAAAACAGGATAAGTTAATCTGACTCCAGTGAAATGACTAAATCTGAATGGAAATAAAACAAATGCTTCAAATAAATGAAGAAAGAGGAGACAAAATCTGTGTTGGTATTCTATGTTTCTGTGCCCTGAGGGCTGGAAGGTATACATTATATCTTAAGATATCAGGCACAGTATCCACCTTCTTGTTGAAGTCTACACAGATCTGAGGCCTAGCTACATTTTTTCAACAGATCTTTCGGATCCAGCAAAATTCCACATAGTTTCCAAAAACCTTTTCTGAGACCATACTCTGAATCTGATACTGCCTTTATTGGCTGTAATTCAGTTATGAATTATTCAGATGTCAGCTTGACATACTAAACAGTTTCCATAAAAAAGGAAATAGCCTTTCAAATAACAAAAATGAAAAATTGTATTTGCTGTTCAAGAATATGTTCACCTTATATCATAATGTACCTGACAAGACTAACAAACAATGAAACATGGGTCTACAGGCTGTCTAGACTCCTGGCAAGTGACATGGCCAATGTCATAGAGTATACTCTGAAGCACTTCCCACTTTCCCGAACTTAGGATGAATTCAACACACACACACACACACACACACACACACACACACACACACACACACACACACACACACACACACATATATGTGTGTGTGTGTGTGTGTGTGTGTGTGTGTGTGTGTGTGTGTGTGTGTGTGTGTGTGTGTGTGTGTGTGTGTGTGTGTGTGCGTGAGTGAGTGTGTGTGTGTGTGTGTGTGTGTACTATTTCCCCCCTCTCTTTAACACTTAGAGACCAACACAGACTTCACATAACGTTAGTTGAATTTAGTGGTGGTGGTGGTGGTGGTGGTGGTGGTGGTGGTGTGTGTGTGTGTGTGTGTGTGTGTGTGTGTGTGTGTGTGTGTGTGTGTGTGTGTGTGGGTGGGTGGGTGGGAAGGTGTGTCTGTGTGTGTGTTATGTATTAGCAGTATTGTGTGTTGTGTGTTCTTGGCAAACAAAAATGATTTAATAAATTCCAGTCTTATACTGTGCTACTGTTTGTTAGTCACACATGTACTGTAAATCACTGATAGTTGTGGTTTGCCACTGACAGGGAAAGAAAGGTGGTGGCTAAATAAAAAGAAGACTGCCGAGCACCTGGCACCCAAATCTGATGAAACCTGATATTTCATCTTGACTTGTACTCACTCCTCAGTTGTCTTTCTTTTACTAATTGTATGGTAGGGTGATAGTTGTGTGACTGTCTTTGTTTGCACAGTTGACATGAAGGCTGCCAAGTTGTTTATCTGCTTGACTGGTTACAATGGTTTTGTTTATTTTTTTCTTTTTCTTCTTATACAGTTTGGCACTGAGGTATGTCCACATTGCACAAAGTAAAGTTACTATATGTGACAAGTCAACTGCTCTATCTTGCACCTTAATAAGCAAATGGTTTACCTCGCATAGTCAAATTTGTATCCAAAGGTAGATAAGTTTATTTGGATACCAAAACTATTAGAACTGTTTTAAGAACTGTAACTAGTTTCAAAATTAAACAACTGCTGCTGTTATGTTATTCACTGCAATTGAGATACAGTTTCAGCACTGAATAGAGTCTTGTCATAACAATTAAACAATACTAAATGTTTTCTTTAATGACAGTCTCCAGCTACAAAACAAAGCAAACTCCTATTTACACATAGAATTAATGAACTTAACAAATATATTTGAAATATTCTTTTCTTCTTTCCTATTCTTCTTCTTCCTTTTTTTTTTTTTGATGGAAAACAAAAATATTTAAATTGTGCCATTTCTATTTCCTTGAAAAAAATATAACCACCTGACACAGTATGAACAGTGTCAACATAAGAACATACCAAGATGCTACTGAAAACCGTTACTGTTTTTTCTCTTCCATTACAAGATGACACAAAGAGAACAAAGAGTTTGGGTGGAGTTAGTAAAGAGCATTGTGGCAAAAGGGTGCAACAGACAAGGACAGAGTTTGTTTAGAGGTTGTTTTTTGTTCAGGAGTGTTACACTTAGACAAATCCACATGTTTCACCAAAGTCTGCCAGTAATTATTCAACAGAATCCATGAGCATGCACAAAACCCTATGCTCAAACAAGGTCTTGCAAATGAGGAAGGGGGGGGGGGGGAGAGAAGGGACCTGTAAAACCCTGAACTAACACCATCAGTGTAATGGAAACAGAGATGGGCAGTGAACAGGCTAGTTTTTAATGCTGATCATTGATGGTTAGTATTGAACTCAAGATAGGATCAGATCGTAAGTCAATTGCTCTATCAAAAGAACCAGCCAGCCTGGGTAAAAACAGTAACTAATCAACTAATCTATAATATTTATTTATCTTTTTCTTTCTCCATTTCCATTCCTTCGCTTTTTCCCTTCTCTTAATTTTTTCTCTCCCTTATCCATTTAAACATATTTTCTGGAAGAAGTATGACTGACTCTAGAGGATAAGTGATTATCAATAATCAAAGAGGCTGTAAATCAACATCAACTACAGTTGTTGTTTTTTTATTTTACTTAGACAAAGTACTCTCCTGAATTTTTTTTTTAGGTGAACTTGGACTCGGCTTTAACAGAGCACAATAGTAACTTTAAGTTTTATTTCTTTTCAAGGCAGACCCATCCTTCCAGTCACTTTTAAACCACAGAGAGAGAAGAGAGAGAGAGAGAGAGAGAGAGAGACAGACAGACAGACAGACAGACAGACAGACAGAGACAGACAGAGATAGAGAGAGTAACACACACACACACACACACACACACACACACACACACACACACACACACACACACACACACACAACACACATATGACACACCCAGCCATTTGCACACTCATATTCACACAGTGACACACACTCCGCATACACAGCCATTTGGTTGGTATTAAATCAGTACTTACATTACAAAAATGACAAACTAACAAAAAATATGTATACTGCAAAGAATCAGACATATACAGATATAGTGTAAGTTTGACAGAAAAAAAACAACCAATAATTTACTCTAACAAATGAAACTAGTTTGATTCTCTAAGGGCAGAAAAGAAATAAATAAATAAAAAAGCAATATATTCTAACAAGTCAACTGAAACTCAAAACTCAGATTTAGATAGTCAAAGACAGATCCACATGCATTTCCTCCATGGAGACCAATACAACACAAGATTAATTTTTCCCAGTACGCCTACTTGTTACCTCTACTACAGCACTTAAGTTGTATTATTCTTGTATTCAGCTGCTCAACAAAGTAGTCTGATATCAACATTAGTTGTTAGTATTAGTAATTACAGTCTTCATGACTGCCACTTAAAGGCTTAACAAGTGTCCAGGCACTGTTCATACATTCAATGCCATACAGCCATATTACATAGCTTATTTATCATTACTCAGCCATGTGTGTTGAAGCACAAGCCGGTACATGCAAGTCAGTGGCAAAGGATTAGTCCAAAGCCAACAAAAGCACAACTGTAAAGCTTGTTACCAGCAGTTTACCTATAGAACCTGATCGTGCACATGTATGCTCTGCCATTGTAACAAGTCAGCCGGTCAAAGCCTCTCCTTAGTAATACAAACCCACACTGGAAAGTTTTTACAGAGAAGAACTATCATGTGAACCACAAAGTTTCACTCACAGAAATTCCTTCTAAAATAAGTGGATAATGTTAACAGCACATACTGAAACAAAAAAACAAAAAGTATTCCCTTTGAAAAAAAAGAGAGATCTATGTGTAAGAGTGTAGGCCTAGAACTGATGATAATGTTACTGTTCCTGCATTAATTTTGTTATTAAGGCTATATCGTAAAACAATACACAAATCCGTATGTATGAAATGATCAATTAATTTCTTTTGCATTTACCACTCTAACATTTCTGATAGTATGGCTTTTTAGTCAAATTCGAAATTCTGGTTATACGAGCCCTGTTTTAGCGTGGGAGCAGAAAATATGTTGACAGTTTACGCGTTGCCATGGCAGCGGACGGCTTGATGTTCGCACCTGTCTAACCGGAAGTTGTGTTTAAAAACACGGCACTTCGCTTCAAAATTACTCCTTATACTGATAACATCGAAAATCCAAGAAGATTCAGCATGACACACCTCAAAGGCAGATATATCCACAAAGTCCGGTTGAAAACGTCACTCACAATGGAGTCTATCACGCATGGTGCCGTTCTGGGATTCAAAACAATGCACAAATCAAGACTAAACAGACTCACTCCTAACTTAAACAGAATCAGAGAGAAATCACAATCACCTAACCTGATATTTTCATCACATTGAATGATAATTTAATCCACATTAGCCTCTCCTGTACCGCTTTTGTGCCTTTCTTCGGCGGGTCACTGGGGAAGCGAATCGACAGGAAGAGACAACACCGCCATCATGTTTGGACACGCGCAGTCTTGCTTATACAAATGGCAGCACTGTCGTTTACGTACTTTCGGTTTCATGATAGCCTCGGTCATGGTTCAAAATATGAGCCTTTCCGAGACAACTCGAGTTTTTTTCCTGTCTCTTGGTTGAGAAAGCTGAAACCGCGTGGATAGAAAGTAGTACTTTGAAGAACTCTGAAAATGTTCACATTCTTTTTGTTTTGTGAAGTTAGTGGTAAGACATAATACCAAGAAGCTGATCAGGAGGAGAGACAGACTCTATAAAAAATGGAAAAAGACTGGAGATGAAAAAATCCACCGTGAAGTCAGAGCCCTCAAACGCCAAGTTCAGCGAAGTCTACGAAGAGCCTACTGGTCCTACACAGAAAACTTGCTTACTGACAGCCAAGGAACAAAGCCTGGAACGAAGAAATCATTCTGGACATACATCAAGTCCCAACGCACGGAAGCAGCCAGTGTCTCTCCATTGAAAGTAGCTGGCAAGCTGGTCACAGAAGCAAAGGATAAGTCAGAAGCACTGAACGAGCAGTTTCAGTCAGCATTCAGCAGCAAACTATCCTGCTCACCAGAAAAATTCAAAACTTGGACTGGCATGAGCCCAGAGCCTGAAGGACCCACATGTGACCACATCCACATCTCAGTAGCAGGAGTCAGAAAGCTGCTAAAAGGCCTAAACCCAAGCAAAGCCCCTGGACCAGAAGAAATTGCGGAAGAAATTGCCCCAGCTTTGACGCTTCTCTTTCAGTCCTCCATCAATACAGGCACTGTCCCAAAGGACTGGAAAACGGCAAACGTCTCTCCAGTGTTCAAGAAGGGTGAACGATACAGGCCTGAAAACTATCGCCCCATCTCCCTCACGAGTGTCCCATGCAAAATCCTAGAGCACATCGTAGTAAGCACAATCGTGGGATTTGCAGAGGCAAACAACATCCTACGGGAGGAACAGCACGGTTTTTGGCGAGGCAGATCCTGCGAAAGTCAACTGTTGGGGCTTGCGGATGAACTATCCTACAACATGGAGAAGGGGAAACAGTCAGACGTCATAGTGATGGATTTTTCAAAAGCCTCGACAAGGTCTGTCACTCCCTTTTAATCCACAAGCTCCGGCATTACGGGATCACTGGCCAGGTCCACGAGTGGATCAAGAACTTTCTGGCAAACCGACAGCAGGCGGTGGTTGTTGATGGAGCTTCTTCAAAGGCCGTTCCAGTAGAGTCAGGAGTCCCCCAGGGATCAGTCCTGGGCCCTGCCCTTTTTCTCCTCTACATGAACGACCTCCCTGAACAATTCTCCTCAACAGCACGGCTCTTTGCAGATGACACTCTCTGCCACAAAACCATAACTTCCCCCCAAGACCAAAGGAAGCTACAAGATGACCTGGACCACATGGCGGATTGGGAAACTAAATGGAGGATGTCTTTCCACCCTGACAAGTCCAAGCCCTCCATATCTCCAGGAAGAGAAACACACTGACTGGCACGTACCATCTCCACGGCCAAAACCTCAAAAGAGTAGAGGAGACAAAGTACCTGGGGGTCACCATCTCCCATGACCTCAGCTGGGACACCCACATCTCCAACATGACAAACAGGGCAAACAAAACCTTAGGTTTTCTCAGGCGAAACCTGAGAGTGGGTTCCATCAACATCAAGGAAACAGCCTACAAAGCCCTGGTACGTCCCACCCTAGAATATGCCTCACCAGTCTGGGACCCCTACACTACTAAAAACATTGAAAACATCGAGAAGGTCCAACGCCGTGCAGCTCGATGGGTTGTGAACCGCCACCGTCACACTTCAAGTGTCGATTCCATGCTGACACATTTACAGTGGTCCACCCTAGCAGACAGAAGAAGAATAGCAAGGCTGACCACCTTCTTCAAATACCATCGAGAAGAGGTCAGCATCAACATCCCATTCAGGCCCACATCAAACACCCCAGCACGGTCGACAAGACAGTCACACAGGGAGACGTATCTCCTCCCTGCCTGTAAAACGAACTACAGGAAATATTCATTCTTTCCGAGGACTGTCAGGGACTGGAACAGTCTACCCCCGAGGTTATCTCTTCAGCCTCGGTGGAGTGCTTCAAGTCCCGAATCTGACCAGCCAGCCCCCCTTCCCCCATCCTCTACCAACACCCCACCCCAAAGCCAGTTCTACATACCAGCGTCCTAGCCAGCGGAAATCCCCAGTTTCTATACGCATCAGAACCATCAAAATGATGATGGTGGATGTTTCAAGAAAGAAGAAGAAGTCTTCTGGATCAGCATGATGACACAGACATACAGACACACACATACAGAGAGAGATACAGATACACACGTACACTCACATTAAGCGCACAGATTCATACACACACACCGCGCGCGCGCGCGCGCGCACGCACGCACGCACGCACACACACACACACACAAGCACACGGATATGCACATGTGCACCACCACAACCCACACTACCATCAGAAACACCACTGCCATCACTACCGTCACCATCACCATCATTACCACCACCAACTGGCTTCTCAGTGCACTAGAGTCATCATCATCATAATCCGTCATCTTTCTTGTTCTTCTCTTCTTCTTCTAATTATGATTATCATTATCATCATCATTATTATTATTTTATCATCATCATCATTGTTATTACTATCACTATTGTTATCATTATCACCAGCATCACCACCACCACCAACAACAACAGACCACTTAGCTCCACAATACAGCAGAATCACTCCTTTTTCTTGTTATTGTGTTTGGTGTTGTTTTTGTTGTTGTTGTTGTTACTATTATCACTATTATTCAAATACGTATCGAAAGTGCTATAGTCTGCAGGCCTTTGTGTTTTATTTCATTATTAGTTGTTTGCTATCTTCCTTCTCTTTTTCACTAAGGTTGTGTTATGTGCGTCTGTTTGTGTTTGTTTGCCTCTGTTCGTGAGTGTGTGTGTATGTGTGTGTGTGTGTGTGTTCGTTCTTTGACTTAACGTCTTTTCATTATAAGTGATATTAGACGGAATGTGTGTGTGTGTGGTGTGTGTGTGTGTGTGTGTGTGTGTGTGTGTGTGTGTGTGTACGTGTGTGTGTTGTGATCGTGTGTGTTTGTGCCTCTGTGGTGTTTGTGCCTCGTGTGTGTGTGTGTGTGTGTGTGTGCACGCGCGCGCGTGCGTGTGTGCGCGCACACACGCACGCATTAGCAATCTACCTGGTGTATGGACTCAGCCACAGTCTGCTTTTTGAGTTGAACGTGGTTCATTGACAACATCGATGTCATCTTCACGTCGATTGCTTTCATATGATGATGTTAACGAGGTGTGTGTGTGTGTGTGTGTGTGTGTGTGTGTGTGTGTGTGTGTGTGTGTGTGTGTGTGTGTTGTGTGTGTGTGTGTGTGTGTGTGTGTGTGTGTGTGTGTGTGTGTGTGTGTGTGTGTGTGTGTGTGTGTGTGTGTGTGTGTGTGTGTGTGTGTGTGCGTGTGTGCGTGTGGCATACACATGCACAACTAGTGTGTGTGCGTGTGCATGTGCATGTGCTTTCACGTAAGCATCTGTGCGTATGTGTCTCGAAAGATTCGCCCTGAAGAATTTCTCAGCTCTTTATGAACGGATCTTTAACAAAGGTGAACATAGCTTCGGCCTGAATCGTGAATGCACACCTTAAGTGTAATTAATCCTTTGACTCCCGCACCTTGTCCACCAGGATCCTTCATTGCCAACCATGTTAGCAAAGCAAAAACTTAATCCTTTGATTCCCTCACTCTATCCACCAACTTCTTGCAGCAAGTTGGTAGATAGGATGAGGGAATCAAACGGTTAATTTTTCGAAGTTGGTGGATAAGTTGCAGGAGTTAAAGGGTTAAATCAAGTTGCCATAATGGTGGCGCTGTCGTCATGTGGGTAATTGGAATGTTCTGGGTGGAAATATTTTTTTTCCAAATCCCAGCTCTTTATGAACGGATCTTTAACAAAGGTGAACATATGTGCGAAACTGCCGTACCTAAACCTCATTCGTGTGTATACACGCATGCAGACTATCACATTTAGCACGTTAAAAGGTCTCGTTATGCAATCATGTCAGTGGCTGGCTTATGGAAACATGGAAACACCCAGTAAGCTAGCAACGGCAAGTTTAAATAAATGTTTTTCAGCTTATAACTTCTATCATTGGAAAATGAAGTATTACTATCACAATGTTGGCTGGTAGAAATGATGCTGTGGCAGTTGTTCAAGGAAGGTAAGCATGCCTTCCCTCTCTCGTGTCTAGCTCTAGTAATCCCCCCTGGCATATGAGTGCCTTCCCAGCTCCTACTCCAGAAGGCTGAATCAACTTTACAACACATTTTTACTCAAGGACAGTCGCATTAGGCACCATTGAACCTATTTTACCGCTAATCCTTTTTATTCTACATGTATAGTATAGGCACAGAAAACATGAAATACATTATTCATAATCAAACATAGAAGTGAACTGTAAAAATCAAACCAACAAAACACCACCACCACCACCAACAAACACATGCATACACACACACACAGAAGAAAGTAAAATAAGTATTAAAAACGAACAACGCCGGAGGGGGAGGAGATAAGTGGTGGTTAATGACGAAATGGCTGCCTGCATAAATTTCTGACACAAATGTATACACACAAACAGGCTTGTATTCTAGGCTTCAAATAAAATACACATATGTATGTTTTTGTGCACATTAGGCCAGAGAATGCAAAAACGATATTTTATGGGGTGGGAGTGGTCACACACACACACACACACACACACACACACACACACACACACACACACACACAAACATACAAACAATACAATATATATATATATATATATA